>OX451738.1:696050717-696790717 GCA_948472305.1 Vicia faba | reverse complement strand
TTCCATAACTTAGAAAATTTCTAAGTTATGAAATTTTCCCATTTTAAACCCTAATTTGCATTTTTGGGTTTCTTGATGAAAAAGTTTCATAATTTTACATGTCTTGATGAAAAAAAACTTTCGGCACTTGATTTTGACAAAAAAGTCAAAGTTTGACTTTCAGTATACAGTCAAACTTTGATCAGTTAACTGAAAAATTCATCTGTCAATCATATGCATTTGAGGTCTTTTGAACTTGTTGAATGGGTCAAGACAATGTCATTGAGTCCTTGAGTCTATGTGTGAGCTTGATTTGCCATTGGCTAGGTCAAACAGTCAAAAATTGCCTTTGTGCAGTCAAAACCCTAAAAATGACCATTTTGCCCTTTTGGTGATCTGATCAAATTTCTTGTGGAATTGTGATCCAAACTTGATCAAATGGTTCATATGAGTTCATAATGTTGATGTGGGTTAAATTTCATGAGGTTTGACTGTCAATTGGCCACAGTTTACTTTTTCCCCAATACAACTGATTTCCAGGTCAACTGTCCAATTGACTGGGCAAAAATTTGAATCAAGGCTTGAAACTTGGTATGGACAAACTTGTGAGTCCAACATGAAGTATTAAAGTCACTTTGGGCATTTTAGGTCAAAACATCCCTGTGCACACTCAAACCCTAATTTAGGTCAACAGTGCAAGGAGGTGGCTTGAGCAGGGCAAACCCTAGTTTGATCTTGAGTTCCAAGAGTCTTGTGATTGAGAAAATGTTGATGAAATGAGAGGGAAAATTTTGGGGTACAACAACACCCTTAATCAACAAGTTCTTTTTGATAGTCAGGAGTGGGGTCATAAGTTCATCAACTGAAGTAACAAACATATCTTCCTCAATAGCGTTGGTATTATGGCCATGTTTGGGCATAGGGGCAGAAATGACATTGGGATTTTCTGGCGCATCGAATTCAATCTCTTTGGCTTCTAGGAGGTCTTGTACTTTGTTCTTCAGAGCCCAACAGTTGTTAGTGTCATGGCCGGGACTCTCAGAGTGGTATGCACAGCGAGAATTAGGATGATAGTGAGGAAAGGTTGTGTTAAGGTTTTTGGAGCTTCTTTCAAGGTCACTAGATTGGATCTTAACAAATGTGGCAATACTTGAGATAATGTCGTATTAATTCGGGTGAATTGTCTGACTGGTCTTTCCATTCTTGGTTGGTTGTTTCTTTGCTGATCAGGCGCAGGTTTAGGAATCATAACAGCCCCCACCATAGGACAACGTTCAACTCTATCTTGATTTCTCTAAGGATATACAACAACCACTTCTTTCTTTCCGATGAATTGCTTCCTTACAGCAGCAAATGATGCATCTTTTTGAATCTTTCCATTCTTTATCCTGGCTTCTACCCTTTCTCCGGTCAATATCAATTCAGTAAAACCTGCCGATGAACTCCCAATTAAGTGATTGAAGAAGGGACCAGACAAGGTGCCCAAGAACATGTCTACTAATTCTCTTTCAGATAGAGGAGGTTGGACTCTCCCCGCTAAGTCCCTCCATTTTTGCGCATAGTCCTTGAAGCCCTCACTTGAAACCATGGCCATACTCTGGAGTTGAGTACGGGTGGGTGCAAGATCAGCATTATATTGGTATTTTTGGTAAAAGGCTGCAGCATGATCTTCCCAGTTATGAACATTGGCTCTTTCTAACTGATAAAACCAATCAAGTTGAGTTCCAGACAGACTGTCTTGGAAGAAGTGTACCCATAAATCTTTGTCAGCGGTATGGGGCTGGATTTTCCTCACATAGGATCAGAGATGAATTTTAGGGTATGAAACTCCGTCATATTTTGCGAACACAGGTGCTTTGAATTTTGGAGGGATGACAGTTCTCGATACTAGTCCCAACTCCTCAAAGTCCAAGCCAGGCACTTTTTGGATTTCCATTACACTCAACCGCTCTTCTAGATGCTTATACTTTTCATCGGCTGGAGGGTATTGTTCTTCAGAATAGTCTTCTTCTTCCTCCTCCTCTTATGATTCTTACTGGACAACTGTTTCTTTGCCCTTCCCATCTTGATTGTCATTCTCACCGGATATCGTTGCAAAGTCTAGGATCCTTCTTGTCTGCCCGTGGAATCTTCTTCCCATGTTTAGAACTCCGGTTATCTTCTTCGTCTTCTTTTTCTTCTCCTTAACCAGTAAGGTCTTCAACTCTTCTTGTCCTTTGGCTAGAGTTAAGAACAATTGTTGAAACTGTGCATTCTGAGCTTGGAGGTCCTTCACCATTTGCTCGAGATCCATCTTACTGAAATAAACAGTAGAGAGATGAGGAGACTTGTTGCAAGAAACCTGCTTATGTTATGATGAATGGTAAATGCGTATGCAATGATTTCAAGGATCTTAAAGATTCAAATTCGTTTTAGAGAAAAAGGAAACACACGTTATATTAATAAATTAAAGCTTTAAGTACATCAATGCCTTCTTGGGCAAAATAGTAGAAAAACTCTAAGATAAAAAGGTAGTACGCATCCTCTTTGGTGCGATGTAAGCATTCAGGTTCCTATCCTCATGAAGTAACCTAGTTTATTCCAAAACCTTCTTCTTGCTTGCGTAGAATTGGGCTTCAAAAGTATCTCGCTCTCCTTTGAGTTGTATTCAATCTCTTTGTAATTCTTCAAGAGAGGTGGGCATGTCAGGATGTAGAAAGGTGTATGGAACATCCCCTTCCATGACAGGCTCAATGATTACTGGGAGAACGGAGGGGTAAGGCTCAAGAGGGATGGAATTATTATGTCCCAATGTCTTGCTATCTACCTTGTTCAACATCCTCCAAGCTCTGATAAATCTCTGGCGAAGATCTTGATCGTCGTTCTCATAGTCAAATACCAAACCTTGAATCAGCATCTCGTGCGGGCCATCCCTTCGGGCGTAACCAAATTGTCTTAAGGTTAAGCATGGGTTTTAGGTGATACCTCCCCTAATGCCAAGTAAAGGGACATTAGGGAATTCTTCACAATGGTCGACAATAGTAACACTCTCTATGGATCGGGAGCACCAATGAATGTCTGAATGTTTGAGCATCATCAACATTTGTGACCACCTTGAACCTTGCTCATTCTTTAATACAGATTGGGGAAGATGCGAAATAAACCATCTTGCCAAGAGAGGGGTACAACACATAAGGACACCTCTTTTCCTCATAGTGAGAGTGTGAAAAGAATATAGGATGTCCCCTAGTAATGTAGGCACCAGGTTGCGGGATATGAAGATTTTGACGGTGTTCACATCTATGAGTTAGTCAGGATTTGGAAACAAAACCATCCCATAGATGAGGAGAGCCACAATTTCCTCAAAGGCTTGCAAATCCAAGGAGTTCCAACAATTTTGGGCATTCTTGAACAAGAACTTTGCTAGAAAACCTTTGACACCACTCTGTTGTACCCCAAAATTTGCCCTCTCATATTTCTCAAAATATTGCAAGAAAAATCTCCAGGTTGCTCAAGTTTGCTCAAGAGTTGGACAGACAAGCTATCTCCTAAGGCAATCAACCCCAAATTAGGGTTTTGTGTTGCATCAAGATCCTTGAGTCCAAATGACCTCAAGTTCTCCCCAATGTCCTAATATGCTCTCAAGATCATCCATGCCAAATTTCAAGCCTTGCAGAGGAAGTTTGCTCAGTCAATTGCTCAAAGGGTCCAAAAATCGACTGTGCTAGGGCAAAAGTCAACTGTGACCTACAAATAGTCAAACTTCAAGATTTTTTTGCCAACATCCTCATTTTTAAGGATATTTCATCATTTGATCAAGGGTTGATTATGATTCATCAAGGATTGCTCAAAATTCATCAAGATTTAAAAGTTGTTAAATTAGGGTTTTGCAAGAAAAGTCAACTCAACTTTGACCAAGCATAACTTTCTCATACTTTATGAGAAATGACCCATCCAAAGCTCATTTTGAAGCGGATGAAATTTCCTACAATCCATATTCACACCCCAAGATCAAAAAATTCACTCACAAGATGTTATGAATTTGGACATTATAGGTCATTTTTGAAAGCTAACAAAAACACCTTTTTTCCAAAGCTTATAACTTGAGCATGGAATATCAAAATGAGATGATACCAAAAGGGTTGGTTAGAGGACATCTCACGCTTTCTAAAAATTCCAAGAAAACTTCCAAAAGTTCAAAACTGAAGAAGTTATGCATTGTTGAAGTTGGACATTTTGCAAAATTGCCAAAAGTCAACCATCCCTAAAACTTCAAATTTTGTCAAATGGGCCCATTCTTTTCCACTTGATATGAGCTTGCATAGTTTCCCACGTGTCCTAGCTTCAGCCATGAGCCCATATTTTATTTTTATTATTTAATTTGATTTTTTTATTGAATTTACTCATTTTAAATCAAATTAAATCATATAAAATCCAAAACTTTGATTACCTAAGATTTTTTGGCTATTTCAGGTCTTGATTATCATCATTATCATCATCAAACTCGAATCAAACAAAATCATGGGAAAAAAGATTGAATTTGGCAGATTTGGCAAGTTTGTAAAGAGTGAATCAAATCAAATTGGCAAGCATTGATGGGAGAAGATTTGAGCCAAGTTTGTTACCCTAACACACTATACAATGCATAAGCAAGCCACAAGGGACGGAATAAGGGTTGGAGGCTGCAGAAAGAGGCAAAACAAAGTTGGAAAAAAGTGACAAAAAGTGACAAAAATCTTGAAATTGAAATCGTGCTTAGAGGCGTTTTCAAGGGCTAAGACTAGTCCCAATCTCTTCCTGGGTGTTCAATCAACCTACTTGGATCAAAAGCAAGCTCGATCAGACCCCATAACGTGTTGTAAGTGTCACGATACCTAGCCCTGTTCTTGATTTCACAACTCTAAATTTATGCATCCTTTTCATGAATCAATACCATATTCTGAATCTACATGACATTTGCAAACGTTTGGCATTATCCAATTGCTTTTATCTGGCCTGAACGAAGAACCACCATAGCTAGGGTTCTTCGTGTGTTTTTTGGGTCTTTCTATTTCAGTCAAAATTGGGACTCAAGAAGGGCATGGTGTTGATCAGGAAGCCAAGACGAATCCAACCATGTCCTTGGAATTGATTTATGTAGCCTGAGATGGATTTTAGGAGGGGTTTATGCTTTTAGCCGCGGATTCAAATCCGCAGGTAAATGTTTTACAGGTTTCAAGACAGGGACGCTGAAGTGTCCCCTGCCCATTGGTCGTTCAAATGGCACACATTTTTTTATAATTTTTCTGGCCATTGACTTGTTTTCTTTTATTATATATTCTTTGTATATTACTAACAAATAAAACAAAGTGGCCTAGTGGTAAGAGTGCACGTTCAATATCCATCAGGGCCTGTGTTCGAATCCTAAGTCCCCCACTTTCTCTATATTTTTCCCTTTCAGGTATTCCAATGCATGTTTGAACCTGCAGCTCACCGTGCACCTTCATACATCCAATAGCCAGATGGCCAAAGGCCAGATCTGGTGGTCCAAGGGTGAATGTCCACCATAGTCTAAGTCAGCGCACAAATACCTGATCTCAAAAGTCAATAAAGGGCCAACACAATTGGGCCTCAGATTGCTATTCAAGCTTCCAATTCAGGCCCATACCCCCTCTCTCTTTTATTTTACTTATTTTGCTTTATTAATTTATTTTTATTATTTTCTAACCAATTAAAAAATTCTTTTTTTTTCATAAAACAAAATCACAAAATATTTTTATTCAATCAAATTTTTATTTTTATTAATAAACACTAATTAAACTAATTTAAGTTTTAATTAGAATAACTTTAACTTTTTTTTTGTAAATAATTAAAATTAAATTAGATTTAATTAGGTTTTATTACTAACTTAATTATTTTATTTTTCTTTCTTAAAATAACAAAAACCCAAAAATAATTTATTTTTATTAATTAATTTATTAATTCAATTTAGTAATTAATTTAGGTTAATTTCTTTCTTAAAATAAAAACCAAAAAAAGATGTCTTCTTTAAAGGGTCAAAACCCTAATCTTGCGTCTGATAAAAATTTTGCGCCGCAATTTATTTTCTTTTTATCCAATAATGTACTTGCTCCCGAATTGTAATAGTAATTAGGACTTTTAATTATTTTTATTTCTTTATTTTATTTTTCAAAGGGTTTGTCTTTGACGATGTAAATACCCGACACCTTGTAATTTAAATTCCGCATTTTATTTTCCGCAAATTATAACTGTTAGATGTTTGATAATAGGGTTTGCACGACAAGACTGAATGTTTTAACCTAAAACCAAATTAGATCACTTTTAACATGTACAAAGATAAAAATAAACTGAAAACGACACACTCGCACATGCGCACTCCTATTGTACACCCCACTTGGTTGCCTTCGTACACGGTCATTGAGTATAGGTCGCTTTAGAGGTCGCCCTCTTGTCTAAAAGATCATAGTTGTCTCGAAACGGTTGCCTTGGATATTGTTGCCTCAAACAAATAATCTAAGACATTAGGGTTACCGCTAAGGCGTCCTAACATTGCTTTGGTGACTGTATGTCCCTCATTCGAATTGACCCTTAAACATCAACGACGGTGCTACCTACTCATCAATAGTAGGATAGCATTCTCTAAAGGAAGATAGCACAAAATGATTCCTTTTCGAGTAGGTAGATGGTTCTTAAGTACTTGCTCTTTCAAAAAAAAAAAACTTTTCACACTTACACTTTTCGAACAAAGTTTTCAAAAAAACACTTCATACACTCTTGAGGACAGAAGCAAGAGTTAAATTGAAGTTTTCAAAACAAAAACTTTTCAAACCCACAAGCACAAAGAAAACCATTTTGAAAACAATATGAGCAAGTACCTAAGAGCCCGTGGATAACCACAGATAGAAAGGGTGCTAACACCTTCCCTTTCTATAATCTACCCCCCGAACCCGAGAAATATCTCGAAAAAGGAATTTTTCTATGCTTTTTTCCTTTCCTTGTTGGATAAAATAAAAGACAGTGGTGACTCTTGCTTACCGCGACATTTTGCAAAAACAAACGCAAAACGCAAACCAGCATTCCAGAAAACAGTCAGTTCTTCCATTGTATCACAGAACTGGAGACTCTGCTGGGGAAAATAATAAGTGGGGTGTACCTTAGGAATAGTTCATATTGTTTTCAATTGCTTGACTTGTATGCTTTATATTTGTGGGCTTGTATCGGAGTTACTATAGATCCTAACCCGGATATGGGGGACACCCTTTAGGTAAGTAGAAATAAATTGTGAGGGAATTGTACGGCGTAGACCGATACGGTTGAAGCAGTAGCTACATTGGTGTGGCACTTTAGTATGTACCGATATCCCTTGTGGCGCAACGAGGAGAATATGGGTCTGCTAAGGGGTCATTAAGCACCAACTGACCTTAGAACATTTAAATTGACCAACTTGGCCATAGAACAGTAGCAGTATGCTACACTCATTGAGACTAAACTCTCGTGATGATTTCGGCCGCAAGAAAAGGTTGCTAAACTAGAATTATGACCGATCGAGGGTAGTCAGTGATATTGAGATCCTCTAGAACCCGGTTACTATTTTTAGGACAGGTTTGAACCAACGGAACTGAAAGAGGGTAGTACCTAGACTCCTTGCCAGCCTGAAATCTAAGGGCTATATGTGTGACTTGTGTGCCCTTACCATGTTTGCCGTTTGTGGATACTTGTGGTGTGTTTTATATCATGACATCATGACATCATGACATTGCATGCATCTTGCATTGGACTAACCCATTTCAAAGACAGAGGGGATTCATCTTTGTTCTGTTTTGTAGGTCATGGCACCCATGCGTAGAAACACCATCTGGATCAACTTTTTCCAGATTCCCACTCAGCTTAAGGAATTGGTTGCAAAGATTTCAGATACTACCTCCTTTATCAGAAGACATGGGCACCTTCTTGGTTTGGTCACCTCCAAGATGGATGAACAGATGATGAGTGTCTTAGTCAAGTTCTTTGATCCTCTGTACCATTGCTTTACTTTTCCGGACTACCAGTTGGTCCCTACCTTGGAAGAGTTCTCTGATCTGCTTGGTATCTCTATTCTGGAGCAAACTCCGTTTACAGGTTGGGAGAAGATCCTTAGGCCAGAAGAAGTTGCTTCAGCCCTCCATCTGACAAAGGCTGAGGTAATGTCTAATTGGGAAACTCGCAGTGGAGCAAAGGGCTTCTTGACTAAATTCTTGGTTGGTAAGGCTAATCATTTCTGGGACAGTCTAGACTTCCAGGCATTTGAAGACATTCTGGCTCTGCTCATATATGGTTTGGTGCTGTTTCCTAACTCGGATTCCTTCATCGACGTGAATGCGGTGAAGATCTTCATATCCGGTAATCTTGTGCCCACTCTCTTGGGTGATATTTTTCACTCTCTTTATGCCCGTACTGCTCGGAAGCGGGGAACCCTTATATGCTGTGCGCCATTGCTGGCGAGGTGGTTTATTTCTCACCTCCCCAAATCAGTTTTGAAGAACAAGGAAGGCATGGGCTGGGCCTATAGGATTATGTCTCTCTCTCATAATGACATCATTTGGACTATCAAGGGTATGGAAGAGGTGGCTATTATTGATCGCTGTAGGGAATACCCCAATGTTCCACTGATAGGAACCAATGGAGGAATCACTTATAATCCGTGCTTGGACTTACGTCAGTTTGTGCGAGCTAGAAGGGAAATACCTCATGAGTTGCTAATGCCTAGCATTGTCTTTGAATTCCAAGGGGATAGTGACGAGCAACGTCGCAGATTCATAAGAGCTTGGGATAGAGTACACAGGTCTGATCCGCACGAGCTGGGTGCAAAGACTTCTCTTCAGATGGAGCCATATCTTCGATGGGTTCGTATCCGTGCCCAAAAGCTGGGAATGCCGTACAAAGTCGTCTTGCCTATCATTGTTGAAGTTGCTGATGAGGAATGGGTTCCTCCTACCATTCTCCATCCATACATGCCTATTGACATTGGGGCATTAAAGAGATCATGGATGCAGCTGAGAGAAGAGCGGGATACTTACCGAGAAAAGTATCACGAGCAAGAGCAGAAGATTCAGAAGTTGACAAGGCAGCTGGAGAACGAGCGGATCCTCAATGACTATGTCCGCACCGACAAGAAACGACCATGGGAGCACTGTTTGTCTTTTGATTATTTTTAGTTTTGGTTTACTTTCTTGTAACGCCTTAAAGGCATCTGTTGAACAATTGATTTCAAAGTTTATCTAATAAAAGTGTGTATCATTTTTTGGTTTACGAATTTGAATCCCTAAAGTCTTTGAAATCATATCATACGCATATCATTCCCATGCACTTCATAACAGGTACCCTTTACAAGTCTCTTATCTTCTTCGCTATTTATTTCAGCATCATGTCTTCTAAACCATCAACTGAACAAGCAATCAAGGCTCTGCAAGCTCAAAACGCCCAGTTCCAGGAATTGTTCATGAGTTTGGCTAAGGGTCAGCAAAATCTGAAGACCCTTATCCTGAAAGAGAAGAAGAGGAAGAAGAAGAAGACGGTCCTATTCAATATGGGTCACAGATTTGGAAACAATTTGCGAGAAGAGGTTGATTTGACCCACTCATCCTGAGGGGGAGATAATCAGGAATAAAGGAGGGCTCCTAGCCCTGTGGTTTCAGACAACGAAACCGACTTCGACGAAGACCAGTATCCTCCGGGTGAGGATAGATACAAACAACTGGAAGACCGGTTGAGCGCGATGCAAGTTCAGAAAGTGCCATGTCTAGACTTTGGTGATTTAGGTCTGTCATCTGGGGTGGTAATTCCCCACAAGTTCAAAGCACCAGCCTTTGCCAAGTACGACGGGGTTTCTTGTCCAAAACTGCACCTCCGTTCATATGTTAGGAAGATTCAGCCATACACTGCTGACAAGAACCTCTGGATCCACTTATTTCAAGACAGTCTTTTAGGGACACAACTTGAATGGTTTTATCAGTTAGAAGGAGCTAGTATCCGTAATTGGGAGGACTTGGCTGCTGCTTTCTACAAGCAGTACCAATACAATGCCGACCTCGCTCCTACGCGTACCCAACTCCAGGGTATGTCAATGGGTGCAGGCGAAGGTTTCAAAGATTATACTCAGAAGGTGAGGGACCTCGCTGGAAGAGTGCAACCACCCTTGGCTGATAGGGAGGTAGTGGATATGTTTTTAGGGACCTTGTTTGTTCCGTATTTTAACCATCTGATTGGAAGTTCTTCGTCCGGGTTTACAGAGATGATTATGATCGGGGAAAGAATTGAGGTCGGTATCAAGGCTGGTAAAATACAGAAGGGTGCTTCATCAAGCACCGAAAAGAAGCCTTTTAAGAAGGAGTCCAGTGCTGTTTACAGTTCAAAAAGCCAGAATAGACCTGAACGCCGCCAAGCTGTTTATTCGGTGGTTATATCAAGACCTGCTGGCGCTCCTCAACGCAACAATTAGCCAAGGGCCGAGAGACCTCGAAGACAGTTCACTCAGCTCAACATGACTTTATCCCAAATTCTTCCGCATTTATTGAAAACCAACTTGGTGATTCTGAAGGAGGCCCCGAAGACCCCCAACACTGCATCACCCATGTACGATCCAAATGCCCGCTGTGCTTTTCAATCTGGTAGCCTAAGGCATGACACGGATAACTGTTGGGTCTTGAAGAACAAAGTACAAGACTTGATTGATGCGAAGGAGATTGAGTTCGAAGCACCTGAAAGACCTAATGTTGTGACTGCTCCTATGCCCAAGCATGGAGTGAATCCTATAGATGAATACTCGTTTATGGTTTTTGTGAACAATATTGTTACCCCATTGATGACTGTAAAGAAGAACCTTTTGTTAGCCGGTTTATTTACGGGCTGTGACAAAGATTGTCGTATGTGTTCTGTCCTACCTACCAGTTTCCATCTTTTGAAGTCAGGTGTCCAGCGCCTGATGGATAATAAAGAAATTCTGTTTGAGAAGACTTTTGTTCCTTGGGTTCCTACTGAAGAAGTTGCTATAATCACCATTTTCGATAATTCTTCCAAGGCTTCCTCGAGAAAGCCTGTTAGAATTAGATCTGTTCCAAGAATTGCACCATTGATCATCACCATTCCTGGGCCTATCCCCTATACATCCAATAAAGTTGTCCCATGGCACTACGGGGATGACATATACTATCATGGAGTTAAGCAAGATTCGGATGCTGATACTGACGTCAGCAATATTGTTGGACCTGCCAAAGTCACCCGCATCGGAAGACTTTTCTCCCATGAGATCTCTCCACCAACTGTTCGGAAGCCTGTTGTTATTACACCTGCCAGTGTACCTGCTACTATTCATGTTCAAGTTCCTATTCTTACCCCTGTTGCTGAGTCATCTGATACTCGGGGCAAAGGGATCACCGACGAGCCTGCCCGGACGGAGGCACCAAAGAAGATTATTGTTGAAGCCTCTAGACAAGAGATGGAGGAGATTCTGAAGATCATTAAAAAGAGCGACTACAATGTAGTCGAGCAGTTGGGGCAAACCCCATCCAAAATCTCTATGTTGTCTATGCTACTATGCTCAGAAGCCCATGCCAAGGCTCTGATTTCTTTCCTGAAGACTGCGCACGTGCCGCAAGAAACATCAGTTGATCAGTTTAAAGATTGTGTGGCTAGTCTGACAGTGGATAATGGGTTGGGTTTCTCTGATGCTGACTTGACTGCTAAGGGGAAGAATCACAACGATGCCCTGTATGTCTCCATTGAATGCAGGGGCACTACTCTTGCTCACGTATTGGTAGATATTGGGTCATCACTGAATGTGTTACCTAAGAAAGTGTTGGACCGGTTAGACTGTGAAGGGTTGGAGCTGAAACCAAGCAACATCGTAGTTAGGGATTTTGATGGGTCCAAGAGAATGGTACACGGAGAAGTGGATATTATAATTAAGGTCGGTACTCAGGTTTTCGCATCTACATTCTATGTGATGGACATTCGGCCATATTATTCTTGTTTGCTGGGTCGGCCGTGGATCCACAAAGCTGGGGAAGTAACCTCAACGCTCCACCAGAAGCTAAAGTACCTGGCGAAAGGGAAGATTGTGACAGTACAAGGAGAGGAGGAGTACATGGTGAGCCATATGAACTCTTTCCGATATGTAGAGATGGATGGGGAGTTCATTGAAACCCCATTTCAGCATTTTGAAGAGGTTCCCCAGACGCTGGCATCAACTGAAACTATTTTTGAAGATCCTCCTATAAAGATGGCTTCCTTCAAGGATGCCCGGGCTGTTGTCGAGAAATGTGGGTGTGCAAATTGGGGCCAACTCCCTGATTTTGCACATAAGACTAACAAGTTTGGTTTGGGTTTCACTGCAGAAGCTCAAAAGGCTGTTCGGAATGCACGGATCGGAAGACCTCCCCTGTTCATAAGCAATTCAGGAGTGAATGCCATTGAAGACGATGTTGAAGAGTCTGAATTCGACAGTTGGATCTATCCTACTACTTATGGTGGACTAAGCAACTGGACAGCAAAGGACTTCATCCCAATTTCTTTTGTTACCCAGTAATGAGACTTTTGTTTTAAATTAGTAACAGACAATGTTTTAAACTTTATGGCCCGGTGTCTTACCCAGGGCACCGTGGCTTCATTTGTGAGGGCTTTATGTGTGTCATCTACATATATCATTAATAAAAGCATTGGACGTTTCTTGCATTTCAAATTTTGCGCTACTTATCTTTCTTTTATTACATATTGCAAAACAACTATTTTACGCACACTCACATATACAGGTCTACATCCACTCTGGATCTCACTGGTAATGACTCTTCTACTGCCAGTTATGACTTTGAAAGTCCGGTCAACTTAGATGAGACGAAGGTGAAGATGATTGCGAAGTTCCTGGTGAACTTGCTATACTGCTACTTCAGGAAGAGAGGTCCATACAGCCACATGAAGAGCCCGTGGAAACAGTAAATCTGGGTACAGAGGTAGACAAGAAAGAAGTCAAGATCGGGGCAAATTTGGAGCCTAGTGTCAAGCAACGGTTGATCCAGATGTTGCGTGACTATGTTGAAATCTTTTCCTGGTCTTATGAAGATATGCCGGGGTTGGATACCGATATTGTGGTTCACCGATTTCCTACCAAGGAAGAATGTCCTCCAGTAAAACAGAAAGTTCGCCGAATGTGCCCAGAGATGTCTGAGAAAATCAAGGCTGAAGTGATGAAGCAGTTTGATGCCGGTTTTCTAGCAGTTACTTCTTACCCACAGTGGGTGGCCAACGTGGTTCCTGTGCCGAAGAAGGATGGTAAGGTTCGAATGTGTGTCAACTATAGGGATCTGAACAGGGCATGTCCCAAGGATGATTTCCCTCTACCTCATATTGATGTTCAGGTTGACAACACCGCTCAGCATAAGGTTTTCTCCTTTATGGATGGTTTCTCCGGTTACAATCAGATTAAAATGGCTCCCAAAGACATGGAGAAGACAACCTTTGTTACTCAATGGGGTACCTTTTGCTACAAGGTCATGCCTTTTGGATTGAAGAATGCTGGGGTAACGTATCAGCGCGCCATGGTCGCTTTGTTCCATGACATGATCCATCATGAGATCGAGGTATACGTCGACGACATGATTGCAAGGTCCCAAACTGAAGAAGAACATCTGGACTACCTTCAGAAGCTATTTGACAGGTTGAAGTTGTACAAGCTGAGGTTAAACCCGAACAAGTGCACCTTCAGGGTGAGATCTGGTAAGCTGCTGGGTTTCGTCGTAAGCGATAAAGGTATTCAAGTGGATCCTGCAAAGGTGTAGGCTATACAGGAAATGCCAGCTCCCCGAACAGAGAAAGAAGTCAGAGGCTTTCTAGGACGACTGAACTACATTGCCCGATTCATCTCACACCCGACTGCTACTTGTGAGCCAATCTTCAAGCTACTGAAGAAAGATCAAGTGGTAAGATGGAATGATGAATGTCAGACCACTTTCGACAGGATCAAGGAGTATCTCCAAGAGCCACCCATTCTGATGCCTCCAGTTGAATGGAGACCTTTGATCTTATACTTGACAGTACTCGACAACTCAATGGGGTGTGTGCTGGGTCAGCATGACGAGTCTGGCCGAAAAGAGCATGCTATTTATTACCTTAGCAAAAAGTTTACCGACTGCGAGACCCGATACTCATTGCTTGAGAAAACTTGCTGCACTTTGGCATGGGCTGCTCACCGGCTGAGATAGTATATGTTGACTCACACTACTCTATTGATTTCAAAAATGGATCCAATCAAGTATATCTTCGAGAAGCCTTCCTTGTCCAGAAGAATAGCAAGATGGCATATGATCTTGACTGAGTATGACATCTAATACACGACCCAAAAGGCAATCAAGGGAAGTGTGTTGGCAGACCATTTGGCACATCAGGCAGTGGACGATTACCAGTCTATGAACTTTGAATTCCCGGATGAAAGTATCATGATAGTGACTGACTGTGAAGCACCTGGACCAGATGAAGGACCTGAGGAGGGATCCTAATGGTCTATGTACTTTGATGGAGCTTCAAACGCTTTGGGTAATGGCATTGGCGCCGTGATCATATCTCCTAAAGGCTCTCATACTCCGTTCACCGCCGACTATGTTTCAACTGCACCAACAATATGGAGGAGTATGAAGCGTGCATTATGGGTCTTCGAGCAGCAATTGACCTAAGGATTAAGTTCTTGAGTGTGTTCGGAGATTCCTCTCTCGTGATCAGTCAGATCAAAGGCGAGTGGGATACGAAACACCCAAATCTTATTCCTTACAAGGAATATGTACTGACGTTGCTTCCCCACTTCGAGGAGATAACCTTTGAACACTTCCCTAGAGAGGAGAATCAGTTGGCGGACGCGCTAGCTACGATGTCTTATATGTTCAAAGTCAATTGGGACAACGAAGCTCCCCGGATTACCATTGAAAGGTTGGACGAACCTGCACATTGTTGTGACATTGAGACTAAAGAAGTAGCAGATAAACCCTGGTTTCATGAGGTGAAGAGGTATCTTGAAGCTCAGGAATACCCCGAGGGTGCATCTGTTAATGATAAGAAGTTTTTGAGGAGGTTCGCGGTGAAATTCTTCATCAGCAATAGTATCCTTTACAAGCGTAACCATGATTCGACCTTACCGCGTTGTGTGGATAAGAATGAAGCAGAAATGATCATGGCAGAGTTACATGAAGGTAATTTCGGCAGTGGACACACCATGGTGAAGAAGATCCTTCGGGCAGGATATTTTTGGTCCACAATGGAAGCTGACTGTTATCAGTATTCTCAGACCTGTCACAAGTGCCAAGTCTATGCTGATAAGGTGCACATAACTCCAGTACCTCTGAACGTCTTGATAGCTCCTTGGCCTTTTGCAATGTGGGGCATTGATATGATCGGCGAGATCAGACCTACGACATCCAACGGGCATCGTTTCATCCTGGTAGCTATTGATTACTTTACAAAGTGGGTTGAAACAGCTTCCTTTGCTACTGTAACCAAGAACTCCGTGGCACGGTTCATTCAGAACAATCTGATCTATCGATAAGGTGTACCAGAAAGGATCATTACGGACAATGGTACAAATCTCAACAATAAAATGATCACTGAGCTCTGCAAGCAGTTCAAGATACAGCATCACAACTCTTCTCCTTACCGGCCGAAGATGAATGAGGATGTAGAGGCGGCTAATAAGAATATTAAGAAGATTGTGCAGAAGATGATGGTGACATACAAAGATTGGCACGAGATGTTACCATTTTCTCTTCATGGGTACCGTACCTCAACACGGACGTCAACATGATCAACACCCTATTCCTTGGTATATGGCATGGAGGAAGTCTTGCCCATTGAAGTTTAAATACCCTATCTTTGGATTATGAAGGATGCAGGTTTAAGCGAAGATGACTGGATCCAGACCCGGCTTGATCAGCTGAACTTAATTGACGAGAAGAGACTTACTGCTATTTGTCATGGTCAGACGTACCAAAAACGGATGATCAAGGCATTTAACAAGAAAGTCAGACGACAAGAGTATCAAGTTGGGGATTTGGTGATCAAGCACATTATCTTACCTCAAGATGACCCCAGGGGAAAATGGACCCCTACTTACGAAGGGCCATTTTTGGTTAAGAACATTTTCTCAGGAGGAGCTATGATTCTAACCACCATGGATGGTGACGACCTTCCTCACCCCGTCAATGCAAACATAGTGAAAAAATACTATGCATAATCAAAGACCCTCTAGGTTGTGGCCTAGGAAAAAATAAGGGCTTTCCGGCGAACCAAAATGGTTCGGGCAAAAATAAGGGATGAAAATAAAAACTGTACACCCGGCAAGTTGAAAACCTGAAAAGGCGGCTTGGGCAAAAAAGGGTATCCCGGTGGACTAAAAACCCGAAAGGGCGGTCCAGGCAAAAATTAGGGATCAAAGCGTAACACTATGTCTCATTGGATCACCTTGCATCCAGACTTCGGTATCGACTATCAAACTCGGACGACACTAAACAATCTGATCTACCTTCAATCAAGTAGCAAAGTGATGAGATGCTCGAGAACATAAAGACAATAGCAGAGTTGGAACCCAGTGGGATTATTCACATAGCTGTTTTGTTTAGTTTTTTTACAAATTGTGTAAATTCTATTATTCGGCGGCATTCTCTTACTAGGACGTCAGCCTCTTGTACAAAAATGCCTATTTACAGGCCAAACCTCAAAATAAATACAATTCATTTTCAAAAAAAATTTCAAACTGTTTTTTCCTTTTTCTGTTTTGTTTTATAAAGAACGTCCAATGTTCATTTTTGATATATGCATTTGACATTAATTGCTGCTCATAAATATTTACATACGAAACAAAAGACGATCACTGGTAATATCAGAAACAGGGGAAATAAAATTGTCCAAACTGTACAGTTGCTCTTTCCACCAGGTACCAAGGTAGATTCAGCTGAAGAATATGGCCCAGGTACATTCACTCCCCGTAGAGTAAAGAAAGACAGTAATGACAGTTCTCCCCAGCTGAGACTTGCAACTGTGAATGAATCGGTAATATTCTCCCCAAGCAGAGTTTATCTACCATCGATACTGAAAAGGCTTAATATCCCCGACAGTCTTAATATTCCCCAATGGAGTATAAGAATATTCCCCGGCAGAATACAAATATCCCCTATGGAGTTTGAAATTTTTTGCAGCGCAGTCTGAAAAAGCTTCCCCAGTGGAGTTTGGAGAGTCATCCCCAGTAGACTTTGGAAGATTGTCCCCATCATAGCTCAAAAGATTATCCCCATTAGAGTCTAAAAGGTTATCCTCAGTGAAGCCGCAACTGAAAGATCATCCCCAGGGGAGTTCTTTCCTTTCACAAACAAGAAGTCAATCCCCAACAAGATTCATTATCACCAGCAACGGTAATTCATCCCTAGCAGAATTTATCGGTGGAATCCTCAACAGAGCATCTCTTCTCCACAAAGTTAATCTCCTCATCAGTTTATCCCCCAATGGAGTTATCCTCTCCCGCAGGTTTATTCTCGCAATCATCTTCATTCGATATCCCCAACGGGATTTATTTTCCCCAGCCAAAACATTACATTTCCATACATCATGACATATGAATATACACATCATACAACACAATCTCATTTATTTTGAGAACATCATTGCTTGATATATATCATGCATTGCATACGACTGACCTTTACCTTTCAGGAAGGATGCAGTTAAGTTCTCAGCCATGTCGAACTATTGACCGGTTCTTAAATCTCAACTTAATTATTCTCAGTTGAACTACAGATAAGGTTCTAAATCTCGACAATTTTCCTCCGTTGAAGTGTGGACGAGTTCTTAAATCTCAACAAAGTTATTCTCCGTTGAAGTACAGAAAGTTCCTAGATCTCGATGAAGATGTTTCCCTCAGTCGAAGTACTGACCGGTTCTTAAATCTCAATGAATTAGTCTCGGTTGAATTACAGATAAGGTTCTAAATCTCGACAATTTTCCTCCGTTGAAGTGTGGACGAGTTCTTAAATCTCAACATAATTATTCTCCGTTGAAGTACAGAAAGTTCCTAGATCTCGATGAAGATGTTTCCCTCAGTTGAAGTACTGACCGATTCTTAACTCTTAACTGAATTAGTCTCAGTTGAATTACAGACAAGGTTCTAAATCTCGACAATTTTCCTCCGTCATAGTGTGGACGAGTTCTTAAATCTCAACAGAATTATCCTCCGTTGAAGTACAAACAGTCCTAGATCTCGATGAAGATGTTTCCCTCAGTCGAAGTACTGACTGGTTCTTAAATCTCAAATGAATTAGTCTGGGTTGAATTACAGATAAGGTTCTAAATCTTGGCAATTCTCCTCCGTCGAAGTGTGGACGAGTTATTAAATCTCAACAGAATTATCCTCCGTTGAAGTATAGACAGTTCCTAGATCTCGATGAAGATGTTTCCCTCATTCGAAGTACTGACCGATTCTTAAATCTCAACTGAATTAGTCTCGGTTGAATTACAGATAAGGTTCTAAACCTCGGCAATTCTCCTCAGTCGAAGTACTGATCGATTCTTAAATCTCAACTGAATTAGTCTCGGTTGAATTACAGATAAGGTTATAAATCTCGACAGAGTTCCCCCAGTTGAATTACGGACAAGTTCTTAAAGCTCAGCAGAGATGTTCTCTCAGTTGAAGTTCATATAATCTCCTAAATCTCAACAAAGATCAGACTTCCCCAGCGGAATCTTCCACAACAACAGGTATGCAAGTTCTCGCTAAGGAATCTATTATGCGATCGACACTCGTGCAGATGGCATCTTTAAGCCCATCCTCTCGTCAGCAATCTCTAAATGGCATCTGTAATCCCATTCCCGACATCACAAGGCTGATACCACTTCACGCGAGTGCAAATTTCTGGGCACTCTAGTGTTCAATCATCTTCCACCTTCGGATCACGAAAGGCACGAAAGCCAATCTACATCCTCAGGTTTAAGAAGATTGAACAGGGGCAGATGTTGTACCCCAAAATTTTCCATCTCATATTTCTCAAAACATTGCAAGAAAAATCTCCAAGTTCCTCAAGTTTGCTCAAGAGTTGGACAGACAAGCTATCTCCTAAGGCAGTCAACCCCAAATTAAGGTTTTGTGTTGCATCAAGATCCTTGAGTCCAAATTACCTCAAGTTCTCCCCAATGTCCTAATATGCTCTCAAGATCATCCATGCCAAATTTCAAGCCTTGCAGAGGAAGTTTGCTCAGTCAAATGCTCAAAGGGTCCAAAAATCGACTGTGCTAGGGCAAAAGTCAATTGTGACCTACAAATAGTCAAACTTCAATATTTTTTTCCAACATCCTCATTTTGAAGGATATTTTGATCATTTGATCAAGGGTTGATCATGATTCATCAAGGATTGCTCAAAATTCATCAAGATTCAAAAGTTGCTAAATTAGGGTTTTGTAGGAAAAGTAAACTCAACTTTGACCAAACATAACTTTCTCATACTTTATGAGAAATAGCCCATCCAAAGCTCGTTTTGAAGAGGATGCAATTTCCTACAATCAATATTCACACCCCAAGATCAAAAAATGCACTCACAAGAAGTTATGAATTTGGACATTATAGGCCATTTTTGAAAGCCAACAAAAACACCTTTTCTGCCAAAGCTTATAACTTGAGCATGGAATATCAAAATGCGACGAGACAAAAAGGGTTGGTTAGAGGACATCTCAAGATTTCTAAAAAGTTCAAGAACACCTCCAAATGTTCAAAATTGAAGAAGTTATGCATTGCTGAACTTGGACATTTTTGCAAAATTGCCAAAAGTCAACCATCCCCAAAACTTCAAATTTTGTCAAATGGGCCCATTCTTTTCCACTTGATATGAGCTTGCATAGTTGCCCACGTGTCCTAGCTTCAGTCATGAGCCAATATTTTATTTTTATTATTTAATTTGATTTTTTATTGAATTTACTCATTTTAAATCAAATTAAATCATATAAAATCAAAAACTTTGATTACCTAAGATTTTTTGGCTGTTTCAGGTCTTGATTATCATCATTAGCATCATCAAACTAGAATCAAACAAAATCACGGGCAAAAAGATTGAAATTTGGCAGATTTGGCAAGTTTATAAAGAGTGAATCAGATCAAATTGGCAAGCATTGATGGGAGAAGATTTGAGCCAAGTTTGTTACCCTAACACACTATACAATACATAAGCAAGCCACAAGGGACGGAATAAGGGTTGGAGGCTGCAGAAAGAGGCAAAACAAAGTTGGAAAAAAGTGACAAAAAGTGACAAAAAGCTTGAAATCGAAATCGTGCTAAGAGGCATTTTCAAGGGCTAAGACTAGTCCCAATCTCTTCCCGGGTGTTCAATCAACCTACTTGGATCAAAAGCAAGCTCGATCAGACCCCATAACGCGCTGTAAGTGTCACGATACCTAGCCCTGTTCTTGATTTCACAACTCTAAATTTATGCATCCTTTTCATGAATTAATACCATATTCTGAATCTACATGACATTTGCAAACGTTTGGCATTATCCAATTGCTTTTATCTGGCCTGAACGAAGAACCACCATAGCTAGGGTTCTTCATGTGTTTTTTGGGTTTTTCTATTTCAGTCAAAATTGGGACTCAAGAAGGGCATGATGTTGATCAGGAAGCCAAGATGAATCCAACCATGTCCTTGGAATTGATTTATGTAGCATGAGATGGATTTTAGGAGGGGTCCGCGCTTTTAGCTGCGGATTCAAATCTGCAGGTAAATGTTTTACAGGATTCAGGACAGGGACGATGAAGTGCCCCCTGCCCATTGGTCCGTTCAAATGGCGCGCGTTTTTTTATAATTTTTCTGGCCATTGACTTATTTTCTTTTATTATATATTCTTTGTATATTACTAACAAATAAAACAAAGCGGCCTAGTGGTAAGCGTGCACGTTCAATATCCATCAGGACCTGAGTTCGAATCCCAGGTCCCCCACATTCTCTATATTTTTCCCTTTCAGGTATTCCAATGCATGTTTGAACCTGCAGATCACCGTGCACCTTCATACATCCAATAGCCAGATGGCCAGAGGCCAGATCTGGTGGTCCAAGGGTGAATGTCTACCATAGTCCAAGTCAGCGCACGAACACCTGATCTCAAAAGTCAACAAAGGGCCAACACAATTGGGCCTCAGATTGTTATTCAAGCTCCCAATTCAGGCCCATACCCCCTCTCTCTTTTATTTTACTTATTTTGCTTTATTAATTTATTTTTATTATTTTCTAACCAATTAAAATAAATTTTTTTTTTCATAAAACAAAATCACAAAATATTTTTATTCAATCAAATTTTTATTTTCATTAATAAACACTAATTAAACTAATTTAGGTTTTAATTAGAATAACTTTAACTTATTTTTTTTGTAAATAATTAAAATTAAGTTAGATTTAATTAGGTTTTATTACTAACTTAATCATTTTATTTTTCTTTCTTAAAATAACAAAAACCCAAAAATAATTTATTTTTATTAATTAATTTATTAATTCAATTTAGTAATTAATTTAAGTTAATTTCTTTCTTAAAATAAAAACCAAAAAATCATGTCTTCTTTAAAGGGTCAAAACCCTAATCCTGCGTCCGATTAAATTTTGCGCCGTGATTTATTTTCTTTTTATCCAATAATGTACTTGCTCTCGAATTGTAATAGTAATTAGGACTTTTAATTATTTTTATTGCTTTATTTTATTTTTCAAAGGGTTTGTCTTTGGCGATGTAAATACCCGACGCCTTGTAATTTAAATTCCGCATTTTATTTTCCGCAAATTATAACTGCTAGATGTTAGATAATAAGGTTTGCATGACAAGACTGAATGTTTTAACCTAAAATCAAATTAGATCACTTTTAACATGTACAAAGATAAAAATAAACTGAAAACGACACACTCGCACATGCGCACTCCTAGGGTACACCCCACTTGGTTGCCTTCATACACGGTCATTGAGTATAGGTTGCTTTAGAGGCCGCCCTCTTGTCTAAAAGATCATAGTTGCCTCGAAACGGTTGCCTCGAATATTGTTGCCTCAAACAAATGATCTAAGACATTAGGGTTACTGCTAAGGCGTCCTAACATTTCTTTGGTGACTGTATGTCCCTCATTCGAATTGACCCTTAAACTCCAACGACGGTGCTACCTACTCAGCAATAGTAGGATAAAATTGTCTAAAGGAAGATAGCACAAAATGATTCCTTTTCGAGTAGGTAGATGGTTCTTAAGTACTTGCTCTTTCAAAAAACAAAAACTTTTCACACTTACACTTTTCGAACAAAGTTTTCAAAAAAACACTTCATACACTCTTGAGGACAGAAGCAAGAGTTAAATCGAAGTTTTCAAAACAAAAACTTTTTCAAAACCACAAGCACAAAGAAAACCATTTTGAAAACAAAATGAGCAAGTAGCTAAGAGCCCGTAGATAACCATAGATAGAAAAGGTGCTAACACCTTCCCTTTCTATAATCTACCCCCCGAACCCGAGAAATATCTCGAAAAAGGAATTTTTCTGTGCTTTTTTCCTTTCCTTGTTGGATAAAATAAAAGTCGGTGGCGACTCTTGCTTACCGCGACATTTTGCGAAAACAAACGCAAAACGTAAACCAGCGTTCCAAAAAAATAGTCAGTTCTTCCCACCGTATCACACACTCCTTGTTTCCCAATGAGTTGTGTCATCAGATGAGTGCAAGTGTAGAGCTTGAGAAATCTCTTCTGGATTTGGGTCTCTTTCTGTACCGTTGAAAGGTAGTTGATTGAGAATGGGAATTCTCAAGAGTCGGGAGAATTCTTCCAAAGTAGGCACAAGTTGATAGTCGGGAAATGTGAAGCAATGGTGTAAAGGATCAAAGAGCTGAAAGAGCACCTTCATCATGTCCTCATTTGTGTTGGAGGTGACCAAGTTGAGTAGGAGACCATGTCTCTCAGTGAATGGAGAGTTTTCTGGAATCCTTGAAGTTAGTTCCTTAAGTTGCGGAGGGATCCTTACAAGGTTGACTTGAATAGCTTTCCTGCGAAGAGAATCCATATCCTACAAAACAGAACAAAGATAAATCTCAAGATCCTTGAAATGGTTAGTGAATGTGTATGATGTTATGATGTTCATGATGTTATGTACAATTATGTATAAACAAAGCAAACAAGTCCTTAGGTTTAGGCTTGCATGGGGTCTCATAGGTAAGTACCCTCTTGAAGTTTAGTTGGCTTAAACCTGTCCTAGTAATAGTAACCGGGTTCTAAGGAGCTCAATATCACTGGTATGTTTCCTTGGTCATTGTTTCAACACAAGCCTCTTTAATGGTGACCTAAATATCCCATGAAAACAAACCTCAATGAGTGTAGTATCGAGTATCTACTAACTTCGGACTGCACCAAAGCCGGTCATCTCACTACATCCTAAAGGCCAAGTTGGTCAAGTAAAGGTTCTAAAAGTTCATTAGTGCTTCATGACATCACTCAGCGGCCTCGTATTCTCTTTGATTAACTCAAAGGCTACCGGTACCCACAAATATGTCGCACTAATGTAGCTATTGCTTAGACCATATCGGTATACCCCCACACAGTTTCCAGAACGTATTGCTACTTACCTATAATGTATCCCAAATCCGGGTAGAGGATTCAAACCCAAATAAAGAACCATAATGTAAAGCATACAAGTCAAACAATGAAAGAAAATAAATGTTTAGAATTTTCCCCATCAGATTCGCCAGTTCTGTGATATAGTGGGAGAACTGACTTGAAGGTTTTGCATTTGATCGCAAATGTTGCGGTTAGCAAGAGTCGCCACTGACTTTTCTTTTATCCAAAAGGAAAGGTGAAAAAGCACAGGAAAGACCTTTGAGATTATTTCTTGAGTTCGGGGGGTAGATTATGAAAAGGGAAGGTATTAGCACCCTTTTCATCCATGGTTTTCCATGGGCTCTTAGTTACTTTCTAGATAACTTGCTTTTTGTTTGAAATTGTGCTTGTTGTGTTTTTTTGAAAGTATTTTGTAAAGAGGCCTTTGTTTAGGCAATCTTTGTAATGATTCTTATTTGTAAGAATGTATACAAATATGTTTGATCTTTTGAAAATGTTTTCAAGTTTGTAAGATGTTTGAAAGTGTAAGTGTTTGTTTTGAAAATAGCAAGGATGTTTGTTTGAAATTGAGTAAGTAATTAGGAGCATTCTACCTACTCAAAAGTCTTCCTTGTTCATTTTTCTTTTCCTTTGACATTGTTATCTTACCTATGATTTGGTAAGCAACCCTATCTTTGGATGTAAATGGAATGGACGTGGGTCATCGTATAACCATGATTAGCAATGTTGCAAGGTATCTTAGAATTCTTTTTAGGGACTAAGATCATTTGAAAGGCAACTTAGATAGCGTCATTGAGGGGCTATGATCTTGTATTCTCTTTGTTTTTTCTAAGATTCCTTACATGCGTAACACGACCATTTTGTATAAGGCAACCAAGTGGAATAAACCTATGGGTTCTTGTGTGCAAATGCATTGTTTTCATTCTTGTTTTTTTCTTGAATTAAGGTTTTCTATGTATTGGTTTTAGTCTTTCCATACAAACCGTAATTACTAGCATTTGTATATAAAGCGATAAATTGCGGAAATTAAAGTTACTATGCTATTACAACATTTGTGGGGAGGGGGTGTACAAATTGAATGGGGATTGAAAGATGTTGTACCCCAAAACTTTCTCTCCCATTTTACTCAACACATGCTCATTGAGATCTTCAACTTGCTCAAGGATGCCCAAGAGTTGACCAAACAAACTCTCTCCAAAGGCAATCAACCTCCAACTAGGGTTTCCATTTTCATCAATATGGATGATCTCCAAAGGCCTCAAATACTTTCCATAGTCATAATATGTTCTCAAGACCATCCATGTCAAGTTTCATTCCTTTCAGAAGAAGCTTGTTCAGTCAACTGCTCAGATGCTGGAAAATCAACTGTACTAGGTCAAAAGTCAAATGTGGCCCACATACAGTCAAATTTCAAGATTTATGGTCAACATCATCATTTTGAAGTGATATCCATAATTTGATCAATATTTGATCATGATTCCTCAAGGAATGCTCCTAATTCATCAAAACTCAAAAGTTGCTAAGTTAGAGTTTCTATAAGAAAAGTCAACCAAACTTTGACCAAGCATAACTTTCTCATACTTTATCAGAAATTTCTCATCCAAGTCTCATTTTGAAAAGAATCCAATTCCATAAAAATCATATTCATCACTAAAGTTAAATAAATGCACTCATGAAAAGATATGAATTAAGACATTATAGGTCTTTTTCAAAAGTCAACAAAAACACCTTCTGGGTCAAAGCTTATTACATGAACATGGAAGATCCAATTGAGTTGAAACCAAAGAGGTTGCTCAGGGAACATCTTAAGCTTTCTAAAAAGTCCAAGAACGCCCTCACAGAGTTAAAATTGAGAGATATGCATTGTCAAAGTTGGCCAATTTTTTTTAAAAATGCATGAAGCAAATATTGACCAAACTTGGATTTTTTCCAAATGGACCTATCTTTTCAAGTTTGAAACTCATTATTAACACGGTCCACGACCTCTATGCCCACCCATACATTTTTCTACTATTTATGTTATTTATTTTGATATTTTATTCATTAAAATTCAGAATTAAATAAGTAAATAATAGAAATAATGTAAATTTTGATGTGAATCCATTTTGGGCAAGTTTTATGTTGGTTTATGTCAATTTATTTCGTGCAATAATCCTTCAAATATGTCCACGTTCATCCACATGTGAAAATGGCATAAAATAATCAAATATGGTATTTTTTCAAATTTTGATCATGGTCTTAAAACGCAACATTATGAGGGAGATTCTTTCCATGCTTTCTTGTCTCCTCATTCTCCTCTATAAATATAGAGCCATACAATCTTGAAACACACAAAATTCCTCTCTAAAAAGCTCTCAAAAAGCTCTTCAAAAAGCTCTCCAAAAGCTCTTCAAAAAGCTCTCTAGAAATCAAAGAATTGGTGCAAGTCATATCTCGAGGTTCCGGTTTCTCTCGATTGACATCAAGCCTCAAATCATCCTCTTGAAGTCCTCAGGAGTCTTACAAGGCCTAAGAGCAATTCATCACACGCTTAACATGCCCCTATTTGACAACACCAGTTTGGTAAAATTTTAAACTTCGAATCTCTAATTTTAATCACAATTCATGGCATGCTAACGTTTGTTTGAGTTTATATAGAACAGTTATGGATGGTTGAATCAGAGGTTCCATGCAAGAATCTGAAAACACCATGGTTAGGGCATGAAGCTTTCGAAGATTCGGGCCTAGGGATTTATGATGATTTCACCCCCTATTTACTTTTGCTACTAGGCTCATCTTTATTTTCTTGTTTTATTCATTTCATTTATTTCATTTAATCCCTTTTTTTTTTAAATTTTAATCAATAAACAAATATAAAAATCATATAAAAATAGATTTATGATTTTTCTTAATTAAATTTTAATTTTGGTAAATTAATTAACTAATCACTTTAACTTTTTTTTTAAAATTAAAATTAATAGAACTTAGGTTTAATTTCATTTTAATTCATTTTCCTTTCCGTAACAAAAATACCAAAAAAACATAGAATTAATTTCTTTTATTTAAATTTCATGTTTCTTTAATAATTAACTTTTTTTTTTAAATATAGATCTAGATCAATTTTTTTTAACTTAAACCATTTTCATAAATTAAAACAAAAAACAACAAAAATATTTTTTATATCTTAGGATTTTTAGACGACTTTTCAAATTTGCGCGTTATTATTCTTTCGCACTTCCTTTTATTATTGTAACTGTATATTGGATGTAATAGATGATTAGCAGGACCTTTACCGCTTTTATTTATTTTCCCCTAGTTTTGGATATGTATATAATCCCCCTCACCGAAGCCTTGTAATAGCTAGGTTTCATATTTCTGCACTTTTAAATTACTGCAATTATTAACTGCTAGATGTATGACTAATAGGATTGTGTGGCAAGAATAATCAAACATTATCAAACTTAACACAAGACTAAAATAAATAAACATAACATACCTTGCACATATGCACCCTTGGGGTATACCTCATTTGGTTGCCTCGGAAAATAATGGTCATGTCCCTCGAATGTAGGGATGTCTTAGCAAAGACCCTTAATTCTAAAGTCATCATAAAAATCATGGTCCCTAACGTCCCTCGAGTTGCCTACGAGAAATGATCTTATCCCTCGATGTTTCCTATATGATGACAGTCCCTTCGAATGCTAAGATATCTTTACATGTTTCCTTCGATGACCATAGCGTCCCTTTCGATAGTCCTTAAACATCCAACGATAGGGCTACCTACTCACTAATAGTAGGATAATGCTATCTAAAGGAAACGAGAAAATAAACAATCTTTTTCGAGTAAGTAGAAACTCTTAAGTACTTGCTCAAAAGAATAAAAAATATTTTTCACAAACACTTTCAAAATAGTTTTCAAAAACAACTTCGTCACACTCTTGAGGACAGATACAAGGGTTATCCCGAAGTTAAACAAAAACTTTTCAAAACACACACAAGCAATTTCAAAATGAGCAAGTACCTAAGATCCCGTGGAAAACCACGGATAGAAAGGGTGATAACACCTTCCCTTTCTATAATCTACCCCCATACTCTAAAACATCTCGAAAAAAGGTTTTTTCTGTTCTTTTTCCTTTTCCTTTGTTGGATGAAATAAAAGTCAGTGGCGACTCTTGCTTACCGCGACATTTACGAACAAAAAATGCAAACCAGTATTAACAGTCGGTTCTGCCATCGTATCACAGAACTGGCGACTCTGCTGGGGAATTAATAAGTTGGATATACCTTAGGATCTAGGTCATTTCTAAAATTGCTTTCTTGTTTTGCTTTGCCTGTTTTATATTCAAGGGTTTTGTTGGGGTTATGTAGATCCTACACCCGGATCTGGGGATACCTTTTAGGTAAGT
Source organism: Vicia faba (assembly GCA_948472305.1). Classification (NCBI taxonomy): domain Eukaryota; kingdom Viridiplantae; phylum Streptophyta; class Magnoliopsida; order Fabales; family Fabaceae; genus Vicia; species Vicia faba. Next base: position 696,762,760 of record OX451738.1, on the reverse strand, counting down.
AGAAATAAATTGTGAGGGAACTGTGTGGGGTATACTGACACAATTGAAGCAGTAGCTACGTTGATGTGACACTTTGGTTGGTACCGGTAACCCTTGAGTCAATCAAGGGGAGTACGGGGCCACTGCATGGTGTCATAAAGTATTAACTGACCTTAGAACCTTTAATTGTACAACTTGGCCAGTATGACATAGCGAGATGTTCGACTTTGGTGTATTCCCAAGGTTAACAGATACTCGATGCTACATTCATTGAGGTTTTACTCCTGAGTTTTGTTTGGTTGCGAGTCAATCGACTATTGAACGAAGCTTGGGGGAAAGATAAGTGATATTGAGATCCCTTAGACCCCGGTTACTATTTATAGGACAGGTTGAACCAATCCAGCTTCAAGAGGGTATGACCTTAAAACTCATGCAGGCTTTAAACCTAAGGCTACTTGTGTGACTTATTTGCTTTCTTTTCCTAACAATTTGAACTCCTTGCAGGGCTTTGTTTGTATTCCTTGCAGGACCTTGTTTGTATAAATCTAATAAATTGGTTTCTTACCCTAAATTCTTGCTTGATGCATAGCATGCACATCATAGCATCATAACATGACATATCATACTAATAATTTCAAGGATCTCGAGGGCTTGTGATGTAGGTTATGATGAAAAAGACGTCTAGCAAGGGGCGATGGGATTTATTTTCCTCTAGCCAATATTGCCAAAATATAAAAACACGACAACTTAAGTCAGGGGCTATGACCCACTTGATATGGTGAGCTTGACTCTTGTAGAAGGACTCTCAACGATACAAAGTTCTTCAATCAAAGCTGCAAAATTTCAACTTCTGAAATTTCTTGTTTACCTCGTGAGATCCTTGAAAATATTGCATACATATTTCATACACATCATTGCATAAAAGGTACCATAACAGGTTTCTCATCTTCTTCGCTGTTTATTTCAGTAGTAATGTCTTCTGAACAAAGCATCAAGGATCTACAGGCAAAAAATGCCCAATCTCAGCAAATGTTTGTAGCCTTAGCTAAGGGGCAGGAAGATCTGAAGGCCCTTATTCTGAAGGAGAAAAAGAAGAAGAAGAAGAAGAATACCTTCGGTGTCCTAAATCTGGGCAGAAGATTTAGGGGACCATTGAAGCAAACGGTTGATCTGACCTCTTCATCCAAAGAAGGGGAGAACCAACAGGGCGACACAAGGGGGGAAGACCCTAGTCCGAGAGTTTCCGAGGATGAATATGACTACAATGATGAATAGTATCCCCTGGCTGAGGATAGGTACAAACAATTAGAGGATCGTATGAGCGCGATGGAGATCCAAAGAATATCAGGGCTGGATTTCGAAGAGCTGGGTTTGATATATGGGGTAGTCATCCCACAGAAGTTCAAGGCTCCGATATTTGCGAAGTATGATGGGGTGTCTTGTCCTAAGCTTCATCTTTGTTCCTATGTGAGGAAGATTAATCCTCACACTGCTGATAGTAACTTGTGCGTACATTTCTTTCTGGACAGTCTGTCTGGGACTCAACTTGAGTGGTTCTATCAACTGGAAGGAACCAATGTCCGCAACTGGAAAGATCTGGCCTCTGCTTTTTACAAGAAGTATCAATATAACGCTGACCTTGCCCCTACCCGTACTCAACTCCAGAGTATGTCCATGGGTGCAAGCGAACGTTTCAAGGATTATGCGCAGAAGTGGAGAGATCTATAAGGGAGATTCCAACCCCTTTTGTCTGATAGGGAGTTGGTGGATATGTTCCTTGGAACATTGTCTGGTTCGTTCTTCAATCACTTGATTGGTAGATGTGATACGGTGGCACAACCGACTGCTTTTACTGGGTTGCATTGTGTGTTTTTTGTTTGCAAAATGTCGCGGTAAGCAAGAGTTGCCACCGACTTTTATTTCATCCAATCATCGAAAAGGAAAAAGAACAGAAAAACCTTTTTTCGAGATTTCTGAGTACGGGGGGTAGATTATAGAAAGGGAAGGTGTTAGCACCCTTTCTATCCGTAGTTATCTACGGGCTCTTAGGTACTTGCTCATTTTTCAAATTGCTTGTGTGTGTTTGTCCTGAAAATGTTTTACTTCGTGATAACCCTTGTATCGATCCTCAAGGATGTGACGAAGTTTGTTTTGAAATATTGTTTTGAAAGGTGTTTGTGTGAAAAGTTTTCATTGAGCAAGTACCTAAGATTCTACCTACTCGAAAAAAGATTGTTCGTTGTATTTCCTTTATACAGCGCTATCCTACTATTAAGGAGTAGGTAGCACCGTCGTTGGAGTTGTAAGGGACATTCGAAAGGGACAAACATAATCACTAAAGAAATGGTTAGAAAACTTTAGTAATAACCCTAGAGCCTTAAGATCTTTCCGTGGAAACATTTCTGAGGCAACAATCGAATGTGACAATTTGATCTTTTTAGGTTGGAGGGAAACCACTAAAATCTCCCATGCTTAATGATTGTTTATCGAAGGCAACCGAAGTGAGGCAAACCCTAGGAGTGAACATGTGCATGTGAACTTTTTTCAATTATTCAGCCTTTGCACATTAGGTGATCTACCATTTTAAATTTCCAGACATTCTTGCCATACAATCCTATTAGCATACATCTAGACAGCTAAATATTTGCCAGAATTAAAAATCCGAGAAAATAAACCTAGCTATTACAAGGCTTCGGGGATGGGGATTAATTACATAACGAAAGAATGGGGGATTTACGCAAAAAAAAAAAAACCCTAATTTAACTATTACAAACCATCGGCAGTTACAAAATAATGGACAAATAATTAACAAGCGCGCGACAAATTAAGTGCGAGGACAAATAATTACAACTTAATTAAACCTAATTCTATTTTTTTTTAAATTATGAAAGAAATTAAATTAACCTGATTTTCTAATTAAATAATTTCGAGAAAAATAAAATATTTTATACAAAAAGATTTTGTATGTTTTTTGGTTTTTTATTTGAGAAAAGAAAAATAAATTGTAAAATTAAAACCTAGATTCTATTTGATTTTAAATGAAACAAAAATTAAATTTACCTAACTTACTAATTAAATTAAATAATTTTATATTATTAAAAAAAATGTTTTTTTTTGTGTTTTTGTGATTTATTGATTTTATGATTAATTAAAAAAAATTAATTTTTTGGTGAAAAATAATTAAACAAATTAAGTGAAATAAAATAAATAAAGAATTAGAAATGGGCCTGTTGTCTTGCTGAAAAAAAGGGGTGTGAAGCTGAAATTCTAAGCCCAATAATGTTGAGCCCAGTCAACCATGTTGGATCCTGTGCATCATTGACTTGAGGTGCATCATAGTCCTTCAGGCTGGGATGTGTTGGATTCGATGCTATGTTAATCAAGTGGTTGGATGCTGATGACACATGGTAGGCGTGTGAGAGAGCATTGCATGGGATCTGCAGAGAAATATGAAGAAAATAATAAAATGCACACGCTTGGGATTGAACCCAGGACGTGTGCATCAAAGGCACGCCCCTCAACCGTTTGCGCTAACTTGTTAACTTGTTTATATAATGAAAACAAAACATAATAAATAAAACAAAGTAATGGACTCAGAAAGGTGCGTGAGATTCAAATGAACCAATGGTGGGCTGCCACATATTATCTTCTTCCTGGAACCGTCATATTAGGGAAAAGACTTTTACCTACAGACACAAGTCTGTAGCTATAGCCCCTGCAAATTTCAAAAATACACAATACGCACGATAAATGATTTCTAATTACATATCTCCATTCATGGTGATCTCGTGAACACCCTGGTACCCTTCTTTTTGGCTAATTTCACCTGTGTAAGAAAGCCCTAAATTGCAAACGTAAACCCTAACAATGGCACCGACATGTATAGGCTTCAAAAATGCAATTAAATAATACAGTTAGCTTGCAAACATGATGAGGATTACAAATATATGACTTAAACATGCTAAAGATGCCAGGAATACAGTAATCAATTTTGAGTTTAAGGGCAAACCGTGAGAGCAATTACGTGCGTTTCTGGGTGTTTCAAGCCTTGCAAATTATCCAAGTGGCTTTTGGGAGGGTCCAAGAATTGATTAGCAGCGTTGGAATGCTCTGAATTGATCTCTAAATGCAAAAACGATCCAACAATTTTTGTCACTTTTTTGGAAATTTGTTTGGTGTTTTCACGACTGCTATCCCTTGTCCTTTGATCTGCAATTGTTATGTACTTATAGTAGGCTAGATTAGGTCAATAAAATTGGCATGAATCTTGAGAAATAATAGAAATTGGATTTGATTTTCTCCTGTATGATATATTTCTAAAACAAGCTTCAATCCAATATTTTTCAATCCAAATCCACTTTGCACGAATCGGCTGGCATGTTAGTTGTACATGGACTCAAAATGTGCACAAAAATCCCAAGACTTGATTTGCTTTTATTATTTTACTATTTAATTTGATTTATTTTTATTTAAATGAATAAAAAACCAAAATAAATGATAAAAATAATAAAATAATAGGTGGAAAAGCTCAGGGGTCGTGGGTCCTATTAGAAACATGTTTCAAACAAGAAAACATGGGCCCCTTTGGAAAAAATGCAAATTTGATCAATGTTGACTTTTGACAATTTTCCAAAAATTGCCAACTTTGACAACGCACAACTCTCTCAATTTTGACCCTAGGAGGGTGTTCTTGGACTTTTTAGAAATCTTAGGATGTCCTCTAAACAACCCTTTTTGTTTCATCTCAATTGGATCTTCCATGTTCATGTATGAAGCTTTGACCCAAAAGATGTTTTTGTTGACTTTTCAAAAGGACCTATAATGTAAAAAAACATATCTTTTGATGAGTGCATATTTTGAACTTGTGGCCTGAAGATGAATTGTAGGGAATTGCATCCTCTTTAAAATGATCCTTGGATGGAAAATTTCTGATAAAGCATGTGGAAGTTATGATTGGTCATAATTTGGGTTGACTTTTACTACAAAACCCTAATTTAGCAACTTTTGGGTTTTGATTAATTTGGAGCATTCCTTGAGGAATCATGATCAAACCTTGATAAAATGATGGAAGTTACTTCAAAATGTTTATGTTGACCAAAAATCTTGAGGTTTGACTGTATGTGGGCCACAGTTGACTTTTGACCTAATACAGTCGATTCTAAAGCATATGAGCAGTTGACTATGCAAACTTCTTGTGCAAGGCATGAAACTTTACATGTAGGGTCTTGAGAACATATTAAGACCATGGAGAGAATATGAGGCCTTTGTGTTTCACCCATCTTGATGAAAATAGAAACCCTAATTTGAGGTACACTACCTTAGGATAGAGTTTGTTTGGTCAACTCTTGGACTTCCTTGAGCAAATTGGGGACCTCAATTGACATTTGTTGAGTAAAATGGGAGGGAAAATTTTGGGGTACAACAGCTTCCCCTGTTCAATCCTTTTAAATCTGAGGATGTAGATTGGCTTGTCTGCCTTTCGTGATCTGAAGTTGGAAGATGATTGAACACTAGAGTGCCCAGAAATTTTCACTCGCATGAAGTGGCACTTGATTTGTGATATGGGCTTACAGATGCCATTTGGAGGGCGATAATAGAAGATTACCGGAGATGGGTTTAAAGAAGCCATCCTGGATGCGACGGAGAATTGTAGGAGATGGGCTTAAAGATGCCATCTAGAGAATGTGGATTTCCTGAGATATTCCTTTGAAGAGAGTCCCTGTTGCTGTTGTTGAGGAGGAATCTGCTGAGGAATGTTGGTATCTGTCTTGGGAGAAATATAATTTTAGGAGTTTCAGTTGTCCGTTACTCTACTGGGGACATCCGAAACCAATTGTGTTTGATTAGGTCCTGATCTTACAGTGTTGTGGACTGTTGTCTGGAGATAAGAGAGGAGGAACCTAAATAGTAAGGTTATGAGAAGGAACTTGGATAGTAGGGTTGCTTAGATATGAAAAAGCATGGATAATAGGGCTGTGAGAAGGAACCTGGGTAGTAGGGTTACTTCGATATGAAAGCCTGGATAGTAGGGTTGTGAGAAGGAACCTAGGTAGTAAGGTTACTTCGATATGAAAAGCCTGGATAGTAGGGCTGTGAGAAGGAACTTGGATAGAAGGGTTACTTCGATATGAAAGCCTGGGTAGTAGGGCTGTGAGAAGGAACCTGGATAGTAGGGTTACTTTGATATGAAAGCCTGGGTAGTAGGGTTGTGAGAAGGAACTTGGATAGTAGGGTTACTTCGATATGAAAGCCTGGGTAGTAGGGCTGTGAGAAGGAACCTGGATAGTAGGGTTACTTCGATATGAAAGCCTGGATAGTAGGACTGTGAGAAGGAACCTGGATAGTAGGGTTACTTCGATATGAAAGACTGGGTAGTAGGGCTATGAGAAGGAATCTGGATAATAGGGTTACTTCGATATGAAAGCCTGGGTAGTAGGGTTGTGAGAAGGAACCTGGATAGTAGGGTTACTTCGATATGAAAGCCTGGGTAGTAGGGCTGTGAGAAGGAACCTGGATAGTAGGGTTACTTCGATATGAAAGCCTGGGTAGTAGGGTTGTTAGAAGGAACCTGGATAGTAGGGTTACTTCGATATGAAAGCCTGGGTAGTAGGGCTGTGAGAAGGAACCTAGATAGTAGGGTTACTTCGATATGAAAGCCTGGATAGTAGGTCTGTGAGAAGGAACCTGGGTAAGGTTATTTCATGAGGAGTTTAAGTAAAGCTGCATCTGAACCGAGGATGAACCTGGGTAAGGTTGCTTTGGGCTAATTCCGTGTAAAACTTCAGAAGGAACCTGGGTAAGGTTACTTTGGGATAAGTTCATGTAAAACTTCATGAGGAACCTGGGTAAGGTTACTTTGTGATAAATTCGTGTAAAACTTCAGGATGAACCGGGGTAAGGTTACTTTGGTATGTCAATGTTGATTAGTTGACCCGTTTGACTTCGGGAATTGAGTTTCCATTAGTTGTCTGTATATGTGATCTGTATAACTGTTGGATTCATTGAAGCTAATCGTCTTTTCCTGCAAAAGATATCAAGGTTAGTTGTATGCGATGCATGAAATGCAGGGTGAGATGATGTTCTCAGAAAAAAATGAGATTATGTTGTATATGATATGTATGCGTATGTCATGATGTATGTTCATGAAATGCTATCGGGGTATGCTCGTGTATGGGAAAATAAGTCCCTGACAGTTGCTGGAGATTTGCGAATATTCTGTCGGGAAGAGATACTGGGGAATAACTCTGCGGGGGCCAAACTTAGGGGGAAGAGATACTCCGTTGGTAGACCTGCTGATCTGGAGAAGTAAACTAAACTGGGGATGAAATTCCATTGCTGGGGATGATGAGCTCTGTTGGAGATTGAGCTTATGTATCTGTAGAAATAGACTCCGCTTGGGGGATGAAATTTATTGACTCGCCTGCGATTACGAACCTCGGCGGGGGATAGTTATGTCCCATTTCGGGAAAGCTGACATCAATGCCTTTTGGGTACTTTTACTCTTTGGGGAATGTATGTACTGATACTCATGTTCCAAAGCTGGCTCTATCCCGATACCTGCTGGGCAGAGGAACCGTCGGGTTTGGCACTTCTTATTTTTCCCTGTTTATGGAATTACGAGTAACTGCCTTTGTTTCTTATGTAAATATTTATGAGCAGCAATCACTTTCAAAATGCATATATCAAAAATAAATCATTGGACGTTCTTACAAAATAAAATAGAAAAAGAAAAAGAAACAAATTGAAGCTTTGTAAAAATGACTTGTATTGATTTTGAAATTGGCCTGTAATAGGCGTTTTGTACAAAGAGGTTGACGTTCTAGTAAGAGAACGCTGCCGAAAGATAGAAATTATACAATTTGTGTAAAAGAAAGAAAAAACAACTATGTGAAACAACCCCGTTGGGTTCCAACTCTTGTATTGCCTTTATATCTTCAAGCGTCTCATCACTTTGCTACTTGGCCGAAGGTTGATCAGATTGATTGGCGCTGTCCGAGCATGATAGCTGATATCGAAGTCTGGTCGCAAGATGATCTAATGAGACATAGTGATACGCTTCAATCCCTAACTTTTTCCTGGACTGCCCTTTCGGGTTTTCAATCCACCGGGATACCCTTTTTTCCCAAGCCTCCCTTTCGGGTTTTGACTTGCCGGGTGTACAGATTTTTTTTCATTTTCATCCCATACTTTTTCCCGAACCCTTTTGGTTCGTCGGGAAGCCCTTATTTTTGCCTAGGCCAGTCAACCTAGCGGGTCTTTGATTAGGCGTAGTATCTTTTCACTATGTCTGCATTGACAGGGTGAGGAAGGTCGTCACAGTCCATGGTAGTTAGAATCATAGCTCCTCCCGAGAAAATGTTCATAACCACAAATGGGCCTTCGTACGTGGGGGTCTATTTGCCCCTGGGATCACCTTGTGGCAGTATGATGCGTTTGATCACTAGATCCCCGACTTGATATTCTTGACGCCTGACTTTCTTGTTAAAATCCTTGATCATTCGCTTTTGATACGTCTGACCATGGCATATAGTAGTAAGCCTCTTTTCATCTATTAGATTTAGTTGGTCAAGTCGGGTTTGGATCCAGTCGTCTTTGTTCAAACCCGCATCCTTCATAATCCTGAGAGAAGGTATCTGGACTTCTATGGATAGGACTGCCTCCATGCCATATACCATAGAGTAGGGTGTTGCCCCTGTCGACGTCCGTGCTGAGGTACGGTACCCATGAAGAGAAAATGGTAACATCTCATGCCAGTCTTTGTATGTCACTGTCATCTTCTGTACAATCTTCTTGATGTTCTTGTTAGCTGCTTCAACAACGCCATTCATCTTCGGCCGGTAGGGAGAAGAATTATGATGCTGTATCTTGAACTATTTACAGAGCTCGGTGATCATTGTGTTATTGAGATTTGTGCCATTGTCAGTAATAATTTTCTATGGTACACCATATCGACAGATCAGATTGTGTCGGATAAATCATGCTACGACGTTCTTGGTTACTATAACGAAGGAAGATGCCTCAACCCACTTCGTGAAGTAATCAATAGCCACTAAGATGAAGCGATGCCCGTTAGAAGCAGTAGGTCTGATCTCGCCAATCATGTCGATCCCCCACATTGCAAAGGGCCACAGAGCTGTCAAAACATTTAAGGGGACCAGAGGCACATGCACCTTATCAGCGTAGATTTGGCATTTATGAAAAGTTCGAGAGTGCTGATAATAATCGGCTTCCATGGTGGACCAATAATATCCTTCCCGTAGGATATTCTTAGCCATGGTACGTCCACTAGAATAGGTTCCGAAGGTGCCTTCATGTAGGTCCGTCATGATCCTCTCTGCTTCGCTCTTGTCTACATACCGTAGTAGTGTGGAGTCATGGTTGCGTTTATAGAGGATTCCATTACCGAGGAAGAACTTTGCAGTGAACCTTCTCAGAAACTTCTTATCATTGACAGATTCCCCTTCGGGATACTCCTGAACCTCTAGATACCTTTTAACTTCGTGAAACCAAGGTTTGTCTGCCCCTTCTTCGGTATCGATCTCACAGCAGTGTGCTGGTTCATCCAACCTCTCAATGGTACTCTGGGGAGCTTCATTTTCCCACCTAACCTTGAACATAGAAGACATGGTATATAGCGCGTCTGCTAACTGGTTCTCCTCTCGTGGGAAATGTTAAAAGGTTACCTCCTCAAAGTGTGGGAGAAATGTCAGTACATATTCTTTGTAAGGAATAAGATTCATGTGCTTCGTATCCCACTCGCCTTTGATTTGACTTATCACCAGAGCGGAATCCCCGAATACACTTAAGAACTTAATCCTCAGGTCAATAGCAGCTCGAAGGCCCATAATACATGCTTCGCACTCCGCCATGTTGTTGGTGTAGTTGAAACATAATCAGACAGTGAATGGAGTATGACAGCCCTCAGGAGATATGATTACAGCGCCAATGTCGTTACCCAGTGCGTTCGAGGCTCCATCAAAATACATGGACCATCGGGATCCTACCTCAGGTCCTTCATCCGGTCCGGGTTCTTCGTAGTCAGTTACCAACATAATATTCTCATCCGCGAACTCAAAATAATGGATTGGTAATCATCCACGGCATGATGAGCCAAATGATCAGCCAATACACTCCCCTTCATTGCTTTTTGGGTCGTATATTGTATGTCGTACTCAGTTAAGATCATTTGCCATCTTGCTATCCTTCAGGAGAGAGCGGGCTTCTCAAAAATATACTTGATCGGATCCATCTTCGATATCAATAAGGTAGCGTAAGTCAGCATATACTATCTCAGTCGGCGAGCAGGTCATGCCAAAGCACAACAAGTTTTCTCGAGCAATGAGTATCGTGTCTCACAGTCGGTAAACTTTTTGCTAAGGTAGTAAATTGCGTGCTTTTTTCGACCAAACTCGTCATGCTTCCCCAGCACACACCTCATTGAATTGTCTAGCACTGTCAAGTATAATATCAAAGGTTTTCCTTCAACTGGAGGCATCAGAATTGGTGGTTCTTGAAGGTATTCTTTGATTCTTTCGAAAGCGGTATGGCATTCATCATTCCATTTTACCACTTGATCTTTCTTCAGAAGCTTGAAGGTTGGCTCACAAGTAGCAGTCATATGTGAAATGAACCTGGAGATGTAATTCATACGTCCTAAGAAAACTCTAACCTCCTTCTCTGTGTGGAGAGGCGGAATATCTTGTATGGCCTTTACCTTCGCAGGGTGTACCTGAATACCCTTGTCACTGACAATAAAACCCAGAAGCTTATCAGATCTTACCCCAAAAGGTACACTTGTTCAGATTCAACCTCAGCTTGTATGTCTTTAACCTGTCGAACAACTTCTGGAGATGATCAAGGTGCTCTTACTCAGTCTGAGACCTGGCTATCATGTCATTAACATAAACTTCGATCTCATGGTGAATCATATTGTGGAACAAAGCGACCATGGCGCACTGATAGGTTGCCCCAGCGTTCTTCAACCCAAAAGGCATCACCTTGTAGCAGAAGGTGCCCCACTGTGTAATGAAGGTTGTCTTCTCCATGTCTTCAGGAGCCATCTTGATCTTGTTGTAGCCAGAGAAACCATCCATGAAGGAGAAGATTTTGTGTTGTCCGGTGTTGTCGACCAGAACATCAATATGAGGAAGAGGGAAGTCATCCTTGGGGCTTGCCCTGTTCAGGTCTCTATAATCTACACACATCCATACCTTACCGTCCTTCTTAGGTACCGCAACGACGTTAGCAACCCACTATGGATAGGAAGTGACAGCTAAGAAGCCTGCATCGAACTGTTTCATGACCTCTGCCTTGATCTTCTCTGACATTTCAAGGCGCATACGACAGACCTTCTATTTAATTGGGGGACAGTCTTCTTTAGTCGGCATGTGATGTACCACAATATCAGTGTCTAAACCAGGCATGTCTTTGTAGGACTAGGCGAAGATCTCAACATAGTCGTGCAACATCTGTATCAACCTCTGTTTGATGCTAAGCTCCAAATTTGCACCTATTTTAACCTCTTTTCTGTCTTCCCCAGTACCCAAGTTCACTGTCTCAATCGGCTCTTCATGGGGTTGTATGGATCTTTCTTCTTGCTGTAGTAGTCTAGCAAGTTCTCCAGGCACCTCACAATTATCCTCACTTTCGTCTTCGGCTTGGTTGATCGGATTTTTGAAGTCATAATTGGCAATAGCAGAGCTGTTATCAATGGGATCTAGAGTTGATATGGATATGCATTATGATACGTGAGTGTGTGTAAGAGAATAGCTGTTTTGATAAAGTGAAAATGGAAAAGAAAAACAGAGAGCGCAAAATTTGTATGCAAGAAACGTCCAATGCTTTATTAATGATTATGAAATGACAAATAATAGCCCTCACAAGCAATTCCAAGGTGCCTCGGGCAAGGCATCGGGCAATAAAGTTTCAAATTTTTTATTACAAATTTTAAAACAAATAAGTCAATTACTAAGGAATAAAAGAAACAGGTATGAAGTCCCTATCCGTCCAATTACTCGGTCCATCGTTGGTAGTTGGGTAGATTCAACTGTCAATGTTTGAGTCCTCTTCATTATCTTCAATGGCATTAATTCCCCGATTGCTTATGCATAGGGGAAGTCATCCATCCCGAGCGCGTCTAACATCCCTTTGAGCCCCTGTAGTAAAGCCCAAACCAAATTTGTCAGTTTTCTGAGTGAAATCAGGGAGCTGACCCCAATTGGCATACCCACCTTTTTCAACCACGGCCTTGGCGTCCTTGAGGGAAGCCATCCTCAAAGGAGGTTTGTTGTTAGTAGTTTCAGTTGATGCCAAGATCTGAGGGACCTCTTCAAAATTCTGACAAGGAGTTTCTATGAATTCCCTGTCCATCTCTACATACCGGAAGGAATTGAGGTGGCTCACCATATATTCTTCTTCACCCTGCACTGTGACAATCTTTCCTTTTATCGGATACTTCAGCATCTGGTAGAGTATGGAAGTGACTGCCCCTGCCTCGTGAATCCAAGGATGACCTGTCAAATAAGAATACGACGACCTGATATCCATCACATAGAAGGTGGACCCAAAAGTCTGAGAACCTACTTTGACAAGGATGTCCACCTCCCTGTGCACCATTCTCTTTGACCCATCAAAAGCCCTTACCACAATGTTACTAGGCTTTAGAGTTAAACCCTCGCAATCCAACTGGTCTAATGCCTTCTTCGAAAGAACATTCAGTGAAGACCCAGTATCTACCAGCACATGAGCCATAGTGGTGCTCGTGCATTCGATCGAGACATGCAGAGAATCATTTTGCTTCCTTCCCTTCGGTGTTAAGTTTGCATCTGAAAAACCCAGCCCATTATCAGCAGTCAGGCTGGCCACACAATCTTTGAACTGATCAGCTGAAGTCTCTTGCGGCACATGCGCAGTCTTGAGAAATGAAATCAAAGCCTTCACATGGGCTTCAGAACACAACAGCAGAGACAACATGGATATCTTTGATGGGATCTGCCCCAGCTGCTCAACCACATTGTAGTCACTCTTCTTAATGATTTTAAGTATTTCCTCCATTTCTTGTTTAGAGGCTTCCACAACAATTTTCTTAGGCGCCTCCGTCCTGGCAGGCTCACCTATAACCTCTTTGTCGCGGGTATCAGATGGTTCGCCGACTGGAGTAATAACTAGAGTAAGAACAGGAACAGTAGTTGATGTACTAGCAGGAACAACAGATGTAATGACAATAGGCTTGTTAACAGTCTTAGGGGAAATCTCAGGAGAGAAAACCCTTCCACTTCGGGTGATCTTGCTGGTTCCGACAATGTTACCAACATCAGGATCAACTTCTTCATATTTCAGATCTTGTTTGATGCCATGATAGTACACATCGGCACCATAATGCCATGGGACAACTTTGTCCGAGATATACGGGACAGGACCAGGAACAGTGATTGTCAACGGAGCAATTCTTGGAGCAGATGTAATCCTGACAGGTCTTCTCGAGGAAACCTTGGAAGGATTGACAGAAATGGTTATAATGGTAATGTCTTACATTGGAACAACATGAATCATAGTTTTCTCAAATAGAATTTCTTTGCTATCTATCAGGCGTTGGACACCTAAATTCAACAAACGGAAACCATAAGGAAGAAACTAACACATGTGGCAACTTTCACCACAACCCGAAAATAAACCGGCCAAAAGCAAATTCTTCTTGAAAGCCATGAGAGGAGTAGACACTTCATCGAAAAAGGTAACAAATAAATCAGTATCAACAGCATTAACTCCACGACTGTGTTTGGGCATGGGAGCAGTTATGACGTTGGGCTTCTCCGGAGCATCAAAATCTATTTCCTTGGCTTCAATCAAGTCCTGTATTTTATTCCTCAGAGCCCAACAATCATTTGTATCATAGCCAGGACTCTCAGAATGATAAGCACACCGGGCATTCTATTATATCGGGGAGATGTAGTATTTGGATTCTTGGGAGCCTCTCTCAAAGTTACCAAGTTGGATCTCAACAAATGAGGTAGGTTTTCAGCCAATGTCATGTTGACGCGGGTAAACTGCCATTGTGGTCTTTCCACCCTTTGTTGGATGTTGTGTTGTGAAGCAACTGCAGGTCTAGGTATCATTACGACACTTACCATGTGACGATGCTCAGCTCTGTTCTGACCCCTCGGGCTATAGATGGCACTGGCTTCCTTCTTACCAGCAAAAGGTTTCTTTATTGAGCTTGGAGAGGCATCCTTCTGTATTTTTCCGCTTCGAATCCCACCTTCTACTCTTTCTCCAGTTAGAATCAGCTCGGTGAACCCAGCTGATGAACTGCCGATCAAATGATTGAAAAATGGACCAGATAGCGTCCCTAGAAACATATCAACCAACTCCTTATCAGACAACGGGGGTTGAACTCTCCCAACCAAGTCTCTCCATTTTTGTGCATAATCTTTAAAACCTTCACCTGCACCCATGGTAATACTCTGGAGTTGAGTACGAGTGGGAGCTAGGTCGGCATTGTACTGATACTGCTTGTAGAAAGCAGCAACCAGATCTTCCCAGTTTCGGATATTGGCTCCCTCCAGCTGGTAGAACCATTCAAGCTGAGTCCCTGACAGACTATCTTGAAAGAAATGAACCCACATATTTCTATCAGTAGTGTAGGGATGGATCTTTCTGACATAGGAATGGAGATTGAGTTTTGGGTAGGACACCCCATCATACTTAGAAAAAACTGGAGCTTTGAAATTCTGCGGGATGACCACTCCCGACACCAATCCCAATTCTTCGAAATCTAGTCCAGGTATCCTCTGACTTCCATGGAACTCAGACGATCTTCTAACTGCTCATATCTATCCTCAACAGGAGGATATTGTTCATCATTGTAATCGGTATCGTTGTCAGAAACTGCAGGACTAAGGTCCTTCTCTTCTTCTTGTTTCTCCCCTTCCTTGGATGAAGAGGTCAGATCAGTTTATCGCTTCAACCGCTCTCCAAACCTTCTGCCCATATTCAGAATACCGACAACCTTCTTCTTTTTCTTCTTCTCTTTCAGAATGAGGGCTTTTAGATCCTCCTGCCCATTTGCCAGACTTATGAACATTTGTTGGAACTGGGCGTTATGTGCTTGCAGGTCCTTAATTCTTTGTTCGGAAGACATTTATGCGGAAATAAACAGCGAAGAAGATGAGAAACCTGTAATGGTACCTGTAATTATGTGTATAATAATGGGATGTGCATGCAATGATTTCAAAGACTTTGGGAAATTTAAATTTGCAAACCAAAATAAACAAAAACTTTATTAGCTGAATTTGAAGTTCAAATGCCTTTTAGGCGTTACAATTAAAAACAAATCTAAAACTATAAAACACATCAAAATTCCCATGTATGCTTCCTCTTTGTGCCGAGATAGTCATTGGGCCCTTTTTCTTCATGGAGTTGCTTTGTGATATCTAAAACCTTCCTCTCCTGAGCATGGAATTGATCCCTGTAAGTATCCGGTTCCTTCATCAACTGAATCTAAGACCTCTGTAATTCCCAAGATTAGTGGGCATGTAAGGATAGAGAATCGTGTAAGGAATGCCTTCTTCTGTAGTGGGTTCCACAATCACTGGAAAAACAGCAACATATGGAATCATAAGCTTCTAGGCACGAGCTCGTACCCATTGGAGGTAAGGCTCTATAGGAATGGAAGTTTTTGGCCCCAAAGTCTTGACGCTAGATCTTTTTACCATGCCCCAAGCTCGTATGAACCTCCGGCGGTACTCTTTAACATCATCCTCATAGTTGAATACAATTCCCTCGATAAGTAACTCATAGGTGACATCCCTTCGAGCATGGCCAAATTGTCGCCGAGCTAAACAGGGGTTGTAGGTTATACCTCCTCTGATACCAAGTAATGGGACATTAGGGTACTCCCCACAGGGATCAATAATAGAAATGTTTTCCATAGATCGAGAACACCAAAGAATATCCGTATGAGCGAGTGACATTATCCTTTGTGACCAACCCAAATCTTCTTCACTCTTCAGTATGGACTTAGGGAGGTGAGAAATAAACCACCTCGACAACAATGGCATGCAGCACATGAGAATCCCTCTTCTCTTCATGGTACGAGTATGGAGAGTGTGCAAAATATCTCCGAGTAAGGTAGGCACGTGATTATGGGAGAGGAAGATCTTGATAGCATTCACATCTACGAATGAGTCCGGATTAGGGAATAGGAATAACCCATAGATTAGAAGAGCCAAGACCTCCTCAAAAGCCTGAAAATCCATATCATCCCAAAACAGTCGGGCCTTGTCTATTAGAAACTTAGCTAGAAAACCTTTGACTCCGCTTCTAGTTTCCCAATTGAATACCACGTCGGCCCGTTTCAGATGCAAAGCTGAGGCAATGACTTCTGGATAAGGAACTTCTTCTAGACCTGTGAAGGGTAACTGTTCCAGAATGGGTATATCCAATAGCTGAGATAATTCTTCCAAGGTGGGTACCAACTGATAGTC
The DNA here is from genome assembly GCA_948472305.1 of Vicia faba. Taxonomy (NCBI): domain Eukaryota; kingdom Viridiplantae; phylum Streptophyta; class Magnoliopsida; order Fabales; family Fabaceae; genus Vicia; species Vicia faba. The sequence goes on along the minus strand of OX451738.1, from coordinate 696,746,297 downwards.
TGGAAAGGTGAAGCAGGTTGAGAAGTTTACCATGTTTCTTAGTGAACACAAAAGTTTCAGAAACCCTTGATGCTAGCTCTTTGAGTTGGGAAGGCATCTTCACAAAGCTGATTCGGACAGTGTTTCTACGAGCGGAAGCCATGATCTGCAAAATAGAACAAAGATAAATTCCCTTGGTCTTTGAAATGGTTAGTGCAATGAGAATGGATTCCATGTTATGATGCATGATGTTATAATAAACCACAGGTATAGCAAACACAGGTATAGCAAACACAAGTATATCAAACACAGTCAAATCACACCACGTCCTTAGGTTTAAGGCTTGCATGAGGTTAAAGGTAGTACCCTCTTGAAGTTTAGTTGGTTTCAAACCTGTCTTATAAAGTAAACGGGTTCTAGAGGATCTCAGTATCACTGACCATCCTTTATCGGGCATTGTTTCAGCTCAATCAATCTTTTCTTGCAGCCAAAATATCTCGAAAGTCTGATCTCAATGAGTGTAGCATCGAGTATCAACCAATCCTCAGCTCTACATCGAGGTCGGCTATCTCACTACTTACTAATGGCCAAGTTTGTTCAACTAAGGTTCTAAGGTCCGTTGGTGCTTCACGACACCACGCGGAGGCCCCGTATTCTCCTCGTTTCCCCATGAAGGATACCGATACCAACCAAAGTGCCACACCAACACAACCATTGCTTAAACCATATCGGTCTATGACATACAGTCTCCATGATCTATTGCTATTTACCTAATGAGTTCCCCCAGATCTGGGTGTAGGATCTATAGTAACCCCAAACAAACCCTCAAAAGTAAAGCAATCAAGACAATCAAGAGAAGCAATTTAAATGACCTGGATCCTAAGGTATACCCCACTTATTATTATCTCCTCAGCAGAGTCGCCAGTTCTGTGATACGGTGGCAGAACCGACTGTTTTTACTGGTTTGCATTTTGCGTTTTTTGTTTGCAAACTATCGCGGTAAGCAAGAGTCGCTACCGAATTTTATTTCATCCAATCATGGAAAAGGAAAAAGAACAGAAAAAACATTTTTTCGAGATTTCTGAGTACGGGGGGTAGATTATAGAAAGGGAAGGTGTTAACACCCTTTCTATCTGTAGTTATCTACGGGCTCTTAGGTACTTGCTCATTTTTCAAATTGCTTGTGTGTGTTTGTCTTGAAAATGTTTTACTTCGTGATAACCCTTGTATCGGTCCTCAAGGATGTGACGAAGTTTGTTTTGAAAATTTGTTTTGAAAGGTGTTTGTGTGAAAAGTTTTCATTGAGCAAGTACCTAAGAATCTACCTTCTCGAAAAAAAGATTGTTCATTCTATTTCCTTTAGACAGCGCTATCCTACTATTAAGAAGTAGGTAGCACCATCGTTGGAGTTGTAAGGGACATTCAAAAGGGACAAGCATAATCACTAAAGCAATGGTTAGAAAACTTTATTAATAACCCTAGAGCCTTAAGATCTTTTCGAGGCAACAATTCCGAGGCAACATTCGATTGGGACAATTTGATCTTTTTAGACTGGAGGGCAACCACTAAAATCTGCTATGCTTAATGATTGTTTACCGAAGGCAACCGAAGTGAGGCAAACCCTAGGAGTGACATGTGCATGTGAGCTTTTTTCAATTATTCAGTCTTTGCACATTAGGTGATCTACCGTTTTAAATTTCCAGACATTCTTGCCATACAATCCTATTAGCATACATCTAGACAGCTAAATATTTTCCAGAATTAAAAATGCGAGAAAATAAACCTAGCTATTACAAGGTTTCGAGGATGGGGATTAGTTATATAACCAAAGAATAGGGGATTTAGCCAAAAAAAATAAAACCATAATTTAACTATTACAAACCATAGGCAGTTACAAAGTAATGGACAAATAATTAACAAGCGCGCAACAAATTAAGTGCGAGGACGGTTGAAATAACCTAAATCCCTAATTGAGAGAAAAGTGTTTTTGGGGATTTTTATTTGAGAAAACATTTAAATTACAACTTAATTAAACCTAATTTCTAATTGTTTTTAAATTATGAAAGAAATTAAATTAACCTAATTTTCTAATTAAATAATTTCAAGAAAAATAAAATATTTTGTACAAAAAGATTTTGTATGTTTTTTGGTTTTTTATTTGAGAAAAGAAAAATAAATTGTAAAATTAAAACCTAGATTCTATTTGATTTTAAATGAAACAAAAATTAAATTTACCTAACTTACTAATTAAATTAAATTAAATAATTTATTATTATTAAAAAAATGCTTTTTTTATGTTTTTGTGATTTATTGATTTTATGATTAATTAAAAAAAAATTTGGTGAAAAATAATTAAACAAATTAAGTGAAATAAAAGAAATAAAGAATTAGAAATGGGCCTGTTGTCTTGTTGAAAAAGGGGGTGTGAAGCTGAAATTCTAAGCCCAATAGTGTTGAGCCCAGTCAACCACGCTGGATCCTATGCAGCATTGACTTGAGGTACATCGTAGTCCTTCAGGATGGGATGCGTTGGATTCAATGCTATGCTGATCAAGTGGTTGGATGCTGATGACACATGGTAGGCGTGTGAGAGAGCATTGCATGGGATCTGCAAAGAAATATGAAGAAAATAATAAAATGCACATGCCTGGGATCGAACCCAGGACGTATGCATCAAAGGACGTAGTGCATAAAAGTATTTTCCCAAATACGACGGTTCTAGGAAGAAAATAATAAAATGCACATGCCTGCGCTAACTTGTTAACTTATTTATATAATGAAAACAAAACATAATAAATAAAACAAAGTAATGGACTCAGAAAGACGCGCGAGATTCAGATGAACCAATGGTGGGCTGCCACATATTATCTTCTTCCTAGAACCGTCGTATTTGGGAAAATACTTTTACCTATAGACAAAAGTCTGTAGCTATAGCCCCTGCAAATTTCAAAAATGAATAATACGCACGATAAATGATTTCTAATTACATAGCTCCATTCGTGGTGATCTCGTGAACACCCTAGTACCCTTCTTTTTGGCTAATTTCACCCGTGTAAGAAAGCCCTAAATTGCAAACGTAAACCCTAACAATGGCAACGACATGTATAGGCTTCAAAAATGCAATTAAATAATACAGTTAGCTTTCAAACATGATGAGGATTACAAATATATGACTTAAACATGCTAAATATGATAGGAATACAATAATCGATTTTGAGTTTAAGGGCAAACCTTGAGATTTTGTTACTCATAAAGAACTTGGCAGAGAACCTCCTTAGAAACTTCTTATAATTGATAGACTCCCCCTTGGAGTACTCTTGAGCCTCGAGGTATCTTTTCACTTCATGAAACCAAGGCTTTTCCTCTACTCTATTAGTATCAACTTCGTAGAAATGTGTTGGTTCATCTAGCCTTTCAATAGTAATCCAAGGAGCTTCATTATACCATCTAACTTTGAAAATAGATGACATGGTAGCTAGTGCTTCTGCCAATTGATTCTCTTCTCGTGGAATATGTTCAAAACTGATTTCTTCGAAGCATGGAATTAACGTCAACACATGCTCTCGATAAGGAATGAGATTTGGATGCTTCTTGACCCATTGTCCCTTAATCTGGCTGATTACCAGGGCTGAGTCCCCATACACATCCAAGAACTTGATTCTCATATCAGTGTCAGCTTTGATACCCATGATGCATGCTTCGTACTTATCCATATTGTTGGTATAGACAAAGCAAAGTCTAGTGGTAAACAGCGTATGGCAACCTTTGGGAGAGACAATCGTAGTATCAATTCCATTACCAAGCGCATTGGAAGCTCCATCAAAAACCATAGTCCATCGGGATCTCGATTTAGGTCCTTCATACGTTCCAGGTTCTTCATAATTAGTGACTAGCATGATATTCTCCTATGGGAACTCAAAATTCATAGACTGATAGTCATCTACGGCTTGATGAGCCAAATGATCTGCCAATACACTTTCTTTGATTGCTTTATGAGTAGTATGCTGAATATCATATTCTATTAAGACCATCTGCCATATTGTTTTTCTTTCGGAGAAAGCGGGCTTCTCGAAAATGTATTTTATTGGATCCATCTTAGAAATCAACAAATTAGTATGAGTCAACATATACTGTCTCAGTCGGAGAACAGCCTATGCCAAAGCACATCAAGTTTTCTTGAGCAGTGATTATCTTGATTCACAGTCAGTAATTTTTTTGCTAAGGTAGTATATTGCATGCTCTTTTCGACCAGACTCGACATTTTGCTCCGATACACGCCCTATTGAATTCTCTAACACCGTTAAGTATATGATAATGGGTCTTACTTCTACTAGGGACATCAGAATCAGAGGTTCTTGGAGGTACTCATTGATTTTTTCAAAAGCTATCTGACAATCGTCATTCCACTTCACTACTTAGTTTATCCTCAGTAACTTGAAGATTGGATCACAAGTAGCGGTCAAATGGGAAATAAATCTGGCAATGTAGTTCAATCATCCCAAGAAACCTCTGACTTCCTTCTCAGTACGGGGAGCTGGAATTTCTTAAATGGCTTTAACCTTGGCAGGATCAACTTTAATACATTTACCACTGACGACAAAACCTAGGATTTTACTGGATCTTACCCCAAAGGTGAACTTGTTTGGATTCAGCCTCAACTTGTACTTTTTCGACCTCTCGAACAACTTGTGCAGGTGGTCGAGATGTTATTCTTCAGTCTAAGACCTGGCTATCATGTCATCAACGTAAAACTCAATCTTGTTATGGATCATATCATGGAACAAGGCTATCATCACACGCTTATATGTTGCACCGATGTTCTTCAAACCAAAAGGCATAACTTTGTAACAAAAGGTGCCCCACTGGGTGATAAAAGTAGTCTTATCCATGTCTTTAGTTTCCATCTTGATTTGATTATAACTAGAGAAACCATCTATAAGGAAAATACATTATGCCGAGCGGTGTTGTCAACCAGAACATTAATATGCAGAATTGGAAAGTCATCTTTGGGGATTGCCCTATTTAGATCCCTGCAATCTATTCACATATGCACCTTACCGTCCTTCTTAGTTACTGGAACCACATTTTCAACCCAATGAGGGTAGGATGTAACAACTAATATACCTTCTTTGAACTACTTCATAACTTCATCTTTGATCTTTTCAGACATCTCAAAACGTATACGACGAACCTTCTACTTAATAGGAGGACAACATTCCTTGATTGGTAGACGGTGAACCGCAATGTCAGTATCAAGCCATGGCATGTCTTCATAAGACCAAGCAAATATCTTAACGTAGTCACATACCATCTAGATTAAACTCTTTTTGGCACTGTCTTCTAGGTCGACAACTATCTTGATTTCTTTCTGTTGTACCCCAATTTTTGCCCCTAAGATCCCTTCATCATACGATATTGATTCAATCACAACAAAATCATATTAGGGTTCTTGGTTCTTCTCCCTACCTTTAGCTTTTCTCTTTGAGGAATCACCAAGCACCCTGACTTGTTTTCTTTTGTGATCATGAATATTTTTGTCTTGATTTTTCCTTTTAATTAATAAAATGCAATGTTGGTTTGTCTTGCTTGTTACTAATGTAGGTAAAGGCAATGAGATTTAGCAAGTTTCTCCATGGGTTTAAGAGTTTATTTCCATGCCCTAGTCAATAAAGCTTGAGAAGTTCAAACCTAACCATTGGATTTGTTTTGGAAGAAAAGGCATGGAAATGTTATTTTGGTTCACCACATTTCAAGGTTATCAAAATTGATTCAAAAGTACAAGGGGTTGATTGAAGAAGTTGTCATGCTTGGACAAGGCTTTGTTCCCATTGGTCACAAGTGAATATTTTTCTCAATTCTCAAGATATGGAAGTGGTTTTGGTGGCTATGAGTTCTCATTTTCATCCTCAACACCTTCTATTTATAAAGCAATTGTGTAAGTACAAGAATTTTGTTCAAAATTGTCAAAGTTCCTCAAAGCATTTTCTTGATCTAGGAGCCAGGTTTTGAACTTCAAAGAAGCATATCTTGTTCATCTTTTGGTATTTTTGAGTGATTCCAAAGACATCCTTATCTTCAAAGGGTTATCAACAAATCACTTCAAAAGTTTCAAGGAGTTTTCATGTGGAAGAAACTTGATAGATTACAAGTCCTCCAGATGAACCCTCATTTCCCCATGTGTGACTTAAAATGATCATAACTTGGTCAATTTTTATCACCTTGAGCCCATTATTTTTCCACAATGATCTTCAGGATGTGAACTTTATGCCTTATTTTATGTGCAAAGTGAGAAAATGTATGGAAGATTCCCTAAGGATACAAAAGATTATAGGTCATTTCATGATTTTTTTCCAACTTAAACAATTCATAACCCTCTTAATTTTTGGATATTTTGAATGGTTCAAGTTTCAAACTGTCATTCAAAAGGTCTATTTCATGCCATCTTTTTTGGTCAAGAACAAATTCCAAGTGGAAGGCCATGTTTGGATGCAAGACATTATAGGTCACTTTTGAAGAAAATATTGAAATATTTCTAAGTATGGAAAGTCAACCTTTTCCCCCCAACTTTGACTCAATGCAACTTTAAGCTCAACCATCCATTTGATTCTATTCTTTTTCCATTACAAAGATTGTAACCTCATATTTCTAAAGCATCAAGAATCATGCCTTAAGACCCCTTGAGCTGAGAATGCCATTGGATTGAACTTGGTAACTTGGAACTGAAGTTTCTTCATAAATCAGAATTTGAAATTCATGTTTTGGCCTCTAAACATCAAATTAGCACGCGTTTGTGATCTAAACATGTTTAACCAAGTTTCCAAAGTGGATTAGAGCCTTAAAACCAAGGATTGGATGAGTTTTGATGGAAATCAAATCACACTTTGCTCGTGCATCAGGTTCACACGATTTCCCTCCAAACTTCATCATTTCACACGCTTGAACATTCCATTTGATTCCCTATAAATAGAGGGTCATACCCCATTCATTTTATCAAGCTTTGAGATTCAAAAACACTCTGTCAAAACCTCACACGAACTATAAATTTTTGAAATCAGTTTCTGAGATTCCAGCCTTTTCTTCCAAAATTCCTTGCACATTCATATTCCTTAAGCATCATACAAACTCTCCATCACTTAAACCAAGCAAAATGAGCTATAATCCAAGCTACAAAAGTCTAGTTTCAGAGCTTCTTTCTTGAACTTCGAAAAGGTAGAATTCTCCACCTTTTGGATCCAAATAAAGCACTAACCTATTCAATTCCTTCTCCTGATTCCAGTGCTTCTTACAATTTTTAAATCCATCGATAATTGAGAGAGAAATCTCAAATTGAAGGTGCTCTTTATTTTCTGGGTTTTTGATTCATATCTCTTTGTATACTTTATATAAATTTGGCGCGATGGTGGTGTTAGGATCGTCTTGAAGAGACGAATCTAATGATACTGGTCTGGGATCCTAATTTTACCGTTTGAAAGATCTCACAAAATCTCCATTGCAGGGTGGCTTGAGGTTGAAGACGATGACATGTCTCGTCTCAGCCAATGATAGCGTGCCAAACGTTTTAATTTCATTGGTTGCTTTTTTTATGATTCCCTGTGCAACTTACTAAGGTCTATATCAAGCACAGTGCGTCTGGTCCATTGGATTAGTTTACTAATGCGTTTTGACTATGATCTGATGGCCCATATCTTTTTGGATTTATTTTATTTTCTAATTTTATATTTTAATTGATTTAATTTTCAAAAATTCATAACTCTTTTATTTTTTATCCAAAATATTATGAAAAAATTCACAAAAATACTTTGAATTATTTTTGATCTCATGAATATTTTTTTCATATTTTTATTTTGAAAGTTGATATTTTTTATATTTTTTGCATTGTTTGCTTTGTTTTAATTACCTTAAAAATACTTTCTGACATTTTTTATTTCTAAAAAAAATTCCTAAATATCATTTTGCATATTTCTGACTTTTTTTAAAATTTTATGGAATTTTATATTGATGTTTACTATTTTTGACCTATTTTCTATTTGTTTGAACAATTTTAATTAGTTTTAAAATAGTTTCTGACTTTTAAAAATTACCACAAATTTTATAAAAATATTTGAGTCCTTTTCTGATTTTTCTATGGTCTTACTTAATTTTTTGATTAATTTGAATACAATTGATATTTTTCTTTCTTATTTCCATTTTAAAACATTTTTAAAACCTTTTTTTAATGTATATATTAAATGCAATATTATTTTGTGAATATTTTCTGGCTGAACTTGGATTGAATTTTGATCATGAACTTTATTAACATCATTTGATCCATGGTGTTGAGTCTAACTCCATAAAAATGGATGAATGATTTTAATAATAGTTTGATTTAGATTTAATTCAAATATGATTTGTATATTCTCTCCCGCCCCTCTTCATCTTGTCCCATTCTCATTGCACTAAGTGTTATCGGAGCATGATCTCTAAATCATGTCTCAAAACAAATGGTGCATAGATTACTATTGACCTGCCTCAAAATAGGTGCGACTTCTACATAAGTCCACTTACGATTGCTTAACATAGCCCTAAATTTTGTCCCGATTCGAATAAATGATCATTCGTGGCCCAAACCTATGTTTGTAAGCCCAAGTATGTTAATTTGATCCCTTTGATCCAATAACCTTGAGATTCATTGTATGGAGGCTTTGGTTCTACCAATCCTCTAATGGATCTACAACACTTTTGGTCAACGCGGATCACTTAAACATCGTTGATCATTAAATGGTACTTTTGAGGATTCCAAATGGATGATATACTTGACAAAAAGCAAATGCAACTTGTTGTGTGTAGGATTTGGTTCTACCAATCCTCTAATGAGTTCCAAATGCAAGTTTCAAGATGGTCATCCAACTAATCACTAATTATTAACTTGTTTTTACTTTATGCCCTTTTATTTTTTATGCTTTATGTACCATTTACTTTAAGCATTACATTTCATGTAATTTTTAGTTTGCTCACTTGAGCCTTTTCTTCTCTCTTCTAAGACACCTAATAATCAACATGAACCATAAAAAACATTTAAAATACTTGGACTATTTGGTTACTATCCTTGGCATTATGGAGTATTGGACTTCTTGGAATTAGGAATAGAAACCGTGGCCTATATTGGAGACCTTGTGACCTTAATTGATATTTTGTCTAGAGTTCTTGAGGTTTACCTCAATACATTAGGTTGTTTGTTTGTTTTGTGTGCAGGTTATTATGATTGCATTCTTTGTTTGTAATCTGGAATTCACCTGTATACAGCCGTTACTCTGCCCAATTTTTGTGAAGACTTAATACACTTGAATTTTGGTTCTCACAAGAGGTCTAGTTCCTTTGCTTGTTTGGTTTCAATCCAAAGAATGGGAATTCTATCTTGACTCATAATGTCAAGTATTAGCTTCTTGTTGGTTAGATGGTTCTTATCCCTAGGTTTTACCTTTTGCTTTAGGATAGTCCCTTCTTCTCCTCCCATCTTCTTTAATTTCAAAAATCTTCTCCCTCCTTTTAAAAAAGTCTTCTTTTTTTTTAAAAACTTGAACCATTTTCATAATAAACTTGGACTTAGGTCCACGCATTTTCAAAACATCTTTCACAAATAAACTTCAATCAACATTAATAATACCTTGACATTTTTTTGTGAGAAGACTAAAAATCAATCAATCTCATTTAAACCATTTTGCCATCTTAGCTTTCATCTTAAACTTTTCTCAAAAGATTCGACTCTTGTCAATCCTTGTAGTGATGCAAATAACTATACTTCTATGATATGTAGTGAAGTGAGATATTTTCCACTTGGGTGTTGAGTAAGGCATTGTTGATTTTAAAATCCAAGCCATATCATCCACTTTGAGATGATGCAAATTCTCCTTTCTCATGGTCGTGGTTAGTAAGTATGTTTTCCACACGGACAATGACGAAGATGTCTTATATCTTAAAATCAACCAACACACTTGTGTTTTAAAAATATATTTAAAAGAGGAACTACGTGTACCATGATCCCCTATTGCATGAATAGGTGGTACGTAGGCACTAAAGGTTCACAACCGCGGCGGGTGAAAAAACCATAAAATATATTTCTTTTCTCACCTTCACCATCCATTTTTATACAACATTTTATAGCCAAAATATACAGATTTTACAAAGAGGTTCCTGCAGAGTACCGTAGATGTTTAGGATGCTAATACCATCCCTTTTCATAACCAACCCCTTACCTTGAATCTTTCCCCCTCTTTTTGGGTTACTCGCTCTTTTCCCATTCCTTTGGAAACAATAAAGCGCGATGGCGATTTTTATTTTGATCTATATAAGTCTAGTCAATCCAATGGATTAGTCTTAAACATTTCTACCGGTACAAAAAAAATGGCGACTTCATTGGAGAAATATTGACCTCTTGCTGGTCCATCCCTAAGTGGGTTAAACCTATCTTTGTTTGTATCTGTATATGTGCTATTATTTGTTATATATTATATGTTGTATATATTTTTGTCTGGACTATCCTGGTTTTCAGGGTGCTTGGTGATTAGTTATAAGACTTATACCTGGACTTGGTCAAACTTTAAGATAGGACACGTGGTATAGTCATGTTAACTTTGAGGGAGTAATCCCAAAAAAGGAGGCATGAGATCCCCGACTCAGTAGAGGTCCCTTTGACTGTAGTGTCATTTACCGAGTAATCGGGAAGACGTACTGCTTTCAACCTGGTAGCCTACTGAAGCTGAGGATCATAGAATACCAAACCCATCTTGGCCTTTTAGGTGTAGTGCAAAAGCTATTACGGAGTAATCCGGAAATAGTTTTCATGCGATACTACGCTCAGACAAGTTTTTCTTGAGAATATTACTAATTACCGAGTTAATTGGGAAGTTGGTAATATCCGAAGGAAGGATGTAGACTCTGGGAACCTCTAGAACCTTGTTCGGAAGGTGATAACTTTTAGACCAACACCTTATGGGAAGTAACTTCGATCTCATACTCTTGACGTTGAACCTATGAACCCTATATGTGTGATCTTGTGTGTGACTGTTGCATCATGCATCCATGCACTCATAAGCATCTTTTGAAGAAAATTTATTTCAAGGGACTTTAAAGTTGACCATTTGTGAATATCTCAGGTACTTTTTAACCATGTATTCTGGAAAAAGAAAGACCGGGAAGTACAGTTTCAAGGATCCCAAGATAGATGAGTTGATCAGCCTAATTCCTGAGATCGAGTGTTCTACAGATTTTTGGAAGAAGTATGGATCCATCATTCCCCTTATGAAGCTTAAGATGAAGGAGGGTATTCTCTCGACCTTGGTCTAGTTCTATGATCCGATGTATCATTGTTTTACTTTTCCCGACTATCAGTTGATGCCTACACTGGAGGAGTATTCTTATTTACTTGATTTACCCGTTACCGATCGTGTTCCTTTTACTGGTTTGGAGGGTGAGCCAAAACCACATGAGATTGCTGCTTTGATCCATCTGGGGAAGTCTGAGGTGGAAGCACATATGACTACTAAAGGATGGATTAGAGGATTACCGACCCAGTTCTTATTGGAGAAAGCTCGTTACTTTTCCAAGATGAAGAGTACAACCGCTTTTGAGGCCATCTTTGCTCTACTTGCTTATGGGTTGTTCTTATTTCCTAATGTGGAAAAGTTTGTTGACGTTAATGCTATCAGGATCTTCATGATTGGAAACCCAGTTCCTACGTTGTTGGGTGATGTTTATTACTCCATTCATCTTCAGAATTCTTATCATGGAGGGATGATTATCTGTTGCACGCCTTTGTTGTACCGGTGGTTTATCTCTCATATGCCTAAGTCTGGTGCTTTCTGGGATGTCAGGAAGGAACCCCATTGGGCTTCTAAGATCATGGCACTTACTCACTCGGATATTGATTGGTATATCGAGCTTACCAGGATATAGAGATTGTTGACAGTTGTGGTAGTTTCCCCAATGTACCTCTTCTTGATACAAAGGGAGGAATTAACTATAACCCTGTTCTTGCACGATGATAACTCGGTTATCCGATGAGTGATAAACCAAATAGTATTCATTTGACTAGTTTCTTTCTGAAGGAGGGAGGAGACCATAAGGAAGCTAAGGAGAAGATTACTAAGGCCCGGAGTCACATTTATAAGAAGAGTAGGAAAGACTTGGGACCTAGGGGGGCTGTTTCTTTGGAGCCATATCTTCAGTGGGTTCAAGCGAGAGATATTCAGTTGAAGATGTCGTATTCCTGGGAAACACCTATGCTTGATTTGTTTTTGAAAACCACTTCTCCCTTATTGGATGATCTAGAAGAGCTGCAACTTTCTTTGGTCAGGATGCAGCAGGAAAATGATGCTTGGAAGAATAAGTGCCAAACTTTAGAGATTTCCTATAGAGCAGACTTGAAGGAGAAAGACGACTTAATTGAGATCCTTGAGAGTCGAGCGGTATAGACTATGGATATGTAAGGGGATTTATTTTCTCCTAAGCCTCAATCAGATGCTGATTACTCACATCTTGATTCAAGTGATTGGAAGGAGGTTGCCACCAGGTATGCGAAAGAAAACCAGAGGTTGAAGGCTCAGATTTCCAGGCTTACAGGGAAGCGTCAGCGTATAGAGTGATCTCCAACAACTTTACTTCTCAGGGTTTTAGAATTTATTTTCATCTTGTACATGGGATTGTTGAGACTTGTAACCTATTTTGAAGTTATTATAATAAAATTTTTCAGTATTTCAAATGCGTTATTACTTTGATATTTGAAATATGTCTATGAATATTTAAATCCCTTGAAATATTAAATAACAAAATAAAATCATGTGCATTTCATATCATGCATAATATTGCACATATTTCTTGAATTTGTTATGCATATCCAGGTGTCTTACCAAACTTCTTTACTTCGTTCAGCAAGCTGACTCACCACTACAACACTCGTGCTAATTTCAGATGGAAGATGGACAACTTAGAACAAGAGAATCGCGAGCTGCGCGGGGATGTTTCTGCTTTGAAGGCCATCATGGCCAATCTTACTGCTCTGATAAAATCTCTGGTGGCTGCTCAGAATCAGCCGCTGAGTGTTCAACCTCACCCAACAAGGGCTACTACTAAAGCTCTGGCTATTCCTGTATATGCTACTCAAGCTGTTGTTCAGAATCACATGCCTCAAGGTTATCCATGGGGAATGCTAGAGAACTTTGCACTTGAAGGTTTCAATCTTTGTCCTCAAGATACTCTAGTTGTTCAGACTATCATTACTCTTGCACCTCATGTGGTGCATGCTGCTCCTGCTGCACTTCCTTTGGTGAATATGGTTCTAATGTTAATGATGATATGTGTCGTCCTTTTCCTCCACCAAGTGAAGACTTAGGTCTTTATGACAGAATGGATGATTTTCAAGAGCAGTTTGACAGAATGCAGAGGGAGATGAAGGCCCTCAGGGGAAAAGAGTTATTCGGGCAGAATCTGAATGAGTTATGCTTGGTCCCGAATGTTAAGATACCTGTAAAGTTTAAGGTCCCGGAGTTCGAGAAGTACAAGGGAAACACTTGCCCTCGTGCTCATCTGGTGATGTATGTAAGGATAATGTATACATATACTGATGATCAGCGTCTGCTGATTCACTTTTTTCTGGATAGTTTGACCGGTGTTGCGCTGAAGTGGTATATGAGCTTGGACAGCGTCAATATCCATACTTTCAATGACTTGGGAGAAGCATTTATCAGACAATACAAATACAACATGGACATGGCACCTGACCATGATTAACTCAGGGCCATGGTCCATAAAGACAGGGAATCATTCAAAGAATATGCACAGAGATGGCGTGAGGTAGCCACCATAGTGATTCCTCCCATGGAAGAGAAGGAGATGACAAAGATTTTCTTTAAGACTCTGGATGCTTTCTACTATGAAAGGAAGGTAGCAAGTGTGCCAAGTGACTTTACTAAAATGGTAGCCATGGGTATCCGTTTAGAAGAGGCTATAAGAGAGGGTCGTTTAACAAAGAGTGAAGGATACGGAGGTGCGAAGAAGCCATCTTATGGGTTTACAAAGAAGAATGAAGGGGATACAAATGTTGTTATTCAAGAGAGTAGGGTCAATCCTCCTTGAATAAATTATCAGCGTTATTAGCAAGTCGCCTCAAGTACTCCAGTTGTTGGTGTAACTCCAACCACCGTTGCTTATAAGAGACCATCCCAGCAGGGGAATCAAGGATATAATCAGAGAAGGGAGAGTTATGACCCTATTCCTAATATTTATATGGAGTTACTACTGGCATTGATTCAGAAGAAGTTAGTTCAAACCCGACCAGCTCCCACTGTACCATCATCGTTGCCTTGGTGTGATACGGTGGGAAAGAACTGACTGTTTATTGGAATGCTGGTTTGCGTTTTGCGTTTGTTTTCAAAAAATGTCGCGGTAAGAAAGAGTCGCCACCTACATTTATCTTATCCAACAAGAAAGAAAAAAAGCACAGAAAAATTCCTTTTTCGAGATATTTCTCGGGTTCGAGGGGTAGATTATAGAAAGGGAAGGTGTTAGCACCCTTTTTATCTGTGGTTATCCACGGGCTCTTAGGTACTTGCTCATATTGTTTTCAAAATATTGCTTTCTTTGTGCTTGTGGTTTTTGAAAAAATGTTTGTGTTTGAAACTTCGATTTAACTCCTGCTTCTGTCCTCAAGAGTGTAATGAAGTGTTTTGAAAACTTGTTTGCAAAAGTGTAAGTGTGAAAAATATTTTGTTTTTTGAAAGAGCAAGTACTTAAGAACCATCTACCTACTCGAAAAAGGAATCGTTTTATGCTATCTTCCTTTAGACAATGCTATCCCACTATGAATGAGTAGGTAGCACCATCGTTGGAGTTTAAGGGTCAATTAGAATTTAGGGACTTACGGTTACCAAAGCAATGTTAGGACGCCTTAGCGGTAACCCTGATGTCTTAGATCATTCGTTTTGAGGCAACAATATCCGAGGAAACCGTTTCGAGGCGACTATGATCTTTAGACAAGAGGGCGACCACTAAAGTGACCTATACTCAATGACCGCGTACAAAGGCAACCAAGTGGGGTGTACCCTAAGAGTGCGCATGTGCGAGTGTGTCGTTTTCAGTTTATTTTGTCTTTGTACATGTTAATGGTGATCTAAGTTGATTTTAGGTTAAACATTCATTCTTGTCATGCATTCCTATTATCAAACATCTAACAGTTATATTTTGCGGAAAATAGCGGAAATTAAATTACAAGGCGTCGGGTATTTACATCGCCAAAAGAAACCCTTTGAAATTTAAACGCGGAAAAATAAATAAAGCGATAAAATAATTAAATGGTCCTAATTATCTATTACATTGCGGGAACAAGTACAATATTGAATAAATAGATCGCGTGCGGAAAATTAAATCGAGTGCGAGTAGGGTTTTGACCCTTTGTTATTTAAGAAAAGATTTTTTTGTTTGTTTTTTAATTAAGAAAGAAATTATCTAAGTTAATTATTAAATTAATAAATAAATTAGTTAATTAATGAAAATAAATATTTTTGGGGTTTTTGGTATTTAAAGAAATAAAAATAAAAATAATTAATGTTAGTAAAAACCTAATTAAGTCTAATTGATTTTAATTATTGAAAAAAATATATTAAAGTTATTCCTAATTAAAGCCTAAATTAATTAAATAAACATTTGTTAATAAAAAATAAAAAAATTGATTTTATGAAGAAAACATTTTTTATGGTTTTAATTTTGTAAAAGAAAACAAATTGATTGGTTAATTAATTAAACAAAATATTATAAAGCAATTAAAACAAAAAATAAATAAAAGAGGGTTAGAGATGTATGGGCCTGAAAAGGGGTGTTTGAGAAGCAAATTCCATGGCCCAAACGAGCTGGTCCTGTATTAACTTTCCTGGACTTGGTGTGGACACGTTGACTGGGTCTATGGTAGACCCTCACTCCTGGATCACCAGATTTGGCCTTGGGCCATCTGGCACTTTGGTGTGTGAAGGAGCATGGTACACTACGCGTCTGGATCTGCATGTGATTACCTGAAGAAAAAATACAAAGAGAAATTTGGAGGACCTGGGATTCGAACCCAGGTCCTGTGGATGCTTGGACTGCTCGCTTCGCCACTAGACCAATGTGCTTTAGTTGTTAATATATTAAACAATTAAAGTAATAAGAGAAAACGCGTTAATGTGCCAGAAAATAAAAAAAAAGTGCGCGAAAATTTGAAAGGACCAATCAGAGGAGGACACGATGTTGTCCCCGTCCTCGGGCCTGTAACGAAGTTACCTGCGGATTTGAATCCGCAGCTAAATGCCTAGGTCATTCCCAAAATTCATCTCAGGCCATATAAATTCCTCCCACGACCATGGTTGCGTTCGTCTTTCCCTTCCGGACATGTCCATGGCCATTATTGGGGCTAATTTTACCTGTAATAAAAAACCCTAATCCAAGAGGAAAAACCCTAACAATGGCGTTTTGCACCACAGAGCAGATAAACGAAATCAAATAATATAGAAAGCTTGGAAATGATATGGTGGTTACAAATATTCCATTGATTCTTTGTAATAATGCATGATTTTTTAAATACGAAATCAAATTCATAGGGGGACCGTGTGATACTTACAGTGCTCTAGGAGGTTGAACAATGCGTGCTTTGGATCCCAAAAGGCCGAGTAAACACCCAGCAATCAATTGGTATCAAGCTTTGCTTCTGAAAATGCCTCAAAGTATGATTTTGGTTTCACACTTTTTCACCACTTTTTCAAGTTTTGTTCTTTCTGTTCTTGCAGCCTCTAACCCTTGTAATTGTGCCTTAAGCTTCCTTATGTATTGTGGAATGCATTAGGTTAAGAATTATGGATTGAATCCTTCCACATCAATGCCATGAAATTTGATTTGATTCACCATTACTAAACCTTCCAAAATTGTCAAAACTCAATCTTTTTGCACATGGGTTGCTTGATACGAGTTTGATACTCTTAATGATGATGATTCAGTCCTAAAATAGCCAAAAAGATATCAAGTAATCAATATTTGGATTTTATTTGATTTAATTTGATTTAAAATGAAATAATTCAATAAAAAATCAAATAAAATAATAAAAAAGAAATATGATCTCAAGGCTGAAGATAGGACACGTGGACAATGATGCAAGCTCAAATCAAGTGGAAAAGAATGGGCCCATTTGACAAAATTTGAAGTTTTGGGGATAGTTGACTTTTGGCAATTTTGCAAAAATGCCCAACTTCAACAATGCATAACTTCTTCAATTTTGCACTTTTGGAAGTTTTCTTGACTTTTTAGAAAGCTTGAGATGTCCTCTAACCAACCCTTTTGGTCTCATCTAATTTTGATGTTCCATGCTCAAGTTATAAGCTTTGGCAAAAAAGGTGTTTTTGTTAACTTTCAAAAATGACCTATAATGTCCAAATTTGTAACTTCTTGTGAGTGCATTTATTAATCTTGGGGTATGAATATGGATTGTAGGAAATTGCATCCTCTTCAAAATTAGCTTTATATGGATCATTTCTCATAAAGCATGAGAAAGTTATGCTTGGTCAAAGTTGAGTTGACTTTTCCTTCAAAACCCTAATTTAGCCACTTTTGAATCTTGATGAATTTTGAGCAATCTTTGATGAATCATGATCAACCCTTGATCAAATGATGAAATATCCTTCAAAATGAGAATGTTGACAAAAAATCTTGAAGTTTGACTATTTGTAGGTCACATTTGACTTTTGCCCTAGCACAGTCGATTTTTGGACCCTTTGAGCAATTGACTGGCCAAACTTCCTCTGCAAGGCTTGAAATTTGACATGGATGGCCTTAAGAACATATTAGGACATTGGAGAGAACTTGAGGTCATTTGGACTCAAGGATCTTGATGCAACATAAAACCCTAATTTGGGGTTGACTGCCTTAGGAGATAGCTTGACTGTCCAACTCTTGAGCAACCTTTAGCCACTTGGAGATTTTTCTTGCAATGTTTTGAGAAATATGAGAGGGAAAATTTTGGGGTACAATAGCTGCTCCTGTTCAATCTTCTTAAACCTGAGGATGTAGATTGGCTTTCGTGCCTTTCGTGATCCGAAGGTGGAAGGTGATTGAACACTAGAGTGCCCAGAAATTTGCACTCGCATGAAGTGGTATCATCCTTGTGATGTCGGGAATGGGCTTACAGATGCCATTTGGAGATTGTTGGTAGGAGGATGGGCTTATAGATTCCATCTGCAGGAGTGTCGATCGCATAAGAGATTCTTTAGCGAGAACTTGCATGCCTGTTGTTTGTAGAAGATTCCGCTGGGGAAATCTATCTTTTATTGAGATTTAGGAACTTGCCTGTACCTCAGCTGAGATAACATCTTTGCTGAGTTTTAAGAACTTGTCCGTAATTCAACTGGGGGAAACATCTTCATCTAGATCTAGGAACTGTCTGGTCTTCAACGTAGTATACCGTTGAGATTGCAAAACTCGTCCACACTATGACGGAGGAAAACATCAAGATCTAGGAATTGTCTGGTCTTCAACATAGTATACCATTGAGATTGTAGAACTCGTCCACACTATGACGGAGGGAAACATCTTCATCAAGATCTAGGAACTGTCTGGTCTTCAACGTAGTATACCGTTGAGATTGTAGAACTCGTCCACACTATAACAGAGGGAAACATCTTCATCAAGATCTAGGAACTTTCTGGTCTTCAACGTACTATACCGTTGAGATTGTAAAACTCGTCCACACTATGACGGAGGAAAACATCAAGATCTAGGAAATGTCTGGTCTTCAACGTAGTATACCATTGAGATTGTAGAACTCGTCCACACTATGACGGAGGGAAAAATCTTCATCAACATCTAGGAAATGTATGGTCTTCAACGTAGTATACCGTTGAGATTGTAGAACTCGTCCACACTATGACGGAGGGAAACATCTTCGTCAAGATCTAGGAACTATCTGGTCTTCAATGTAATATACCATTGAGATTGTAGAACTCGTCCACACTATGACGGAGGGAAACATCTTCATCAAGATCTAGGAACTGTCTGGTCTTCAACGTACTATACCATTGAGATTGTAAAACTCATCCACACTATGACGGAGGAAAACATCAAGATTTAGGAATTGTCTGGTCTTCAACGTAGTATACCGTTGAGATTGTAGAACTCGTCCACACTATGACGGAGGGAAACATCTTCATCAAGATCTAGGAACTGTCTGGTCTTCAACGTAGTATACCGTAGAGATTACAGAACTCGTCCACACTATGACGGAGGAAAATATCAAGATCTAGGAATTGTCTAGTCTTCAACGTAGTATACCATTGAGATTATAGAAATCATCCACACTTTGACGAAGGGAAAACTCTTCATCAAGATCTAGATACTGTCTGGTCTTCAACGTAGTATACCATTGAGATTGTAGAACTCGTCCACACTATGACGGAGGAAAACATCAAGATCTAAGAACTGTCTGGTCTTCAACGTAGTATACCGTTGAGATTGTAGAACTCGTCCATACTATGACGGAGGGAAACATATTCATCAAGATCTAGGAACTGTCTGGTCTTCAATGTAGTATACCGTTGAGATTGTAGAACTCGTCCACACTATGATGGAGGAAAACATCAAGATCTAGGAACTGTCTGATCTTCAACGTAGTATACCGTTGAGATTATAGAACTCGTCCACACTTTGACAGAGGGAAACATCTTCATCAAGATCTAGGAACTGTCTGGTCTTCAACGCAGTATATCGTTGAGATTATAGTACTCGTCCACACTATGACGGAGGAAAACATCAAGATCTAGGACTGTCTGGTCTTCATCGTAGTATACCGTTGAGATTACAAAACTCGTCCACACTTTGACGGAGGGAAAACTCTTCATCAAGATCTAGGAACTGTCTGGTCTTCAACGTAGTATACCGTTGAGATTATAGAACTCGTCCACACTATGACGGAGGGAAACATCTTCATCAAAATCAAGGAACTGTCTGGTCTTCAACGTAGTATACCGTTGAGATTGTAGAACTCGTCCACACTATGACGGAGGAAAACATCAAGATCTTGGAACTGTCTGGTCTTCAACATAGTATACCGTTGAGATTGTATAACTCGTCCACACTATGATGGAGGGAAACATCTTCATCAAGATCTAGGAACTGTCTGGTCTTCAACGTAGTATACCGTTGAGATTGTAGAACTCGTCCACACTATGACGGAGGAAAACATCTTCATTAAGATCTAGGAATTGTCTGGTCTTCAATGTAGTATACCATTGAGATTGTAGAACTCGTCCACACTTTGACAGAGGAAAATTGTCGAGATTGAGAACCTTATCTGAAATTCAACCTAGGATAATTTAGTTGAGATTTAAGAA
Source organism: Vicia faba (assembly GCA_948472305.1). Lineage (NCBI taxonomy): Eukaryota > Viridiplantae > Streptophyta > Magnoliopsida > Fabales > Fabaceae > Vicia > Vicia faba. The sequence continues at coordinate 696,725,943 of OX451738.1, read as the reverse complement.
CCGGTCAGGTCTTCGACATAGTTGAGAACTTAATTGCCTCCTTCCTGAAAGGTAAAGGCCAGTCATATGCAATGCATTATATAGATTAAGCAATGATGTACTCAAAATAAATGAAATTGTGTTGTATGATGCGTATATGCATGTATCATGATGTATGGAAATGTACTGTTTTAGACGGGGAAAATAAATCCCGGATAGCTGCTGGAGAAAAGATTTGAATTCTTCGTTTCCGCTGGGGATAGCGAATGAAGATGATTGTGAGAATAAACCTTCAGGGGAGGATAACTCCGTTGGGGAATAAGCTGATGAGGAGATTACTCCGTGGGGAAGAGATGTTCTGCTGAGGATTCCACCAATAAGTTCCACTGGGGATGAATTACCGTTGCTGGTGATACTGAATCCTGTTGGGGATTGAGCTCCTGTTTGTGAAACGAAAGAACTCCGCTGGGGATGATCTTTCAGTTGCGGCTTCACTGGGGATAACCTGTTAGACTCTAATGGAGATAATCCTTTGAGATTTGCTGGGGACAATCTTCCTTTGAACTCGGTTGGGGATATTTATTTTTATACTCCACCGGGGACGAGCTTCCAGAGTCTACTGGGGATGACTCTTCCACTCCATTGGGGAAGCTTTTCAGACTGCGCTGGGAAAATTTTAACTCTACTGGGGATATCTTGTATTCTGCCGAGGAATATTCTTATACTCCGTTGGGGAATATTAAGACTGCCGGGAGTATTAAGCCTTTTCAGTGTTGATGGTAGATAAACTCTGCTTGGGGAGAATATTACCGATTCCTTTACAATTGCAAGTCTCAGCTGGGGAGAGCCAATCATTACTGTTTTACTTTGCGGGGAGTGAAAGTATCTTAGCCATATTCTTCAGCTGAATTTACCTTGTACCTGGTGGATAGAGCAACTATACAGCTTGGACAATTCTCATTTGCCCCTGTTTCTGATATTACCAACAATCATTTTTCTGTTTCGCATGCAAATATTTATGAGCAGCAATTAATGTCAAGTGTATATATCAAAAATGAACATTGGACGTTCTTTGCAAAACAAAACAAATAAAGGAAAAACAGTTTGAAATTTTTTTGAAAATGAATTGTATTGATTTTGAAATTTGGCCTGTAAATAGGCGCTTTTTGTACAAGAGGCTGACATCCTAGTAAGAGGACGCCGCCGAACAAATAGAATTTATACAATTTGTGCAAAACTAAACAAAACAGCTATGTGAATAATCCCACTGGGTTCCAACTCTGCTATTGCCCTTATGTCCTCGAGCATCTCATCACTTTGCTACTTGGTTGAAGGTAGATCAGATTGATTAGTGTCGTCCAAGCTTGATAGTTGATATCGAAGTCTGGATGCAAGGTGATCCAATGAGACATAGTGTTACGCTTTAATCCCTAATTTTTGCCTGGACCGCCCTTTCGGGTTTTCACCCCACCGGGATACCCATTTTTGCCCAAGCCGCCTTTTCAGGTTTTCGACTTGCCGGGTGTACAAATTTTTATTTTCATCCCTTATTTTTGCCCAAACCCTTTTGGTTCGCGGGGAAGCCCTTATTTTTGCCTAGGCCAGTCAACCTAGCGGGTCTTTGATTATGCGTAGTATCTTTTGACTATGTCTGCATTGACGAGGTGAGGAAGGTCGTCACCATCCATGGTGGCTAGAATCATAGCTCCTCCTGAGAAAATGTTCTTAACCACAAATGTCCCTTCGTGGGTAGGGGTCCATTTGCCCCTGGGATCACCTTGAGGTAAGATAATGTGCTTGATGACCAGGTCCCCAACTTGATACTCTTGTCGTCTGACTTTCTTGTTAAATGCCTTGATCATCCATTTTTGATACGTCTGACCATGACAAATAGCAGTAAGCCTCTTCTCGTTGATTAAGTTCAACTGATCAAGTCGAGTCTGGATCCAGTCGTCCTTACTCAAACCTGCATCCTTCATGATTCAGAGAGAGGGTATCTGAACTTCAATGGGCAATACGGCCTCCATGCCATATACCAAGGAATAAGGTGTTGCCCCTGTTGACGTCCGTGTTGAGGTACGGTACCCATGAAGAGAAAAAGGTAACATCTCGTGCCAATCTTTGTATGTTACTGTCATCTTCTGCACAATCTTCTTAATGTTCTTATTAGCTGCTTCTACAGCCCCATTCATCTTCGGTCGGTAAGGAGAAGAGTTGTGATGCTGTATCTTGAACTGCTTGCAGAGCTCAGTGATCATCTTGTTATTGAGATTGGTACCATTGTCCGTAATGATCCTCTCTGGTACACCATACCGACAGATCAAGTTGTGCCGAATGAACCGTGCCACGACGTTCTTGGTTACAGTAGCAAAGGAAGCTGCTTCGACCCATTTTGTAAAGTAATCGATAGCTACCAGGATGAAATGATACCCGTTGGACGCTGTAGGTCTGATCTCGCCAATCATATTGATGCCCCACATTGCAAAAGGCCAAGGAGCTGTCAAGACGTTCAGAGGAACTGGAGGTATGTGTACCTTATCAGCATAGACCTGGCACTTGTGACATGTCCGAGAATGCTGATAATAGTCAGCTTCCATTGTGGACCAAAAATATCCTTCCCGTAGGATTTTCTTTGCCATGGTGTGTCCACTGGAATGGGTTCCGAAAGTACCTTCATGTAATTCTGTCATGATTCGGTCTGCCTCGTTCTTATCCACACATCGCAGTAAGGTCGAATCATGGCTACGCTTGTAAAGGATGCCATTGCTGATGAAAAACTTCACTGCGAACCTCCTCAGAAACTTCTTATCATTAACAAATGCACCCTCGGGGTATTCTTGAGCCTCAAGGTATCTCTTCACCTCATGAAACCAAGTTTTATCTGCTACCTCTTCAGTCTCAATGTCACAGCAATGTGCAGGTTCGTCCAACCTTTCAATGATAATCCGGGGAGCTTCGTTGTCCCAATAGACTTTGAACATGGAAGACATCATAGCCAACGCGTCCGCCAACTGATTCTCCTCTCTAGGGAAGTGTTCAAAGGTTATCACTTCGAAGTGTGGAAGCAACGTCAACACATACTCCTTGTAGGGAATAAGATTTTGGTGTTTCGCATCCCACTCGCCTTTGATCTGACTGATCACGAGAGCGGAATATCCGAAGACACTCAAGAACTTAATCCTTAAGTCAATAGCTGCTCGATGACCCATAATGCACGCTTCATACTCCGCCTTATTATTGGTGCAGTTGAAACATAGTCGGGCGGTAAATGGAGTATGAGAGCCTTTAGGAGATATGATCACGACGCCAATGCCATTTCCCAAAGCATTCGAAGCTCCATCAAAGTACATAGACCATCGGGATCCCTCCTCAGGTCCTTCATCCGGTCTAGGTTCTTCGCAGTCGGTTACTATCATGATATTATCGTCCGGGAATTCAAAGTTCATAGACTGGTAATCATCCACTGCCTGATGCGCCAAGTGATACTTCCCTTGATTGCCTTTTGGGTCGTATAATGGATGTCATACTCAGTCAATATCATCTGCCATCTTGCTATTCTTCCCGATAAGGCAGGCTTCTCGAAGATATACTTGATTGTATCCATCTTTGATATCAATAGAGTAGTGTGAGTCAGCATATATTGTCTCAGCCGGCGAGCAGCCCATGCTAAAGCACAACAACTTTTCTCGAGCAGCGAGTATCGGGTCTCGCAGTCGGTAAACTTTTTGATAAGGTAATAAATAACATGCTATTTTCGGCCAGACTCGTCATGCTGCCCCAGCACACACCCCATTGAGTTGTCGAGTATTGTCAAGTATAAGATCGAAGGTCTCCCCTCAACTGGCGGCGTCAGAATGAGTGGCTCTTGGAGATACTCTTTGATCCTTTCGAAAGCGGTCTGGCATTCATAATTCCATGGTACCACTTGATCTTTCTTCAGTAACTTGAAGATTGGTTCACAAGTAGCAGTCAGGTGTGAGATGAATCGGGCAATGTAGTTCAGACGCCCCAGAAAGCCTCTGACTTCTTTTTCTATTCGGGGAGCTGGCATTTCCTGTATATCCTTCACCTTGGCAGGATCCACTTGAATACCTTTATCACTTACAACGAAACCCAACAGCTTACCAGATCTCACCCCGAAGGTGCACTTGTTCGGGTTTAACCTTAATTTGTACAACTTCAACCTGTCAAATAGCTTCTGAAGATGGTCAAGGTGTTCTTCCTCAGTCTGGGACCTTGCAATCATATCATCAACTTATACCTCAATCTCATGATGGATCATGTCATGGAACAAGGTGACCATGGCACGCTGATACGTTGCCCCAGTATTTTTCAATCCAAAAGGCATGACCTTGTAGCAAAAGGTACCCCACTGAGTGACAAAATTTGTCTTCTCCATGTCTTCGGGAGCCATTTTAATCTGATTATAACCGGAGAAACCATCCATAAAGGAGAATACCTTATGTTGAGCGGTGTTTTCAACCAGAACGTCGATATGAGCCAGAGGGAAATCATCCTTGGGACTTGCCCTGTTCAGATCCCTATAGTCGACACACATTCGAACCTTACCATCCTTCTTCGGCACAGGAACCACATTGGCCACCCACTGCGGGTAAGAAGTAACTGCTAGAAAACCGGCGTCAAACTGTTTCATAACCTCAGCCTTGATTTTCTCAGACATATCTGGGCGCATTCGGCGGACCTTCTGTTTCACTGGAGGACAGTCTTCCTTGGTAGGCAGGCGGTGAACCACAATTTCGGTATCCAACCCAGGCATATCTTCATAAGACCAGGCAAAGATCTCAACATAGTCACGCAACATCTGACTCAACTGTTGTTTCACACTAAGCTCCAGATTTGCCCCAATCTTGACCTCTTTCTTGTCCTCTTCTGTACCCAGATTTACCGTTTCCACCGGCTCTTCATGCGGTTGTATAGCCCTCTCTTCTTGAAGTAACAGTCTAGCAAGTTCACTAGGCACTTCACAATCATCTTCACCTTCGTCTTTGGCTAAGTTTATCGGACTTTCGAAGTCATAACTAGCAGTAGCAGAGTCGTTACCAGTGAGATCCAGAGTGGATGTAGACCTGTATATGTGAGTGTGTAAAATAGCTATTTTGCAATATGTAATAAAAGAAAAACAAGGAGCGCAAAATTTTAAATGCAAGAAAACTTCCAATGCTTTTATTAATGATATATGAAAATGACACACATAAAGCCTCACAAATGAAGCCACGGTGCCCCGGGTAAGACACTGGGCCGTAGAGTTTAAAACATTGTCTGTTACAAATTCAAAACAAAAAGTCTCATTACTGGGTGATAATAGAAATGGGCATAGAATCCTTCGCTGTCCAGTTGCTTAATCCACCATCGGCAGTTGGGTATATCCAACTGTCAATATCAAACTCTTCATCATCATCATCCCCGATAGCGTTCACCCCTGCATCATGTTTAGGCTTTTCTGGTGCTCCGAACTCGATCTCCTTAGCATCAATCAAGTCTTGTACTTTGTTCTTCAAAACCCAACAATCATCTGTATCATGCCCTGGGCTATCAGAGTGAAAAGCACAGCGGGCATTAGGGTTATACTTTGGTGATGTAGTGTTGGGATTCTTCGGTGCCTCCCTTGGAATCACTAGATTGGTTTTCAATAACTGTGGCAGAATCTGAGATAAAGTCATGTTGAGCTGAGTGAATTTCCTTCGCGGTCTCTCGGCCTTTGGCTGGTTGTTGTGCTGAGGAGCACCAGCAGGTCTTGAAATAACAACCGCATTAACAGCTTGGCGGTGTTCAGGTCTATTCTGGCTTTTCAAACTGTAAACAGCACTGGACTCCTTCTTAAAAGGCTTCTTCTTGGTGCGTGATGAAGCACCCTTCTTTATTTTACCGGATTTGATACCAGCCTCAATCCTTTCCCAGGTCATGATCAGCTCTGTAAACCCGGATGAAGAACTTCCAATCAGATGGTTAAAGTATGGACCATACAAGGTCCCCAGAAACATGTCTACTAGCTCCCTATCAGCCAAGGGTGGTTGCACTCTTCCAGCGAGGTCCCTCCACTTCTGAGCATAATCTTTGAAACATTCGCCCGCATCCATTGACATACCCTGGAGTTGCGTACGCGTGGGAGCAAGGTCGGCATTGTATTGGTACTTCATGTAGAAAGCAGCAGCCAAATCTTCCCAGCTGCGGATACTGGCTCCTTCTAACTGGTAAAACCATTCAAGCTGAGTCCCTGAGAGACTGTCTTGAAAGAAGTGGGTCCATAGGTTCTTATCAGCGGTGTACGGATGAATCTTCCTTACATACGACCGGAGGTGCATTTTCGGGCAAGAAACCCCGTCGTATTTAGCAAAGGCTGGTGCTTTGAATTTGTGGGGAATTACCACCCCAGATGATAGACCCAGATAACCAAAGTCCAGACCGGGCACTGTCTGAACTTCCATCACATTCAAACGGTCTTCCAGTTGTTTGTATCTATCCTCAACCGGAGGATACTGGTCTTCTTCGAAGTCCATCTCGTTGTCTAAAACCACAGGGCTAGGAGACCTCCTTTCTTCCTGACTATCTTTTCCTCCAGATAAGGTGGTCAAATCAACTTCATCTCATATCCTGTTTCCAAACCTGTGACCCGTGTTAAACAGGACTGTCCTCTTCTTCTTCTTCTTCTTCTCTTTCAGAATAAGGGTCTTCAGATCTTGCTGACCCTTAGCTAGATTCATGAACAATTCTTGGAACTGGGCATTTTGAGCCTGCAGAGCCTTGATTGCTTGTTCAGTTGATGGTTCAGAAGACATGATGCTGAAGTGAACAGCGAAGAAGATGAGAAAACCTGTAAGGGTACCTGTTATGAGGTGCATGGAATGAAATGTGTATGCTATGATTTCAAAGACATCGAGAGATTCAAATTGGTAAACCAAACATGAAACACACTTTTATTAGATAAACTTGAAATTCAATTGTTCAACAAATGCCCTTAAGGTGTTATAAGAAAGGAAATACTGAAAAGTAAATAAAAACTGGAAATAATCAAAAGTCATCAGCGCTCCCATGGACGTTTGCCTTTAGTGCTGACATAGTCGTTGATGATCTGCTCCCTCTCCAACTGCCTAGTCAACTTCTAGATCTTCTGTTCTTGCTCGTGATACTTTTCTCGGTAAGTATCCCGCTCTTCTCTCAGCTGCATCCAGGACCTCTTCAATGCCCCAATGTCAGTGGGCATGTAAGGGTGTAAGATAGTAGGAGGAACACCTTCCTCATCAGCAACTTCAACAATGATAGGCAAGATGGCTTCATAGGGCATTCTCAGCTTTTGGGCACGTATGCGAACCCATCGGAGATATGGTTCCATTGGTAGAGAAGTCTTCACACCCAGCTCGTGTGGATCAGATCTGTGTACTCTATCCCAAGCCCTTATGAATTTGCGGCGTTGCCTGTCACTGTCCCCCTGGAAATCAAAGATTATACTAGGCATTAGCAGCTCATGAGGTCATTCCCTTCTGGCTCGCCCAAATTGACGTAAGGCCAAGCATGGATTATAAGTAATTCCTCCATTAGTTCCTATCAGTGGAACATTGGGGTATTCCCCACAGCGATCAATAATGGCCACCTCGTCCATACCCTGAATAGTCCAAATGATGTCATTGTGAGAGAGAGACATAACCCTATAAGCCCAGCCCATGCCTTCTTTGTTCTTCAAAACTGATTTGGGGAGGTGAGAAATAAACCACCTCGCCAATAACGGAGCACAACACATCAAGGTTCCCCGCCTCTGAGCAGTACGGGCATAAAGCTGATGAAGAATGTCACCCAAGAGGGTAGGTACAGGATTACCAGAGATGAAGATTTTTACCGTATTCACATTAACAAAGGAGTCAGAGTTAGGAAACAATACCAAACCATATATCAGAAGATCCATAATATCTTCGAATGCCTGGAAGTCAAGACTATCCCAGAAATGATTAGCCTTACCAACCAAGAACTTAGTCAAAAATCCCTTTGCTCCACTACGAGTTTCCCAATTAGCCATTACCTCAGCCTTTGTCAGATGAAGGGCTGAAGCAATCTCTTCCAGCCTAAGGATCTTCTCCCAACCTGTAAACGGGGTCTTCTCAAGAATAGAGATACCGAGCAGATCAGAGAACTCTTCTAAGGTGGGGACCAACTGGTAGTCCTGAAAAGTAAAGCAATGGTAAAGTGGATCAAAGAACTGGACTAGGACACATATCATCTGCTCGTCCAGTTTGGAAGTGACCAAACCAAGAAGATGCCCATGTCTTCTGATAAAGGAAGTAATATCTGATATCTTTGCAACCAAATCTTTAAGCATGGTGGGAACCTGGACGAAGTTGATCCAGATGGTGTTCTTACGCATAGGTGCCATGACCTACAAAATAGAACAAAGATGAATCCCTCCTGTCTTTGAAATAGGTTAGTCCAATGCAAGATGTATGTAATGTTATGATGTCATGATGTCATGATAGAAAGCACACCACAAGTATCCACAAATAGCAAACATGGTAAAGGAACACAAGTCACACAGAGAGCCCTTAGATTTCCGGCTGGCAAGGAGTCTAGGTACTACCCTCTTTCAATTCAGTTGGTTTAAACCTGTCCTAAAAATAGTAACCAGGTTCTAGAGGATCTCAATATCACTGACTACCCTCGATCGGTCATAATTCCAGTTTAGCAACCTTTTCTTGCAGCCGGAATCATCGCGAGAGTTTAGTCTCAATGAGTGTAGCATACTGCTACTGTTCTATGGCCAAGTTGGTCAATTTAAAGGTTCTAAGGTCAGTTGGTGCTTAATGACCCCTTAGCAGACCCATATTCTCCTCGTTGCGCCATAAGGGATATCGGTACATACTAAAGTGCCACACCAACGTAGCTACTGCTTCAACCGTATCGCTCTACGCTGTACAGTTCCCTCACAGTTTATTGCTACTTACCTAAAGGGTATCCCCCAAATCCGGGTTAGGATCTATAGTAACTCCGATACAAGCCCACAAATATAAAGCATATAAGTCAAGCAATTGAAAACATTATGAACTATTCCTAAGGTACACCCCACTTATAAGCGTCCCCAACAGAGTCGCCAATTCTGTGATACATTGGGAAAGAACTGACTGTTTTTTGGAATGCTGGTTTGCGTTTTGCATTTGTTTTCTCAAAATGTCGCAGAAAGAAAGAGTCGCCACCGACTTTTATTTTATCCAACAAGGAAAGGAAAAAAGCATAGAAAAATTCCTTTTTCAAAATATTTCTCGGGTTCGGGGGGTAGATTATAGAAAGGGAAGGTGTTAGCACCATTTCTATATGTGGTTATCAACGGGCTCTCAGGTACTTGCTCATATTGTTTTCAAAATATTGTTTTCTTTGTGCTTCTGGGTTTTGAAAAAAAAAATTGTTTGAAACTTCGATTTAACTCTTGCTTCTATCCTCAAGAGTGTAATGAAGTGTTTTGAAAACTTGGTTGCAAAAGTGTAAGTGTGAAAAAGATTTTGTTTTTTGAAAGAGCAAGTACTTAAGAACCATCCACCTACTCGAAAAAGGAATCGTTCTATGCTATCTTCCATTAGATAATGCTATCTCAATATGAATGAGTAGGTAGCACCATCGTTGGATTTTAAGGGTCAATTCGAATTTAGGGACTTACGGTCACCAAAGCAATGTTAGGACGCCTTAGCGGTAACCCTGATGTCTTAGATCATTCGTTTTGAGGTAACAATATCCGAGGCAACCGTTTCGAGGCGACTATGATCTTTAGACAAGAGGGCGACCTCTAAAGTGACATATACTCAATGACCGCGTACGAAGGCAACCAAGTGGGGTGTACCCTAAGAGTGCGCATGTGCGAGTGTGTCGTTTTCAGTTTATTTTGTCTTTGTACATGTTAATGGTGATCTAAGTTGATTTTAGGTTAAACATTCATTCTTGTCATGCATTCCTATTATCAAACATCTAACAGTTATATTTTGCGGAAAATAAATTGCGGAAATTAAATTACAAGGCATCGGGTATTTACATCGCCAAAAGCAACCCTTTGAAATTTAAATGCGGAAAAATAAATAAAGCGATAAAATAATTAAATGGTCCTAATTATCTATTACATTCCGGGAACAAGTATAATATTGAATAAATAGATCGCGTGCAGAAAATTAAATCGAGTGCGAGTAAGGTTTTGACCCTTTGTTATTTAAGAAAAGATTTTTTTGTTTGTTTTTGAATTAAGAAAGAAATTATCTAAGTTAATTATTAAATTAATAAATAAATTAGTTAATTAATGAAAATAAATATTTTTGGGGTTTTTGGTATTTAAAGAAATAAAAATAAAATTAATTAATGTTATTAAAAACCTAATTAAGTCTAATTGATTTTAATTATTGAAAAAAATATATTAAAGTTATTCCTAATTAAAGCCTAAATTAATTAAATAAACATTTGTTAATAAAAAATAAAAAAATTGATTTTATGAAGAAAACATTTTGTATGGTTTAAATTTTGTAAAAGAAAACAAATTGATTGGTTAATTAATTAAACAAAATATTATAAAGCAATTAAAACAAAAAATAAATAAAAGAGGGTTAGAGATGTATGGGCCGGAAAAGGGGTGTTTGAGAAGCAAATTCCATGGCCCAAACGAGCTGGCCATGTATTGACTTTCCTGGACTTGGTGTGGACACGTTGACTGGGTCTATGGTAGACCCTCACTCCTAGATCACCAAATTTGGCCTTGGGCAATCTGGCACTTTGGTGTGTGAAGGAGCATGGTACACTACGCTTCTGGATCTGCATGTGATTACCTGAAGAAAAAACCAAAGAGAAATTTGGAGGACCTGGGATTAGAACCCAGGTCCTGTGGATGCTTGGACTGCTCGCTTCGCCACTAGACCAATGTGCTTTAATTGTTAATATATTAAACAATTAAAGTAATAAGAGAAAACGCGTTAATGTGCCAGAAAATAAAAAAAAGTGCGCGAAAATTTGAAAGGACCAATCAGAGAAGGACACGATGTCCTCCCACGACCATGGTTGCGTTCGTCTTTCTCTTTCGGTCATGTCCATGGCCATTATTGGGGATAATTTTACCTGTAATAAAAAACCCTAATCCAAGAGGAAAAACCCTAACAATGGCGTTTTGCACCACAGAGCAGATAAACGAAATCAAATAATATAGAAAGCTTGGAAATGATCTGGTGGTTACAAATATGCCATTGATTCTTTGTAATAATGCATGATTTTTGAAATACGAAATCAAATTCAGAGGGGGACCGTGTGATACTTACAATGCTCTAGGAGGTTGAACAATGTGTGATTTGGATCCCAAAAGGTCGAGTAAACACCCAGCAATCAATTGGTATCAAGCTTTGCTTCTGAAAACGCCTCAAAGTATGATTTTGGTTTCACACTTTTTCACCACTTTTTCAAGTTTTGTTCTTTCTATTCTTGTAGCCTCTAACCCTTGTAATCGTGCCTTAAGCTTCCTTATGTATCGTGGAATGCATTAGGTTAAGAATTATGGATTGAATCCTTCCACATCAATGCCATGAAATTTGATTTGATTCACCATTTCTAAACCTTCCAAAATTGTCAAAACTCAATCTTTTTGCACATGGATTGCTTGATACGAGTTTAATACTCTTAATGATGATGATTCAGTCCTGAAATAGCCAAAAAGATATCAAGTAATCAATATTTGGATTTTATTTGATTTAATTTGATTTAAAACGAAATAATTCAATAAAAAATCGAATAAAATAATAAAAAAGAAATATGATCTCAAAGCTGAAGCTAGGACACGTGGACAATGATGCAAGCTCAAATCAAGTGGAAACGAATGGGCCCATTTGACAAAATTTGATGTTTTGGGGATAGTTGACCTTTGGCAATTTTGCAAAAATTCCCAACTTCAACAATGCATAACTTCTACAATTTTGCACTTTTAGAAGTGTTCCATGACTTTTTAGAAAGCTTGAGATGTTCTCTAACCAAACCTTTTGGTCTAATCTCATTTTGATGTTCCATTCTGAAGTTATAAGCTTTGGCAAAAAAGGTGTTTTTGTTAACTTTCAAAAATGACCTATAATGTCCAAATTTGTAACTTCTTGTGAGTGCATTTCTTGATCTTGGGGTATGAGGCTGGATTGTAGGAAATTTCATGCTATTCAAAATGAGCTTTGGATGGGTCATTTCTCATAAAGCATGATAAAGTTATGCTTGGTCAAAGTTGAGTTGACTTTTCCTTCAAAACCCTAATTTAGCAACTTTTGAATCTTGATGAATTTTGAGAAATCTTTGATGAATCATGATCAACCCTTGATGAAATGATGAAATATCCTTCAAAATGAGAATGTTGACAAAAAATCTTGAAGTTTTATTATTTGTAGGTCACAGTTGACTTTTGCCCTTGCACAGTCGATTTTTGGACCCTTTGAGCAATTGAGTGACCAAACTTCCTCCGCAAGGCTTGAAATTTGACATGGATGGCCTTGAGAACATATTAGGACATTGGAGAGCACTTGAGGTCATTTGGACTCAAGGATCTTAATGCAACATAAAACCCTAATTTGGGGTTGACTGCCTTAGGAGATAGCTTGACTGTCCAACTCTTGAGCAACCTTGAGCCACCTAGAGATTTTTCTTGCAATGTTTTGAGAAATATGAGAGGGAAAATTTTGGGGTACAACACTTGGTATTACAAGGCAGACCAAACTTGTGCTTTTCATCAGGGAGCACCATGGCACAATGTTGAGAATTGTTATCCTTTGAAGACTGAGGTGCCGAAATTGGTGAAGTCTGGTATTCTATCTTTCAAGGATGTGGGTCCTTATGTGAAAGACAATCCTCTACCAAAGCATGGAGGAGAAAATGTTGTGAATATGGTGGCCGGTTGTCCAGGCGACTTCCGTATTTTTGATACACATCTGGTTAGAGGAGATTGGGTGAAAATGCATGCAGACCTCTGTGAATTTAGCTACTATACGCATGACCATTCCGGTTGCGCTATTTTGTCGTACATACATACAAGGTTGCAACAAGATAAAGGCTGATTTGTAGGAGATGATGGATGAGGGCCTCATCCACATAATCAGGCCTAGGGCAGAGTATGAAGAGGAAGTGAATATGGTTTCTGGATGTCCTGGAGAGTTCAGAATTTTTGATGTGGAGTATATGAATGAAGACCTTGTACAATTGCATCCTACTTTCTGCCACTTGGATGGTCAGGTGGAACATCAGTATGGATCTTGCTGAATTTGTTGTCGAGACTCCCGAGGATGTTCAATCGTGAAGAAAGGTGTTCAGTTGTTGTTGGACAATGGAACTATCAAAGTTACAGGTCAAATGGATGATTACCATGTAGTTGATATGATTGAGGTTTTTTTGGCTGAAGAAGAGTCGGATGATGAGTATGCCTCTGCAGATGAGTATTTCTCCTCAGATGAGGATTTGTTTTCCAGAGATGACTCAATAATGACTGATTATGTTGAAGAAGGGGTAAACGTCATTATGCCTTGTTTTGGTGCACCCGCCCATTTTGAAGTCGAGTATCATAGAAAGCCGGCTATTACTCCATTGGTGATTAGTTTGTCAGGTCTTGTCGACTACAAGTCAGATAAGGTTGTACCCTACAAGTATAACTCTACAATCTTAGAGGATGGTGTGAAAGTTCCCATCCAGCCAATGGCTGATGTTGGAAATATTGCTGAGACTAGTAGAGTGACCCGCAACGGTCATGTATTTGCACCAGTTGTTTGAGGAGATGTTAGTGTTGGAAAGAAAATTGTTGAGAATGTTGATCCCGAGAAGATTACGGGTGAAACTAGTGGAGCTACGTTAGAGAAATAAGTGGATGATATTTTAAAGATAATCAAGATGAGCGACTACAGAATTGTAGATCAGCTAATGAAGACTCCTTCAAAAATATCTATCTTGGCTTTATTGATGAACTCCTCTGCTTACAGGGAATCTCTAATGAGGGTACTGGACCAAGCTTTTGTGGAAAGTGACATGCCTATAAACCAATTCAGCAGTGTAGTGGGGAACATTATGTCATGTAATAACCTGAGTTTCTGCGATGATGAATTTCCAGATGAAGGAAGGAATCGCAACCTGGATCTCCACATCTCTATGAATTGCAAGCATGATTCACTATCCAATGTGCTGATCGATAATGGATCCGCTTTGAACGTTATACCAAGAAGCACACTTATAAAGTTGAAATATCAGGGAACGCCCATGTGCCCAAGTGGAATTATTGTGAAAGCGTTTGATGGATCTAGGAAATCTGTTATTGGTGACGTGGGCTTGCCTATTCATATAGGCCCACATTTGTTTCAGATTACTTTCCAGGTCATATATATTGTACCCGCTTATAGCTGTTTTCAAGGAAGGTTGTGGATACATGAGGCAGGGGCTGTCACTTCAACTTTACACCAGAAACTGAATCTTGTATGTGAAGGAAAAGTGGTAATCATAAATGGAGAATATGCATTATTGATATCTCATTTGTCCTCTTTCAGCATTGTAGAGGCGGATGAAGCTGCTGTTAGAACCCAGTTCCAATCCATATCCATTGATAATATAAGAGGAAATGAGAATTCTATGGTTTCGCATGCGCAACAAGTTGTGCGTAATGGTCATAGTGAGGTATGGGGACAGATTGTGGATCCACCTGTAAACAAGAACAAAGTTGGCTTGGGGTTATCTTTGAATAATGACAAAAGTAATAGCACTAAGCCGAAGGCTGCGGCAGGCAAGTATCAAGACATCTTCCGTATTGAGGGTTATTTTCATCCAACTGTCTCCGGGATTAATGCCATTGTGGAAGATGAAGCAGAGCAGGAAATGCCAAATTACGTGACGCACATAGTTAGGGTTCAGAACTGGATCACCATTAATGTTCCCTCTTGCATACATGTTTCAAAGTAATTTGTTTTGTTAATCTTTTTGAAAAGCTTTCACTCTGCCCAAGGTGGAAGTATTAATGTTGTATGGGCTTATCTGTTTGCTGTGACTTTTAAAATCAATAATAAAAGTTGTCTTTGTTTCCCAAATTATGTCTTTATTTTCTGTTTTTTCTTGGAAAATGGTAATAAAAAAAACCTTTCAAAATAAATAATAACTTAAATTCAATTTGCATGATCACTTGTTATATGTGTTAGTTTCTAAAAGCAATCATAAATCATATGTGCAGATTAATTAAAAAACCCGTTGAATACAATGACCCTATATCCTCTCCCAATTTTGAATGTACTGTGTATGGGGCCGAAGAAGACGACTATGATGAGATTCTAGAAGAGGTCTCACGGTTTCTTGAGCGCGAGGAAAATGTCATTCATCCATATAAAGAACCACTGGAAGTAATCAATTTGGGTTCAGAAGAAGATCCAAAAGAAGTCAAGATCAGAGTGTTGCTACGTCTAGATGTGAAGATCAGGTTGATTAAGTTGTTAAAAGAGTATGTGGATATTTTTTCTTGGTCTTATCAAGATATGCCTGGTCTAGATACAGATATTGTAGAGCACCGTTTACCGTTGAAGCCAGAGTGTCCGCCAATCAAACAAAAGTTGAGAAGAACTCACCTAGATATGGCAGTAAAGATCAAAGAGGATGTCCTAAAGCATATTAATTCTGGTTTTCTTGTGACATCAATGTACCCTCAGTGGATTGCTAATATTTTCCCAGTACCAAAAAAAGACGGAAAAGTTCGCATGTGCGTAGATTATAGAGATCTAAACAAAGCTAGTCCAAAAGATGATTTTCCATTACCACACATTGATATGTTAGTGGATAGCACATCAAAATTCAAAGTATTCTCGATAATGGACGGATTTTTCGGGTATAATCAAATAAGAATGGGTCTAGAGGACATGGAAAAAAACAACGTTTATCACACCCTAGGGAACATTCTGTTACAGAGTGATGCACTTCGGGTTGAAGAACGCTGGTGCAACGTACCAGAGGGCTATGACAACCCTATTCCATGATCTAATGCATAAGGAAATTGAGATATATGTTGATGATATGATTTCTAAATACCAGACTGAAGAAGGTCATGTAGAAGTTGTTTCAGCGTTTGAGGAAGTATTGTCTCCGCTTGAATCTAAATAAATGTACCTTCGGTGTTCGGTCAGGGAAATTGTTGGGTTTCATTGTTAGCCAGAGAGGGATTGAAGTTGACCTTGATAAATTCAAAGCAATTCAAGAGATGCCAGTGCTAAGAACTGAAAAGCAAGTCAGAGGGTTCCTCGGGCGTTTGAATTATATTTCCAGATTCATTTCCCACATGACTGCAACATGTGAACCAATATTTAATTTGTTAAAGAAAGATCAAGGTTGTGTGTGGACGGATTACTGCCAAAGGGAATTTGAAAGTATTAAAGAATATATGCCTGAACCTCCTATCTTGCTCCCTCCTGTCGAGGGAAGAACATTGATTATGTATCTGAGAGTGTTATATAAATCCATGGGTTGTATTCTGGGACAACAAGGTGAAACGGAGAGGAAAGAGTATGCCATTTATTATCTCAGTAAATTTTTTACTGATTATGAGTTGCGGTATTTCATGCTGGAAAAGAAATGTTATGCTCTGGCTTGGGCGGCAAAACGTTTATGACATCATATGTTTAACCACACCACTTGGTTGATCTCCAAAATGGATCCAATCAAGTACATTTTTGAAAAGCCTTCTCTTACCGGGAGAATCGCCCGCTGGCAGATGCTATTATTTGAATATGACATCGAATACCGCACTCAAAAGTCTATTAAGAGCAGCGTGTTGGCAGATTATCTTGCTCACCAACCAGTTGATGATCACCAGTCTGTGAAGTATGACTTTCCTGATGAGGATGTGATGTTTCTGAAAGTGAAAGATTGCGATGAACCATTTCCTGAGGAAGGTCCTGATCTTGAATCTCGTTGGAGTATGATATTTGATGGAGTTGTGAATGCTTATGGTAAAGGAATTGGTGCTATGATTGCCACTCCACGTGGATCGCACATTCCTTTTACTGCAAGGTTGACATTTGATTGTACTAATAATATGGCAGAATATGAGTCTTTCATCATGGGTCTCGAGGAAGCTATTGATCTCAGAATTAAAATTCTAGATGTGTATGGTGATTCAGCTTTGGTAATAAACCAGATTAAAGGAGAATGGGATACTCGTCACCCCGACTTGATCCCTTACAAAGATTATGCTAGAAGGTTGTTACCCTTCTTTAATAAAGTTGAATTCCATCACATTCCTAGAGATGAAAATCAAATGGCGGACGCTCTGGAAACTATGGCTTCTATGTATCAGGTGAATACTTGGAATGATATACCTCGAATTATGGTTCGGTGACTGGATAGGCCCGCCCATGTGTTTACAACAGAAGATGTAGTAGATGAGAAACCTTGGTATTATGATATCAAGCATTTTCTCCAAACTCAGGAATACCCGATTGGCGCATCGAATAAAGATAGAAAGACATTGAGAAAATTGGCTGGAAGTTTCTTCCTCAGTGAAAATGTGTTTTACAAGAGAAATTATGACATGGTCCTGCTCAGATGCGTGGATAGACACAAAGTAGACATGTTGATGCATGAGATTCATGAAGGTTCATTTGACACTCATGCCAATGGATATTCGATGGCTAAAAAGATGCTAAAAGAAGGTTACTATTGGCTAACAATGGAATTTGATTGTTACAAATTTGCAAAGGGGTGTCATAAATGCTAGATTTATGCAGACAAGGTTCATGTTCCTCTGACACTTCTTAATGTGATCTCTTCCCCATGGCCTTACTCTATGTGGGGTATTGACATGATTGGAATGATAGAACCCAAAGCTTCGAATGGACACCGTTTTATCTTGGTAGCAATTGATTACTTCAACAAGTGGTTGGAGGCTGCTTCATATGCTAATGTTATTAAGAAGGTGGTTGTGCACTTCATTAAGAATAATCTTATATGTCGGTATGGTGTGCCGAGCAGAATTATCACCGACAATGACTCGAATCTGAACAACAAGATGATGATAGAACTGTGTGAAGAATTCAAGGTTGTCCATCACAATTCATCTCCGTACAGGCCAAAGATGAGTGAGGCTGTTGAAGCTGCTAATAAGAATATAAAGATTATCCAGAAAAAAGGTTGTTACTTATAAGGATTGGCATGAAATTCTCCCTTTTGCTTTGGATGGATATCGAACATCTATCCGCACTTCAACAATAGCAACCTCGTTCTCCCTTGTGTATGGAATGGAAGCGGTACTCCCAATTGAGGTTGAGATTCCCTCTTTGCGTATGATAATGGAAACCAAGCTATCAGAGGATGAATGGGTCCAAAACCGGTTTGACCAATTGAATTTTATTGAAGAGAAGAGAATGACGACTTTGTGTCATGGCCATTTATATCAGAAGAGGATGAAGAAAGTTTTTGATAAGAAGGTCAAACCTCATGAATTCAGAGACGAAGACCTCGTGCTCAGGAAGATCATGTCTTTTAACGTTGATTCTAGGGGCAAGTGGACTCCCAGTTTTGAAGGCCCGTATGTTGTCAAGAAAGCCTTCTCTGGAGGTGCATTAATTCTTGAAACTATGGATGGCGAGGAGTTCCCACGTCCCATGAATGCTGATGCAGTCAAGAAATACTTCGCCTAAAGAAATAAAAGAATAGCTCGCTAAGTTGAAAACTTGAAAGGGCGGCTTAGGCAAAAAAGAGTGTCTCGGTAGGCCGAAAACCCAAAAGGGAGGTCTAGGAAAAAATTTGAGACATAAACAGAATAAATTTTCTGCTAAGTTGAAAACCCGCAAGGGCAGCTTAGGCAAAACTTAGGGACTTTCTTGGCAAATAACTACATCAGACAAGACTTGATCATTGGAACAATAATCTTCTCAGATCCTCATCATACTTCAACAGAAGTAGCTGCTTAGGATTTCAAAAGTTGTTAGAGGGGATAGTGGTCATTGTATCTCAATGTATCTTTTCCATTATATATTACCATTTTCCGAACTTTGTAATCATCCATGGAGTCTCGCCATTCGCAGACTACCATTCTATTAATGAAATTTGAGCTTTTACCCAATTCTTTGTATTTCTTAATTTATTTAGCTTGCAAAGACTCCATTTATTATTGACAATAACTTTCAAAGAGAAAAGATTAAATAACAAAATTGATTTTCAAAAAGAATTTACAATTTGCTTTTACTTTAAAATTTGTGACGCAAGAGAAAAAACAAAAGTGGTGATCCCAAGAATGGATGAACTCCAGTTATTTTAAGAAGTTTTGTTTCTCGGGGAAGTTTTTCTCAAGATGTTTTCGCTGTTTTAGGTTTGTGACTCTAGTGTCCCCGGTCACGTTTTGGTTCATTTCTCCTCTTTTCCGAGTTTGCATGATATGAAGATTCAATCCAAGATTTCTCCAGTGAAGGTTTCATTTGTTTAATAGAAGTTCTTTCTTCCCAGAGAAGTTGGTACAATAATTACTCTCGAAGAACACGGGCCTCTGGTTTCTCCGGTGAAGAACGTATATTGGTTTTCCCTTTGTGAATGTGGTGTTAACCTTCCCAATGATGTCGACACAAATACCCCAGTGAATGTTTTGATGATTTGATGTCCGTCTGCTCTACTTGAAATTGATTTTTCAAATCCCCAGTAGAAGCGTTACTTTTGAAAATATTCGATTCTTCATTGAAGTCTGAGTGTTATTCCCTGGTAAAGCCCGGGAGAGGATGTTGTATCTCTGTATCTGTACTGTTTGGTCGCTATGTTTTGTTTACTTCCAAATTACGTTTCTCCCCAGTAAAGTTAAACCAGGAAGTAGGTTTTGTTTCTTCAGTTGGCGCCTACTTTTTTCTTATGGAATGTTCATCTTGGATGTGATTTATCCGAGTGTTGATTGTGCCCGAGTTGGTTTTGTCTGGTTACTCCCAGTGTTATATATCTGTTTTGTCAGCATATGCACGATAACACTCATACATTCATACATACATCATGCATAGCTAAAATTGGGAAATCATTGCCCATTCACATTCGTCAATATTTTGTTGACATATTACCCTGTTTTACAGAGTTGTGTTGTCCTCTCTCCAATAGAGTGTCAGCCTTAAGCAGAAAGCGTATATTCTTTCAATTTCCCCACTGAGTTATCCCTCATGGAATATTTTTGCTTTAGCCTTCCTGTACAGCTCTTTGTCTGGATAGATTAGGTTTCCCTCTTGAGTTTATTTCTCAAAGAATGTATTTTGGTAGACTGCTTTACTCCAGTTTATTTCTGGATTGAATCTTTGTTGCCAAACAATATTATTACTTTGGATTTTCGCAAGCTTCGAGTTTTGGTTTGAGAATGTGCATTTATTTTGCACGAGAAGACATTTATCTCCTCAGTAGCAATATATTGGGATTTCCCCAGGAGGCCAGGATTCATTCCCTAGGAAGTCATATTCCTTTCCCCGAAAATCATTTTTTTTATAATCCTTCCTATAACAACAAGTAGCAGGTCTCTTTATTTGAGCAACTTGTACTTCCTTGTAAAATCCGACTTAACTTTTTGCTATCTTCTCTATGAGTGGATAATTTGCAGTCTGTTGTCAAATTACTCCAGTGGATGGAAAGACTTTCAATATCACAGAGACAATTCATTGTGAAATCTTTGCAGGTGATAGTCTCTTTATTTGAGACAGTTTATGTATTACCCTTTCTAGGCAGAATGCCTTGGTTAAAGAATAAGTTGAGACCCGTTCTAGGTGAAATACCAGAATTTTGGGGAAACTTGTTATCCTTTTGCTACCCTCAGTGAACGTTGGTAGTTCATCGTCAGTGAATAGTGATGATATGATATATTTTCTTTCTACCTTCAGTGAAAGTTGGTAGGTCACCTTCAGTGAAAGTTGGTGATTGTTATCTTTTTGCTACCCTCAGTGAATGTTGGTAGTTCATCGTTAGTGAAAGGAGGTGTCATGATTTCTCTCTACCTTCAGTGAAAGTTTGATAGGTCACCTTCAATGAAAGTTGGTGATTTTTATCTTTTTGCTACCCTCAGTGAACATTGGTAATTCATCATTAGTGAACGGCGGTGCCATGATATTTCTTTTCTCTCTCTACCTTCAGTGAAAGTTGGTAGGTCAACTTCAGTGAAAGTTGGTGATTGTTATATTTTTTCTACCCTCAGTGAATGTTGGTAGTTCATCGTCAGCGAACGATGATGCTATGATATATTTTCTCTCTACCTTTAGTGAAAGTTGGTAGGTCACCTTCAGTGAATGTTGGTGATTGTTATCTTTTTTCTACCCTCAGTGAACATTGGTAGTTCATCGTCAGTGAACGGCGGTGCCATGATATTGATTTATCTCTACCTTCAGTAAAAGTTGGTAGGTCACCTTCAGTGAAAGTTGGTGATTATTATCTTTTTTCTACCCTTAGTGAACGTTGGTAGTTCATCGTCAATGAACGGAGGTGCTATGATATGTTTTCTCTCTACCTTCAGTGAAAGTTGGTAGGTTACCTTTAGTGAAAGTTGGTGATTGTTATCTTTTTGCAACCCTCAGCAAATGTTGGTAGCTCACCGTCAGTGAACGTCGGTGTTGTTATTTCTTTCCTCTTTCTACCTTCAGTGAATGTTGGTAGCTTCGCCTTCAGTAGAAGTTGGTGTATCCTTTGACCATTTTACCATCCTCTCTGAGTCGGGTCTTTTGATTCACCAGTGATTTATTTTCCTGGTCGGGTTTCTCTTTTGTTTCTTTATTTCCTTTTCTACATCCCTAGTGGTGTTTTGCGTCTCTTTGGTTTTGTTCATATGCATTCATGCTCATAGCATTGCATGGCATATTAGGACCAAAAATAGGGTATGTTTTATATTTAAGTATCTTCAATCGCGTCAACACAAAGATTTTTAACCTTCGTATCCCCGATAGAAGAAACTTAAATAAGAGTAGCTGTTGTACCCCAATTTTTCCCCTAAGATCCCTTCATCATACCATATTGATTCAATCACAACAAGATCATATTAGGGTTCTTGGTTCTTCTCCCTACCTTTAGCTTTGCTCTTTGAGGAATCACCAAGCACCCTGACTTGTTTTCTTTTGTGATCATGAATATTTTATCTTGATTTTTCCTTTGAATTAATAAAATTCAATGTTGGTTTGTATTGCTTGTTACTAATGTAGGTAAAGGCAATGCGATTTAGAAAGTTGCTCCATGGGTTCATGAGTTTATTTCCATGCCCTAGTCAATAAAGCTTGAGAAGTTCAAACCTCACCATTGGTTATTTTGGTTCACCATATTTCATGTTTATCAAAATTGATTCAAAAGTACAAGGGGTTGATTTAAGAAGTTGTCATGCTTGGACAAGGCTTTATTCCCATTGGTCACAAGTGCATATTTTTCTCAATTCTCAAGATATGGAAGTGGTTTTGGTGGCTATGATTTCTAATTTTCATCCTCAACAACTTCTATTTACAAAGAAATTGTGTTGGTACAAGAAGTTTGTTCAAAATTGTCAAAGTTCATCAAAGCATTTTCTTGATCTAGGAGTTGGGGTTTTGAACTTCAAAGAAGCATATCTTGCTCATATTTTGGGATTTTTGAATGATTCCAAATACATACTTATCTTCAAAGGGTTGTCAACAAATCACTTCAAAAGTTTCAAGGAGTTTTCACGTGGAAGAAACTTGATAGATTACAAGTCCTCCAGATGTACCCCCGTTTCCCCATTTGTGACTTCAAATGATCATAACTTAGTCAATTTTTATCACCTTGATCCCATTATTTTTCCATAATGATCTTGAGGGTGTGAACTTTATGCCTTCTTTCATATGAAAAGTGAGAAAATGGGTGGAAGATTCCCTTAGGATACAAAAGATTATAGGTCATTTCATGATTTTTTGCCATCTTCAACAATTCATAAATCTCTCAATTTTTGGAGATTTTGAATGGTTCAAGTTTCAAAATGTCATTCAAGATGTCTATTTCATGCCCTATGTTTTGGTCAAGAGCAAAATCCAAGTGGAAGGCCATGTTTGGATGCAAAACATTATATGTCACTTTTGAAGAAAAATTTGAAATATTTCTAAGTATGGAAAGTGAACCTTTTTTCCCCAACTTTGACTCAATGCCACTCTCAGATCAAGCATCCATTTGATTCCATTCTTTTTCCATTGCATAGCTTGTAACCCCATCTTTCTAAAGCATCATGAATCATGCCTTAAGAACCCTTGAGCTGAGAATGCCATTGGATTGAACTTGGTAACTTGGAACTGAAGTTTCTTCATAAGTCAGAATTTGAAATTCATGTTTTGGCCTCTAAACATCGAATTAGCACGCGTGTGTGATCTAAACATGTTTAACCAAGTTGCCAAAGTCGATTAGAGACTTAAAACGCAAGGATTGGATGAGTTTGGATGGAAATCAGATCACAATTTGCTCGTGCATCAGGTTCACACGATTTCCCTCTAAACTACATCATTTCACACGCTTGAACATTCCATTTGATTCCCTATAAATAGAGGGCCATCCTGTTAGAACATAGTTTGATTCTACAACCCTCAGTTAGAGTTTTGATGATAACAAAATACAAGATTAAATAAAGTGTAGGATTTATAAGACATATATGCTACTTAAAATTATATTGTGTATTTACAGAAACTCTGATGGAATCAGCATCAGAATATCAACATCAACATCAGAAGATATGTCAGATCAGAAGATCAAACATGTGCTACACTGAAGCCTGATGAACAGAATCTGCGCAAAACATACTCTGACTCTGATCAAGATCCTATCCACATCATCAGCACTCAGAAACTCCAGAATAAGCTAAAGCCAAGAACACTCTGATTATCATTAGCAGAACACTCTGAAGTGTCAACGTTACTGCATTCAAGGCAGTTTAATTACCAACGGTTTTATTCCAAGACAAAGATCTTCTCAAAAAGGAAAGAACGTTATGAGCATTGAAATGGAATTATGGACATCAACGTATCTATTCCAAGTCTATTTAAACAAATCAGTGAGAAAAGAAATGGCTAATACTCTACACGCACATACACGCCTAAGCTAATCATCCTCAAGCACGCTCTCACTTTTGCTAAAGCTCTCAACCGCTTACTCTATAGCTCTAGCAATCTAGTTTCATCCTACGCTTCATATTGTGTATTATCACAGTTGTGATATATAGTTTTGTAAGAAAACATCAAACACACATTTGTTCATTTATCTGTAAAAGAAATTCCTTGAGATAAACCGGTCTGTGGTTAGACTCAAGAAGGCTTTAACAGTTCTTAAAGCAGTTGTGTATTCAGTTGAATATAGTGAATTAAGACCTCGTTGGAGAGAGGCGAAATCACCTTGATGGGTGGACTGGAGTAGTTTGAGATCAAACGAACCAGGATAAAAATAACGTGTTGTCTGCATTTGATTTCAAGTTTTACAATTCAACCCCCCTTCTTGTGTTTTTCACATCTTCACATCCCCCATTCATTTTCTCAAGCTTTGAGAGCCAAAAACACTCTGTCAAAACCTCATACGAACTTCAAATTTTTGAAATCGGTTTATGAGATTCCAGCCTTTTCTTCCAAAATTCTTTGCACATTCATCTTCCTTAAGCATCATACAAACTCTCCAGCACTTAAACTAAGCAAAGCGAGCTATAATCCAAGCTACAAAAGTCCAGTTTCAGAGCTTCTTTCTTGAACTTCGAAAAGGTAGAATTCTCCACCACTTGGATCCAAATAAAGCACTAACATGTTCAACTCCTTCTCCTGATTCCAGTGCTTCTTACAATTTTTAAATCCATTGAGAACTGAGAGAGAAATCTCAAATTGAAGGTGCTCGCTATTTTCTGGGTTTTTGATTCATATCTCTTTGTATACATTATATAAATTTGGCGCGATGGTGGTGTTAGGATCGTCTTGAAGAGACGAATCCAATGATACTGGTCTGGGATCCTAATTTTACCGTTTGAAAGATCTCACAAAATCTCCATTGCAGGGTGGTTGGAGGTTGAAGATGAAGACATGTCTCGTCTCAGCCAATGATAGTGTGTCAAACGTTTTAATTTCATTGGTTGCTTTTTTTTTCTGATTCCCTGTGCATCTTACTAAGGTCCATATCAAGCACAACGCGTCTGATCCATTGGATTAGCTTACTAACGCATTTTGACTATGATTTGATGGCCCATATCTTTTTGGTTTTATTTTATTTTCTGATTTTATATTTTAATTAATTTAATTTTCAAAAATTCATAACTCTTTTATATTTTATCCAAAAATTATGAAAAAATTCACAAAAATACTTTGAATTATTCTTGATCTCATGAATAATTTTTCATATTTTTATTTTGATAGTTGATATTTTTTATATTTTTTGCATTGTTTGCTTTGTTTTAAGAACCTTAAAAATCCTTTCTGACATTTTTTAATTCTAAATTTTTTTTCTAAATATCATTTTGCATATTTCTGACTTTTTGAAAATTTTATGGAATTTTATATTTAAGTTTACTATTTTTAACCTATTTTCTATTTTTTGAACAATTTTAATTAGTTTTAAAATAGTTTCTGACTTTTAAAAATTGCCAATAATTTTATAAAAATTATTTGAGTCCTTTTCTGATTTTTCTATGGTCTTACTTAATTTTTTTTTTATTAATTTGAATATAGTTGATATTTTTATTTCTTATTTCCATTTTTAAACATTTTTAAAACCTTTTTTAATGTATATAGTAAATGCAATATTATTTTGTGATTATTTTCAGGCTGAACTTGGGCAGAATTTTGATCATGAACTTTATTAACATCATTGGATCCATGGTTTTGAGTCTAACTCTATAAAAATGGATGAATGATTTTAATAATAGTTTGATTTAAATTTAATTCAAATGTGGTTTGTATATTCTCTCTCACCCCTCTTTATCTTGTCCCTTTCTCATTGCACTAAGTGTTATCGGAGTATGATCTCTATATCATGTCTCAAAACAAATGGTGCATAGATTGCTATTGACCGACCTCAAAATAGGTGTGACTTCTATATAAGTCCACTTACGATTGCTTAACATAGCGCTAAAATTTGTCCCGATTCGAATAAATAATCATTCGTGGCCCAAACCTATGTTTGTAAGCCCAAGTATGTTAATTTGATCCCTTTGATCCAATACTCTTGAGATTCATTGTGTGGAGGATCTGGTTCTACCAATCCTCTAATGGATCTACAACACTTTTGGTCAACGCGGATCACTTAAACACCATTGATCATTAAATGGTAATTTTGAGGATTCTAAATGGATGATATACTTGACAAAAAGCAAATGCAACTTGTTGTATGGAGGTTTTGGTTCTACCAATCCTATAATGAGTTCCAAATGCAAGTTTCAAGATGGTCATCCAACTAACCACTAATTATTAAATTGTTTTTACTTTATGCCCTTTTATTTTCACTTTCGATAGCCAATGGTTCTTGCTTGACGCCATGGTAGTAGACATCAGCTCCATAATTCAAAGAGATAGCCTTGTTGGAGGAACATAGAATTATCCCAGGTGCGGTAATGATTAGAGGAGAAACCCTGGGCTCGACAGTAATCTTCACAGGAGCCTTAGAAGTGATCCTTATAGGAGTACTGGAAATTGTAATCACAGTCACATCTTCAAGCTTCAGGTCTTGAGGCACACTTTTATATAAGCTCTCTATAGAAGGAGTCTTCTTAAATAGAATTACATAGTCATCCATCAAACGCTGAATACCTTCCTTCATCAGCACACAACCATTGGATTGGGACACACAATGGTAGCAATTTTCAATGCAACCCAGAAATAAACCGGCTTGCAACAACTTCTTATTAACAATCATCAGAGGAGTAGTCAAGTTACTCACAACAGAAACATAAGAAACATCATCAACAACATTAATGATCTTGTCATGATTATGCATAGGAGAGGTAATAACATTAGGAGTCTCAAGAGGGTCGAATTCAATCTCCTTAGAGTCAATCATATCTTGAAACTTATTTTTCAGACCCCAACAACCGTTAGTGTCATGTCCAGTACTGTTGGAGTGGTATGCATACCTTGCATTGGGATTATAGCTGGGAAAAGAAGTATTAGGATTCTGAGGCATGCCTTCAATGTAATCACCTTTGCTTTTAACATGTGTTGCAATGCTTGAGACAATGGCATGTTTATTTTTGTGAACTATCTTCTAGGTGTGACCTGCCTACACTGATTATTATGTTGTTATTGTTGCACTTGTGTAGGATTAGAGATCAGAATTGCCCCCACAGATTGGTTGTGGACACTCTTATTACGACCCTTCTGGCTGTACACAACATTGGATTCTTTGTTACTATTGTATGACATCTTCGCAGTATTCGAAGATGTAGCCACCTGAATTTTACCACTTCTGGTTCCATTCTCAACATGTTCCCCTGTCAATAACAGCTCAGTGAAACAAGCTAAAAAACTACCAAGTAGGTGATTATAGAAAGGACCTGTTAGCGTACTCATGAACATGTCAACCAATTCCCTATCAGCTAAAGGAGGTTGAACTCTGTCGGAAAGATCTTTCCATTTATGTGCGTACTCTTTAAAGCCTTCATCAGAACCCATGAACATACTCTGTAGTTGCATGTAGTTTGGTGCCAAATCAGAATTATACTGATACTGTCTATAGAAAACTGCAGCCAAATCTTCCCATGTATGAATATTGGTACCTTCGAGTTGATAGTACCATTCCAATTATGTTCCACATAGACTCTCTTGGAAGAAATGCAACCACAATTCCGGACATATGATCTCAAATGTAGCTTCAGGAAAGAAACATCATCATACTTAGAAAAGGTAGGATTTTTGAACTTAGCAGGAATGACGACTCCTGAGACAAAACCCAATTCCTCAAAGTTCAAGCCAGACACCTTCTGAATCTCCATAGCTTCCAGACGCTCTTCTAACAGCTTATACTTCTCATCAGCAGGGGGATATTGTCATCAAAGGGATGGAGTTCTTCTATCCCAAAGTCTTTCTATCAATCTTGTTCACCATGCCCTAATCATGTATAAACCTTTAACGGTAACCTTGAGGATCATTTTCATAATCGAATACAATACCTAGATAAGCATATCACGAGGACTGTCTCTTCGAGCATAACAAAATTAACGTAGAGCTAGAGAAGGGTTGTAAGTAATACTTCCCCTTATTCCAAGGAGTGACACATTAGGGAATTCCCCACAGCGGTCAATAAAAGTGATGTCTTCCTGAGATCAAGAACACCAATAGATATCTGAATGAGAGAGTGACATTATCCTTCGAGACCACCTCATGCCTTGTTCATTCTTCATTACTGATCGGGGAAGGTGCAAAAATAAACCACCTAGATAGTAAAGGTATGTAACACATGAGAGTCCCTCGCTTCCTCATAGTACGAGTGTGAAGGGAGTGCAAAATATCTCTAAGCAAAGTAGGCACATGATTATGAATAAGAAATATTTTGATGGTGTTCACATCTATGAGTTGGTCTGGATTAGGGAATAGTACCAAACTATACATCAACAGAGCCAAGATCTCCTCAAAAGCATGAAAACTCATAGTATCTAGAAACAATTGATCTTTCTCTATCAGAAATCTAACAAGAAGACCTTTAACTCCATTTCTTAATTCCTGAATAGATACAATGTTTGACTGCTTCATATGTAAGACTGCTGAATAACTTCATGTTTTGGAACTTTCTCTAAACCGGTGAGGGTGTCTGATCAAGAATAGGCACTCCAAGTAGCTTAGAGAACTATTCCATTCTGGGCACCAATTGATAATCTGGGAAGGTAAAACAATGATGCTTAGGATCAAAGAACTGGAACAGAACACTCATCATGTCTTCTTTAAAACCTGAGGTAACCAAACTGAGTAGATAACCATGCCTTTTGGTGAATTGGGAGTTTTTGAGAACCTTTTATAATAACTTCTTAAGCTTAGAATCTACCCTTACAAAGTTGATTCGGATAGTGTTTATGCGAGCGGAGGCCATAACCTACAACAAAGAACAAAGATAAATCCCTAGGTCCTTGAAATGGTTAGTGAAAAGGTTATAATGGTATGATGTTATGATGTTATGTTCATGTTAAATAAGTAGCAAACATAAACAAGTCACACAAGAGCCTTAGGTTCAAAGGCATGCATGAAGTCCATAGGTAAGTACCCTTCCCCACTGAAATCAGGTTGGCTCAACATGTCTTAAAATAGTAACCAAGTTTCAAGAATCTCATATCACAGATATTTCTTGAAGGCTTTATTTTAGCACAGTAACTGACTTGCCACCAAAACATCCAGAAAGTCAAATCTCAATGAGCGTAGCCTCGAGTATCAACCAACTTTAGACTGCACCAAATCCGATTATCTTACTACTTTATAATGGCCAAGATGGGTCAATTAAGGTTCTAAAAGCAAGTTAGTGTTAAAGATACCACGCGTAAGCCTAATTTTTTCCTTGACTGACTCACGGAACATCATTACAAACCAAAGTGTCACAATAACTGTAGCTATCATGTTAACCATATCGATATATGCCATATAATATTAATGATCTATTGCTACTTACCTAAGGAATCGTTAGATCCGTGTGTAGGATCTTTCACCCAAGTAATACCCAAACAAGCCCATAAATTTAAAGCAAACAATTAAAACAATTAAAGCAAGTGAAATTGATTAAACTCTAAGGTAACCCCTATTTTTGAATTTAATTCCCCAATAGATTTGCCAGTTTTATAATACAGTGGGAGAACTGAATTTTTTTGTGTCATCGTTGTTGTACCCCAAAATTTTCCCTCCCATTTTTGAAGACGATTGATACAAGACATCTCTTAATACTCCTAGGATTCTCAATTGCTCAAGAATACTCAAGGGTTTGAGCATACAAGCACCACTTCTAAGAAGTGGCCTACAATTAGGGTTTTGGTTTTCTCAAAGAAATTTGAGCTTCTAATTCCTCAAGTGGATTTCACGGTTCCTAATATGTCTCAAGGAATGCTCATGCCAAATTTCAAGCCTTGCATCACAAGTTTGCTCAGTCAACTGCTCAAATAACTAAAAATTAATTGTATTGGGTAAAAATTCAACTGTGGTCAACATACAGTCAAACTTTAAGATTTTTGGTCAACATAAATATTTTGAAGTCATATTAATCATTTGATCAAGGGTTGATCATGATTCATCAAGAAAACTCTCAATTCACCAAAAGTCAAAAGTTACCAAATTAGGGTTCTCTTAAGGAGAAGTCAACTGAACTATGACCAAGCATAACTTCCACGTGCTTCATCAAATTTTTCTCAACCAAAACTCATTTTGAAGGAAATTCAATTCTCTACATCATTGAATCTACAAGCTCAAGTCCAAAAATGCTTCATTTGAGAGATATGAGCCAAAACATTACATATCATTTTGAAGGTAAACAAAAAAACACTTTTTGTCAAAGCAATTTACATAAGGATAAAGTCTTCAAATGAAAACATGATCAACATGGAGATTGTAGGGGACATCTTGAGCTTTTAAAAAAGTAAAATATCATCTTTATATGATAAAAATTGAGAGAGTTAAGATTGGTGCAAGTTGGGCAATTTTGAGAAAATGCATGAAACCCAAATTGATCAAACTTGAATTTTGGGCTAATGGGCTTATCTTTCAATGTCCAAACGTGTTTTAGACTTCATAGTGAACCTCTGAATATATTCATACACCACTTTGATTTTTATTCCGTTTGTTTTTGATTTTATTTATTTAAATTCAAAATTAAATTAAATAAAGTCAAAGTTTTTATACAAAGGTCGAAGCCCATTCTTCTTGACCTAATTTTCCTATAAATATTACACATATTCAGATAAGAAAAGGACACCCAAACCTTGCAAGAAACCACCTTCCAAAAACTTCAAAATTTGGCAAAACTAGGGAAAATTGAAACCCTTCTTTCCAGCCTTCATCAAGGCCAAATACCTGTTCCAATCAATCCCTAAGACAATACAAAGTAAGTATGGATCGACTATGATGATATAAGAGGCCTGAAACTCGTAACCATGCATCATTGGTTTTCATTCTTGCATGATTCATATTTTCGTTTTTATTGTGGTTTGATCAAAACTAACATTGCTAATGTGCTTTTGAGATGTAGATATACAGGTTTGAACCATCGCATGGCCCCATGATGCCAGAATCATGCGTTTCCATTCTTGCATCGAGTTACTTTGTTTTCTTTATATCTCTTTGTACATAATGATTCAGAAAAAACCATCACCACCATTGAATTCGTAAGGGCCAAATTAGGGGGGTAGGGTCTTCTTGGATCACTAACGCTCTTTATTTTGCAGGTTGAAGAAATCAAGGAGCCGGAGAAGACGATCGGAGCTAGGGCTCCGACGCGTCTCCGGCCCAGGAAATGATGTTTATTTTATATTTATTTGATTTCATTATGTTACCGGATGAAACAACCACCTCGGTGGAAAGGAAGCGTGCGTTAAGTCATTAGTCTCTCAAGGCGTGGGTTCGATCCCTGCCTTTTGCTATTTTTTTCTTTAATATTTTCTCCATTCTTGCAGGTTTAAATTATATTGCGTTGCATCCATTCTCTAGACACCAGCGCACGCCTAGCGTAGTGACAAGCCATGATGTTGTAAAGGCAAAGGGCAAGGGTTCAACACCCACCCCTGGCATTTTTCCTATTTACCTTGTTTCTAACCTTGTTTGTCATTGATTTTTCTTCCCTAATCCTATTTTTTGGCTAACCCTAATTATTTTTAACCTAATTAATTTTTAATTAACCTAAAAATAAACCCCTTTTTTAAAAAAAAACCCTTATTAATTAGTATTTAGGTTTTTAATTACCCTTTTAATAATTTAATTAATTTACTTTTTTAAAAAAATTTTAAAATTAATTATATTTTTAGGTTTTATTTAATTAATTGTCATCATAAATCATTTTTCTTTACAAAAATCCTAACAAACATTCAAACTACTTTTTCCTTATTTCTTTTTCTTTTATTTGCATTTACATTTACCAGGTCAATTGTATAGGGCGCGTTCAACTGTAATAGTGTAGATTTATATTTTTCACACTTTTCTTATTACGTACCTGCTCGTAGTACGTAATAGTTATAGGTTTTATTTCTCGCACTCTCTATACTTATGTAATTTCCAGAAAGATTTGTAATAGTTTTAGGTTTAAATTTTCGCCTTTATCTTTTGCTACTATATTTTTTATACAATTGTTAGTAATTAGGGTTTGTATGGCAAGACTAAAACCAACCGATAGCAAAACCCTAATTTCAAGATAAATAACTGAAACAAACACACTTGCACACATATACCTCTAGGGTAGACACTCTTTGTTGCCTTTTAGAATAACGGTCATGTCCCTCGAACGTAGGGATGATTTAGAAAAGACCCTCGATACAAAAGATCTTAGTCCCTCGATGACCCTTTGACGTTTCCTACAAAATGATGATAGTCTCTTTGATACAATTGCTAAAGTATCCTTATTTGTTGCCTTCGATGACCATATGATGACCATACGATGACCCAACGCCTGTCCCTTCACATCCAATAGATAGGGCTACCTACCAACTAATGGTATGGATAGTATTATCTCTAAAGGAGAAGGAAAAGAATAAAAAAGGCTTTAGTGGGTAAGAAAATCTTAATTTCTTACTCACAACTTTTCTCAAAACTTTTTTTTCACACTACACTTTTAAAAAAATATTTTTAAAATAATACTTTGTATACATTCTTGAGGACTGATACAAGAATCATTACAAAGTCAGCCTTTCATTGGAGATTTCAAAATATTCTCAAACAAATCATACAAAGCAAGTTTTCAAATGTGAGCTAAGCGATTAAGAGCCCGTAGATAATTACGGATGAAAAGGATGCTAACACCTTTCCTTTTCATAACTTACACCCCGAACTCAAAATCTATCAAAGAAATTTCCTGTTCTTTTCACCTTTCCTAAGTATTGGATAAAATAAAAGTCGGTGGCGACTCTTTCTATCCACAACATTTGCGATAAAACACAAAACAAGTCAGTTCTTTCACCGTATTATAGAACTGGAGACTCTATTGGGGACACTTAAAAAAATGGGTTACCTTAGAGTCTTAGCTCACTTTTATTTGCTTTAAATTGTTTGCATTGTTTTCTTTATTTTAAGGGTTGTTTGGGCTTAATTTCTTGCAAATATCATACAATAGGATCTAGGGATGCCTTAGGTAAGTAGCAATAGATCATGGAAATTGTATAACGTAGATCGATATGGTTGAAGTGATGTCTATGTTAGTGTGACACTTTGGTTTATACCGATGTTCATTGAGTCAGTCGAGGATAACATTGGGCTTCCGTGTGGTGTCATAAGTACTAACATACTTTTAGAACCTTAATTGAACCATCTTGGCCATTAGAAGGTAGCGAGGTAGATGACTTTGGTGTAGTCTAAGGTTGGTTGATACTCGAAGGTACGCTCATTGAGATTCGACTTTCGATATATTTTGGTGGCAAGTCAGTTGTCGTGCTAAAATAAAACTGGCAAGAAAGATTGGTGATATGAGACACCTGGAACCCGATTACTATTTTAGGACAGGTTGAGCCAATATAACTTCAGTAGAGAAGGGTACTTACCTTTGAACCCCATGCAATCCTTTAAACCTAAGGCTCTTGCCTGATTTGTTTGTGCTTGATATTTATTTAAACATGACATCGCGACATCATATCATTATGACATGTCATTTTTATTAACCATTTCAAGGATCTTAGGGACCTTTGGTCAAGGTTTATCATGAACCAAACTTCTAGCAAGGGGAAAGAGGATTTATGTTCCTCTTACCAGATGCCGTCAAAGATCAACGTACTTTCCCTTGAGTCAAAGACTAGGACCCACTTGACATGGTGAACTTGATTTTTATAGAAGGACATTTAAAGATGGAGACACAGACTCAATTTCTGACATTTCATTCTTATTTATCCCGCGAGATCCTTGAAAACATTACATATACATCTACATACCATACATATCATTACATAACGGGTTTCCAAGACAGATTTTCTCATCTTCTTATTGTTTATTTCAGTAAAAGATGGCTCTCGAACAAACAGTCAAAGATCTCCAAGCTCAGAATGCCCAGTTCCAACAAATGTTCTTGAACTTAGCCAAGGGGCAGGAAGAATTGAAGACACTCATCACCAAAGAGAAAAATAAGAAGAATAGGAAGCCAGTCGGCATCCTCAACATGGGAAGAAGGTTTAGAGGTCCTCCCAAGCGAGCTCAAGACTGTGATATCCCATCAAACGAAGATGACAACCAATGTGAAGATGGTAAGAGTGTGAAGGCTGAGAAAGGAATCAACCTTGGTTCTGGCCAATATTCTGATGAAGATGAATAAGACTATTCAGACGAACAATATCCTCCCGCTGATGAAAAATACAAACAACTGGAAGATCGTTTAAATGCTATGGAGATCCAGAAAGTTCCTTGGCTGGATTTTGAATATCTGGGTTTAGTCTCGGGAGTTGTTATTCCTCATAAATTCAAGGTTCCTACTTTTGTAAAGTATGACAAGGTTTCCTATCCAAAGTTTCATTTGAGGTCATATATCCAGAAGATTCAACCGCACACTGCCAACAGGAAGTTATGGGTGTATTTCTTTTAAGAGAGCCTATCTAGAGCATGATTGGAATGATTCTATCAACTAGAAGGAACCAATATTCGTACTTGGGAAGATTTGGCTGCTTCTTTCTACAAGCAATACCAGTACAATGTTGATCTTACACCAACCCGTGTGCAATTACAGAGTATAACCATGAGCTCCAACGAAGGCTTTAAAGAGTATGCCCAAAAATGGAGAGATCTAGCAGGAAGAGTTCAACCTCCTTTGTGTAGTAGGGAGTTGGTTGACATGTTTATGGGAACTTTGATAGGTCCTTTCTTCAATCATCTGATTGGAAGCTCTTCAGCTGGGTTCATTAAGTTGATATTAACATGGGAACATGTTAAAGGCGTAATCAGAAGCGGAAAAATTCCGGTGGTTGCATCTTCAAGTACTGTGAAGAAGTCGTTCAACAGAAAAAAGAAGCTAATGCGGTGTATGGCCAGAAGGGTCGTGGTAGAGGTAACCACAACCAATCTATGGAGAAGTACTAATCTCTAACGCCGCACCAACGTAACATCAACAAGGCAATCAACGTAGGTCAAGCGCACCTAGGAGACAATTTACTAAGATCAACATTCTGTTGTCTCAGGCATTACAACACTTGTTGAAAGTATAGCTGATTACATTGAGAGATCCTCCTCAGAATCTCAACACTTCCTCTCCTCAGTACAATCCTAATGTAAGGTGTGCCTATCATTCCAATAGTCCCCCGCATGACACAAATGGTTGTTGGGCTTTGAAAAACAAGGTTCAAGACATGATCGACGCTAAGGAGATTTAGTTTGATCCTCCCGAGACTTCCAATGTGATCATGGAACCTATGCCTAAGCACGACAAAGGCATTAATTCTATCGAAGATGTTTCTTATGTTTCCGCTGTAAGTGAATTGATTACTCCCCTGATAATTATTAAGTAGAATCTGTTGCAAACTAGTTTATTTATAGGTTGCACATAAAGGTGCTACTGCTGTGCATTCCAATTCCATATTCCTCTGAAAAGGATATCCCTTGGAATTATGGGTATGATGTTTACTATCTTGGTGTCATGCAAGAACCATTGACTGATGAAAGTGGAAATACCAAAGTTATTGATCCCAATGTTGGAAATATTATCGGGACCAGTAAAGTTACCAAAAGTGGAAGGGTTTTCTCTCCAGAAATATCTCTGAAGACTGTTGCTACACTAGTTTGTGTTACTTCTACCGAGTTAACTACTGATATTTGAAGTAAAGAACATATGACTGAGCACGCATAGACTAGGGCACCTAGAGAGGTTACCGCTGAAGATACCTCCAGGCAGGAGATGGAGGAAGTACTGGAAATCATCTAGAAAAGTGACTATAAGATTGTTGAACAGCTTAGGCAGACTCCCTCCAAGATATCCATGTTATCCTTGTTGTTATGATTTGAAGCCCATGCTCAGGGTTTGGTGAAGTTCTTTAAATCTGTGCATGTACTGCAACAAATCTCTACTGATCAATTCAAAAATTATGTTGCTAGCATGACCACTGACAATGGGCTAGACTTTTCTGATTCTGATTTGACTCCTGTAGGAAGGAACCATAACAAGGCTCTGCATGTCTCTATTGAGTGTAGGGGCACTACCTTAGCTCATGTGTTGGTTGACACAGGTTCCTTGTTGAATGTTTTACCAAAGGGTGCTCTAGATAAGCTTAAATGTGAAGGCGTTGTGTTGAAACCTAGCGACATTGTGTTCAGAGCCTTTGATGGTTTAAAGTGGATTGTGCACGAAGAGGAGAATCTTTCGATCAAAGTAGGTTCACAGGTCTTCGACTCTACCTTCTATGTGATGGACATTCGCCCAACCTATTCCTATTTACTTGGACACCCTTGGATTCATTGGACAGGCGTTGTTACCTCTAAGTTGCACCCAAAGTTGAAATATCCCGTGAAAGGAAAGATTGTTATATTTTATAGTGAAGAAGAATAAATGGTGAGTCACTTGAACTCCTTCAAGTATGTTTATATGGATGGCGAATTCATCGAAACTCCATGCCATACCTTTGAGGTTATTCCTTTGACAACTACCGTTACTGAAGACGTTTATGCTATTCCTAAGGTTACCAGGGTTCCACCCATAATGGCTTCTCTGAAAGACGCTAGAGTTGTGGTAGAAGAAGGTGGTTGCACTACTTGAGGTCAGCTTCCCGACATTCCTTACAACTCTGATAAATTTGGTTTGGGTTTCACTGTAGAGGCTCAGAGGGCTATTCGTCGTGCTCGTGCTAGAAGAACATAATTCCACATTAACAACAATGGAGTCAACGCGATAGAAGATGCTGATAGTGATTATGATCTAGACAGTTGGATTTTTCCTACCACCGGCAATAGGCTCAGCAATTGGAAGACTGAAGATGTTATACCAATCTCCTTTAGTCATGAGTAAATGCTATTTTATATTTTCTTGCTTTCAAGATTTGGCTATGTAATTTTAAACAATAACTTGAAGCCTTGTGCCTTACCCGAGGCATAATGGCCAACTTGTTAGGGTTGTTGTAACACCTCAATTCCACCCGGCAATATAAATGTAAATCAGAGTTATAAAAATTATGCAACTGAATCAGGATGCCATAAATTCAACTTAAAAACCATCACATTCAACATGGATATATAACACTTTAAAACTTTGGATGAACCCCCATCAAAATAAGTTAATCTTATAAATCAACAACTTGAACAACTACGCAGCGGAATCATAATAACATCTTTATCCAACATGGAAGCAACTTCTGAATAACAAGTACTTAACATCAATCAACTTAAATTTCAACAACTGAAATAACAAATACTAAAGCAATAAGCGTTCATCCCCCCGAGTGTTACGTATCCGAGCAATGACACCGACTCGAACTACTGAAGGTCAACCACCTTCACTCTGGATTACCTACACGTTACCAACATAAGGGTAACATTCAAACAGAAGGAGTGAGATATCGAACACTATAATAGAATGAATGATAAGTATTACACTAGAATCAGTTCATGCAAAATCACCACTTCACAACTTATAAACAACAACCATCACAACAGGCTATCAACAAAACACAACAAGTAATTCATCATCACAACAACTCAATTATACAACTTAGAATGCGACTCAATATTATGCGAATGCATGTGGTACCATTGGAGCATAACTTCCATCTTAAAAATGGACCAGAACTCCCATCTTAATAATTTCCAATTAATAGAGGCATCAACAAGGCATAAGCCTTCTTGCAGTTTGCCAATCTAGGCCATCAGAGTATGCAAATGTATGTGACTCAATGAATGCACTATCACATATTCACAAAAATCATCATCCATCACAAGGCATAAGCCCACGTCAGCATTATTACCAGTAAATAGAGGTGATTCATCATCATGTAAATTCCCTACAACTTCGCATTATCAACGAGAATTCACAACAACAATCACAACATCACAAAAACACAACATAAATCAATATTTTCCATAAGCCTATCACATCAATCAACGATTTAGTCATTAATATAATCGAACAATGGCTTAACAATAATTTCACACAACACGGTTAACGACCAAAACACAGCATGTACGGGCAAAAAGGGATAGGGAACTACGTGCCCCTCGACATGCACGACATCTGGAACATCATAACAACTAATATATACTCCTCGAAACACTGAGAAAAACAGGGCAACGATCGACCTATGCTCCTCGATACGTCCTGCAACCTAATTCTGCTCGAAAATCCAACACATCATTCCCCGACATGCCTCGTAGCCTAAAACGCCGCTCGATACCCACTACTTCAGTATCCTCCCCGACCACTAATTCGGCAAACAACACAGGAACAATGCAACGTATTAACGACCACACCACTATAGTTCATAACTTTCGGACAATCTCTTGGACTAACACAATAACGGGAAACTATATTCCTATCGATAGATTCGTTCATTATACAAGACTGACTACAACAATAATTCCTAACATCATAACGACCACACCAATCTAACGACCACAACAACAGGAAACAATCTACACTAACCTACTCATCAATTAAACCGGGTAGTCACACAGATACATAAAACGTCCACAACACACAATCGGACAACTCCCTAAAACGGATTCATTAAATAGTCATACGGTTCTTCCCAATGGCCACAACATGAATAAACGAGTAACTTCGATAGCAATTCATAATATCCATGCACAACAATTATAAAATGACCAATTCCCATGTAATACACATCATAAGTCCCATTATAAGGTCAGAACCCCACCCTTACCTGTATTGAAGCTCGCTCAACCTAAGACTCTAGCCGACGACTTTGATTCGCTATGTTCGACATCGGGCTGCTTGCTCCTTGTCCGTGCAACACTACGGTCAGCGTACAAAATCCTTATTCTCCAACTAAAACAAATCCTTATGTTAGCTCTTTCTTATATATCAATCCTCTTGGGCCTAACCTACACCCCCACTTTACTACTTCCAACCAATAGCATAAGTCCAACATTATTAATTCCAACATTATAATAATTATTAATCAACTAATTAATTAATTAATAATAATATAACAACTTTTACCAATAATTATCAACATCTCGTAACTTCAAAAATAATTCAAAAATAATTTAATTAAATAAATAATAAATAAATAATATTACGGGCGTTACAACTCTCCCCCATTTAAAATATTTTTGTCCTCGAAAATTTACCTCATTCAAACAACTCAAGATAGGAGTCCCGCATTTTGCTTTCCAACTCCCAAGTCATGCTTTCTCCAGCAGCTTCTAACCAGACTACTTTCACCAAAGAAATCTCTTTGCCTCTTAGAGTCCTCATTTCACGATCTGCGATTCGTATAGGCATTGTGATACGGTGGGAGAACTGACTTGAAGGTTTTGTGTTTTATCGCAAATGTTGCGGTTAGCAAGAGTCGCCACCGACTTTTCTTTTATCCAAAAGGAAAGGTGAAAAAGCACAGGAAAGACCTTTGAGATTGTTTCTTGGGTTCGGGGGGTAGATTATAAAAAGGGAAGGTATTAGCACCCTTTTTATCCATGGTTTTCTATGGGCTCTTAGTTACTTTCTAGATCACTTGCTTTTGTTTGAAATTGTGCTTTGTGTGGTTTTGAAAGTATTTTGTAAAAGAGGCCATTGTTTAGGAAATCTTTGTAATGATTCTCATTCGTAAGAATGTATACAAAGATGTTTGTCTTTTTGAAAATGTTTTCAATGTTTGTGAGATGTTTGAAAGTGTGTAGGTGTTTGTTTTAAAAATAGCAAGGATATTTGTTTTGAAATGGAGCGAGTAACTAAAAGTAATCTACCTACTCAAATGTCTTTCTTGTTCATTTTCTTTTCCTTTGATATTGTTGTCTTACTATTGATTTGGTAAGCAACCCTATTTTTGGATATAAACGAGACGGGTGTGGGTCATCGTATAGCCATGATAAGCAATGTTGCAAATTATCCTAGCATTTTTTAGGGACTAAGATCATTTTTATAAGGCAACTTTGAATAGCGTCATCGAGGGTCTATGATCTTGTATTTGTTTTTTTTTTGTTAAGACACTTTACATGCGTAATATGGACATTTTGTATAAGCCAACCAAGTGGAGTAACCCTAGGGGTGTCTTGTGTGCAAGTGTGTCATTTTCATGCTTGGTTTTGTCTTGGATTAGGGTTTTCTATTTGGTTGATTTTATCTTGCCATACAAACCCTAATTACTAACATTTTATATGAAAGCGATAAATTGCGAAATTTAAAGATTACTACACTATTACAATATTTTGTGGGAAGGGGATACAATTTATGAATGGGGATTTGCAATAATATAAACCTAATTAAGCTATTACAACCAAATTGAATTTATACAAGTATTGGAATAAATAATGTATAAGATAATTTAAATATGCAAAGATGTGTAAATGCAAAAAGAAGATTTTGTTTTGTTCTCTTTTTTTTTTTGTAAAAAAGTTTTA
The DNA here is from genome assembly GCA_948472305.1 of Vicia faba. Classification (NCBI taxonomy): domain Eukaryota; kingdom Viridiplantae; phylum Streptophyta; class Magnoliopsida; order Fabales; family Fabaceae; genus Vicia; species Vicia faba. The sequence continues at coordinate 696,685,351 of OX451738.1, read as the reverse complement.
ACCTAAACCTAATAAATAAATCAAGATTAAACTTAAATTAATTAAGGAAGGAAATTATTTTTAGAAAAGATTTTGATTAAACCCTAATTCTAATTTATTAAAAGGAAATAAATTTCTTTAAGTATTTTTGTATTTTTATCTTGAAAATAATATATGGTATTTATGAAGTATTTTGGTCTTTTGTATTAAAAATAATATGTTTAATAAATATGAAGAAAAATAAATATTTAACCTAATTCTATTTTAATTTAAACGTTTATTAAAAAAGGATAGTATATAACTTAAAATAAAAAATAAATATTTTTTTATGAAAAAATAATATATATATATATATATATATATATATATATATATATATATATATATATATATATATATATATATATATATATATATATATATATATATATATATATATATATATATATATATATATATATATATATATATATATATATATATATATATATATATATATATATATATATATATATATATATATATATATATATATATATATATATATATATATATATATATATATATATAATATTAATCATTTTTATATTTTTATGATTTTTTTTATTAAGAAAATATATTTGATAAAAATAAGAATAAAACAAATAAATAAAATATTTGGGCCAGGGGTGTTGAAAGCAAATGGGAGGCAGGAAGTTAGCAAAAAAACATAGGGCCCAATATGCTGAAGCCCAAGCTGCAAGAGGACAAAAATGAAGCAAAAATGTGAGAAAAATGCAAAAAGGCAGCGCCAAGGCTCGAATCCACGACCTAGGGCAATTTTGCGCGCTGTCTTGCCACAATGGTGGCTGTACATCTGTTAGTCTAAATGAAAGCAAAAATACATAACATAGAACACTTCCTTGCCCTGTACTTCATCTCTAACCTTTGGTCAGCCGGACCCCCTGTAACTTTTTCATATCTCAATAAAAATGGAAAGTGATAACATGAACATTATAGCATTTTACCTCACGATTCTAACCATGTGCATAACTAAAACTATAAGTCCAAGATCAGAGAGAATTTTGTTAGCCCTAATTCTTAACCTAATTTTTCCAGAAACTTCAAACTAAAAATTCTCTAAACTCAAGCCAAATAAATGCAAGCTATGGATATGTACAGCTTCGTAGCAATGATGTCTACATTCTATATTCACAAATGGAAAGCTAACTATGCATGTATCAAGAGTTAGAAAAACAGAAAACTCACCTTGAAAATGGAAATCGTGTTTTGAAAATGAGCTTGCTTTAGGATGCTGTGATGATCAGGTTAGCTTCCTTGAACCTCTATGAAGCTAATGCAATGCTTAGCTTGTCTTGAGGGTGGCTAGAATGGTCTGGAGAAGTCCACCTGTGTTACTCTATTTTTGAACTTCAACAATGGGGAAGATGGAGTTACAGTGATGTTTCAGGGTGTGGGATGGTTTACTTGTATGGTAAGGAAGCTTTGGAAAGCAAAAGGCCTAAAAACGCACGAGTGGAATGGAAGATTCAGTTCACAAGTCAGAAATGGCAAGTTTGGAGGCTTGTTATGCAATTTCTGATTCTAAGGTGTTTCAAGGCTTGGGCATGCGTGGTTTTAGTTGCAAAATGATGGCTTTTTATAGAGCAAGAGGTTAGAGGACTTATGCTTGCTCAGAAGTACAAGATCACATGTTTTGCTACATTTCTTGTTTTTGAAGCAAGTGTGAGAAGTGACTTCTTAAGGCATCAATCTGAGCTTATAGGGTGGCTTGAAGCTCTAAACACGTTTTGTTCAGGTTTAGAGACTTGGTTTGTGCATAAAGAACAAGTCCAAGGCTCAAGAAATGAAAAAAATGCAAAAAGCATGCTTTTCTAAAATGGCAATGTTGTCTTTCTTCTAAAAATGGTTATTTCCTTGTACAGTGCATTGAATGCTTGGATTTAGGGCATGAAAACTTGTGAAGTTCATTAATGGTGGAGTGAAAAACGAGTTTGAGGCCTGAAAAGTGAAGATTGTACAGCCAATTTACAAATTTGAAAACTTGTTCTTCATGGAAATGACCTATAATCAAGTTTGAAAACCCTAACTTCATCTCATCGATTCTCCTTACTCAAGAATGATCTCAAGGAGTTCTGGGATATTTTGGAAATCTTGTAATGTGATATACAATCCATATTTAAAATTATTTTGAAGATTCCTCTTGGAACTAGGTGAAAAGTTTTCATGAAGTTAGGTAAAAAACCTGCCTAACTAGGGCAAAATTTCACTAAGTTATTTTAGTTCATGAGCATGTATTCACAAAATTATATCTTGAAATCCAAGCATATTTAGGAGAAATTGTGTGAAGAAAAGTTGTAGATTTCATTGAGATCTACAACTTTCATGTTGGGAACTTCCTTTGAATCATTTTGTATCATGGCGAAAATTTGGCCTAAACTTGAGAAAAAATAAGAAATTTCTATACTTAGAAAAATTTCTGAGTTAGAATTTTTCAACTTTTCAAATCCAAATCTTAAATCGTTGGTTTCTTGTTGAACAAGTTTCACATTTTGACATGTTTTGATGAATTGTGATCCTTGGCACTTGAATTTGACCAAAAAGTCAAAGTTTGACTTTTCAGTGCACAGTTGACTTTTGATCAGTTGACTGAAAAATTCATCCATCAATCCAATGGATTTGCAATGTTTTGAACTATGTCATTAGGTCAAGATGATGCAATTGAACTCTTGAGATCATGCCTTAAACCAATTGACCATTTTCTAGGTCAAAAATCAAAAATTGCCCCATCTCAGTCAAAACCCTAATTTTGACCATTTTGCCCTTTTGATGATTTGATCAAATTTCTTGGGGAATTGTGGTACAAACTTGATCAAATGATTCATATGAGTCTAAGATGTCGATATGGATAAAAAATTATGAAGTTTGACTGAAAATTGGCCACAGTTGACTTTTTCCCAATACAGTTGATTTTTAGGTCAACTGTCCAATTGATTGATAAAAAATGTGATTCAGAGCCTGAAACCTGACATGAGTAATCTTGGGGGTCCATGATGATACTTGAAAGGCATATGAAGCATTGATAGTGCAAAAATACTTGTGCAAACTCAAACCCTAATTTTGGTCATCAGTGCATAAGGAGGTGTCTTGAGCTGGTCAAACCCTAATGCAGTCTTGAGTCAAAGAGATCTTATGAGGAAATTCTTGATAAGTGAGAGGGAAAATTTTGGGGTATAACAAGCATCATCTCAACAGTAAGATTATCATGCACTTTCACATCATCCATATTAATCACATGACATGGATCTGAAATATACTTCTGGAGTTGTGACACATGGAACACATCATGCAAATTTGAAAGATTAGGCGGTAAATCCACTCTATAATCCACATTCCCAACTCTTTCTGAAATCTGATATGGACCAATAAAACGTGAAGTGAGCTTCTTAGACTTCAATGCTCTCCCAACACCATTTACAGGTGTAACTCTAAAAAACACATGGTCACCATCTTGAAATTCCAAATCCTTCCTTCGCTTGTCATGATAACTCTTCTGTCTACTTCGGGAAGCTTTCATATTTTCCAGAATCATCTTCACCTTCTCAGTAGTCTCACGAACACGTTCAGGTCCAAGCACTATACTTTCTCTAGATTCATGCCAACATAAAGGAGTTCTACATCTCCGACCATACAACTCTTCAAAAGGCGCCATCCCAATACTAGAATGGTAACCGTTATTATAAGTTAACTCTATTAAGGGGAGATAAGTATCCCACGAACCTCCCTTCTCAAGAATACATGCTCTCAACAAATCCTCAAACGATTGAATAGTCCTTTCTGTCTGACCATCCATCTGAGGATGATACACCGAACTCAACCTCAACTTAGAACCCGACGCCTCTTGCAAACTCTTCCAAAAATCAGAAGTAAACCTTGCGTCTCTATCTGACACAATGCACAAAGGAACACCATGCAGCTTCATAATTACACTAGTGTAAATCTCTGCCAACTTTGACACTGGAAAATTGATGTTAATAGGAATAAAATGAGCCGACTTCGTAAGCCTATCAACAATCACCCAAATTTAATCATGTCCTCTTAAAGTATTAGGTAACCCCGTCACAAAGTCCATCAAAATGCTATCCCATTTCCATTCTGGAACATCTAACAGTTGCATCAACCCTGCAGGCTTCTGATGTTCAACTTTCAACTTCTGACAAGTTAAACATGTGTACACAAACTGAGCCACATCACTCGTCGTCCCAGGCCACCAATACAAATTCTTCAAATCTTGATACATCTTTGTAGCTCCTGGATGAATACTCATCTTACTTATATGACTCTCTTCAAGGATCACTTTCTTCATCTCCGCGTCATCAGGAATACAAATCCGATTATGAAATCTCAGCACACCTTGCACATCTAACTTAAAATCACTATTCTTAGACTGATCGATCCCAACCATCGAATCTACCAGATTCACATCTAACTTCTGAGCTTCTTCGATACTCTATCGAAATTCATTATTAATCTTCTACATTCCTAACATAACACTCTACGGTGTAACTTTGCAAACTAAGCTCATATCTCTGAACTGTTCAATTAACTCCAATTCTTTAACCATCATCGCTGACATATGTAAAGTCTTCCGACTTATAGCATCAGCCACGACATTAGCTTTACCTAGATGATAATTTAAACAGAAATCATAATCCTTTAACAACTCCAACCATCTCCGTCGTCTCATATTCAATTCCTTCTGATCAAATAGATAATTTAAGCTCTTATGGTTACTAAACACTTCAAATCTAGTACCATAAAGATAATGCCTCCAAATTTTCAACACAAAACAACTACAGCCAACTCTAAATCATGCGTAGGATAATTCTTTTCATGAGTCCTTAACTGCCTTGACGCATAAGCAGCTACCTTATCATTTTGCATAAGCACACCTCCTAAACCCATCTTAGAAGCATCACAATATACCACAAAAGGCTCTCCTAGATTAGGTAACATCAAAATCGAAGCCGACGTCAATCTTTTCTTCAATTCCTTAAAAAAAATTTCACAATGGACATCCCACACAAAAGCACTACGTTTACAAGTCAACTTAGTCAATGGAAGTGCCAACTTAAAGAAACCTTCGATAAACCTCCTATAATCACCAACTAATCCCAAAACCCTTCTAATATCGGTAACCGACTTCAGAGTTTCCCATTGCAACACAGCATCTACTTTAGATGGATCTACCGTAATGAAACTACCTGAGATCATATGACAAGAAAACTAACCTCCTTTAACCAAAATTCACACTTAGACAACTTTGCATACAACTTCTTCTCTTTCAAAACTTGCAATACTATTCTTAAGTGTTTTATAGGCTCTCCTTCCGACTTAGAGTAAATCAAAATGTCATCAATGAACACAACTACAAATTGATCCAAATAAGTATGAAATATGCAATTCATGTATTCCATGAACACTCCAAGCGCGTTAGTAACACCAAAAGGCATCACTGAATACTCATGATGTCCATAACGCGTTCTGAAAGCCGTCTTTTGAATATCTTCATCCTTCACTTTAATCTGATGATAACCCGATCTCAAATCAATCTTACTAAACAAACGAGCATCCTCCAACTGATCCATCAAGTCATCTATTTTTGGAAGCGGATACTTGTTCTTAATCATCACTTTATTCAACTGTCTATAATCAACACAAAACCTCATGCTTCCATCTTTCTTCTTTACTAGCAACACCGAAGCTCCCCACGGTGATACACTTTGTCTCATAAACTTCTTTTCTAGTAACTCTTCCAATTGCTTCTTTAGTTCTGACAATGCAGATGCAGATATCATGTATCGTGCCATAGACACAGGTCTGGTACCAGGTACAAGATCAATAGAAAATTCAACTTCTCTCTCTGGCGGTGCATCAGGAATTTCATCAGGTAAAACTTCAAGAAATTCACACACCACCTTAAATTCTTCAATTATAGCTTGATTCTTGATAGTTAGCAACGCCATTAACGAAAACAGCTGCACTTCTTCTTGCATCAACTTCCTCAACTGTCTAGTAGACAACAGACTAGCTTCCTCTTCCTCAGAAGTAGAAAACCTCACAAACTTGTTATAACAATTAATATGAACATAATTATGCTCTAACCAGTTCATACCCAAAATCACATCCAACTATCTTAAATGTAAACAAACCAAATCAACAACAAAGTCTCTATCGGAAATCGACAAAGGACACTTTAAACACACAAAAGAAGTAGTCACTGACCCCTTGGCTGGAGTGTCGACGACCATTTCTGCATTCATAAAGATAACATAAGACCCAATCTTTCAACACAATCAGCAGCAATAAAGAAATGAGTAGCATCGGTATCAATAATAGTAATTAAAGGAGTACTATTGATGAAACATGTACCTATGACGAGTCTGTCCTTAGTATTTTCTTGATCCTCAACCAAAGTGAACAGTTTACCACTGGTTTGCGCCTTCATTGGTTTCTGACACTGGATACTAATGTGTCCTTCTTCACCATAATTGAAACAAATCACTTCCTTATGCTTGCACTCAGATACAACATGTCCAGTCTTACCATAACGGAAACACCTCTTCACCTCAGCAGCACACACATTACTCTTATGCCCAGGTTTTCCACATTTGAAACAAAACACACCAACAGGAGCATCTCCCCCACTAGTCCTCTGACCCTGAGTAAATTTCTGTTTACCTTTACCAGCTGGGCATCATAAGGCTTACCACGATTCTGTTGGTGCTTACCCCTCTTCTCACTGATAATCTTGTAGTGAGCATTATTATCCTCTTTATAAATCCTACAACTATCAATCAAATCAGCCAAGACACGGATCTTCTGGTATCCAACTGCCTTCTTGATCTCTGGGAGCAACCCATATTCTCAAACTTGACACACTTAGAAAACTCAGCATTTGCCCCACTATAGTGCGGATAAAACATAGCCAACTCAACAAACTTTGCATCATACTCTACAACCGACATACTCCCTTGCTTCAGCTCAAGGAATTCAATTTCCTTCTTACCACGAACGTCTTCAGGGAAATACTTCCTCAGAAATTCCCTACAAAACACAGCCCAAGTGACATTTTCACCTGCAGACTCCAACCTCTGACACGTCTCTAGCCACCAGTCATCAGCATCGACTGCTAGCATATAAGTACCATATGAACCTTCTGCGCTGGAGTGTAGTCCATCACACGGAAGATTCTCTCAATCTCCTTCAACCAATCCAATGCTCCATCAGGATCATACTTTCCCTTGAACGTAGGCAGATTCTACCTCTAGAAAGTAGCCAAACTACGAGATCTAGCATTCCCGTCAGCATTCGACTGATTCTCCATAGCATGCGCCATTGCTTCTAAAGCAGCCGCAAGTGCGACATCATTCCTTCCATCCATCTCAACTTATCACTACAACATAAACAACAGTTAGACCTCAAATTAATAATACTCGATTGTTAAATAACCTACGACTCGATAACTTGGTCGGACAAACCAACTTTGCTCTGATACCAACTTTGTAACACCTCAATTCTACCAGACAATATAAATGTAAATCCGAGTTATAAAAATTATGCAACTGAATCAGGATGCCACAAATTCAATTTAAAAACCATTGCATTCAACATGGATACATAAAACTTTAAAACTTTGGATGAACCACCATCAAAATAAGTTAATCTTTTAAATCAACAACTTGAACAACTACGCAGCAGAATCACAATAACATCTTTATCCAACATCGAAGCAACTTCTGAATAACAAGTACTTAACATCAATCAACTTAAAGTTCAAAAATTGAAATAACAAATACTAAAGCAACAAGCGTTCATCCCCCCGAGAGTTACCTGAAGGTCGACTGCCTTCACTCTGGATTACCTGCACGTTACCAATCAGTTCATGCAAAATCACCACATCACAACTTATAAACAACAACCATCACAACAGGATATCAAAAAAACACAACAACTAATTCATCATCACAACAGCTAAATACTATGTGAATGCATGTGATACCATTGGAGCAGAACTCCCATCTTAAAAATAGAGCAGAACTCCCATCTTAATAATTGCCAATTAATAAAGTCATCAACAAGGCATAAGCCTTCTTCGTAATTTGCCAATCCAGGCCATCAGAGTATGCAAATGTATGTGACTCAATGAGTGAACTATCACATACTCACAAAAATCATCATCGATCACAAGGCATAAGCCCATGTCAACATTATTACCAGTAAATAGAGGTAATTGATCATCATGTAAATTCCCTACAACTTCGCATTAACAACGAGAATTCATAATAACAATCACAACATCACAATAACTCAACATAAAATCATTATTGGCCATAAGCCTATCACATCAATCAACAATTCAGTCATTAACATAATCGAGCAACAACTTAACAATAATTTCACACAACACGGTTAACGACCAAAACACAGCATGTACGGGCAAAAAGTGATAGGGAACTACATGCCCCTAGACATACACGACATCTAGGACAACATAACAACTAATATAAACTCCTCGACACGCACTGATAAAAACAGGGCAATGACCGACCTATGCTCCTCGACACGTCCTGCAACCTAATTCTGCTCGAAAATCCAACGCATCATTCCCTAACATGCCTCGCATCCTAAAACGTCACTCGGTACCTACTACTTAAGTATCCTCCCCGACCACTAATTTTGCTAACAAAACAGGCACAATGCAACGTCTTAACGACCACACCACTATAGTTCATAACTTCCCGACAACCGCTCGGAGTAACACAGTAACGGACAACTATATTCATATCAACAGATTCGCTCATTATACAAGACCGACCACAACAATAATTCCTAACATCGTAACAACCATACTCTCATAACGACCACAAAAATCTAACAACCATAACAACAGGAAAAAATCTACACTAACCTACTCATCGATTAAACCAGGCAGTCACACAGATACATAAAACACCCACAACACACAACCGAGCAACTCCGTAAAACAAATTCATTAGACGGTCATACGGTTCTTCCCAACGGCCACAACATGAATAAATGAGTAACTTCGATAGAAATTCAGAATATCCATGCCAAACAATCATAAAACGACCAATTCCCATGTAATACACATCATAAGTCCTGTTATAAAGTCGGAACCCCACCCTTACCTTGATTGAAGCTCGCTCAACCAAAGATTCTAGCCGACGGCTTTGATTCACTCTTCTCGACACTGGGAAGCTTGCTCCTCGTCCGCGTAACCCTACCGGTCAACATACAAAATCCTTATTCTCCAACTAAAACAAATCCTCATGTTATCTCCTCCTTATATATCAATCCTCTTGGGCCTAACCTACACCCCCACTTTACTACTTCCAAGCAATAGCATAAGTCCAACATTATAAATTCCATTAATCCAATATTATAATGATTATTAATAAACTAATTAATTAATTAATAATAATATAATAACTTATACCAATAATTCTCAACATCTCGCATCTTCACAAATAAATAAAAAATAATTTATTTAATAAATAGTTAATTAATTAAATTACGGGCGTTACAGTTGTCATTTTTCATTCAATAAATCATTGGACGTTTGCATTTAAATCTTGCGCTCTTTGTCTTTCTTTTAATTTATTGCTTTCAAAATAGCTATAATTTCTTACACACACCCACACAACAAATTGCAGATCCATATCCACCCTGGATCCCATTGATAACAATTCTGCTATTGCCAATTATGACTTTGAAAATCCGATCTACCAAGCTATGGGCAAAGGCGAGGAAGATTGTGAAGTACTTGGAGATCTTGATAGACTGTTAAAGCAAGAAAAAAAAGCCATACAACTGCATGAAGATCCAGTCAAGATTGTGAATTTGGGTACTAAAGATGACAAGAAAGAAGTCAAGATATGTGCCAACCTAGAACACAATGTCAAAAAGAGATTAATCTAGATGTTATGTGACTATGTTGAGATCTTTGCTTGGTCATACGAAGACATGCCAAGGCTTGATACTGACATTGTGGTTCACCGTCTACCGATGAAGGAAGGTTGTCCTCCTATAAAACATAAGGTTCGTCGTATGCATCCCAAGATGTCAGAAAAGATCAAAGTTGAGATAATGTAACAGTTCAATACAGGTTTCTTAGCTGTTATGTCCTATCCTCGGTGGGCTATAAATGTGGTGACAGTACCTAAGAAGGATGGCAAAGTGCATATGGGTGTAGACTACATGGATCTGAATAGGGCAAGCCCGAAAGATAAATTTCTGCTTCTGCATATTGATGTTGTGGTTGACAACACCGCTCAACATAAAGTATTTTCCTTCATGGATAATTTCTCTTGTTATAATGAAATCAAGATGGCACCCTGAAGACATGGAAAAGACTACCTTTGTCACACAATGGGGCACTTTTTGTTACAAAGTTATGCCTTTTAGTTTGAAGAACCTCGGCACAACATATCAGAATGCTATGGTAGATTTGTTCCATGACATGACCCATCATGAGATAGAGGTTTACATTGATGATATGATAGCCAGGTCTCAGACTGAAGAATAAAATATTGACCACCTACACAAGTTGTTTGAGAGATTGAAGAAGTACAAGTTGAGGTTGAATCCAAACAAGTGCACCTTGGGGTAAGGTCCGGTAAACTCCTAGGTTTCGGCATCAGTAGTAAGGGTATTAAAGTTGACCCCGCCAAGGTTAAAGCCATTCAAGAAATTCTGACTCCCCGTACTGAGAAGGAAATCAGAGGTTTCCTAGGACGATTGAACTACATTTCCAGATTTTTCTCCCATTTGACCGCTACTTGTGAGTCAATCTTCAAGTTATTAAAGAAAGATAAGAAAGTGAAGTGGAATGATGATTGTCAGATAGACTTCGACAAAATCAAGGAATATCTCCAGGAACCTCCGATTCTAATGCCACCAGTTGAAGGAGGACCCTTGATCATGTACTTAACAGTGTTAAAGAACTCAATGGGGGTGTGTATTGAGGTAACATGACGAGTCTGGTAGAAAATAGAATGAAATATAATACCTTCACAAAAATTTTACCGACTGTGAAACAAGATACTCACTACTTGAGACAACTTTCTGCGCTTTGGCATGGGCTTCTCACCGACTAAGACACTATATGTTTACTCATACCACTTCGTTGATCTCTAAGATGGATCCAATAAAATACATATTCGAGAAGCCCGCTCTATCCGGAAGAATAGCAAGATGGAAAATGTTCTTGACTGAATACGACATTCAATATACTACTGAGAAGGCAATCAAAGGAAGTGTACTGGAAGATCATTTGGCTCATCAAGCTGTAGATGACTATCAGACTATGAATTTTGAGTCTCCAGATGAGAATGTTATGCTAGTTACTAATTATGAAGAACCTGGACCGCACGAAGGACCTGAATCAGGATCTCGATGGACTATGGTTTTTGATGGAGCTTCCAATGCGCTTGGTAATGGAATTGGTGATATGGTCGTATCTCCCAAGGGTTTCCATACGCCTTTCACTGCCAAATCATATTTTGATTGAACCAGCGACATGGCAGAGTATGAAGCGTGCATCATGGGTATCAAAATTGCTATCGATATGGGAATCAAGTTCTTGAATGTATATGGGGACTCAGCCCTAGTGATCATTTAGATTAAGGGAGAATGTGATACAAAACGTCCAAACCTCATTCCTTATCGAGAGCATGTGTTGACAATAATTTTGTACTTTGAGGAAATCATTTTCGAACATATTCCATGAGAAGGTAATCAATTGGCAGACGCCTTATCTACCATGTCATCTATGTACAAAGTCAGATGGGACAATGAATCTCCTCAAATCACTATCGAGAGACTAGATGAACTGGCACATTGCTATAAAGTCGATACTGATGGAATAGAGAAAAAGCCTTGGTACCACGAAGTAAAAAGATACCTCGAAGCTCAAGAGTACCCCGAGGAGCATCTATCCATGATAAGAAGTTCCTATGGAGGTTCTCTGTCAAATTCTTTCTGAGTAATGGAATTTTGTACAAGCGTAATCATGATTCGACTCTACTTTGTTATGTAGACAAGAAGGAAGTTTAGAAGATTATGGAAGATATGCATGAAGGGGTCTTTGGTACTCATTCCAAGAGGAATATGATGGCTAAGAAAATTTAGAGAGAGGGTTATTATTGGTTGACCATGGAAACGGATTGCCATCACCATTCCAGAACTTGTCATAAATGCCAGATTTATGCTAACAAGGTACATGTGCCGCCGGTTCCTTTGAATGTCTTGAATGCTCCTTGGTCGTTCACGATGTGGGTCATTGATATGATTGGAGAAATTAAGCCTACTACGTCTAATGGGAATCATTTCATCCTGGTCACTATTGCTTATTTTACGAAGTGGGTTGAAGCAACCTTGTTTGCCTCCATAACCAAGATTGTTATGGCTCGGTTCATTAAGCAGAATCTCATCTGTCGGTATGGTATACCTGGAAGGATCATCATAGATAATGGTACCAATATCAACAACACTATGATCATGGAACTCTGCATGCAATTCAAGATTAAACACCATAATTCTTCTCCGTATCAATCAAAGATGAATGGTGCAGTGGAAGCCTTCAACAAGAACATCAAGAAGATCTTGCAGAAGATGATGGTGACCTACAAATATTGGCATGAGATGTTACCATTTTCTCTTCATGGTTATCGCACTTTAGTACGTACATCAACTAGAGCAACCCCGTTCTCTCTACTATACACTATGGAAGCTTTCCTACCTATCGAAGTCCATATTCCTTCTCTAAGGATTATGAAAGACACAAGTTTAGATGAAGAAGAATGGATTCAAACCATACTGGACCAGATAAATTTGATTGATGAGAAATGTCTTACGGCTGTTTGTCATGGTCAAATGTATCATAAATGCATGATCAAGGCCTTTAACAAGAAAGTCAGACCTCAAGTGTACCAGGTTGGTAATTTGGTTATAAAGCACATCATCTTACCACAAGGTGATCCCAATGGAAAATGGACTCCCACCTACGAAGAGCCATTTGTGATCAAGAAGATTTTTCTGGTGGTGCTATGATACTTACCACCATGGACAGTGAAGATTTCCTGCATCTTCTGAACGCGGACATAGTCAAAAGATACTACACATAAAATTGACCCGCTAGGTTGACAAGCCTAGGAAACATTAAGGGCATCTCGGTGAACCAAAAGGGTTCCGACAAAAATTAGGGATATATATATATATATATATATATATATATATATATATATATATATATATATATATATATATATATATATATATATATATATATATATATATATATATATATATATATATATATATATATATATATATATATATATATATATATATATATATATATATATATATATATATATATATATATATATATATATATATATATATATATATATATATATATATATATATATATATATAAATTGTACCTCCGGCAAGTCGGAAACCTAAAAAGGCGGCTTGGGAAAAAAAGGATATCCTGATGGACTGAAAACCTGAAAGGGTGGTCTAGGGTAAAGTTAGGGATTAAAGTGTACGATTATGTCCCGTTGGATCATCTACTTATAACAAGCTTTATTATCAACCTCAAGTTCAAATGGTACAACTCAATTTAATCAACTTCTTCCGATAACAAGGGATGAGATGCTTGAAGACATAGGGGCAATAGCCGAGTTGAAACTCGATGGGATCATTTCCACATAGCTTTTTTTCTTTGTCTTTCTTTGTGCCCCATTCCATTTTTGCGATAATTTCCTCTTACTAGGATCTCTGTCTCTTTGTACAAAATAGCCAGTTTAATGGCAAACTCTCAATACAAATATGCTTCAAAATTCAAATTTGTTTTATTTTCTCTATTTTATTCACAAAAATGTCCAATCACTAAATTGAATATGAATTTGAACATGATTACTATTAACAAACATATGCATAAAAACAGGAATAAGAGTTTTCTAAAGACTCTAGGAATGGGAAAAAACTTTCAACTATTCTAAAAATTCCCCGATAGAGTTTTTCTCCCCAGTGGAGTTTATTTCTCTGATTATTGCAGTACCTCGACAGGATCCTCCTCTCGGGCCAGATGTCAATCAACTTTGTTCTCCCCAGAAGAGTTGACATCCACACCTGAAACATGGTCAGATAGCGCAATAAAGGATTATCCATCTCTTTTATCCCCATTCAAGGTACATAAGAATCAAATCCTTCAAAAGAATGGTAAACGACCAACTATTCTTGAATGCCTCTATCCTCAAGCAGAACTCAAAAATCCCCAGTGGAGTATCCTCAAATAAAGCGGGAATCCCCAGCCCAGCAGAAATTGAAGAATCACTTTCATTATCCCCAGCAACAATCCATGATTTATTATCCCCAGATAGACATTGTTACAAGGAGCTACTGATACGCTTTAACGACATATTGCGTCCATACATTATTTCACCATACATCATAGCATATGCATACCAAAACGCATATAACATTCTCATTTATTTTGAGATCATCATTACGCATTGCATTACATACACCATGACATTACATAAAGCTATCTTTGTCTTTTCAGGTAAAGTTTGCAAACAAACGAATATCATCAGCAATTTTCAAACAGGTCAGAGATTAATACCCAAAATAGGACGGGGAATCGATCTTTAGGACCAGCGGTATGAATTCCCAAAATAGGACGAGTTTACCAACAAAAAATAGGTCACAGATTAATTCCTGAAACAAGTCAGGGCAAATATTTATATGACCAGGCGGTATGAATTCCCAAAACAGGTCAGGTCTACCAACGAAAAAAAGATTATAGATCAATTCTCGAAATAGGACAGGGCGACTATCTACATGACAAAATGGTTTCCCCCTTCAGAGACAAAATTCTGAAAAGCATCTCCATCAGGGCCTTTGTTCTAAAAGAATTCCCCCCAGAGACTGAATTTTGGCGAGCATTCCCCTTCAGAGGTTTATTCCGAAAAGCATTCCCCCCAGAAACTGAATTATGGCGAGCATTTTCCTTCTGAAAAACATTCTTCATATACAGTCAGGCGTAGACTCATTCTGATACTCCTATCAACAGTTACTTTGGATGGAATTTGTAATCCCATCCCCGGTGACATTATATCACCTCTCTGAATAATGTCTTTAATTCCATTCAAGCAATAATATGAACCAACAACGTTACTTCATGCACCGACGAGTGCAAATTTCTGGGCAGTTGAGTGTTCAATCCTCTTCCACCTTCAGATCATGAATGGCGGACATGCCAATCTAAATCTCCAGGTTTAAGAAGATTGAACAGGGGAAGCTGTTGTAACCCAAAATATGCCCTCCCAATTTTGAAGATATTGATTCAAGTCATCTCCTTATACTCATAGGATTCTCAATTACTCAAGAATACTCAAGGGTTTGAGCATAGAAGAACCTCGCATAAGTAGTGGCCTACAATTAGGGTTTTGGTTTTCTCAAACAAATTTGAGCTTCTAATTCCTCAAGTGGATTTCATGGCTCCTCATATGTTTCAAGGAATGCTCATGCCAAATTTTAAGCTTTGCATCACAAGTTTGCTCAGTCAATTGCTCAGATAACTAAAAATCAACTATATTGCGTAAAAAGTCAATTGTGGTCAACATACAGTTAAACTTCAAGATTTTGGTTAACATGAATATTTTGAAGTTATATTCATCACTTGATCAAGGTTTGGTCATGATTCATCAAGAAAACTCTCAATTCACCAAAAGTTAAAAGTTACCAAATTAGGGTTTTCTTAAGGAGAAGTCAACTAAACTTTGACCAAGCATAACTTCCACGTGCTTCATCAGATTTTTCTCAACCAAATCTCATTTTGAAGGAAATTCAATTCTCTACAACTTTGTCTCTCTAAGCCGAAGTCTAAAAATGCTTCATTTGAGAGATATGAGCCAAAATATTAAAGGTCATTTTGAAAGTCAACAAAAAGACACTTTTTGTTAAAGCAACTTATATCAAGATAAAATATTCAAATGAAACAATGATCAACATAGAGATTATAGGGGACATCTTGAGATTTCCAAAAAATCAAAGATCACCTTCATATGATAAAAATTGAGAGAGTTATGATTGGTGCAAGTTGGGAAATTTTGAGAAAATGCATAAAACCCAAATTAATCAAACTTGAATTTTTGGGCTAATGGGCTTATCTTTCAAGGTCCAGACGTGTTTTAGACTTTATAGTGAACCTTTAATCTATTCATACACGCCTTTTATTTTTATTCCATTTATTTTTAATTTTATTTATTTGAATTCAAAATTAAATTAAATTAAGTCAAAGTTTTCATACAAAGGTCCAAAGCCGTTCTTCTTGACCTAATTTTCCTCTATATATTCCACACATTCAGACAAGAAAAGGACACTAAAACCTTGCAAGAAACCACCTTACAAAAACATCAACATTTGTCAAAACTAGGGCAAACCGAAACCCTTCTTTCCAGCCTTCCTCGAGGCCAAATACTTGTTCCAATCAATCCCTGAGACATTACAGAGTAAGTATGGATCGATTGTGATGATCTAAGAGGACTGAAACTCGTAACCATTCATCATCGATTTTCATTCTTGCATGAAATTCATATTTTCATTTTTATTATGCTTTGATCCAAACTAACATTGCTAAGGTGCTTCTGAGATGTAGATATACAAGTTTAAACCATCACATGGCCCCCATGATGCAAGAATCATGTGTTGTCATTCTTGCACCAAGTTACTTTGTTTTATTTATATCTCTTTGTACAGGATGATTCAGCAAAAACCATGGCCACCATTGAACTTTCAAGGGCCATATTAGGGCGGTAGGGTCTTCTTGGATCACTAACGCTCTTTATTTTGCAGGTTGAAAAAACAAGTCGTTGGAGAAGATGATCAGAGCTAGGGCTCTGACGCCTCTCTGACCTAGGAAATAATGTTTATTTTATATTTATTTGATTTTATAATGTTACCAGATGAAACAACCACCCTAGTGGCAAGGAAGAGCGCGTTAAGTCATTAGTCTCTCAAGGCGTGGGTTCGATCCCTGCCTTTTTCTATTTTTTTTCATATTTTCTCAATTCTTGCAGGTTTAACATATATTGCATTGTATCCATTTTCTTTACACCAGCGCACGCCTGGCGCTGTGGGAAGCCATGGTGTTGTGAAGGAAAAGAGTGTGGGTTTAACACCCACCCCTGATATTTTTCCTATTTTATTTGTTTCTATCCTTGTTTGCCATTGATTTTTCTTCCCTAATCCTATTTTTTGGCTAACCCTAATTCCTTTTAACCTAATTTATTTTTAACTCACCTAAAAATAAACCTTTTTAAAAAAAACCTTAATTAATTATATTTTTAGGTTTTTAATTAACCTTTAATAATTTAATTAATTGACTTTTATTTCAATTATAAAATCAATTAGATTTTTATGGTTTTATTTAATTAATTGTCATTATAAATCCATTTTCTTCACAAAAACCCTAACAAACATTCAAACGACTTTTTCCTTATTTCTTTTTCTTTCATTTACATTTATATTTCCTAGATCAATTGTATAGGACACGTTCAACTATAATAGTGTAACTTTATATTTTTCACACTTTTTCTATTATGTACCTGCTCCTAGTATGTAATAGTTGTAGGTTTTGTTTTCCACACTCTCTATACTTATGTAACTTCCCCAAAGCATTGTAATAGTTTTATGTTTACATTTCCGCCTTTATCTTCTTCCACTACATTTTCTATGCAATTGCTAGTAATTAGGGTTTGTATGGAAAGACTAAAACCAACCGATAGAAAAACCCTAATTTCAAGATAAATAACTGAAACAAACACACTTGCACACTTACACCTCTAGGGTAGCCTCTCTTTGTTGCCTTTTGGAATAACTGTCATGTCCCTCGAACATAGGAATGCTTTAGAAAAATACCCTCGATACAAAAGATCATATTCCCTCGATGATCCTTCGATGTTACCTATAAAATGATGATAGTCCCTTCAGTACAATTGCTAAAGTATCCTTACTTGTTGCCTTTGATGACCATATGATGACCATACAATGACCCTACACATGTCGCTTCACATTTAATAGATAGGGTTACCTACCAACTAATGGTATGGATAATACTATCTCTAAAGGAGATGGAAAAGAATAAGAAATACCTTAGTGTGTAAGAAACTCTTAATTGCTTGCTCACAACTTTTCTCAAAAAAAATTTTCACACTACACTTTCAAACAAATATTTTCAAAAATAACACTTTGCATACATTCTTGAGGACTGATACAAGAATCATTACAAAGTCAGCCTTACATCGGCGATTTCAAAATATTCTCAAATAAATCATACAAAGCAAGTTTTCAAAAGTGAGCTAAGTGATTAAGAGCCCGTAGATAACTATGGATGAAAAGGGTGCTAACACCTTCCGTTTTCATAACTTACCCCCCGAACTCAAAATATATCAAAGGTCTTTCCTATTCTTTTCACCTTTCCAAAGTTAGGATAGAAGAAAATTCGGTGGCGACTCTTGCTATCCGTAACATTTACGATAAAATGCAAAACAAGTCAGTTCTTACACCGTATTACAATCACAAATATGCAATTAGCAAGAGTCGCTACCGACTTTTCCTTTATCCAATATTTAGAAAAGGTGAAAAGAACAGGAAAGACCTTTGAAAGATTTTGAGTTTGAGGGGTAAATTATGTAAAGGGAAGGTGTTATCACCCTTTACATCCGTAGTTATCTATGGGATCTTAATTTCTTAGCTCGCTTGCTTTTTGTGTGTGAATTGCTTGAAAATGTTTTGAAATTCTAATGTAAGGAAGACTTTGTAATAATTCTTGTATCAGTCCTCAAAAATGTATAAAAAGTGTTTTTTTAAAATATTTATTGTTTTGAAAGTGTAATGTGAGAAAATGTTTTGTTTGTGATAAAGAATTCAAGAGTCCTACCCACCAGGTTTTTGTATTTCCTACTCTTTTCCTTTTCCTTTGGAGATAGTATTATCCATACCATTAATTGATATGTAATCTTATCTATTAGATACGAAGGGACATGCGTAGGGTCATCGTAGAGTCATCAAAGGCAACATATAAGGGTACTTTAGAAATTCGAAGGGACTATCATCATATTATTTGTAGGGTCACCGAGGGACTAGATCATATTTTCGTAGGTAACTCGAGGGACATCGAGGGACTATAATCTTTTGTATCGTGGGGACTATGATGATTGTATCGAGGGTCTTTTGCTAAAGCATTCTCACTTTCGAGGGACATGACCAATATTTGTAAGGCAACAAGAGAGGTAACCCTAAAGGTGTAAGTGTGGTTGTATGTTAATTAAGTTATTTAGTCTTGAGAATTAGGTTTTTGATGTCCAATTGTTAGTATTTCCATGCAAACCCTAATTACTAACAGTTAAAAATATAATGTGCATAATGTAAAGTACGAAAAATTAAACCTAAGCTATTACATCCTGTGAGCAGTTACATAATAGAAAAAAATGCGAAAAGATAAATCTAAGTTATTACATCGATAGTTGCAACTTATACAATTGTATACACATTTAAATAACAATAAGAAATAAGAAAATATGTTAGAAAAAAATGTTTTAATGTTTTTTTTTTGTATTTTTAGAAAATGATCTAGGGTTAGGGATGATAATTAAAGCCTGATAGCTAATTAACTAATTTAATTAAAAAAACCTAAAACCCTAATTAGAAACTCTAATGTCCAATTAATTAAGAAGAATTATTTGGCTAAAACCATAAAACTAATTAATTTTAATTAAAACCTAAGGTCTAATTAATTAATTAATTAATTAAAAGTCAAACCCTAATTCTAGTTAATTAACAAAACCTAAGCCTAAGTTGGTTAAGGGTTAATTAGAAAAAAAGATAATTAAATGGAATGAAAAACAAGGGTTAGAAAAACTAAGAAAACAAGATGCATGGGTTGGGGATCGAACCCACACCCTTCCCTTCACAAGTCAATGATATTACACCACACCACATCTTGATTCTTTCTATTGAAACGAGTATCAACAAAAAATATGAGAGAGAAAAAAGGTTGACGCTGGGGCTCGAACCCACGCCCTTACCTATACTATACAATGCCCTTGCCAATTGTGCCATTGTTGTTTCTTGTTACTTAGATGTGAAAAAAATATATATAATAAAATAAACTTCAAATATAATCAAATAAAAAAGAAATGTGCACTGGAACGAGATTATTTGAATGGGCAAATCAGATGGCTTATAACTGGCACGTAAGCCCTTGACTACACCGATAAACGTCAGACCGACTGGAGGTGGTGGAAACCACAGTATTCTCCGGCGGTCACCCTGCAAAAATTCCTCAAATAGAAAAGAGAAAGATGCTATCTTGCTTGAAATTTCCTTCTGAGCTCAAATCTGGACTCAAAAAGGGAAAAAGATTAGCGAAACAAGAGATTTGAAGGCAAATTCAATGGATGTCCTAACAATGACATCTCACTATCCGAACGTGCATTCTCTAAACTAACCACCCATACTTATTCCAAACATGCATTAGAGTATAAATCGACAGTTACATGGCCTTAAGAACACTCAAAACAAATAGTTTGAACTTGAGTTTATACCTCAACCGACAATGATGAATCTGCTCGATCTGGTGCTTGAATCTTGCAGAAAAAGGCTTGAGGTTGCTCCTTGGATACTCAGAAAGAGATTGCAATGCTTGACTTTAAGCGAAAATGGCTGAGAACGATGATCCGATGGCTTGATATATTTGAGATTTTTCTTTTTCAAACCTAGTGTTTCTCGCTGTTGTTCCCATTTTCTTTTGGTCTGAATGTAGTGAGTACATATAGAGGAGAACATTAGGTAAAATGGTGGGCTTAGATACCTCATGAAATCATATATTTGATTTTGTTTGAAAATAAGTTGAGATCTTCCCAAAACAACAAATATTTGATTCACAAATCGGTCTACACGATTTGTAGCATGACCTTGGGCCTCCAAAAGATTCAGATCACAAGCCTTTTATGCCTTATACATTTATTTAACATTTATTGGATTTAATTTTGAATTTAAATGAATAAAAATCAAAATAAATGAAATAAAAATTCAAATGATTCATGAATGGACTTATAGGTCCTCTAAGGTGTTATAAGCATGTTTAGACTTCAAAAGTTTGGCCCATTAATCCAAAACTTCAAAATTGTTTAATGAATGTTTCATGCATTTCTCTAAATTTGTTCAACTTGCACTAATCATAACTCTCTCAAATTTTGTCATATGAAGGTGATCTTAAACTTTTTGGAAACCTCATGATGTTCCCTACTACTTTCATTTTGATTACTTTTTCATTTGAAGTCCTTAACTTGATGTAAATTTCCTTCACAAAAAGTCTCTTTTTGTTTACTTTCAAAATGACCTGTCAAGTTTTCGCTCATATCTCTCAAATGAGGCATTTTTGGCCTTGAGCTTAGAGAGATAAAGTTGTAGAAAATTGAAACTTCCTTAAAAATAGCCTTTGGTTGAGGAATTTCTTATGAAGTATGTGAAATTTGTGCTTGATCAAAGTTGAGTTGACTTCTCCTTAAGAAAACCCTAATTTAATAACTTTTGACTTTTGATGAATCTTTAGTTTTCTTGATGAATCATGATCAACCGTTGATCAAATGGTGAATGTGACTTAAAAATATTGATTTTGACGAAAAAGATTGAAGTTTGACTTTAGATTGATCAATGTTGACTTTTCAACTAATACAACTGATTTTCAGTCATATGAGAAATTGACTGAGTAAACTTGTGAAGCATGGCCTGAAACCTGACATGAGGATTCTTTGAAGCATATGAAGAACCATAAAACCCAGTTGAGGCATTAGAAGCTCCATTTTCATTGATAAAAACAAAACCCTAGTTGTAGGTGAATTTCTTAGGAGGATGATTTGTCTGATCAATTCCTTGAGTACTCTTGATCAATTTGAAAATTCTATGAGCATGAGGAAGTGTTTTAAATTAATTTGTCTTGAAAATGGGAGGGAAAATTTTGGGGTACAACAATAAGCATCAAGTTTCCTAAATTGTCTCAACATCCAATTTTAGAAACTTATGTACAACTGGAGATTAGATCACTTATTCCAGATTAAATCTTCTTGACCTGCGCAAATCATTGAGATATATCCAAAAGAAATATCATAAAATCAAATCAAATCTATCAAGAATTAAAATAGTCTATACGGATGATCTGGTATAGCATATCACAAAATGTGTCAGAACATTTGTCTTCAATATAACCTCGCACACTGTTGTATTAGTTTGGTCAAGATGTTATGACATCTCGCTCAACATCTGTCATGAACTATGTTTTAGCAAAATTGTTGACAATCCTAAAACCATGGATCTAACAATCTCCCCCTTTGGAAAATTTTGGCTAAAACAACCTTAGCACAATTAAACTTGAGAGAGGAATAAAACCATATTCATAAAACGCAAGCTACATGCAAACATGTAAACTTTGTACAAACTGCAAACATAAAAATATATCAGAGATTACATGCAACTACAAGATTGTCTTCATAAACTCCAGAAGACATATGTCGAGACATGTGGTCTAACATTACACCAACACAACCCCAAGTTTAGACAGGTCCAGTACTCCTTCAGCCACACATAATGAATCCTCCCCCTCAGGGGGAAAACCCAAAGCACAAGAAAACCAAACCTAAACTTTAAGGGGAAAAACCAAATCACAAGAAGAACAAACTTGAATTTCAAGGGGAAAACCCAAAGCACAAGAAAAATAACCATGACATATCCAAGTTCACACATCAGAGGCACATGCAACAGTACCCTCACGTATAATTCAGAAAACCAAACCAATATATTACCAGAACCAAGGTTCTCCATAAAACACAACATTCAGGATATTAGAACATTTAGGAAGACATCTTACACACAATAACACCAGTAGTAATAGTAGTAGAAAAAGCACAACAAGCATGACAGATAATCACGTTCCCCCTAAATAGTTGTATACAACAACAAACCATAAAATACTACCCTTCCCTTGGCAATAGTATAATTCTTAGCAACATGTCAAGAAACTTGTGATGACATCATGACAACTAAAACACTAACACTCCACTCCATCTTTTTAGCCAAAAATTGACAAAAATAAAGTAAATATAAACACAAAATTGAAACACACAAAACTAATAGAACCAAACATTAAAGATTCAACTATCAAGGAACAAAAAGAAACACATTTTATTATTTATTTAAAAAAACAATTATCCAATCCTTCCTCTTGAGTCAACAAAATTGAACCAATCTCATCAACATCTGAGTCAGAGTCTTGTAATTGAACATGATTTTTCTTGAAGGATTTCATATTTGTCACAGACTTCTTTCCTAATGATACCCCCGTAGATGATCCAACAGATGTCCAAACATTAAACTCAAACTTCTTTGGATCAGTACTCTATTCCTTCTTGGCTTCCAACAGATGAGCCTTTTTATCCTCAACATTTTTGGAAGATTTGCTCATGTTGAAACATAGCTTGTGAGTAGAGTGAGGTAGTAAGGTACTAATTAAAAGAAGTGTTACATTGTTTATAATGATAGCTTGCTTGTAACAATAGACTAGCCAATGAGAGTGTTTTATAAGGAAGTGAGATCATCCTTATTAACAGTGCACCACTCACCAAAGGAGTGAGACACTCTCTTGTGCTTCTTCCTTACTTCCCAAGCCTTGACTATTGGGAATTTTCACAACATTTGAGCTGACATCCCCTTGGTCAAAGATAACCATATCTAGTTTGAACATAGACCAATATCTTTTCTTGAATTTGCATGCACCACTAGATGAAAGGAAGAGAAAATATTATTAGCATATTTCCCATCCTACAATAACTTTTTAGCAGTACAAAATTCATAAATCACACCTTAAAATGATAACAAAAAAATTTCCTCCAAAAAAACTTAAGAAAAATATATCTCCTAGCAGATTCTCTGAAGTCTCAATCTTAGGGGAAACATTATTTCCTGTAGCAAGACCCCTAGCAAAAAGATGACCTGTATTAATGAGTTTTGTCCTAGACTTCAAACTGACACCCTATAATATCCAGACTTAATTCAACTTTCCATAGTACAATATCATGACATCCTGTTGGACATTGTAATCTTTTAGAAACCAAATCAAATGAGAGCAACAACTTCCTTCAGCATTATACTTAGCCTTAGATAAAGACTAGGATTCATAAATAGATTTATTCCTGAACTAAGAGACAAGATTGTTTCTCAAGAATAAACACCCTCAATTAACACAATCTCCATACACTTGTTCTTGAAAATCAATTTTGTGTCAATAGCTTTACACCAATATTCATTAGACAAGGTCTCAATTTTAAATGGAAAACTTGAGATAAAAGCAGAATCAAACAATACATATTTGATTCTATAGAATGTATCAAATAATGAATTCCTTTTTAAACAAATAAAGCTCAAGAGCGAACTTTGTTGGCTATAAGGCTCTCTGATCAAGTTCCTGCTAGCTTTTAAGAGACTGTCTCATTTCCTAAATTCAATTTGCTGAGATGATGTTCCAAGATCTGCTTGGGCATCAGTTCCTCACTTAATGCTAGAACCATTGACCTTAGTTCTAGAGTTAACAACTCTATATGACATTCTCTTAGTAATGAAACTCATATATATTCATTCATCATATTGGGAATTCATCTTTCCTTGAAGAAGATGATATATAACTTTAAATTCCGCACATATAACTGATATTTATTTGCTACAGATTACCCAAGATATTTTAGAAAAATCATCAACAATAACATAGATATGCCTCTATCCACTAAGACTCTTGCCTTGCATTTGCCTTACTAGATTCATAAAAGGAAATTCTAGAACTATGTTAACAGTTTGATGTTGTAACTATTGAAGTGACATCTTGACTTCAACTTTCTTGGACAAGGAACATGAGAATGAATAAGAATTTGCTTGTGGTACCCACAAATAGAAACTATCATTGGACTAAACTTCCTTATCAGAACTTCAAACATCTCACTAGAGACCAAATCATCTTCATTAAAGAGATTTTCCTTCAGAACTTGATTACACAACATACTTATGTTTAGCACACTAATTGTCAGTTCTATAACAAGAAGAACATTACCAAGACTTTGGGAATCCAAAATAATCCAGATATTCCTCGCCCTTAAGCTCACCTTTTGGCATCATTACCAAAAGTAAAATAGTTGGAAGAGTGAGATTTAAAGTCCACTGAAAAAGATCTCTACTCCAGCTATAGCGGTAGAAATGTTGAGACTAAGCTATTGGGTTGACTTAACTCACACAAATTAAATAAAATCACACCCGCGCTTTATTATTTCCAAAGGAAATGGAAAAAGACGGAATAAACCCAAAAAATAGGGGGAGAATCTAGGTACGGGGGTTGGTTATGCAAAGGGAAGTTATTAGCACCCTAAACATCTACGGTATTCCGTAGGAACCTCTTTGAAAATTTGTGTATTTTGGCGATAAAAGGTGTATACAAAATAAGATGGTGGAGATGAGGAAATAAGTATATTTGACAATTTTTGCACCCGCCGCGGTTGCGAACCTTTAGTGCCTACATACCACCTCCCGTGAAATAGGGGGTCAAGGTACTCGTAGTTCACCTCAAAAGTTTTAAAACACATGTGTGTTGGTTAATTTTAAGAGAATAGACACCATCTTCATATTTGAGTGTGTGATACGGTGGCAGAACCATACTGTTTTAGGAAAATGCTGGTTTGTGTTTTGCGTTCGTGTTCCCAAAATGTCGCGGTAAGACAAAGTCGCCACCGACTTTTATTTTATCCAATTGGAAAGGAAAAAAGCACAGAAAAATTCCTTTTTCGAGATTTTGAGTACGGGGGGTAGATTATAGAAAGGGAAGGTATTAGCACCCTTTATATCCGTAGTTTTCTACGGGCTCTTAGGTACTTGCTCATCATTTTAAAATTACTTATGTGTTTGTGTGTTTGAAAAGTTTTTTGTTTTACTTTGATTTAACCCTTGCTTATGTCTTCAAGAGTGTTACGAAGTCGTTTTGAAAACTTTGTTTGAAAAAAGTGTAAGTGTGAAAAAGTTCGTTTTGAGCAAGTACCTACTAGCATCTACCTACTCAAAAAAAGAATGTTTCTGTTCTTGTTTCCGTTAGACAGCGTTATCCCACTATTAGTGAGTAGGTAGCACCGTCGTTGGAATTGTAAGGGTCAATTCGAAAGGGACGTACGATCACAAAAGCAATGTTAGGACGTCTTAGTAATAATCCTATTGTCTTAAGATCATATTCGAGGCAACATTTCCGAGGCAACCTTTCCGAGGCAACATTTTCGAATGGGACATTTGATCTTTGTTTAGACAAGAGGGAGACCACTAAAACATCCTATACTTAATGATCATTTACCGAAGGCAACCGAAGTGAGAGTATACCCTAGGAGTGCGCATGTGTGAGTGATTCAATTTCAGGTTATTATCTTTGCACATTTAGGGTTTTCTAACAATTTTAAAATTAACATACATTCTTGTCATGCAAACCTATTATCATACATCTAACAGTTAATATTTGCGAAAATGAAAATGCGGAAAATAAAGCTACGCTATTACAAGGCTTCGGGTGGGGGATTAATTACATAGCCAAAAACCCGTCAAAACGATAAATAAACGAAAAGTCCTAATTAAACTATTACATCCCATGAGCAGTTACATTAATATCGTAAATAAATAAGCGCACGTCGAAACGAGAATGAAAGGAATTAGGGTTTTGACCCCGTCTAAACCTAATTAAAAGAAAAATTGTTTTGGTTGTTTTGATTATTTTAAGAAAATAAGGTTTTAAGTTAAATATGTACAAACCTAATTACTAATTAATTTAAATCAAGAAAATTAATTACATTTGACCTATTTTTTGTATTTTTGTTATTTTGAGAAAAGAAAATAGAAATTAACTTAAGCGAAAAACCCTAATTTCTAGTTTGTTTTAATTTATTTACAAAGACAAATTAAAGTTATCCTATAATTAAAATAAACTAATTAAATAAATTTTTGATAAAAATAAAACCTAAATCTAATTTGGTGAAAATTGATTTTATGATTTTTATACAAAAAAGAATTAATTTGTGTTAGTAAAATAATTTAAATGAATTAAATAAAGAAAATATAAAAAGCAAAAGAAAAGGAAAATGGGTCTGGTAAACAGCAATTTAGGGGGGGTGCCATTAGCAAGCTTTTGGGCCCAACAATCTGATCCACGTTGACTTCCATGATTCAATGCTTACACGTTGACTAGGGTCTTTGGTAGACACTCTCATGATGACCTTTGGATTAAATCTGCTTCAGATCTAGTGGCTGCAAGCTGATGGCACATGGTGGGGTGTCATGGAAACCTGTGCATAGGAATATGTATAGAAAAGTATATTGAAGAAATGAGGGGGACCTGGGAATCGAACCCAGGTCCTATGGACTTTTTCACATGCCTCCCACCAACTGAGCCAAGCGCGTTTGTTGTACATAGAGAAACAAATAAATAATATATTAAAAAAACACAACTTGTTAATTTCCTGCGCGCGAAATTTCAAACAGGAAATTGAGGTGGTGCCACGTAGGTCTTCTTCTTCCTCTCTCCGTTGGTAAAAGTTATGGACTTTTACCTACGGACAAAGGTCCGTAGCTATAACCCCTGCACATTTCAAAATCTCACACAGACATGATAAATGAAATCTAATGATGTAGATCAAATCGCCTTGACCTTGTGAGCATCATGGTGCCCTTCTTTTGGGCCAATTTTTCCTGTACAAAAAGATCCAAAAACGAGACAAAAAAACCTAACAATGGCATATCTCAACAGGGTTAGAAAAAATGCAATTAACTATGATGAATAGCTTGCAAATGCTTCCAGGATTCAAAATATATACATGATTCATGCTATAAATGCCTAAACAATGATATTCGATTTCAAGAATTTGTCAAATCCGTGCATCACTTACAGTGAGTTTTAGGGCACGAAAAAGCTTTCTTTTGATTGCTATGGACTCCTTGAATGCCCAGGAAACAAAAGGGATGCTTGGCAAGGCTTGAAAGTATCTAGAAATATGAAAACAGATCACCACTTTTTCTTGATTTTTTGAAGTTTGTTCTTCAACCTACACGCCTCAAAAAACCCTCCTCCTTTTGGTCTGCTTTTGTTTACTATATATCACTGATTGAATTAGGTTTACAAATATGCCTTCAATCTTTTTCAATTATGGTCTTTGATCATGATTTGATTCTCATGAAGATCTTTCCAAAATAAGCCAAAAATAAATCTTTTCATGCACAAACATGCCTTTCACTATTTGATTTTGTTGCTAGCTGTATAAGGGACCTGAAATATGCACCAAATCTCAAGACTTAAATGATTTTGATATTTCCATGATTTATTTTGATTTAATTTGATTTAATTGAAATAAAAAATCAAAATAAATGGTAAAAATAATATAAAGGCAAGCAGGAAGAGTTAGGGCTCGTGGACCATTTTACAAACTCAAAACAAATGCAAAAAGTTGGGCCCATTTGACAAAAATTGCAATTTGAGGCACCTTTAACAATTTTGCAAAAAAGGTCAACTTCACCAATGCATAACTTCCTCAATTTTGACTCTATGAGGGTGTTCTTGGACTTTTTATAAAGCTTGAGATGTCATCTAAGCAACCCTTTTGGTCTCATCTCAATTGAGTCTTCCATTTGCATGTATGAAGCTTTGACAAAAAAGGTGTTTTTATTGACTTTTCAAAATGACCTATAATGTCCAAATTCATAACTTCTTGTGAGTGCATATTTTGAACTTAGGAGATGAAGATGAATTTTAGGGCATTTCATCCTATTCAGAATGAGCTTTGGATGGGTCATTTCTCATAAAGTATGAGAAAGTTATGCTTGGTCAAAGTTGAGTTGAGTTTTCCTGCAAAACCCTAATTTAGCAACTTTTGGGTTTTGATGAATTGTGAGCAATCCTTGAGGAATCATGATCAACCATTGATCAAATGATGAATAATACTTCAAAATGATAATGTTGACCAAAAATCTTGAAGTTTGACTATATATGGGCCATAGTTGACTTTTTTCCTAGCATAGTCGATTTTTCAGGCCTTTGAGCAATTGATGAGCAAACTTCCTCTACAAGGCTTGAAACTTGACAAGGATGATCTTGAGAACATATTAGGACAATGGTGAGCCTTTGAGATCCCTTGGACTAAAGTATCTTGATGCAACATGAAACCCTAATTTGAGGTAGACTGCCTTAGGCAAGGGTTTGTCTGGTCAACCCTTGGAATTCCTTGAGCAATTTTGAGGACCTCACTTTAAAATTTATTAAGAAATATGGGAGGGAAAATTTTGTGGTACAACATCTGCCCCTGTTCAATCTTTTTAAACCTGAGGATGTAGATTGGCTTGCTTGCCTTTCGTGATCCGAAGGTGGAAGATGATTGAACACTAGAGTGCCCAGAAATTTGCACTCGCATGAAGTGGTACTTGTCTTATGATGCCAGGAATGGGCTTATAGATGCCATTTGGAGATTGATGACGGAAGATGGGCTTAAAGATGTCATCCGAAGGAGTGTCGATCGCCTAAGAGATTCCTTAGCGAGAACCCGTATACCTGTTGTTGAGGAAGATTACACTGGGGAATGTTGGTCTCTGTCTTGAGAGAAATAGAATTTTAGGAGCTTTAGTCGTCCATTATTCTACTGAGGAATCGTCTCTTGGTCGCAGAGGTGAAAATGAACTACTATCTGGTCGTGATCCAGGCTTCATAGTGATAAGATCGATTGCTATCTGGTCGTAATCCAGGCTTTACAGTGACTTACTGGGGAAATGAGATTAAACTTGCTATCTGGTCGTAATCCAGGCTTTGCAATTTCTCAATTCTTATTTGGTCGTAATCCAGGCTTCATAAGGAATTCAATTGTTATCTGGTGGCATCTGGGCGTTAACTAGAATTTAGGGCACACTAATACCCGGTCGACTCCGGGCTTCTTAGTAATTGTCCAGGTAAAACTGATATTTGGTCAAAATCCAAGCTTCACAATGTCTTGTACTGCTATCTGGTCGTAATCCAGGCTTCACGATGTTTCATACCATTATCTGGTCGAATCCAGGCTTCATGGTATCCTGTACTGCTATCTGGTCGAATCTAGGCTTCACAATACCTCACTTCTTATCTGGTCGAAATCCAGGCTTTAGAAGAAATCAAGTGGTTATCCAGTCGCATCCGGGCTTCCATTTGATTTTAAGGCCTACTAATATTCGGTCGACTCCGGGCTTCATAGTAAGTGGCCGGGTAAACTGCTATTTGGTCGAAATCCAAGCTTCATAGTGTCCCTTACTGTTATCTGGTCGTAATCCCAGGCTTCATTATTCTTTACCACTATCTGGTCGTAATCCAGGCTTCACGATGTGTTATACCGCTATCTCGTCGTAATCCAGGCTTCACGATGTCTTATACCATTATCCAGTCGAATCCGGGCTTCATGGTGTTCGGGGAAATCAAGATATTATTCGGTCGAATACTGGCTTTATAACTTGCATTAAAGATATACCACTATCTGGTCGACTCCAGGCTTTATAGTATTCTAGGCTGCTATCTGGTTGTAACCCAGGCTTCACAATGTCTTCTACCATTATCCGGTCGAATCCAGGCTTCATGGTGTCTTGTATTGTTATCTGGTCGTAATCCAGGTTTCATAATAACTTGTTAAGCTGCTATCCGGCCGATTTGGGCTTCACGGCTTGTGTTTATAATATATCACTATCTGGTCGTAATCCAGGCTTCATGGTGTCTTTGTACTGCTATCTGGTCGTAATCTAGGCTTCACAATAACTTGCTGGGGATTAAACTATTATCCGGTCAAATCCGGGCTTCACAGCTTGTTTGCAAGGGATGCCACTATCTGGTCGTAATCCAGGCTTTGCGGTATTCTGATACTGTTATCCAGTCGTTCTCAGGGCTTCACAATATGATGGAGGAATCAAGATTTTATCCGGTCGTACCCGGGCTTCATAGCTTGAACTTTGTGAGAATTTAATTGTATCTTTTCCTAAAAGGTAAAGGGTTAGTCGTATGTAATGCCATGATGCATGACATGTATCGAGCAGTGATGTTCTCAAAATAAATGAGATTGTGTCGTATGATGCATATATGCATGTCATGATGTATGGATGTGCAATGTTCTCGTGATGTTTTCTAGTTGGGGAAAATGAATCCCGGACTGCTACTGGAGAATATAAAGAATTTTGCTCCCTGAGAATAACGACCGAAGATGATTTGAGAATAACTTGGCAGGAGAATAATTCTGCTGGAGAATAAACTGGTGAAAGAATGACTCTATGGGGAAAAGATACTTTGCCAGAAGGTCTGCTGTCTTGGAGAAATAACCTCGGTTGTGGATGAATTACCGTTGCTGGCGGTGATGAATTCTGTCGGGGATAAAATTTCTGTTTGTGGAAGAAATAAACTCCACTGGGGATGGTCTTCCATTGTTTGTGATAGATGAACTCTTCTTGGGGAGAACTAACACCACTATTTTTTTTAAAATTCCTTTTACTCTGCGGGGAGTGTATATACTTTTTAGTCTTTTTCTCAAGTTGACTTCATCCCTATACCTGGTGGATAGAGCAACTATAAGGTTTGGACATTTCTTGTTTGCCCCTGTTCCTGAAATTACCGGTAATCGTCTTTTGTTTCGCATGTAAATATTTATGAGCATAAATTATTGTCAAATGCATATATCAAAATGAATCATTAGACGTTCTTGCAAAACAAAACAGGAAAAGAAAAACAAGTTTGAAATTTCTTTGTAAAATTAATTGTATTGATTTTTGAAGTTAGTTTGTGATAGGCGTTTTGTACAAGAGATTGACATCCTAGTAAGAGGACGCTGCCGAAAGAGAGAAATTTATACAATTTGTGAACAACAAAGAAAAAACAGCTATGTGAACAATCCCACTGGGTTCCAACTCTGCTATCGCCTTTATATCTTCGAGCATCTCATCACTTTGTTGCTTGGTTGAAGATAAATCAGATTGATTGGTGCCGCCCGAGCTTGATAGTCGATACTGAAGTCTAGTTGCAAGATGATCCCAATGAGACATTGTGTTACGCTTCAATCCCTAATTTTTGCCTGAACCGCCCTTTCGGGTTTTCAGTCCACCGGGATACCCTTTTTTTCCTAAGCCGCCTTTTCAGGTTTTCGACTTGCCGGGTGTACAAATTTTTTTCATTTTCATCCCTTACTTTTGCCTGAACCCTTTTGGTTCGCCGGGAAGCCCTTATTTTTGTCTAGGCCAGTCGACCTAGCGGGTCTTTGATTATGCGTAGTATTTTTTCACTATGTCTGCATTGACGAGGTGAGGAAGGTCGTCACCATCCATGGTGGTTAGAATCATGGCTCCTCCTGAGAAAATGTTCTTAACCACAAATGGCCCTTCGTACGTAGGGGTCCATTTTCCCCTGGGATCACCTTGCGGTAGTATGATGCGTTTGATCACCAGATCCCCGACTTGATACTCTTGTCGTCTGACTTTCTTGTTAAAAGCCTTGATCATCCGCTTTTGATACGTCTGACCATGAAAAATAGCAGTAAGTCTCTTTTTATCGATTAAGTTCAACTGATCAAGTCGGGTCTGGATCTAATCGTCCTTTCCCAAACCTGCATCCTTCATAATCCGAAGAGAGGGTATCTGGACTTCAATGGGTAAGACTGCCTCCATGCCATACACTAGAGAGTAGGGTGTTTCCCCAGTTGATGTCCGCGCTGAGGTGCGGTACCCATGAAGAGAAAATGGTAACATCTCATGCCAGTCTTTGTATGTCACTGTCATCTTCTGCACAATCTTCTTGATGTTCTTATTAGCCGCTTCAACAACCCCATTCATCTTCCGTCGGTAAGGAGAAGATTTGTGATATTGTATCTTAAACTGTTTGCAGAGCTCAGTGATCATCTTATTGTTGAGATTTGTACCATTGTCCGTAATGATCCTCTCTGGTACCCCGTATCGATAGATCAAGTTGTGTCGGATGAACCGCGCCACGACATTCTTGGTTACTGTAGCAAAGGAAGCTGCCTCAACCCACTTCGTAAAGTAATTAATAGCTACAAGAATAAAACGATGCCCGTTAGACGCAGTAGGTATGATCTCGCCAATAATATCAATGCCCCACATTGCAAAAGGCCAAGGAGCTGTCAAGACGTTCAGAGGAACTGGAGGTACATGCACCTTATCAGCATAGACCTGGCACTTATGACATGTCTGAGAATGTTGATAACAATCGGCTTCCATAGTAGACCAATAATATCCTACCTGTAGGATTTTCTTTGCCATGGTATGTCCACTGGAATGAGTCCCGAAAGTACCTTCATGTAACTCTACCATGATCCTTTCTTCCTCGTTCTTGTCCACACATCGCAGTAAGGTCAAATCATGGTTACGCTTGTACAGGACACCATTACTGACGAATAACTTCACAGCGAATCTCCTCATAAACTTCTTATCATTAACAGATGCACCCTCGGGATACTCTTGAGCCTCAAGTTACCTCTTTACCTCGTGAAACCAGGGTTTATCTGCTACCTCTTCAGTCTCGATGTCACAACAATGTGCGGGTTCCTCCAACCTCTCAATGGTAATCTGGGGAGCTTCATTGTCCAACCCGACCTTGAACATAGAAGACATGTTAGCTAGCGCGTTCGCTAATTGATTCTCCTCTCTGGGGAAGTGTTCAAAGGTTATCTCCTCGAAGTGCATAAGCAATGTCAATACATACTCTTTGTAAGGAATAAGATTTGGGTGCTTCGTATCCCACTCGCCTTTAATCTGACTGATCACGAGAGCGGAATCTCCGAATACACTCAAGAACTTAATCCTTAGGTCAATAGCTGCTCGAAGGCCCATGATGCATGCTTCATACTCTGCCATATTGTTGGTGTAGTTAAAACATAATCGGGCGGTGAACGGAGTATGACAGCCTTCAGGAGATATAATCACGACACCAATGCCATTACCCAACGCGTTTGAGGCTCCGTCAAAATACATAGACCATCGGGATCCCTCCTTAGGTCCTTCATTCGGTCCAGGTTCGTCACAGTCGGTCACCAACATGATGTTCTCATCCGAGAATTCGAAATTCATGGATTGGTAATCATCCACGGCCTGATGCACCAAATGATCTGCCAACACACTCCCCTTGATTGCTTTTTAGGTTGTGTACTGAATATCATACTCAGTTAAGATCATCTTCCATCTTGCTATTCTTCTGGACAAGGCAGGCTTTTTGAAGATATACTTGATTGGGTCCATCTTTGATATCAATAAGGTAGTGTGAGTCAGCATATACTGTCTCAGCCGGCGAGCAGCCCATGTCAAAGCGCATCAAGTTTTCTCGAGCAGTGAGTATATGGTCTCACAGTCGGTAAACTTTTTACTAAGGTAGTAAATAGCGTGCTCTTTTCGTCCAGACTCGTCATGCTGCCCCAGCACGCACTCCATTGAGTTATCTAGTACTGTCAAGTATAAGATCAAAGGTCTTCCTTCAACTGGAGGCATTAGAATTGGTGGATCTTGGAGGTATTCTTTGATCCTTTTGAAAGCGGTCTGACACTCATCATTCCATTTTACCACTTGATCTTTCTTCAGCAGCTTGAAGATCGGCTCACAAGTAGCAGTCAAATGTGAAATGAATCGGGCAATGTAATTCAGACGTTCCAAAAACCCTCTAACTTCTTTTTCTATGCAGGGAGCCGGCATCTCCTGTATAGCCTCCACCTTTGAAGGATCCACTTGAATACCTTTATCACCAACGACGAAACCCAGCAGCTTACCAGACCTTACCCCGAAGGTGCACTTGTTCGGGTTTAACCTCATCTTGTACATCTTCAACCTGTCGAACAGTTTCTAGAGATGGTCAAGGTGTTATTCTTCTGTCTGGGACCTTGCAATCATGTCATCAACGTAAACCTCAATCTCATGGTGAATCATGTTGTGGAACAAAAAGACCATGGCGCGCTGATAAGTTTCCCCAGCATTCTTCAACCCGAAAGGCATTACCTTGTAACAGAAGGTTCCCCACTGTGTAACGAAAGTTGTCTTCTCCATGTCCTCGGGATCCATCTTAATCTGATTGTAACCAGAAAAACCATCCATAAAGGAGAAGACCTTATGCTGCGCGGTGTTATCGACCAAAACATCGATATGAGGCCGTGGGAAATCGTCTTTGGGGCTTGCCCTATTTAGATCTCTATAGTCTACACACATCCGTACCTTTCCATCCTTCTTCGGCACCGGAACAACGTTGGCGACCCACTACGGGTAAGAAGTAACTGCTAGAAATCCAGCGTCAAACTGTTTCATGACCTCAGCTTTGATTTTCTCAGATATCTCGGGGCGCATACGACGAACCTTCTGTTTTATCGGAGGACAGTCTTCTTTAGACGGCAGGGGGTGTACCACAATATCAGTGTCTAAACTAGGCATATCTTTATAAGACCAGGCAAAGATCTCAACATAGTTGCGTAGCATTTGTATCAACCGTTGCTTGACACTAGATTCCAGATTTGCACTTATCTTAACCTCTTTCTTGTCTTCCTCTGTACCCAAATTCACTGATTCCACTGACTCTTCATGAGGCTGTATGGCCCTCTCTTCCTGCAGTAACAGTCTAGCAAGTTCCCCAGGCACCTCACAATCATCCTCACCTTTGTCCTCAGCTTGGTTGATCGGATTTTCGAAGTCATAACTGGCAGTATCAGAGTCGTTATCAATGGGATCCAGAGTGAATATGGATCTGCATTATGATATGTGAGTGTGTGTAAGACAATAGTTGTTTTGATAAAGTGCGAGATAGAAAATAAAAATAAGGAGCGCAAAATTTGTAATGCAAGAAAACGTCCAATGCTTTATTGATAATATATGAAAATGACAAATAATAAGCCTTCACAAACAAAGCTAAGGTGCCTCGGGTAAGGCACCGGGCCGTAAAGTTTCAAACTGTTTATTACAAATATCAAAACAAAAGTCTATTATTGTGTAATAAAAGAAACGGGTACGAAGTCCTTCGTCGTCCAGTTGTTCAAGCCACCGTTGGTAGTCGGGTAAATCTAGTTTTCGATTTCTGAATCTTCTTCATCATCTTCAATTGCATTCACTCTCAGATTACTGATGTGCAGATGAGGTCTTCCAATCCGTGCGCGCCGAACAACCCTTTGAGCCTCTACAGTAAAGACCAAAACCAAACTTGTCAGTTTTGTGTGCAAAATCAGGGAGTTGACCCCAATTTTCACACCCACCTTTCTCAATTACAGCCCTGGCATCTTTGTGGGAAGCCATCTTCATCGGAGGCTTGTCAATAGCAACTTCAGTTGACGCCAAAGTCCGGGGAACCTCTTCAAAGTTCTGACACGGGGTTTCGATGAACTCCCCATCCATCTCCACATAGAAAGAGGAATTAAGATGACTCACCATGTACTCCTCCTCACCTTGTACCGTAACAATCTTCCCTTTTACTGGATATTTCAACATCTGATGGAGCGTAGAAGTCATTTCCCTAGCCTTATGAATCGAAGGGCGAACCAACAAGCAAGAATAAGATGGTCAGATATCCATCACATAGAACGTAGATGCAAAATTCTGAGAGCAAACTTTAACAGAGACTTCCACCTCCCCGTTCACCATCCTTTTCGACCCATCGAAAGCCCTAACCACAATATTACTCGGCTTCAGAATCAAACCTTCACAGTCCAGACGGTCTAATGCTTTCTTTGGTAAAACATTCAATAAGGACCCGATATCCACCAGTACATGGGCCATAGTAGTGCCCCTGCACTCGATCGAGACGTGCAGAGCATCATTGTGATTTCTTCCTTTAGTAGTCAGATCTGCGTCTGAAAAACCCAACCTGTTGTCGGAAGTTAAACTAGCTACACGGTCTTTGAATTGATCAGCAGAGGTTTCCTGCGGCACATGCGCAGTTTTGAGGAAAGTAATTAAAGCCTTTGTGTGGGCTTCAGAACATAATAACAAGGATAACATGGAGATTTTCGACAGGGTTTGCCCCAGTTGCTCGACTACGTTGTAGTCGCTCTTCTTGATAATCTTCAGAATTTCCTCTATCTCCTGCTTAGAGGTTTCTACGATGATCTCCTTAGGCACCTCCATTCAGGCAGGCCCACTTGTAACTTCTTTGCCCCGAGTGTCAGATGACTCGGCAACAGGGGTGATAACTAGAGTAAGAATTGGAACAGTAGCTGATGTACTGGCAGATGGAGTGGCAACAAGATTTTGAACAGTTGGAGGGGAAATCTCGGGAGAAAAGAGTCTCCCACTTGTGGTGACCTTGCTAGCCCCGACAATATTGCCGATGTCAGCGTCAACTTCTTCAATCTTTAAGTCTTGCTTAATCCAATGGTAATATACATCGGCCCCATAGTGCCAAGGGACAACCTTATCCGAAGTGTATGGGATAGGACCAGGGACAGTAATGATTAACAGAGCGATTCTCGGAACAGATGTAATCCTAACAGGCTTTCTCGAGGAAGCCTTGGAAGGATTGGCGGAAATGGTTATGATGGCAACATCTTCAACTGGAATTAACGGAATCAAAGTCATCTCGAATAGGATCTCTTGGTTATCCATCAAGCGTTGAACACCTGATCTCAATAAATGGCAACCAGCAGGCAGGATTGAACATGGGTGGCAACCTTCGCCACAACCCGGAAATAAACCGACCAACAATAGATTCTTCTTCACGGTTAACAACAGAGTAGAAATGTCTTCCACGGAGGTCACAAATAAATCATCATCCACAGCATTTACTCCATGACCATGCTTGGGCATAGGAGCAGTTATGACGTTAGGTTTCTCTGGAGCGTCAAACTAGATCTCTTTAGCTTCAATCAAATCTTGTACTTTATTCTTCAAGGCCCAAAAATTGTTCATATCATGACCTGGACTATCAGAGTGATAGGCACAGCGGGCGTTTGGATTATATAGCGGAGATGTGGTGCTAGGATTCTTCGGGGCTTCCCTCAGAGTTACCAGGTTGGACTTCAACAATTGTGATAGAATTTGAGACAAGGTCATATTAAGACGAGTGTACTGTCTCTGCGGCCTCTCCATTCTTTGTTGATTGTTGCAATGTGGGGCAACGACGGGTCTTGATATTACTACCGCATTTACTGCTTGACGACATTCAGGTCGATTTTGGCTCCTTGAACTGTAAAATGCACTGGCTTCTTTCTTACCGGTGAAAGACTTCTTTTCTGCACTTGATGAAGTACCTTTCTGTATCTTACCACTTCGGATACCAGCCTCTACTCTTTCCCCAGTCAAGATCAATTCAGTAAACCCGGATGATGAACTGCCTATCAGATGATTGAAAAATGGACCAGACAACGTCCCTAGAAACATATCAACCAACTCCCTATCAGATAGAAGGGGTTGGAATCTTCCAGCCAGATCTCTCCACTTCTGAGCATAATCCTTAAAACCTTCACTTGCACCCATAGACATACCCTGAAGCTGAGTACGAATGGGAGCAAGGTCGGCGTTATACTGGTACTGCTTGTAGAAAGCAGCAGCAAGGTCCTCCCAGTTTCAGACATTAGCTCCTTCCAATTGATAAAACCATTCAAGCTGAGTCCCTGACAGACTATCTTGAAAGAAATGTACCCACATATTCCTATCAGCAGTGTAAGGTTGAATTTTCTGACGTATGAGCGGAGATGGAGTTTTGGACAGGATACTCCATCGTACTTAGCAAAAACTGGAGTTTGAACTTATGAGGGATCACCACCCTCGATGCTAGTCCCAAATCTCCGAAGTCCAACCCAGGAACCTTCTGAATCTCTATAGCACTTAGACGGTCCTCAAGTTGTTTGTACCTATCCTCAGCAGGAGGGTACTGTTCATCATCAAAATCAGTATCATTATCAGAGACCATAGGACTAGGACCCTTTTCTTCTTCTTGATTCTCTCCTCCTCTTGATGAATGAGACAAATCAGCTTCCTGTCGCAACCTATTCCCAAATTTGTGACCCATATTCAGAAGAACCACCTTCTTCTTCTTCTTCTTCTTCTTCTCCTTTAGGATGAGAGTCTTCAAATCTTCCTTCCCTTTAGCCAAGTTTAAGAACATCTATTGGAATTGGGCATTCTGTGCCTGAAGAGCTTTGATGGCTTGATAGGTAGGCATTTCAGAAGACATTTTGTGCTAAAATAAACAACGAAGAAGATGATAAACCTGTAATGGTACCTATAATGATGTGCATGATAATGGAATGCGTATGAAATGATTTCAAAGACT
This sequence comes from Vicia faba, assembly GCA_948472305.1. Lineage (NCBI taxonomy): Eukaryota > Viridiplantae > Streptophyta > Magnoliopsida > Fabales > Fabaceae > Vicia > Vicia faba. The sequence continues at coordinate 696,645,915 of OX451738.1, read as the reverse complement.
TTGGGAGATTCAAATTTGTAAACCAAGAAACAAACAAACTTTATTAAATTAAATTTGTAAAATGTTTAACAATGCCTTTTAAGGCGTTTACAAAGAAATAACTGAAAAGCAAATCTAAACTAGTAACAATAAAAGATGTTAGAAATCCCATGGTCGCTTCCCCTTCGTGCTAACATAGTCATTAATCGTCCTTTCATTCTCAAGTTTCCTCGTGAGCTTCAAGATCTTCCTTTCTTGCTCATGATACTTCTCCCGGTAGGTATCCCTCTCCTCCTTCAACTGGATCCAGGATCTCTTCAATGCCCCAAGATCAGTAGGCATGTAAGGATAAAGGACTGTATAAGGAACGCCCTCTTCATTGGTAGGCTCCACAATCACTGACAACACGGCTTCATAAGGCATCCCAAGCTTTTGAGCCCGAGATCCGACCCATTGGAGATAAGGTTGCATAGGGAGAGAAGTCTTCAGTTCTAGCTCGTGAGGGCCAGACCTGTTCACCATGCCCCGGGCCCGTATAAACATTCGGCAATGCTCATCCACGCCCCCCTTGTAGTTAAAGACAATATCTGTAAGAAGTAGCTCATGAGGATCGTCTCTCCGAGCGCGACCAAACTGTCGTAGAGCCAAGCAAGGACTGTAGGTTATTCCTCCTCTGATTCCAAGCAACGGAAAATTAGGGTATCCCCTACATCGATCAATGACAGTAGTGTCCATCATAGCATTAGAACTCTAAAGAATGTCCGTATGGGAAAGGGACATTATCCTGCAAGCCCAACCTAAACCTTCCTCATTCTTCAATACAGACTTGGGGAGGTGCGAAATAAACCACCTCGCCAGCAGCGGCATGCAACACATGAGGGCCCCTCTTCTTCGCACAGTACAAGTATAGAGGGTATGTAGGATATCACCCAAAAGAGTAGGCACTGGATTTCAAGACAGGAAGATCTTAACCGCATTCACATCTATGAAGGAATCTGGATTCGGGAAAAGAACAAAAGCCTGAAAATCCAAGTTATCCCAGAACTGTTGAGCTTGATCCATCCGAAACTTGGCCAAGAAACCTTTAACCCTTCTCCGTGTCTCCCAGTTGGATACTACATCAGCCCTTTTTAGATGTAAGGCTGAAGCAATGTCCTCGGGTCTAGGAACCTCTTCCAAACCTGTGAAGGGTGTCTGCTCGAGGATGGATATGCCCAGTAGGTAAGAAAACTCCTCCAAAGTGGGAACTAGCTGATAATCCGGGAAGGTGAAACAATGATGCACCGGATCGAAGAACTGGAAGAGCACGCTCATCATCTTCTCATCTAACTTTGAAGTGACCAAGCTAAGGAGCTGACCATGTCTTCTAACGAATGAAGAAGTATCAGAAACTTTTGAGACTAACTCTCTGAGTTGAGCAGGTATTTGCACGAAGTTAACTCGAATGGTGTTTCTGCACATATAAGCCATAATCTGCAAAACATAACAAAGATAAATCCCTCTGGTCTTTGAAATGGTTAGCATAATGAAGTATGCATGCTATGTTATGATGTATCATGTCATGATAGAACACTCAATAAGTATAGAAGATAATAGACATGGTAAAGGCAAACAAGTCACACAAGAGCCCTTAAGTTTCAGGCTTGCATGGGGTCTAGGTACTACCCTCTTGAAGTTCAGTTGGTTTCAACCTGTCCTAATAATAGTAACCGGGTTCTAGAGGTTCTCAATGTCACTGACCATCCTCCATCGGTCATGGTTTCAGCTCACGCAATCTTTTCTTGCGGACGAAACTATCTCGAGAGTATGGTCTCAATGAGTGTAGTATCGAGTATGGTCAATTATAGGTTCTAAGGTCATTTGATGCTTAACGACACATATAACAGTCTCGTATTCGACTTGTTTCTCCACAAGGGATACCGGTACCAACCAATGTTCCACATCAACGTAGCTACTGCTTCAACCGTATCGGTCTACGCCGTACAGTTCCCCCATAGTTTATTGCTACTTACCTAAAAGGTGTCCCCCAGATCCGGGTTAGGATCTATAGTAACTCCAATACAAAGCCCTCAAAAGTAAAGAAATCAAATCAAACAATAGAAGTAAATATGATTAACTAATCCTAAGGTATACCCCACTTATTAACTCCCCAGCAGAGTCACCAGTTCTATGATACAGTGGCAGAACCGGACTGTTTTAGGAAAATGCTGGTTTGTGTTTTGCGTTTGTGTTTGCAAAATGTCGCGGTAAGCAAGAGTCGCCACCGACTTTTATTTTATCCAATTGGAAAGGAAAAAAGCACAGAAAAATTCCTTTTTCGAGATTTTGAGTACGGGGGGTAGATTATAGAAAGGGAAGGTATTAGAACCCTTTCTATCCATAGTTTTGTACGGGCTCTTAGGTACTTGCTCATCATTTTAAAATTACTTCTGTGTTTGTGTGTTTGAAAAGGTTTTTGTTTTACTTCGATTTAACCCTTGCTTCTGTCTTCAAGAGTGTTACAAAGTCGTTTTGAAAACTTTGTTTAATTAAAGTGTAAGTGTAAAAAAGTTTGTTTTGAGCAAGCACCTACTAGCATCTACCTACTCAAAAAAAGAATGTTTTTGTTCTTGTTTCCTTTAGACAGCATTATCCTACTATTAGTGAGTAGGTAGCACCGTCGTTGGAATTGTAAGGGTCAATTCGAAAGGGACGTACGATCACCAAAGCAATGTTAGGTCGTCTTAGTAATAATCCTAATGTCTTAAGATCATATTCAAGGCAACATTTCCGAGGCAACCTTTCCGAAGCAACATTTCCGAACGGGACATTTGATATTTGTTTAGACAAGATGGCGACCACTAAAACATCCTATACTTAATGATCGTTTACCGAAGGCAACCGAAGTGAGAGTATACCCTAGGAGTGCGCATGTGCGAGTGATTCAATTTCAGGTTATTATCTTTGCACATTTAGGGTTTGCTAACCATTTTTAAATTAACATACATTGTTGTCATGCAACCCTATTATCATACATCTAACAGTTAATATTTGCGAAAATTAAAATGCGGAAAATAAAGCTACGCTATTACAAGGCATCGGGTGGGGGATTAATTTCATAGCCAAAAACCCGTCAAAATGATAAATAAACGAAAAGTCCTAATTAAACTATTACATCCCATGAGCAGTTACATTAATATTGTAAAAATAAATAAGCGCGCGACGAAATGAGAACGAAAGAAATTAGGGTTTTGACCCTGTCTAAACCTAATTAAAAGAAAAATTATTTTGGTTGTTTTGATTATTTTAAGAAAATAAGGTTTTAATTTAAATATGTATAAACCTAATTACTAACTAATTTAAATCAAGAAAATTAATTACATTTGACCTATTTTTTGTATTTTTGTTATTTTGAGAAAAGAAAATAGAAATTTACTTAAGCGAAAAACCCTAATTTCTAGTTTGTTTTAATTTATTTACAAAGACAAATTAAAGTTATCCTATAATTAAAATAAACTAATTAAATTAATTTTTGATAAAAAATAAAACCTAAATCTAATTTGGTGAAAATTGATTTTATGATTTTTATAAAAAAAAGAATTAAATTTTGTTAGTAAAATAATTTAAATGAATTAAATAAAGAAAATATAAAAAGCAAAAGAAAAGGAAAATGGGCCTGGTAAACAACAATTTCGGGGGGTGCCATTAGCAAGCTTTTGGGCCCAACAATCTGATCCACGTTGACTTCCATGATTCAATGCTTACACGTTGACAAGGGTCTTTGGTAGACTCTCTCATGATGACCTTTGGATTAAATCTGCTTCAGATCTAGTGGCTGCAAGCTGATGGCACATGGTGGGGTGTCATGGAAACCTACGCATAGGAATATGTATAGAAAAGTATATTGAATAAATAAGGGGGACCTGGGAATCGAACCCAGGTCCTATGGACTTTTTCACATGCCTCTCACCAACTGAGCCAAGCGTGTTTGTTGTACATAGAGAAACAAATAAATAATATATTAAAAAAACACAACTTGTTAATTTCCTGCGCGCGAAATTTCAAACAGGTAAATAGGGTGGTGCCACGCAGGTCTTCTTCTTCCTCTCTCCGTTGGTAAAAGTTATGGACTTTTACCTACGGACAAAGGTCTGTAGCTATAACCCTTGCACATTTCAAAATCTCACACAGGCACAATAAATGAAATCTAATGATGAAGATCAAATCTCCTTGACCTTGTGAGCATCATGGTGCCCTTCTTTTGGGTCAATTTTGCCTGTATAAAAAGATCCCAAAACAAGACAAAAAAACCTAACAATGGAATATCTCTATAGGGTTAGAAAAAATGCAATTAACTGTGATGAATAGCTTGCAAATGCTTCCAGGATTCAGAATATATATAGGATTCATGCTACAAATGCCTAAACAATGATATTTGATTTCAAGAATTTGTCAAATCCGTGAATCACTTACAATGAGTTTTAGGGCACGAAAAAGCTTTCTTTTGATTGCTATGGACTCCTTGAATGCCCACGAAATGAAAGGGATGCTTGGAAAGGCTTGAAAGTATCTAGAAATATGAAAACAGATCACCATTTTTTCTTGATTTTTTGAAGTTTGTTCTTCAACCTACACGCCTCAAAAAACCCTCCTCCTTTTGGTCTGCTTTTGTTCACTATATATCACTGATTAAATTAGGTTTACAAATATGCCTTCAATCTTTTTCAATTATGGTCTTTGATCATGATTTGATTCTCAATTAGATCTTTCCAAAATAAGCCAAAAATCAATCTTGTCATGCACAAACATGCCTTGCACGATTTGATTTTGTTGCTATCTGTATAAGGGACCTGAAATATGCACCAAATCTCAAGACTTAAATGATTTTGATATTTCCATGATTTATTTTGATTTAATTTGATTTAATTGAAATAAAAAATCAAAATAAATGGTAAAAATAATATAAAGGCAAGCGGGAAGAGTTAGGGATCGTGGACCATGTTACAAACTCAAAAAAGATGCAAAAAGTTGGGCCCATTTGACAAAAATTGCAATTTGAGGCACTTTTGACTTTTGACAATTTTGCAAAAAAGGTCAACTTCACCAATGCATAACTTCATCAATTTTGACTCTATGAGGGTTTTCTTTGACATTTTAGAAATCTTGAGATGTCCTCTAAGCAACCCTTTTGGTCTCATCTCAATTGAGTCTTCCATGTTTATGTATGAAGCTTTGACAAAAAAGGTGTTTGTGTTTACTTTTCAAAATGTCCTATAATGTACAAATTAATAACTTCTTGTGAGTGCATATTTTGAACTTGGGAGATGAAGATGAATTGTAGGTAATTGCACCCTCTTCATAATGAGCTTTGGATGGGTCATTTCTCATAAAGTATGAGAAAGTTATGCTTGGTCAAAATTGAGTTGACTTTTCCTACAAAACCCTAATTTAACAACTTTTGGGTTTTGATGAATTGTGAGCAATGCTTGAGGAATCATGATCAACCATTGATCAAATGATGAATAATACTTCAAAATGATAATGTTGACCAAAAATCTTGATGTTTGACTGTATATGGGCCACAGTTGACTTTTGCCCTAGAACAATCGATTTTTCAGGCCTTTGAGCAATTGACTGAGCAAACTTCCTCTGAAAGGCTTGAAACTTGACAAGGATGATCTTGAGAACATATTAGGACAATGGTGATCATTTTGGATCCCTTGGACTCAATTATCTTGATGCAACATGAAACCCTAATTTGAGGTAGACTGTCTTAGGCAAGGGTTTGTCTGGTCAACCCTTGGACTTCCTTGAGCAATTTTGAGGACCTCACTTGAAAATGTATTGAGAAATATGGGAGGGAAAATTTTGGGGTACAACAGAGTGGAAAACATACTTACTACCCACAATTATGAGAAAGGAGTATTTGTGTCATCTCAAAGTTGAGGATATAACTTGGATTTAAAATCCATCACTCAACACCCGATAAATGCAAAGTGTAGTTATTTTTTATATACTTTTTGTTGCACTTATCGATTCTTTGTTGTTAATATCACTTGAATAACCCCATTTTTTGTTGTAAATACATTTAGTTGCATTTTGAGTACATAATGTATCAGTTGATTAGTCTTGTATATCTTTTGTAGGTATTTGAGCATTGTTAGAGCAAGAGGAATAAAAGCTCCAAGATGCATTTTTTATCAATGAAGAATAAGGAAAAAGATGAAGCCAATCCAATGTTATGCTGGAAAGAAACAGAAATTGTTGGACTATTAAGCATCACCAGGCGAAATTCTTGTCACCAGGAGACTGTGGAATTGAAGAGCCCATTTTGATGTTGCCTCTGCCTTGTTTCGCTGCTGCGTCACCAGGCGGGGAATAAAGACTGTCCTCAGGCGAAGCACTATGTCATCGGGCAACGTTAGATATTTTTTTCAGTTGAGGACGTGGCTTATCCTGGGCCAAGTGTATAAGAGCAGTCACCGAGCGACGCCTTTATGTTGTCGGGCGATTCTTGCATAACAAATTTTCTTTATACTTTCATTTTTGTTTCATTTTGGGGTGGATGGTTTTTGAGGTATTTGTTCCCAAATTCCATCACCTTCATTTTTGATAGTTAGAGCTTAGACAACAACATTTGTGGCTTGCAAATGGATGATCCGGGGTTGTGAGCTTGATGGATTGTGTTTAACATCGCGGGAAATCAGGTTTATTTTTCTATTCCGCTATTTGTAATCATTATTTGTTGGAATTTGTATGTAACTTTACCTTGGTTATATGTATATTTATTGCTCATGGTGGTGTATGAAACTTTCTTTACAAATCTTTATTGAAGTTTATACTTGTTAGCTTGCTAAGTGTCTGATTTTGAATCGTTGAAGAGATGGACAAATTGAATCTGGATTTAGGATGAATATCTATTGGGATTAGATTCTAGGGATAAATTTAGGCTTACGAGTCACTTAGGTATCGACTCTTATTGCCTCTGTGTTGTTTTGTGTTATGCTGAGAGATCGTCGACATGGAACGACACGGTTGATATCTCACTTTGCGTTAGAAATGACCTCTGTGTGAGCAAGATGTGATGATATTGACGAGTAGAAAAGGTTAAGTATATCCAGGTAGTAAGTTTAAGTATTTGATGGGGTAGACGAAATACAAATTCGAGAGTTCTATCCTATTCGAACGATGAAATTCTTCTTATGTAAAACTTTTAATTTCAGAACCTTACATACAAAACCATTCTATTCCAAACTCATTAACAAAGAGAATTGTCGAACGGAAATTCAATAACCAATCTTTGTGGACATGATACGATATAACCTATATCACCAGGTAAAATTAATACCTTACTTTTGTTGCTTTCCGCTACACCTCTTTCAACAAAATGGTGCCGTTTCCGAGGATTGGTTCTATTGTTTTTACATTACGATAATTTTTTTGTTTTTGAGTTTTGAAATTAATGTATATGTTGTATAGAAATTGTATATCAACTTATATATATATCTTTGTTTTCACGTATTGTTGTGAATTGTCTCATTTTTATAATGTTTGTTGTGTGATTGTTAGGACACTTTCTTTAGGTTTGTGCGGTGTGACAATACCATGGCATGACGAGAGAAGGTTACTAGCTCTCACAATAAAGGCGTCGAGCTTACGACGTAAAACAAGCATGTTTGTATGTACTTGTTTATGTGTGTGGTGATTTGTGTTTTAACAAGTTGAAACAAGGAAACATTCGGAATTTCAAATCTTCACTTTTCAACTTGTTAATTCATTTTCACCCGGTTTTCATATCGTTATTTGTATTTGTTTTGTTATGTCAATTTGTGTTTTCCGAAAGGTTAAAGTGTTTAGCTTGAGGAGTTTTGTTCATTGCATATATTGTAAGTTTTGTACATAGGAGTATTATTTTTCTAATTCTTTTGATTGTTGTTTGGAATCCAATTTTGGTCTGATATCTTGTAGAATATTGAGGTGATTTGTCAAGTTTGATCGTTTCGACTTGAGAATGCATGGTAATGATTTTGTTAAATTTTTGTACACGTTCGAAGTATGTGTTTACCGCTTTCTATATTTTAGAATATTCATGATACTTAGACTTTTTACAATTTTATGCCATTCATTCTTTTGTATAATTTTTCATTTGTGAATCACTTTAATTTCCACCTTTTTGTGAGGTAGCTTTCCATTGTTCATATATGTTGAAGGCTACAATTCTTGTTTTTACTGGATTTTATTATGCTTAATCTTTTGTTTGTGTTTATTGTATGAATGCAATAAAAGGATCAAGGCATTTTTGTTTCATTTTAAGCATAACTACCTAGCCAAATAGTCAATTCACCTTGTGAGTGTGTGATCATTAGTAACCCCTTTGAGCTTTTTGTCGATATCCATGTTGTAGTTTCTAAATGCTTGTCTATGAGTGTTTAGCTTCCCTTTTTGCATGGATGTTGATTCTTTGTTTTCTTGAACCCTCAACCATTGTTTTGATTTGAATTTTTACCTTGCCTTAGAAAGTAGGGAGTATTCACTTTAATGTATGGTTGAATTCAAGTTGGGGAGAAAAATGATTGTGTATTTATTGGGGTTTATTGTTATGAGGTTAAATATAAAAAGAAAAGAAAGAAGTAAAAAAATGTGAAAAAGAAGTGATATAATAAGAAAGGAAAAAAATTTGAAAAAGCTTTGAAAAACAAAAACAAAAAGAGTTTGAATAATTGTACTAATAAGTGATGTGTGTTGGTGTGAAACTTGTGGTAAAAAAGAAGTTTGATTGAAATTATATTATTTGAAACTTTGTAGAAGTAATTACTCCCTTGGGTTTAGGCAAGTTTTTGTTTAGATTAGCTTTAAGACTTATCACTTGTTTGTTAAACAAGCCACATTACCACCTTGAAAAGCCCTTGAGATATTGCTTTTATATTTTCAATGTAAATTTTTTGATGAATGCATAATTTAATTTATTGTTTGCAAGATTGTTGGATGAGTGAAAATACCCCCATTTTTGTGTGTTTTTCATCTACCGATTATTGTGTTTGCTAGGTGTGATTCATTTGTGAACTAGTATTGTTTTAGAATGTTTGACATGATTTTTGTATTTAGAATTTGTTTCGTATTTATGTTATAGTCGTAGTTTAGTGGTAAGTGTTTACTTTGTGTGTATTGTTTTTCATGTGAACCATTGCATTTGTTTTCAGTTTTCAAAAACCTGTTGATTCATGATTCTTTGATTTATTATTCTTTGTTCTTTGGGTTATTTGATTTTGTTTGAGGACAAACAATGATTCAAGTTAGGGAGAGTTTGATAAGTGAAAAGTGTAATTATTTTGTAGATACTTTTTGTTGCACTTATCGATTCTTTGTTGTTAATATCGCTTGAATAACCTCGCTTTTTGTTGTAAATATGTTTAGTTGCATTTTGAGTACATAATGTATCAATTGATTAGTTTTGTATATGTTTTGTAGGTATTTGAGAATTGTTGGAGCAAGAGGAATAAATCTCCAAGATGCATTTTTGATCAATGAAGAATAAGGAAAAAGATGAAGCCAATCCAAGTTATGCAAGAAATTAATAGAATTTGCTAGATTGTCAAGCATCCCCGGGAAATATTCCTGTCGACGGGAGATAGTGCACTAGAAGAGCCAATTTTGATGTTGCCTCTTCCTTGTTTCGTTGTTGCGTCGCCAGGAGAGGAATAAAGACTGTCGCTGGGTAAAGCACCGTGTCTCTAGGTGACGTTAGATATTTGTTTAAGTTTAGGACTTGGATTATCCTGGGCCAAGTTTATAAGAGCAGTCACCGGGCGACGCCTTTTTGTTAACGGGCGATTCTCGCAGAACAAATTTTCTTTATACTTTCATTTTTGTTTCATTTTGGGGTGGGTGTTTTTTGGGGTATTTGTTCCCAAATTCCATCACCTTCATTTTTGATAGTTAGAGCTTAGACAACAACGTTTGTGGCTTACAAATAGATGATCCAGGGTTGTGAGCTTGATGGATTGTGTTTGACATCATGGGAAATCTGGTGTCCTCTCCTCTTCCTCTATTTGTAACCATTATTTTTTGGAATTTGTATGTAACTTTACCTTGATTATATGTATATTTATTGCTCATGGTGCTGTATGAAACTTTCCTTACAAATCTTTATTGATGCTTATCCTTGTTAGCTTGCTAGAGATTGAATTTGGATTTAGGATGAATATCTATTGGGCTTAGATTCTAGAGATAGATTTAGGCTTAGTAATCACTTAGGTATCGACTCTTAATGCCTTCGTGTTATTTTGTGTTGTGCTGAGAGATTGTCGACAAGGAGCGACACAGTTGATATCTCGCTTTGTGTTAGAAATGACCTCGTTGTGAGCGATACATGATGATATTGACAAGTAGAAAAGGTTAAGTACATCTGGGTAGTAAGTTTAAGTATTAAATGGGTTAGATGAAATACAAACTTGAGAGTTCTATCCTATTCGAATGATGAAATTTTTCTTATGTATAACTTTTAATTTTAGCACCTTACATATAAAACCATTCTATCCCAAACTCATTAACGAGAGAATTGTCGAACGACAATTCAATAACCAATCTCTGTGGACACGATACTATATAACTTATATCACCTGGTAAAATTAATACCTTACTTTTGTTGCCTGCCGCTACACCACTTTCAACAACACCCACGTGGAAAATAGTTCGCTTCACTACATATCGTAGAAGTATAGTAGCTGGCATCACTACAAGAATTAACAAGAGGCTAATTTATTGAGAAAAGTTTAAAAGTAAAAAGCTAAAGTGGCAAGTTGGTTTGAATAAGGATAATTGATTTTTAGTCTTGAGAAAGATTTCAAAGTATGATTAAATTTTGATTTAAGAAAAGATTTTTGAAAATGCATGGACATAAGTCCAAGTTTATTATGAAAGCGATTCAAGTTAGAAAACAAGAAGAGTTTTGAAAAGGAGTGAGAAGATTCTTGAAATTAAAGAAGATAGGAGGAGATGAAGGGACTATCCTAAATCATAAAGTAAAAGCCGAGGAAAAGAATGGTCTAACTAGCAAGAAGCCAACACTTGACATAAGAGGTCAATATAGAATTCCCATCCTTTGGATTAAAACCAAGCAAGAAAAAATACTAAACCTATGAGGAACACCAACCTTTAGATGAATTAAGTCTTCAAAAAAATTGGGCAGTGTAACGACTGTATACAGAGGAATTATCAAGAAGGCAAAGCATAAAATCAAAATAACCTGCACACAGAAAAAATCAACCCAATGCCTTGGAGTAAACCCCAAGAACTTCAGACAGAATAACAAGAGAGCAACAAGGTCCCCAAGTATCAAGGCTTCTAATCCTAAGTCCGAGAGATCCACAACTCCACAGTGCCAAGGATAGTAACCAAGTAGACCACAAAGAACTATGTCTTTTAAGGTTCATGTTGATTATTAAGTGTCTTCAAAAGAAAAGAAAGATCAAGTGAGCAAAGAAAGAAAAAAATGACATAGGAAATAAATGCTCAAGTGAGAAAAAGAAAAAAAATGGCATGAAATGTAAATTCTAAAAAATAAATGATACATAAAAGTAAAGGCACAGGATAAAGGCATAAAGTAAAGTTAATTGTTAGTGAATTAGAAGTTAGAGGTCAAATATAAAAAAAGGTTAGTTGAATGACCATCTTGAAGCTGGCTTTTGAAAACTTATTAGAAGATTGATAAAATCAAAGCTTCTGAACAACAAGTTTGATTTGATTTTTGTCAAGTATATAAATTATATTATATGCTCAAAGCAACCACATATGATCAACGATGTTCAAATGATTCACTTAAACCAAAATCTATGAAGTTAATTAGAGGTTTGGTAGAATCAAAGCCTCCTAACAATTAACTTCAAAGTTATTGGATCCAAGGTTTCAAATTAAACATACTTGGTCTTGCAAACATAGGTTTAGGCTACGAATGATCATTTTTCGAATTGAGACCAATTTTGCGCTATGTTAAGCAATCGTAAGTGGAATTATGTAGAAGCCACACCTATTTTGAGGTTGGTCAATAACAATCTATGTACCAAACATGTTATAGAAATGATATGTAGATTATTCTCCAAAAACATGTAGCACAAGTAAAAATATGAAAGGGATAAAATGAGGAAGGAGGAGAATGATAGTATAACCAATGTATCAGAAGTAATTAGAGTTTCAAATATCATCAACATCATTCATCCATTTTGATGGATTTAATTTCTCAACCTATCAACACCCAAGATCCAATGAAGTTGAAGAACTTGTTCCAAAATAACACTCAAGTGTCTCCAAATCGGGACCAATAAAAAAATAAAAAAATATATTTAATATAAAACAAAATTTAAATGATTTAAAAAGGAAATAATTGGTAAAATACACAACATGAATTAAAACACCAAATAAAAATCCTAAAAAAATTAGAGGTCAAACATGAGTCAACAAGTGTTGACAAATTTTTTTAGAATTTCTTAAAGTCAGAAACTATTTTTATAATATTAAAAAACATGAAAAATAAGCCAAAATTTATAGAAAATAGTAAAATCAAAAATAAAAATAAAATGAGGTCACCAATATTTGCCAAGAGGTCATTGGATCATTCCATAATTTTTTTCAGAATTTTAAAATCAAGAAAAATATTTTTAAACAATTAAAACAAGTCAAATAAAATGAAAAATCATACAAAATACCAAATCACAAAATAAAATTGTGAAAAAATATGAATCAGAAAGAGAAAAATCAAAAGTACTTTTGATAATTTTTTCACAATTTTAGAAGTTGAAATGATTTTTTTATGAACTTTTGATATTTAAAACAATTAAAGAGAAAAATCAGATAATAAAAATAAAGCTAAAAAAATGTAGACCACTTGATCAATGTCAAAATGCGTTAGTAAGTTAATCTAAAGGATCATACGCATTGTGCATGATATGAAAATTAGTGAATAAACCGCCAAATCATTTATTTTTAAATCAGTTTTGAAAAAACAAGTGGCACCTTGTCATTGGTTGAAGATGACACGCTGGTCATCTTCAACCTCCAGCCACACGCGAGTTGTAGATTTCAAAAATGGAAAAATTAGAGGTCTAGGCCAGTGCGATTCGATTCGTCTCATCAAGACGAAGACAATTGTAGCCTCGTGAAAAATTTATATATATTGTAGCTTAGTCAGTTTGGAAAAAACCAGAAGAAAAAGTGAAAAGGAGTTTTGAAATTAAATGATCAATTCTCCATGAAAATGAGAACCAGAAGAAGCATGAGCTTTAGAGAAGAAGAGACTACATCTTAGCAGTTTATGAGAAGTGAAGTGGTGGAGAATTCTACCTGAACGAAGTTCAACAACTTAGCTCTGCAACTGAACTTCTGTAACTCGATCGTGTGCATGATTCTTCTTATTAATGGTCTGGTTAGCTTCAATGAGTGTCAAGAAAGCTAAATGAGTGGATTTTTTTGTTAATTAAGGTGGGGAAATGAGAAGTTGAAATTCAAAGTCAAGAGTTCGTGTGGGATCTTGGTAGGGTGATTCTGGATAACAAAGCTTGAGAAAATGAATGGAATATGCCCCTCTATCTATAAGAGAGTGAATGGCAATGAGAGTTAGAAGCAATAGTGAGGTTTGGAGGGAAATTGTGTGCAACCCGAAAATGAGAAAGACATGACTTGTAAGTTTTCAAAAATCACTCAATTCCTGCGTTTTGATGGTTAAACAAGTTTGAGCAAGTTTGTTAAACATGTTTAAGTGAAAAACGTGCACAAAATTGGTGTTTAGAAGCCAGATTATGAAAATAAAAATCTGACTTTGGAGGAAAATCTCGGTTTCATGAAAGCAACTTCAAGACACGGGGCACACAATTTACGAGGCTTTATGATCTCATTCCTTTTGCAATGGAAATATCTCACAACAAACTTCACAATGTGCTAAGAAAGGTAGCATTTGAATGCTTGAGCAAAAAGTTATTTAACTTTGAAATCAAGAAAAAAACACGTATTTTTGTACTTAGAAATATTTCTAAGTTTTGAGCTTCAAAATGACCTACAATGTTCTTCAAAATTACATGTCCTTGAATTCACAATTAGCTCTTGATCCTTGAATATATTTTTTGCCCAAGTCGCCCTTTCAGGTTTTCAACTTTCCGGGTGTACGATCTTTTGCATATATCCCTAATTTTTGCCCAAACCTTTTGGTTTGCCGGGATGCCCTTATTTTGCTTATGTGTGTCAACCTAACGGGTCTCTTATGCGTAGTATTTTTTAACTATGTCTGCGTTTATAGGATGTGGGAAATCTTCACCATCCATGGTAGTCAGCATCATGGCGCCGCCAAAGAAAACTCTCTTGACAACAAATGGCCCTTCATAGGTGGGAGTCCATTTGCCTATGGGGTCACCTTGTGGTAAAATGATGCATTTTATCACCAAGTCACCAACTTGATATACTCGAGGCTTAACCTTTTTGTTGAAAGACTTGATCATCTATTTTTGGTACGTCTGACCATGACAAACATCAACTAATCATTTTTCATCGATCAAGTTCAGCTAATCCAATCTCGTTTGAATCCACTCGTCTTCGCCTAGGCCTGTCTTATTCATAATTATCAGCGAGGGAATCTGAACTTCTACTGGAAAAATAGCTTCCATGCCATAGACTAGAGAAAAGGGAGTTGCCCCAGTTGATGTTCTAGTTGTAGTACGGTAACCATGTAGAGCAAACGGCAACATCTCATGCCAATCCTTATAGGTTACTACCATTTTCTGCATAATCTTCTTGATATTTTTGTTGGCCGCTTCGACTGCGCCATTCATCTTTGGTCTATACGGAGAAGAATTGTGATGCTTGATCTTAAACTGAGTGCAAAGCTCAGTGATCATAGCATTGTTGAGGTTAGTCCCATTGTCGATGATGATCCTTTCGGGGATACCATAATGGCAGATGAGGTTGTGTCTGATGAATCTGGCTACCACATTCTTGGTGACTGAGGCAAACGAGGCGGCTTCGACCCATTTGGTAAAATAGTCGATAGCAACAAGAATGAAGCGATGTCCGTTGGAAGCCGTGGGCTTGATCTCTCCAATCATGTCAATGCCCCACATTGCAAATGGCCACGAAGAGGTCATGACATTAAGAGGGATAGGAGGAACATGGACCTTCTCAGCGTAGATTTGACATTTGTGATAAGTTCTTGAATGTTGATGGCAATCGGTCTCCATCGTTGACCAATAGTAACCGGCTATTAAGATTTTCTTAGCCGCCGTATGTCTGCTTGAGTGAGTACCAAAGAGACCATCATGCATGTATTCCATAATTTCCTCTGCCTCCCTCTTGTCCACACATCAGAGTAGATTTGAATCATGGTTGCGTTTATACAATATCCCGTTACTTAGGAAGAATTTGGCTACAAATCTTCGTAAGAATTATCTATCTTTGATGGATGCTCCCTCGGGATACTCTTGTGCCTCAAGGTATCTCATCACCTCATGGTACCATGGCTTTTCTGCGTCGGTGTCAAGCTCATAGAAATTTGCAGGTTCATCAAATCTTTCAATTGTTATCATAGGGACTTCGTTGTCCCATATGACCTTGAACATTGAAGACATGGTTGCCAAAGCGTCAGCCAACTGGTTTCTTCCCTAGGGAAGTGCTCAAAAGTGATCTCTTCGAAGTAAGGAATTAGGGATAGTACAATTTCACTGTAAGGGATAATATTAGGGTGTTTAGTGTCCCAATCTCCTTTTACTTGGCTTATCAGTAGGGCGGAATCCCAGAACACATCCAAATGCTTGATCCTTAAGTCAATAGAAGCTTTCAGACCTAAGATGCATGCTTCATACTCGGCCATATTGTTTGTGCAATCGAAGAATAGTCTGGCAGTGAAAGGAGTATGGCAACCTTCAGGAGAGATGATCACTTCACCAATTTCGTTACCTAAGGCGTTGGAAGCCCCATCGAATACCATAGTCTATCGGGATCCTTGTTCAGGCCCGTCATATGGTCCGGGTTTCACACAGTCGGTTACCAGCATGATATTCTCATTAGGGAAGTCGAAATTCATTGACTGATAATTATCCACAACTTGATGGGCCAAATGATATGCTAGTACACTTCCTTTGATGGCTTTTTTAGTCGTGTATTGAATGTAGTACTCAGTCAAGATCATTTTCCGTCTGGCTATCCGTCCGGAAAGAGCAGGTTTCTCGAAGATGTACTTGATTGGGTCCATCTTAGAAATCAACAGAGTGGTATGAGTCAACATATACTGTCTTAGCCTGCGAGCAGCCCATGCCAGAGTGCAGCAAGTTTTATCGAGCAGTGAATATCTGGTTTCACAGTCGGTAAACATTTTGCTCAGGTAATAAATAGGATGCTCTTTTAGGCAAGACTCGTCATGTTGGCCCAAAACGCACCTCAAAGAATTCTCTAGTACTCTCAAGTACATGATCAAGGGTCTTCCTTCAACTGGAGGAATGAGAATAGGAGGTTCTTGTAAGTATTCTTTGATTTTGTCAGAAGAAATCTGGCACTCATCGTTCCATCTGACTACTTGATCTTTCTTCAAGAGTTTGAGGAGTGGCTCACAAGTAGCAGTCAAGTGAGATATGAAACGGGCAATGTAATTGAGACGACCCAAGAATCCTCTGACGTATTTCTCAGAATGAGGGACTGAAATTTCTTGGATGGTGTTGTACCCCAAAATTTACCCTCTCACTTATCAAGAATTTGCTCACAAGATTTCCTTGGATTCAAGACTGCACTAGGGTTTGATCAGCTCAAGACACCTCCTTAGGCACTGATGACCAAAAATTAGGGTTTGAGTTTGCACAAGGATTTATGAACTATCAATTCTTCATATGACTTTCATGGACCATTATGGACCCCCAAGATTACTCATGTCAAGTTTCAAGCGTTGGATCACACTTTTGATTAGTCAATTGAATAGTTGACCTAAAAAATCAGTTGTATTGAGGAAAAAGTCAACCATGGCCAATTTACAGTCAAACCTCATAAATTTTTATCCAAATCAACATTTTAAACCCATATGTATCATTTGATCAAGTTTGGACCACAATTCCTCAAGAAGTTTGATCAAATCTCCAAAAGGGCAAAATGGTCAAAATTAGGGTTTTGACTGGGAAATGGCGATTTCTGATTTTTGACCTAACAAATGGTCAATTGGTTTAAGGCATAATATCAAGAGTCCAATTTAATCATTTTTACCTAATGACATTGTTTCAAACATTGCAAGTCCATTGGATTAACACATAAATTTTGCAGACAACTGATCAAAAGTCAACTGTATACTGAAAAGTCAAACTTTGACTTTTTGGTCAAAATCAAGTGCCAAAGATCACAATTCATCAAAACATTCAAAATATGAAACTTATTCATCAAGAAATCAAAAAGTCAAGATTTCATTTTGAAAAGTCAAAATTTCTACACTTAGAAAATTTTCTAAGTGTTGAAAATTCACGTTTTTTCATAACTTTGAGCCAAATTTTCACCATGATTCAGGATGATTCAAAATAAACTTCCAACATGAAAGTTGTATATATCCATGAAATCTACAAATTTTCTTCATACAACTTCTTCCAAAAGTGTTTGTATCTCAAGTTATAATTTCAAGAACATAGGGTCATGAAACTAAACACTTAGTGAAATTTTGCCCTAATTTGATCAGGATTTTGACTCAACTTCATGGCACTTTTTCATATAGTTCCAAGGGGAATATTCAAAAGTAGTTCAAATATGGTTTGTAGATCACATTTCAAGCTTTCCAAAATGTCCAAGAACTCCTTGAGATAATTCTTGAGTATGGAGGACCGAAGAGAGAAAGTTGGTGTTTTGTCACTTGAATTACAAGGCATTTTGTGATGAACAAGAATTCAATTTCAAACCTATGTTGCACAATCTTGTTTTGCAGGTCTAAACCTCAAGATCTCTTCATAATCAGAAGATTAAACTTGCTTTTGAGCTATTATCCAAGTGTTCCAAGCATTGTCCAAGTCTATTTGCCATTTTAGGAAGAAAGTTACCATTCCATTCTTGAAAAGTTGCTTTAATCACAAAGTCAACTTGTCTTGAGATTCTAACTTTTTCTTTCTTCACACACAACCCCTATAAACCAAAAGCAAGGTTTCTAAGGCCTGAAGAGGCTCAGGACATGCTTGTACAATACTTGAGATTTTTCATTTCACTTTTCTTCAAAAGCAAGTTATAGAGCCATAACCCTATAACTCAGAAGCCTTGAGTGATTTTGTGCTCTAATCTTTTCCATACATATTAACAATTCAATTTCAACACAACACACGTTTTCACAAGTCCTAAAACACTCCCAAGCATATTGCTGCACAGAACTACCAAAACTTGACAGTTTTGAGCAAAAACTCACCATCTCATTTCCACTCGTGCGTTTTGAAAACTAATCATCCAAACACCTTCCATACATCATATCAAAGTGATCCAGGCCCTCATTTACTAACTGCGACTCCTCCATCATCATCCACCATTTTCAAAACTGAAGCTTGCAACTTGACTTGAGTAGGGAATTCCAGCCATCCTCAAAGCAAAGTAGGAGTTGGAACATATTCAAGGAGGTCCAGGCAAGCTATAGAAATCATCAAGCCATCACAAAGGTTGCTCAAACTCCATACACGACTCCAACTACAAGAGGTATGTTTTCAAACTTCTATCTCTTCATACATGCATCATTTGAGTTTGGTTTGTGAAGATAAAATGTAGATACCATTGCCACAGAGCTGTACATATCCATAATTTACATTTATATGGCCTGAGCTTAGAGAATTTTAGGGTTGAAGTTTTCTGAAATTTTTAGGTTTTGAATTAGGGCTAGAAAAATTCTCATTCATCTTTAATTTTTAGGTTAATTTGTTTATATGTTCGGCTTCGTGGAAAAAAATGCCACAACTTTCATGTTTGAACTTTTCATTTTTGTTGAGAGATGAAGAAGATACAGGTCCTTTGCCTGGAGGTTGAAGATGAAGTCTTCAGAACACGTTTTGCCTTACATATTTATTGTTACATTTGTATTAACGGATGTATAGCCATCCCAGTGGTAAGGCAACGCGCTGGTAATCAGGAGGTCATGGGTTCGAGCCTCAGCGCGCGCTGCCTTTGGTTTTTTCTTTCATTTTTACATTTTTTGTTCTTTCCAGCACGCATGGGCCTTCCTCCTCCTGGGCCTGATTTTTTTCTAACATCCCCCCCCCCCCCCTGTTTCATATTTGCACCCTGGCCCAATTTTATTTTATTTCTTCATTTTATTTATTTTCTTAAATATATTTTTTAAATAATAAAAATGATAAAAATACAAAAAATGATATTTTATATTTTGACTTAATTTATTTTATTTTTTCCATAAATAAAAATATTTTTTATTCTTCATACTTTATTTATTTATTTAAGTAAATCTTATAAACTTAATTAATATTGTATTATTTATTTATTTTTCTTCACACCATTTAAAATATATTATTTTAATACCAAAAAGACTAAAAATATTTTATAATGCTATAAATATTTTCAAGATAAAAAAAATTCCAATTTTTTTTTCTTAATCTTATTTTCTTTTGATTAATTAATAGAATTAGGGTTTTCACCTAAAATCTTTTCTCAATAATTTCCAAACTTAATAAACTATTTTCTTTATTTTATTAGGTTAAGGTAAAATTTCTTTTCATAAAACATCAAACAAAATATCCATTTTCTTCACATTTACCTTCTTGCATATTTAATTCATCTTGTGCATTATTTATTTCAATTCTTGTATAAATTCAATTTGGATGTAATAGACTAATTAAGTTTAATTTCTTGCAATCCCCATTTGTAATTTGTACACCCCTCTCCCACAAATATTGTAATAGCGTAGTAACTTTAAATTCCGCAATTTATCGCTTTATATACAATTTCTAGTAATTAGGGTTTGTATGGGAAGACTTAAAACCAATAAATAGCAAACCCTAACTCAAGACTAAATCAAGCATGAAAACAATACATTTGCATACAAGCACCCCCAGGGTAAAATCCACTTGGTTGCCTTATAAATGACCATATTACGCATGTGAGGTATCTTAGCAAAAACAAGCAAAAATGCAAGATCATAGTCCCTCGATGACGCTATTTAAGTTGCATTACAAATGATCTTAGTCCTTCAAAAAAGAATTCTAAGATACCTTGCAACATTCCTATGACAAAAAGGCAATAAACCTTCTTCAAGGTTCACTTAGCATGGACAAATTCTTCCGTGTCTCGGCTTGCAAAACAGTGAAAGAAATATGGGATACCTTGGTAGAAACACATGAAGGAACCGCTGAAGTTAAAAGATCGAGATTAAATACTTTGAGTCAAGAATACGAACTATTCAGAATACAGCCCCGAGAATCAATCCTCGACTTGCAGAAAAGATTTGTACACTTGACAAATCATTTGAAAGCACTCGGTAAGACTTTAACTAATGATGAACTTAATCTTAAAGTGCTTAGATCTTTATCCAAGGAATGTCAACCAAAAGTGACAGCAATATCCGAGAAGAAGAATCTATCCATAATGACTTCCGCCACTTTGTTCGGAAAACTTCAAGAATATGAGACGGAACTTGCAAGACTTGAAAAGAATGAAATCCAAGTAAAAGATTCAAAAGACATGACTCTAAATAAAAGGATAAAAATCATGATATCAATCAAGAGGATGAATCCACTATTAGTGAAGATGATGATCTTATCAAGAAGAATGAAAAGGTTCTACTAAAATAAAGAAAAAGGGAAGCACCAACAAGGAAGGTTATATGCTTTGAATGTGGAGAGAAGGGACATGTTAAAAGTGAATGTCCTACACTTGAAAAGAAGAAGAAATATTTCAAGAGAAATAAAGATAAAAAGTCAAAGAAAGCATATATAGCATGGGAAAGTTCATCTTCCGATTCCGAAAACAATCAACGTGTTAATCTCGCATTGATGGCCTCACACCATTACGATGATGAAGACAATGAGGTTAGTAATGGATTTTCTCTTTTTGATAGTGATGCACAAGGTGCTATAGATGAACTATTGAAATAATGAAAAATTTTGTATAAAACCATTTCATCACAAAAGAAACAAATTTCATCCTTAGAAGAAAAATATGTTTCAATGGAAAAAGATTTCGAAGAAGAAAAACAAAAATCAAGTGATGAACAAAAACAAAATTTTGTATGCAAAAATTGTGATTCACTCTCTTTCCAAATTGTCCAATTAAAAAGAGTCATTGAAAGATATGAAAAAGGCCAAATTGGATTGGAAGGTGTTCTTAGCCAACAAAGATACTCCAATAATAAAAGTGGACTTGGATATTCAAAGTTTTCAAAACCAAGTTCTAACAAAACTATCTTTGTTAAGGCTAGTGATCAATCATCCAAAGAGAAAGTGAACAAACCTAAAATAGTTCGTCACTATCCGAAAAAGAAAACATTTCCTAAGAAGAAATCTTATCCTTCTAGATATAGAAGTAACTTTGAACCTACTTATTTTTATTGTGGTATTAAAGGCCATACACCTAACGCTTGCTATGTTAGAAACTTTAGTGCAACAAGTGGGCATTATGTGTGGGTTAAGAAGGGAACTAACTATGATGGACCCAAAGCACATTGGGTACCAAATCAAACATAATTTGTTTTGTATGTATGCTTGAAGACCACATGCAATATTTGGTATCTTGATAGTGGTTGTTCAAAGCATATGACGGGAGACATATACTTTCAAATCTAGTTCAAGTCTAAGGATTATTTCACATATGGGAAATACCTTAAAGGAAGAATTCTTGGCATTGGCAAAGTTGATACACTAACTTTCATATCCATTGAAGATGTACTTTATGTTAAAGAACAAAATACAACTTCTAGGTACAAGTCAACTTTGTGACAAAGGCTTCAACATCATATTTTGATGAAGATATATACTATGTGTTTTTATCAAAGGATGATAAAAAGTATCATGAAGCAATATGGCTATGATTAAGCTTTCAATATTATTACATATATTTTGTCCCTTTTTTATGCATCTTTCCCTTCTTTTTGATAATGTCAAAGGGGGGGAAGGATGTTGTACTTTATGCTTGTATTTCCTGTGTCTTAACTTTCAAGGTACTCTCTAATCAAGATGAAGAATTGCAAAGGATTCCAACCCTCTCCTACATAGGGGGAGTTTTGCATCCTAGGGGGAGAAGCTCTTCCGGAAAGTACATCGCATAACGCAAGATTGTTTGTCATCATCAAAAATAGGGAGAATGTAAAATCAAGCTTCACAAATAAGCTTTTGTTTTGATGAAGACAAACCATGGCTAACAAAGAAGGCAAAAATTTGTGATCAAGCATCAAGCATCTAAGAATCTAAGGATAATATCTTCATTCAAAGCTCTCAACAACTTTAAAGGTATAATAATATTATCTACTTTGATCTTAAGATATAGATGCTCAAAAATGAAAAAGAAATGTTTAAGAATCATTACTAAAGCTTTTCAAAGATAAAATTTAACTTTTCTTCTGCATGCAATCAATTTACATCTTAGTGAAATCGATTGCACTCTTCAAAATTCCAAATCTTTTGCTTCTGTTTCTTTGTGCAATCGATTTACATTCCTATGTAATCGATTGCATACTTAATATTTTCAAAACGTTTGCTACTGACTTTGCATGCAATCGATTACATTGTTAATGCAATCTATTGCACTCTTAAATATTTTGAAAAAATATCTGTTAAAAACCTTGTGCAATCAATTTACACCAAGGTGCAATCGATTACACACTGCACGAATTTGAAAAATAACAGCTTTGTTCATGCCTTTTGATCATGCCTTTTCATTACATCTTTTCACTCAAACTTGGCATTTGTTCATGATACATTTCCAGATCTTCATGTTATTTCAAAAGGCTGTTATGAACATATAAATATTCAATTTCAAATCCAGATCTAACACCTTCTTTCATAAATATTTTCTGACATTTTAAAATACAAACTCAAGCATTCTTCATTTTCAAGCATAACTTTTCTGCACATTTTCATACTTTAAACAGAAAACTTTTAGCAAATATATCTTAAGTCTTTGTACAATATTATTATTGAAAGAAGAAGATTATACATTGTCAAATCACTCTAAGTGATCAATATTACTCTACTCACTCAAACTCACAAATTGATATTTACTTACTTATTTTCCAGGATTGTTGGAATTAAGTTTAAGTGTTTTTGTTGAAATCTTGCCTTTCCAAAGTTGTTGGATACAAGTTTAGTTACATTGAGAGGATTGTTCTCTGAGGTAACTTAGTGAAAATCCAAGAGGATTGTTCTTGGTCTAAAAGGATTGTTCTTAGTGGTTTTATTGGTTAGAGTCTTGTATAGAAGGACTGGGGTGTCTTGTCTAGAGATCTAACAATAAGGAAATCTCTTTCATGTTGAAAGGGGACTGGAGTACTCTCGGATTGTGAGGGGAACCAGGATACATCTTTGTGTTCTTTACTTTTCCGCATTAACCGCTTTCATCACTAGTCATAAACCAGAAAAGAAAGAAACACAATTGTAAACTCATGCTCTAAACCAGAAAAATAATATCCATCTCACTAAAATGGCAGAATTATTAAAGTACCTAATTCACCCCCCCCCCCCCCCCTCTTAGGCGCACTCTCATACTTACAATTGGTATCAGAGCAGGTTATAGGTAACCTGCTCCTAAAAGATCCAGAATGGCTTCCACAAATCATAATCCCGTTTTCAGAGATGGTGGTAGTAACAACAAGCCTCCTCTATTTTGTGGTGAATATTTTGACTTCTGGAAAATACGCATGAAGGCACATCTAGAAGCACAACGAGAAGAAATATGGGATGTCGTCGAAAATGGTCCATTTATCCCTATAACGGTAATCAATGGTGTTGGATCATCAAAGCCTAAAACTACACGGGACGATGATGATAAGAAGAATGTTCTCTATGACAAAAAGGCAATAAACCTTCTTCAAGGTGCACTTAGCATGGACGAATTCTTCTGTGTCTCGGAATGCAAAACAGAGAAAGAAATATGGGATACCTTGGTAGAAACGCATGAAGGAACCGCTGAAGTTAAAAGATCAAGATTAAATACTTTGAGTCAAGAATACGAACTATTCAGAATGCAGCCCCGAGAATCAATCCTCGACTTGCAGAAAAGATTTGTACACTTGACAAATCATTTGAAAGCACTCGGTAAGACTTTAACTAATGATGAACTTAATCTTAAAGTGCTTAGATCTTTATCCAGGGAATGGCAACCAAAAGTGACAACAATATCCGAGAAGAAGAATCTATCCACAATGACTTCCGCCACTTTGTTCGGAAAACTTCAAGAATATGAGACGGAACTTGCAAGACTTGAAAAGCATGAAATCCAAGTAAAAGATTCAAAATACATGGCTCTAAATACAAGGATAAAAAATCATGATAACAATCAAGAGGATGAATCCACTAGTAGTGAAGATGATGATCTTATCAAGAATATTGAAAAGGTTCTACGAAAATAAAGAAAAAGGGAAGCACCAACAAGGAAGGTTATTTGCTTTGAATATGGAGAGAAGGGACATGTTAAAAGTGAATATACTACACTTGAAAAGAAGAAGAAATATTTCAAGAGAAATAAAGATAAAAAGTAAAAGAAAGCATATATAGCATGGGAAAGTTCATCTTTTGATTCCGAAAACAATCAACGTGTTAATCTCGCATTGATGGCCTCACACCATTCCGATGATGAAGACAATGAGGTTAGTAATGAATTTTCTCTTTTTGATAGTGATGCACAAGGTATTATAGATGAACTATTGAATGAATGCAAAATTTTGTATAAAACCATTTCATCACAAAAGAAACAAATTTCATCCTTATAAGAAAAATATTATTCAATGGAAAAAGATTTCAAAGAAGAAAAACAAAAATCAAGTGATGAACAAAAACAGAATTTTGTATGCAAAAATTGTGATTCACTCTCTTTCCAAATTGTCCAATTAAAAAGTGTCATTGAAAGATATGAAAAAGGCCAAATTGGATTGGAAGGTGTTGTTAGCCAACAAAGACACTCCAATGATAAAAGTGGACTTGGATATTCAAAGTTTTCAAAACCAAGTTCTAACAAAACTATCTTTGTTAAGGCTAGTGATCAATCATCCAAAGAGAAAGTGAACAAACCTAAAATAGTTCGTCACTATCCGAAAAAGAAAACATTTCCTAAGAAGAAATCTTATCCTTATAGATATAGAAGTAACTTTGAACCTACTTGTTTTTATTATGGTATTAAAGGCCATACACCTAACGCTTGCTATGTTAGAAACTTTAGTGCAGCAAGTGGGCATTATGTGTGGGTTAAGAAGGGAACTAACTATCATGGACCCAAAGCACATTGGGTACCAAATCAAACTTAATTTGTTTTATAGGTATGCTTGAAGACCACATGCAATATTTGGTATCATGATAGTGGTTGTTCAAAGCATATGACGGGAGACATATACTAACTTTCAAATCTAGTTCAAGTCCAAGGATTATTTCACATATGGGAAATACCTTAAAGGAAGAATTCTTGGCATTGGCAAAGTTGATACACTAACTTTCATATCCATTGAAGATGTACTTTATGTTAAAGAACAAAAGACAACTTCTAAGTACAAGTAAACTTTGTGACAAAGGCTTCAACATCATGTTTTGATGAAGATATCTACTATGTGTTTTTGTCAAAGGATGATAAAAAGTATCATGAAGCAATATGGCTATGATTAAGCTTTCAATATTATTACATATATTTTGTCCATTTTTTATGCATCTTTCCCTTCTTTTTGATAATGTCAAAGGGGGAGAAGGATGTGGTACTTTATGCTTGTATTTCCTGTGTCTTAACTTTCAAGGTACTCTCCAATCAAGATGAAGAATTGCAAAGGATTCCAACCCTCTCCTACATAGGGGGAGTTTTACATCTTAGGGGGAGAACCTCTTCTGGAAAGTACATCGCATAAAGCAAGATTGTTTGTCATCATCAAAAAGGGGGAGAATGTAAAATCAAGCTTCACAAATAAGCTTTTGTTTTGATGAAGACAAACCATGGCTAATAAAGAAGGCAAAGATTTGTGATCAAGCATCAAGCATCTAAGAATCTAAGGATAATATCTTCATTCAAAGCTCTCAACAACTTTAAAGGTATAATAATATTATCTACTTTGATCTTAAGATATAGATGCTCAAAAATGAAAAAGAAATGTTTAAGAATCATTACTCAAGCTTTTCAAAGATAAAATTTCACTTTTCTTCTGCATGCAATCAATTTACATCTTAGTGCAATTGATTGCACTCTTCAAAATTCCAAATCTTTCGCTTCTGTTTCTTTGTGCAATTGATTTACATTCCTATGCAATCGATTGCATACTTTAAATTTTCAAAACGTTTTCTACTGACTTTGCATGCAATAGATTACATTGTTAGTGCAATCGATTGCACTGTTAAATATTTTGAAAAAATATCTGTTAAAAACCTTGTGCAATCAATTTACACCAAGGTGCAATCGATTACACACTGCACGAATTTGAAAAATAACAGCTTTGTTCATGCCTTTTGATCATGCCTTTTCATTACATCTTTTCACTCAAACTTGGCATTTGTTCATGATACATTTCCAGATCTTCATGTTGTTTCAAAAGGCTGTTGACCAAATCAAACTTAATTTGTTTTATAGGTATGCTTGAAGACCACATGCAATATTTGGTATCTTGATAGTGGTTGTTCAAAGCATATGACGGGAGACATATACTAACTTTCAAATCTAGTTCAAGTCCAAGGATTATTTCACATATGGGAAATACCTTAAAGTAAGAATTCTTGGCATTGGCAAAGTTGATACACTAACTTTCATATCCATTGAAGATGTACTTTATGTTAAAGAACAAAAGACATCTTCTAAGTACAAGTCAACTTTGTGACAAATGCTTCAACATCATGTTTTGATGAAGATATCTACTATGTGTTTTTATCAAAGGATGATAAAAAAGTATCATGAAGCAATATGGCTATTGTTGTACCCCAAAATTTTCCCTCCCATTTCATCAACATTTTCTCATCACAAGACTCTTGGAACTCAAGATCAAGTTAGGGTTTGCTCTGCTCAAGACACCTCCTTGCAGTGTTGACCCAAATTAGGGTTTGAGTTTGCACAAAGATGTTTTGACCTAAAATGCCCAAAGTGACTTTCATGCTTCATGTTGGACTTACAAGTTTATCCATACCAAGTTTCAAGCCTTGATTCCAATCTTCGCCCAGTCAATTTGACAGTTGACCTAGAATTTAGCTGTATTAGGAAAAAAGACAACTATGGCCAATTGACAGTCAAACTTCATGATTTTTGACCCACATCAACATTTTGAACTCATATGAACCATTTGATCAAGTTTGGATCACAATTCCACAAGAAATTTGATCAGATCACCAAAAGGGCAAAATGGTCATTTTTAGGGTTTTGACTACACAAAGGCAATTTTTGACTGTTTGACCTAACCAATGGCAAACCAAGCTCACATATGGACTAAATAACTCAATGGAATTGTCTTTATCCATTCAACAAGTTCAAAAAATCTCAAATGCACAGGATTGACAGATGAATTTTCCAGTCAACTGATCAAAATTTGACTATATACTGAAAAGTCAAACTTTGACTTTTTGGTCAAAATCAAGTGCCAAGATTCATTTTTCATCAAGACATGTCAAATTATGAAACTTGTTCATCAAGAAACCCAAAATTGCAAATTAGGGTTTAAAATGAAGAAATTTCATAACTTAGAAATTTTCTAAGTTATAAAATTTCCTTATTTTTTCCTAACTTTGTCCCATTTTTTCACCAAGATGAAAATGGATTCAAACAAAACTCAAAACATGAATGTTTTATTCCATTGCAAAATCTACAACTTTGATTCACAAAGTTTTCTCAAAGGAAGCTTGTAGCTCATGTTATGATTTCTGGAACAAGGGTGCAAAACATTTTTAACTTTGAGAAATTTTGACCTATTCTAGGTAGGATTTTTATCCAACTTCTTAGCCATTTTTCACATGCTTCCACTTGGAGTTTCAATTTGCATTAAAAAGATGGATTGTATTACACATTCCAAGCTTTCCAAAGTGTCCAAGAACTTCTCAAACACCCTTGTGGTTAGGGAGAATCGAATTTTCAAAGTTGGGCAAAATTCACTTTTGTTCATGGCCAAAGCTTGTTCATAACATTGGCATTTTCAAGTCAGCAGGGTTTGTGATAGTTTGCAGGCCTATAAACCTCTTCACACTCAATAATTAAATGCCTAACCTTTGTGTTCAAGCATTGTTTTGTGCATTTGGTCATTACACAAAGAACTAATCCATAATTAGAAAAAGCAACTTTGCCATTTTTGTAAAGTAGTGCTTTATGTCAAATTCAAAATCCAAGAGGCATGGGCCAGATCTTTGAGGCTAGCATTTGTACACAAATCCCTCTGATCAAGAACAAGAGAGGCAGCATACTTTAGGGCATTGTACATGCCTGTATTGAAACTTGCATTCTCTTTGCTTACATTAGAAGAAACTTAGCAAAACTTATACCAACTCTCATTCTTGTAAAAACCAGCCAAAGCAAACTTTGCAAACATCTTTCACACTCCCTAACTGACCTAAAACACGAATCAACCACCCCTCAAACCTCCTCAAAGACAAAAACACCCTCTTGCTGCAGAAACAGAGTAAGTTCTGCAACTTGACTTCCACAAACATTTCCACTCGTGCACTTTGGCTAAGACCAGTTTAAATACATTCTATATCATCCATACAAACTATCCCAAGCATTAAACCCAATCTGTAACACCCATAACCATGTTTGCCATTTTTATTTTCAAGCTGTGCAGGTTGACTTCCATAGCACGATTCAGTTGATTTTAAAGCAAGCTAGGAGTTGGAGAAGCATCCTTTGACTTCAGGCAAGCTGTACAAAAGCTCAAAATCCATTGGAAGTTGCTACATTGTTCTGTTCAAGTCAAGCTGAAACAGGTAAAAACATGAACTTCTATCTCTCTATCCAGGAATGATTAAGCTTAGGTTTGTGAAGAAAACATGTTCTACTCATAGCCCTGAAGCCATCCATGTATTTACTTTTCATTTATATTATGCGTGCTGTGAGAATTTTGGCCATGAACATTGAAGAAAAATTAGGTCAGAAATTGGGGATGAAGAAATTCTCCCTCGTTTCTTAGAGTTAGGTCAAGATTTTTATATGTCTGAATTCGTCTCTTGATGCTCTACATTATTGGTGTTATGAGTTTTGCATGAAAGTCCAGGAATCAGGAGTTAGGAAGCGTGCGTTCTGGCTTGTTCAAACAAAGCTGGAGGTTGAAGATGACTGGCTTGGGCTGTGCCTGAGTCAGTCTTGCTTTTTGCACCCCTTTTCTTATTTTGCACCCCCCTGGACCATTGTGTGAAATATTTATCATTTTTGACTTTTTCTTTTTGATTTTGACTTAATATTTTTTGCTCAAATATAAAAAATATCGAAAATATTTTTCCATACATTTTTGCATTTATTTGGTATTTATTTGTTTTATTTAGCATATACATGTAAATAAATATATTTTCTCTTTATTCAAAACAATAGAAAATAATACAAAAAAACATATATTTTTTAGTTATTATTTATTATTTACATTTTGAAAACATTTTCTAAAAAATATACTTTTTGTAAATAATTAATATTTTATTCTTGTACATATTTAATATATTTAATATATAATATAAATACTTGTATATATTTATTAGAACACTTAGGATAAAATATGAAAATAATACATTTTTATTTTTATTAATATATGACACTAAAAAAAAACTTTTTTCACAATATACTTCTTTTTTTTATTTTTTTTGTATAAATTGATATATAAATATTGTATATATTTAACAAATAAATACTATTTATTTAAAAAACTAGGGTTTTGCCCTAAACCACAAAATATTCAAAATTTGACCTTTTTATTTTTGTTTATATTATACATTGAAAAACATATTCACATACATAAAAAAATCTTTTTGTGCATAATACATTTTTGCATATTTATTGTATTTATTCATATATTGTACAGTTTGATATTTGTATATTCAATATGGATGTAATAGTTTTAGATTTAATTTCTTGCTAAATATCCCCCCATTCAAACATTTGTACCCCCATCCCCATAATCATGTTGTAATAATTTAGGACTTTAAATTTCCGCATTTAAAAGCTTTCAAATTATGCCATGATAGACCTAGGGTTTGTATGCAAAAATCAAATAACAAATAACTTGACCTAATTCAAAGATAAACATGTATGCAAAACAAAACACAATGCACACTTGCACCCTTAGGGTTACTCCACTTGTTGCCTTCAAAAATGGGCCATGTTGCATGTTGAGTATCTTTGGCAAAACAAAAACAAATTAAATGATCATAGTCCCTCGATGACGCTTTCTCAAGTTGCCTAAAAAATGATCAAGTCCCTTGAAGAAAAAATTGCCAAAGACACTTGGCATCATTGAATTCATGGTCCATACGATGACCCGCGCCCGTCCCGTTAACATCCTAACACAAGATTGTCCACCAAATACAATGGTGGAACAATACTGTTAAAAGGGTTAAAACATAGGAAAAATCTTTGAGTAAATTTAGGGGTAGACAACTTTTAGTTACTTGATCAAACTTGTAAGACACACTTGCCTACTTTCAAAACACACTCCACAACACAACTTTCAAAACAACTTTAAAAACCTTGAAACATCTTTTCAAAAAGACAAACACCTTTTGTAAAACATTCGAGTAAAAAATTGTTACAAGGGTTGCCTAGACAAGGCATCTTTTTCAAAACATTTTCAAAACCACACACACAAAGCACTATTTAAAACAATTGAAAAGCAAAGGCAAGTGATCTAAGCAAGTAACTAAGAGCCCATGGATAACCATGGATAGAAAGGGTGCTAATACCTTCCCTTTCTATAATCTACTCCCTGAACCCAAGAAAACATCTCAAAGGTTTTTCCTGTGCTTTTTAACCTTTCCTTAGGATAAAATAAAAAGTCGGTGGCGGCTCTTGCTAAACCGAAACATTTGCGAAAACAAACTCAAAACCTCAAGTCAGTTCTCCCATCGTATCACAGAACTGGCGACTCTGCTGGGGAGAAATTTAAAAGTGGAGTAACCTTAGGGCCTAGATCACCCTTTTGCATGACTAATTGTTTGCTTTGTTTGCTTTACATCATGGTTCTCTTGTTTGGGCTTGAAATCCTACACCCGGATTTGGGAAACATTCATAGATAGCAATACGTTGTGGAAACTGTGCGGGGTATACCGACACGGTTGAAGCAATAGCTATATTAGTGTGACATATTTGTGAGTACCGGTAACCCTTGAGTTCAATCAAGGAGAATACGGGGCCGCTGAGTGATGTCACTAAGCACTAATGACCTAGAACCTTACTTGACCATCTTGGCCTTTCATTAGGGGTAGTGAGATGACCGGCTTTGGTGCAGTCCGAAGTTGGTAGATACTCGATACTATACTCATTGAGGGTTGTTTTCTTGGAATATTTTGGTTGCTAGTTAAGTGGCTAAACCAAAACAATGAACATAGAAAACAATCCAATGATATTGAGCTCCTTAGAACCCGGTTACTATTTATAGGACAGGTTTTTAAGCCAACTACACTCAAGAGGGTACTTACCTATGAAAACTCATGCAAGCCTGAAACTAGGGTTTTGTGTGACTTGCTTGTACATATGTTTGTGCATACATCATGAACATCATAAAGCATCATATGCATCCACTAACCATTTCAAGGGTTTGGATCTTCATCTTTGTTCTTGTTTTGTAGGTCATGGAAATTCTTCGCAGGAAAACTATCCAAGTCAACCTTGTGAGAATCCCTCCTCAACTCAAGGAGCTTACATCCAGAATTCCAGAAAGCTCTCTCTTCAGTGAAAGACATGGTAGACTGCTTAGCCAAGTCAACATCAGCATTGAAGAATACATGGTGAAAGTGTTGTTCCAATTCTTTGACCCCCTTCACCACTGTTTCACATTCCCCGACTACCAATTGGTGCCTACTTTGGAGGAATTTTCTCAACTCCTGAGAATTCCTATTCTTAATCAACTACCCTACAACGGTACGGAAAAAGAACCAAAGCCTGAAGATGTTGCTCAAGCACTACACTTGCAACCATCTGACATCAAGGGGCATTAGGAGACTAGAAGTGGTGTCAAAGGCTTCTTGTCAAAATTCTTGTTTGAGAAGGCACAAGAGTGTTGGAATTCTTTGGATCTACAAGCCTTTGAAGAGATTGTGGCACTCCTCATTTATGGGTTGGTCTTGTTCCCAAATCCTGACCAACTTATAGATGTCAATGTTGTCAAGATTTTACTATCCAGGAATCCCATACCTACATTGCTTGGGGACATCCTTAACTCATTTTACACACGAACAATGAGGAAGAGAGGTGTTCTCATGTGTTGTACTCCTCTCCTTGCAAGGTGGTTTATTTCGCACCTTCCACAATCTGTTTTGAAGAATGAACAAGGCTTAAGGTGGTCACGACGATTGATGACCCTCACACATTCTGATGTACATTGGTGTTCTCGGTCCATAGAAAATGTCATCAACGTCGATCGTTGTGGTGAGTTCCCTAATGTTCCATTACTTGGCATTAGGGGAGGCATTACCTACAACCCCTGTCTAGCTTTGAGACAATTTGGATATGCACGGAGAGATGGCCCTCATGACATGCTGATTCCTGACCTAGTTTTTGACTTCGACAACGATGCGCAAGGACTTCGCCAAAGATTCATCAGAGCTTGAAGGAGGCCTAACAAGGTAGATAGCAAGACACTAGGGCACAAGAACTCCATCCCTCTTGAGCCTTACCTCAAGTGGGTGCGAACCCGAGCCCAGAGTCTCATGATGCCTTATCCTCACATTCTCCCTTTGATTAAAGAGCCTGTTATGGAAGGAGAGGTTCCATACACCATCCTACATCCTGACATGCCAACATCATGGGAGGAGATGCAAAAGAGTTGGATCCAACTCAAGGAGGAACAGAATACTTTTGAAGCCAGCTTCTACGCCAGTGAGAAGAAGGTTTTGGAGCTTACCCGCCGACTTCACGAGGAGGAGACCCTCAACACTTACATCGCACCAAAGAGGATGTGCAACGTCTTTTTACCTTAAGAACTTTTTGTAATATTTGGCCCATGGGGCATTTATGTACTGACAAAATTTCTTCTTATTAATATGGCATGTGTTCTTTTTGACTACAACAATTTTGAATTTCTAAATCCTTGAATGCATTGCATGAATAAGCATATCATTCATCATATGCATAAACAGGTCTTCACACCAGGTTTCCTTATCTTTCTGCTGTTTATTTCAGTAAGATGGATCTTGAACAGACGGTCAAAGATCTGCAGTCACAAAACTCACAGTTTCAACAACTCCTCATGACCTTGGCAAAGGGTCAGGAGGATCTAAAAACACTGTTGGGAAATAAAGAGCAAGAAAAAGTGAAAAAGAAGAAGAAAAGAGTTGGGGTAGCTACACTGGGGAGAAGATTTGAGAATGAAGCTAGAAGGGTTCTTGAATTCCCCTCCACATCTGATGAGGGAACCGGTAGAGGAAAAGGAGCTGCATTACCTTCTGAGTCCGAGGCTGAAGAGGAAGAGGTTGAGGAAGATGAAGACTATTCAGAGCAGTAATACCCGCCAGCGGACGACAAATACAAAAACCTGGAGGATAGACTGGCAGCTATGGAGCTGCAAAGGGTTCCTGGGTTAGATTTTGAAGAATTGGGATTGATCGCTGGGATTGTGATCCCTCCAAAGTTTAAGGTGCTAGTTTTTGCAAAATATGACGGGCTGTCTTGCTCGAAGATGCACCTGAGGTCATATGTCAGAAGAATTCAACCTCATACATCCGACAGAAATCTTTGGGTACACTTTTCAGGACAACTTGTCCGGTACACAACTAGACTGGTTTTATCAGCTTGAAAGGTCAGAAGTGCATAACTGGGAAGACTTGGCAGCTTCCTTTTATCGCCAGTATCAATATAACGCTGATTTGGCGCCAACCCGTACTCAGTTACAAAGTATGGGGATGGCCTCAAATGAGGGATTCAAAGAATACGCCCAGAAATGGCGCGACTTGGCCGGAAGAGTGCAGCCACCTCTTTCAGATAGGGAACTAGTTGATATGTTCTTGGGGACCCTATCTGGCCCTTTCTTCAACCATTTGATCGGGAGCTCTTCCGCAGGGTTTACTGAATTGATTCTGACTAGCGAACGGGTGGAAGCTGGTATTAAGAATGGGAAGATTAAAAAGGACGCCTCTGCCTCCTCAACTGTTAAGAAATCATTCCCGGCCAAGAAGGAAGCAGCTGTTATATACTCCCAGAAAGGATTGAGAAGAACTGAGCGCCGACCTACTGTAGGGGCCGTGATGATACAAAATTCGTCAAATGATCAGCCTCGTAACAATCAGTCTAGACCTAACCAGCAACGGGTAGAACGGCCACAACGGCAGTTCACCTGCATCAACATGACACCTGCACAAGTTCTTCCCCATTTGTTGAAGTTGAATCTCACCAATATTAGGGAAGCGCCAAAGATTGTGAATACCGCTTCCCTATACTATCATCCCAATGCTAAATGTGCCTATCATTCTGAGATCTTCGGGCATGACACCAACGATTGCTGGGTGCTTAAGAATAAAATTCAAGATTTAATAGATGCAAAAGAGGTTGAGTTCGACGCCCCGGAGAAGCCGAATGTGATATCCGCTCCGATGCCAAAGCATGGTCGCAATGTCCATGCTATTGAAGAAGATCTGTTTGTTTCTACTATTGATGATCTGATGACCCCACTACTGACAATCAAGTTGAATCTGTTGAAGGCTGGGATTTTCCCGGGTTGTAAAGAAGACTGCTACTGTTGTTCCTCCCTACCAATCGACTGTCCATTGCTGAAGATAGGCATCCAACGCCTAATGGACAACCAACAAATTCTTTTCGAAAAGACTCCTGTTACTCCAACTCCTATGAATGAAGTTTCAATAATCACCATTTCCACCAATCTTTCCAAGGTCCCTAAAAAGCCTGTTAAGATTACATCCGCTACGAAGATTGTTCCTCTGAAAATAACCATGCCTGGGCCTGTCCCCTACAAATCTGACAAATCGATACCGTGGAATTATGGTGGAGAAATCTACTACCATGGTGTTAAACAAATTGAGATAACTGAAGAGAGCTCTGACGAAGAAACTACCGACATTGGAAACATTGCCGGTACGAGCAAGATTACCCGAAGTGGGAGAATTTTCTCTCCAGAGATTGCCCCTCCAAAGGCAATCTTGTAGCGATAAAAAATGTAGCGGGGTAAATCGGAGATCGAATTATTGATTAATTCGTCTCACAAAAGCAAGAGTCGCCACCGCGCTTTATTGTTTCCAAGGGAAAAGGGGAAAGAGCGAAATAAAACCCTAAATATGCAATGTAAATAATACTTTTTTAAAAGTAATATACAAGGCGTTTTTGAAAAGAGATCTATGGTTCGGGGGTTGGTTATACAATGGGAAGGTATTAGCACCCAATGTATCTATAGTACTCTATAGGAACCTTTTGAAATATCTGTTTATTAAAATTGTTCGTTTGATTGAAGAAAATAAGTTGTTTTGGCCGAAAAAGGGGTACAGGCGGGTTTTTGAAAATACGACGACCTAATGTCCAAGTTTTTGCTTAAAAGGTATAAGTTTTGAAAAGATTGGGTATTTGAAGAAAAATTATCCTAAGTTTTGATGAAATACGAATGTTCGCGCGATTAGACTTGAGGACATGAAGTCGACAAATTTAATCGTTTTCCCCTTGGATTTAGAAGTAAACCGAATAAACAAGTAAATATGAAATAATTAAACAGAAAAATTATGCGGATAATGATATATAACAATTAAATAAAAGATTAAGTGTGTGAACATGCATTTTTATGATTTTTGTTAATATTAATGAAAAGAAAATGTTTTAATAGTTTTCATTTTTTACGCATTTTGTATATGGATAAAAGTAATGAGAATTAATTAAGGAAAACAAAAATATTTTTTAAGTTTTTTTAAGTTTCTATTTTTTTATATATTTTTTAAAGTTCTATATGAGAGAATTATTTTTTTAAAGAATTATTAAATAATTAACTAGATTAAACTTAAAAGCTATTAAAAAAATACTAACATTACTAAATTAGACCTAAAGTTAATTAATAAATGAGCAAATTATTTAAAATTGTTTTTAATTAAATTAACTCTATTTGATTTATTTACTAATTACTAAATTAATGAATTTCTAAAAGAAAAAATAAAAGAAATAAAATAGAAAGAAGTATAAAGGAAAATAAAAGGGTGGATAGAGTAGTTATGGGCCAAAGGGGTTTTGAAGGGCCCAAAAGAAGCAAGCAGAAAGGGGGGTGCCTAAGGGAATTTGTTGGGCTTAAGGCAGAAAATAGGTGAAGGTCCATTTGTTTCATAATTTGTCTTTAGGGTTAAACGCGTTTTAGCAATTGGGAAAGGGATTAGGGTTTTCGGTTACACGGCGCCGTTCTTCTTCTTCGTTGTGGATTCGTCCTCTCCTTCTTGTGCTCGCTTCTGAGTCTTCCTCAGCCCATGGCCACCGGTACTCTCCGCTTTCCTCTTCCCTCCAGCGAATGCTATGGTGGTCGACAGATTCAAGGTACAAATTATCTTTATTCGTTAAGGGTTTTGTTAGAATGCATGTGTTGATTTGGTTCCGTTTTGATTCTTACTCTAATATGTTAATGGTTATCTGAGGTTTTGAAAGAGAAAGAAGAAAAGGTTACCTTTGGAGATGGAGGAGGGAGATTGGACGGGGCTAGGAGGCCAAGGCAAGGAAGGACGGCGGAGGCGCTGTGAGCTTGCTTCGAACTACCGGTACTCTGTATTTATCTTCTTCTCTTCTTCCCTTTACTTCGATTCTGTTGCTTCTTGGGTTGGCCTATGATGAATGCTGATGCCTTTACGTTGCCTTGAACATTTTTTAATGCTATTGTTGAAAAATTACTTTTGACTAGCTTGATGATATTGGTGCTTTTTCTCTTCTTCTCAGTTATGCTTCTGTATGCTCTTTGTGGCCAGTGATGATATAGTCTGAGGCTTTAGTATTGGACATTGGTTTCAATGGTTTATGCTATGTGGTTATGGTTGATGGTCTTGAATGGTTTTATGTTGATGGACATTGGTTTGTTTCAACAGGTTATGGTTCTTTAGGCCATGTTGGTTTTTATGCAGGTTAGGCGTGTATGGCTTATGTTGTAGTTTCAGTTTCGAAATCAGTTTTGGTTTTGAGGCGTTCTACAGGTCATATGTTGGTTTGGTAATGGCCATAAGGTTCTTGCAAATGGTTCTGGTTTTTGATGGTACGGGTTTTGATATGTTTTAGGCCATGTTGTTTGATTTTGGTTGTTCTGGTTGATGCAATAGCAGGTTTTGGTAATGCAGTAGGCAGGTTTTTGGTAATGCAGATAGCAGGTTTTGGTAATGCAGTAGGCAGGTTTGAACGTTAAGCTATAAGGTTTTTTGGTTTGAGGAAAATGGTTTCAGGCCAAGGTTGTGGTTTTGGCGTGTTTTGACATGGTTTATTGGTTATGCTGGTTTAGCAGTAGGCAGGTTTTGGTTGTTAGGCCATATGGTATGAAAAATGGTTGTGGTTGTAGATTGACAGTAGGTTCTGCTGGCTTTTGCTTTGAGACCTTAGGAAAATTTTTTGTGTCTTTGACAGTTTTACTTCTAGGCTCTTAAAACAAGTTGGACTCTCTTCCTTTTCTTGAAGTTTTTTTTGTTATTATAACATTTGCTGGCTTGAGGTTTATGTTACAGGTTGGAGGTCTTGGTATCCTTCTTGATACTCTGCACCAAACTGCTCCAACAGTTTGTTTGTATTCCTATTTCATGCTTCTTTATTTCTTATTGCAATACTGCTGATTTGTTTCTACTCTCTTTCTGCCTAAACCAAAACCTGCAAAACCATACTTCTATCTCTTCTCTCTCTCAAGTACAATTTGATACATAAAAAAGTGATATGTACTTTATTGTTCTGAAAAAGTAATATGCTGGAAAATGATGAAATAGGAAATATTACTTGCTTGCAAATTGGTTTTGACTGCATATTTCTGTTGTCTACTGCATGGAGCTTAAGTTTTTGACTTCTTCCTATGTGGGCATGTAGTTTACGTTGGAGTTCTTTGAACAATGCATATGTTGTTTTGTTTTCTTTTTGAAATATGCAGTGGACTTTGAAAATGAAATTAATTTTTTAATTATGCAGTTTTGAAAATAAAATGAATTTGTGCATGTTTTTAAATTGTGCATTCATTTTTGAAAAATAAAATTCCTCCCTTTTTTGTGAACCGGGAGAAATCCCGTGATTTGCAAAAAAAGGGTAAATTGATTCCAGCCGTTTGCTTTTAATGATGAACACTAATAAATAATTTTCTGCTTTTAATTATTTATTCAATTCTGACTTTTCTTTTAATTGTTTTTGCAGGTAAAATTAAATGAGCAGACAAAAGCATTGGATAGAAGATTAGAATTATAATCTTAGAAAAAATAGTTCTATTTTACTTTAAACTTTTATGTAATTTGTTATTATAAATATTTTGTAAATAATACAATATTTAAATAACAATTGTAATAAAATAGAATAAAGTGAAATAAAATTCTATTCTTTCCCAGTCAATTCTTTTTCTTTCCAATTATTTATTTATCGTTTATAATTCTTTAAATTGTATAATAATTGAAAAATCAATTTCAATCACTTAAATTCAGAATAATAAACGAATAAATAAACATCATTGATCAATTAATAATTTTAATTATTTAATTCGTTATTCATAATTTTCTAAATTATAATAATTAAAAATAGAATTTCAATTATTTAACTTAGAATGATAAATAATTAAATAATTATTATTGACCAATTAATGAACTTCTTTTCAAATATTTATTATATTATTCATAAATCTTTAAATTATGTAATAACTGAAAATAAATTCCAATTATTTAAATTTAAGATAATAAATAATAAATAAACACTGTCTGAACGATTAATATGCCTCTTTTCAAATATTTATTTTATTATTTATAGATCTTTGAATTATATAATAACTGAAAATAAATTCCAATTATTTAAATTTAAGATGATAAATAATTAATAAACATCATTTAAGTCTTGATCAGTTAATAAATTTAGCGTTCAAAAATAAACAGCTCTCGACCTGAAAAAGTTATGAATTTTTAAAAATCAAAAGATCAAAACGCTTGCAATGTAATGATGCAGATGGGAGAAGGTATCTTAGGTCAAAATTTGGGGTACAACAGCTGCCCCTATTTAAGTTTCTTCTATCCGGAGATATGAAGATTGAAATCTTCGTTTCGACGAGATTGAAGGTACTTAAATACATGATTACGCAAATTTTGTCCTAAGATGCCGCCCTTATGTTTGATATGAATGCAGTGATTGAATTCACAGAGAAAGATATTGTATGAAACAAGACAATGTTGGAGGAATCGAACACCAACAAAACACAGAGACATGGATTATACATTATTGGGGAAACAAGCTATCGACTTCAAACGACAGACTCTTGACAGCGAATAAAATTGAGGGAATATGACCTCTGACCCTAACAAAGAAGGCATCTTGCATAGGCCATAAAACATATTATTGACCCAAAACAGTGAGTTCGCAACTCAAGGTTAAAGATAGACGAAAAGCAATCAATCTTGCTGATGATGGATTACCGACTTCTGAAGGTAATGATTCATGACAAGCTTCTCTGCGAGATTTTCCGAGATATACTCATTAATGCTGAGATAACATGGTTGTAGATGCACACGTCGCTCGAATAAAGAAGCTGCCACTTGCTGTCTTCCAAAAAATAATAACGTACAAGTTGCTCAAATAAAGAGACTGCCGCTTGCCGTCTTCCAGGGATGTCAATAACATACAAGCTGCTCAAATAAAGAAGCCACCACTTGCTGTCTTTCAACGATGTCAATAACATACAAGCTGCTTAAATAAAGAAGCCGCCACTTGCTGTCTTCCAAAAGTACTATGACATACAAGCTGCTCAAATAAAAATGCTGCCACTTGCTGTCGTCCAGGGATGCCAATAACATACAAGCTGCTCAAATAAAGAAGTTGCCACTTGCTGTCTTCCAAAAAATAATAATGTACAAGTTGCTCAAATAAAGTACTGCCGCTTGCCGTTGTCCAAAGAAAATACCAATAACATACAAGCTGCTCAAATAAAGAGGCTTCCACTTGCTGTCGTCCAAAGAAAATACCAATAACATACAAGCTGCTCAAATAAAGAGGCTGCCACTTGCTGCTTTCCAAAATAATGACGCACAAGTTGCTCATGAAGAGCTGCCGCTTGTCGTTTTTAAAAAAAATAATAATGACGCACAAGTTGCTCGTGAAGAGCTGCCGCTTGTCATCTTCCGATGTCTATAACGTACAAGTTGCTCATGAGGAGCTGCCGCCTGTCGTTTTCCAAAGAAAATAACGTACAAGTTGCTCGTGAAGAGCTGCCGCTTGTCGTTTTCCGACGATGATAATATACGTACAAGTTGCTCGTGAAATGCCGCCGCTTGTCGTTTTCCGAAGAGTAACTCAGAAAGAAGTTGCGATGACACTGGCAGAGAATAAAATCTTCGTCAAAGAGAATCATGAATCAGTCCATTCCCGAGGAGATCACATATAAATGTGCAAAATAAATGCACCATCTGTCTAGGTCACGATTTCACTGGGAAAAATCATGAGATAGCCTATGCAAGAGACAACAACTTCATCCAGGAATAACTAGAGAGAAGACAATCAAACAAGACTCTACCCAATGAGAAAGTAACTCAATTGGGGATTCATCCTATCCAGCAATGGATAAGGTAGGCTAAATCAAAAATCATCCACGAGGATTAACTCAGCTGGGAAATTTAGAAAGGAAACACATTTTCTGCCTAAGCTAACCTTCTACTTGGAAAGAAACATGTACGTTATTTGAATAAACAAAGTACAACCCAAAAGTCAACGGCAAATGTGAGTATGCGTGCATGATATAAGTGTAAATGAATAAATGAATGTTATGCTGACAAAACAAACAGACGAAATATCTTGAAGACAATAGGATGTCACGACAAGATAGATACTCGGCCAATCTTGAAAGACGGAAGATAAATGGAACCGGAAACACAAAGCAACGTCAGAGCGTAACACGCCACAAGGCTCAAGTCTTCTGAGGAGAAAAGTGTTCAAAACCAATCTTACAATACCAACAGACCACTGGCAGAAGACAAAGCGTACCGCACTTCCGAAATCTGCTCAAATGAAGGTAGCCAAAACAACACTTAACTGGAACAACTGGGGAGTCACCAAACTTAGCACCACTAGAACCAAAAGTGTACACAACCAACACCTCATGAAGGTTTTGAAACGAAACATGCTCATCATGCAAGGATACATTACTGTACTGCTTCGCATTTCATGGTTTGACCATCCTCGGAACAACTGTCAATATTCCTTTCATTATTCACGACACATTTTTAAAAATAAGAATACTTTAAATAACTTTGTTTCAAATATTGCCGTAAAAATTAAAATTTTGCCCACAAAAGGTAAATGTTCAAATTTCATTAATAAGATGGTAGTTCGCTAACAACGCGACTCCAACGGTTTACAAAAGTTTGGGAAATAGTACATGAAGGAAAAAGGTTACACAAAAACAATGATCACTATTCTCCCTAACAACTTCGAATTCCGAAATGTGTTCAAATGCCAAGACTGGTCTGACCAAAAGCTTGCCTAAGCCGTCTCTTCGGGCTTTCAACCTAGCAAACCGTCAACTCAAATCTAAGCGAAATACTTCTTAACTGCATGGCGTTCATGGGACGCGGGAGTTCTTCACCGTCCATATTGGTGAGAATCAAAGCACCTCCAGAGAAAACCTTCTTAACGACGTACGGTCCTTCATAATTCGAAGCCCACTTGCCCCTTGAATCAGGTTGGAAAGATAATATCTTCTTGAGCACGAGGTCACCTTCTCTGAACTCGCGCGGTCGAACCTTCTTCTCAAAAGCCTTCTTCATTCTCTGCTGATACAATTGACCGTGACACAACTCCGTCAATCTCTTCTCTTCAATTAAATTCAACTGATCATACCTACTTTGACACCATTCGGCCTCAAAAAGTTTAGCTTCCATCAACACTCTCAGAGACGGAATCTCAACCTCCACGGGGAGTACTGCTTCCATACCATAGACTAAGGAAAATGGGGTTGCACCTGTTGAAGTTCGAACTGAAGTACGGTATCCATGCAAAGTGAACGGAAGCATTTCATGCCAATCTTTATAAGTTACCACCATTTTCTGAACAATCTTCTTGATATTCTTGTTAGCAGCTTCAACATCTCCATTCATCTTCGGTCTATAAGGAGAAGAATTATGATGTTCGATCTTGAACTCTTCACAAAGCTCTCTCATCATCTTGTTATTCAAATTCGAACCATTATCAGTGATAATCTTGCTCGGGATACCGTACCGACAAATGATCTGATTCTTGATAAATCTGACTACCACCTGTCTGGTTACATTAGCATAAGATGCTGCTTCCACCCATTTAGTAAAATAATCGATCGCTACCAAGATGAAACGATGACCATTTGAAGCTTTGGGTTCAATCATTCCAATCATATCAATGCCCCACATAGAGAAAGGCCAAGGTGAAGAGATAACATTGAGGAGAGTCGGTGGGACGTGCATCTTGTCCGCATAAATCTGGCATTTATGACATTTCTTCACATACTTGCAGCAATCGAATTCCATTGTCATCCAATAGTAACCAGCTCTCAATATCTTTCTAGCCATCGCATGTCCATTGGCATGAGTGCCAAAGGATCCTTCGTGTACTTCTTGCATCAGCATGTCTGCTTCACGTCTGTCTACACATCTGAGCAAGACCATGTCATAATTCCTCTTATACAAAACTTCTTCATTGAGAAAGAAACTGCTTGCTAATCTTCTCAACGTCTTCCTATCTTTATTGGATGCCCCAGGCGGGTACTCTTGAGTTTGAAGAACACGTTTAATGTCATAGAACCACGGCTTTTCGTCGGTGACCTCTTCTACTGAGAACACATGAGCAGGTCTGTCGAGGCGCATCACTCTGATTGTAGGCACATCGTTCCAACCATTCACCTGGAACATTGAAGACAAAGTAGCCAAAGCATCAGCCATTTGGTTCTCATCTCTAGGGATATGATGTAACTCCACTTTGTTGAAGAAGGTCAACAATCTCCTAGCATAGTCTCTGTAAGGGATCAAACCAGGATGACGAGTCTCCCATTCTCCTTTGATTTGATTAATTACGAATGCCGAATCTCCGTAAATGTCAAGAATCTTAACCCTTAGATCCACTGCTTCTTTGAGACCCATAATACATGCCTCATATTCCGCCATGTTGTTCGTGCAGTCAAACTTCAATCTTGCCGTGAACGGGATATGAGTACCTCGAGGAGTGACAATGATTGCCCCAATTCCATTTTCATAGGAATTCACAACTCCGTCAAATATTAAACCCCAACGGGATTCAGGATCAGGTCCTTCTTCAGGTAACGGCTCTTCACAATCTTTAGCTTTCAAGTACATAACATCTTCATCTGGGAAATCAAACTTGATGGATTGATAATCGTCAATTGGTTGGTGAGCCAAATGATCGGATAAAATACTCCCTTTGATTGCTTTCTGAGTGTGATACTCAATGTCATATTCAGATAACAACATCTGCCAACGGGCTATTCTTCCAGATAAGGCGGGCTTCTCAAAGATATACTTGATCGGATCCATTTTGGAGATCAACCAAGTGGTGTGGTTAATCATATATTGGCGCAGACGGCGAGCAGCCCAAGCTAAAGCACAACAGGTTTTCTCAAGCAATGAGTATCGAGACTCACAGTCTGTGAATTTCTTACTCAGATAATATACGACATGTTCCTTTCTTCCAGTCTCATCTTGTTGACCAAGCACACATCCCATGGAGTCTTCCAATATAGTCAGGTACATAATCAAAGGTCTTCCTTCCACCGGAGGAATCAAAATGGGAGGTTCAAGCAAATATTCTTTGATGCTATCAAAAGCTCTCTGACAATCTTCTGTCCACACACATCCTTGGTTCTTTCGGAGAAGCTTGAAAATCGGCCCACAGGTAGCAGTCATATGAGATATAAACCTAGAAATGTAGTTCAGTCTCCCAAGGAATCCTCTTACTTGTTTTTCCGTCTTGGGCGCGGGCATTTCTCGAATAGCTTTGACTTTATCAGGATCTACCTCAATACCTTTCTGACTGACAATGAAACCCAAAAGTCTTCCAGAACGAACACCAAAAGTGCACTTGTTGGGATTCAGACGGAGTTTGTACTTCCTCAAACGCTGGAATAACTTCAACAAATGCTCCAAGTGATCCTCCTCAGTCTGTGATTTGGCAATCATGTCATCCACATACACTTCTATCTCCTTATGCATCATGTCATGGAACAAAGCAGTCATGGCTCTTTGGTATGTTGCGCCAGCATTCCTCAAACCAAACGGCATAACCCGATAGCAAAAAGTTCCCCATGGTGTAATGAAAGCGGTCTTCTCCATATCTTCTGGTGCCATCTTGATTTGATTGTAACCATAGAAACCGTCCATGAAAGAAAAGACTTTGAACTTGGTGGTACTGTCGACCAATACGTCAATGTGAGGTAATGGGAAGTCGTCCTTCGGACTAGCTCTATTTA
The DNA here is from genome assembly GCA_948472305.1 of Vicia faba. Lineage (NCBI taxonomy): Eukaryota > Viridiplantae > Streptophyta > Magnoliopsida > Fabales > Fabaceae > Vicia > Vicia faba. The sequence continues at coordinate 696,601,052 of OX451738.1, read as the reverse complement.
GATCTCTGTAGTCTACACACATCCTTACTTTTCCATCTTTCTTAGCAACAGGCACTATGTTGGCTAACCACTGAGGATAGACCGATGTAACAAGGAAACCTGCATTAATCTGTTTCTGAACCTCCTCTTTGATCTTGTCAGCCATATCGGGACGAGTCCTTCTCAGCTTCTGCATGATCGGCGGACATTCAGGTCTCAACGGTAAACGATGCTCCACAATATCGTTGTCCAAACCCGGCATATCTTGGTAAGACCAAGCAAACACATCAACATACTCTTTGAGAAGCTCCAACATTTTCTCTTTAACTTCCGGGATAAGCAATGCTCCGACTTTGACTTCCTTTCTATCCTCTTCAACACCCAAGTTGACCAACTCTACAGGTTCTTCAAACGGTTGGATAACCTTCTCATCATGCTCAAGCAAACGGGAAATCTCAACAGGAATCTCTTCGTCATCCTCTTCTTCGGCTCTGAACACAGGGAATTCAAAGTTGGGAGAGGGCATAGGATCATTGTTTTCGATGGTTAAGTCGTGGATTAATCTGCACACATGATTATGCTTTATTTTAGAAATCGATTTGTGCAAATAAAACAAAAGGTTGTTATATTTTCCTATTACTACCAATTAATTTTCATTGCTATTTCCCAGAAAAAGTGAAAAATAAAACAGTAGTGGACAAAATAACATTTTTATTCATTAAAGGGAAATACTTGAAACAAGGAGCCCAGACATCTCTCTTTTGCCTTGGGCAGAGCAAAAGGAATTATTTTTCATAGCCCGACACAAAATACTCTTCGCCTTGGGCAGAGCGAATTTTTTCAAAGAAAAACAAAACAAAACATTACTCGGAAATGTGCATAACAACAGAAACATCAACAGCTATCCAGTTTTGGCAAGCCAATCCAGGCGTCACAAAATCGGGCAAATCTTCCTCGGAATTGTCATCTATGATAGCATCAACCTCAGGATGTATAAACCCTGCACTTCGGAAAACCTCTTGAATCGGACGAACAACCACCTCCTTCTTGACTCTTGCAAACACTGGATGAAAACCAAGACCTTCCCCAGACTTGTTCTTGGGCAAAGTCAACACCTGGCCCCATCCTTCGGCCGACCACTTTCCACCACTCGCCGCGCATCCTCAAAAGAAGAGATGGATGCCCCTTGCTTCTTCACTTCATTCTTGGCAACAGATAGACCTTGGAACTGGGTTCCAACATCCTCGCCAGCATCAATAAAAGAGAATGATGATAAATGGCTTACCACCATAGCCTGCTCTCCACCGATCATCACTAGCTTCCCATGCCTCACAAACTTCAGTCTCTGATGGAGCGTAGAGGTGACTGCCCCTGCATCATGGATCCAGGGACGACCCAATAAGCAACTGTAGGCAGCACGAATATCCATTACTTGGAAAGTAATTTGAAAAGTATGGGGACCAATTACTATAGGAAGATCCACTTCACCAATGACAGTCTTCCTAGAACCATCAAACGCTTTAACAATTACTCCACTAGGTCTCATAGGAGCACCTGGATATGAAAGCCGAGATAATGTAGTCTTGGGCATCACATTCAACGACGAACCTGTATCCACCAACACACTTGATAAGGTATCATTTCCGCAACTTACTGAGATATGCAAAGCCATATTATGGTTTCTCCCCTCCTCTGGGAGTTCTTCATCACTGAAACCAAGATTGTTACATGAAGTAATATTTCCCACAATCTCATCAAATTGGTCAACCGTCACATCATGATCCACGAACGCCTGGTCCAAGACCTTCATCAAAGCTTCTCTATGGGCACCGGAATCTCTCAGTAAAGCAAGCAAAGAAATCTTGGAAGGAGTTTGCAAAAGTTGGTCCACAATCTTATATTCACTTCTCTTGATAAGCTTCAGAATCTCATCATCCTCAGGGTGAGGGATAGGTTCACTGGATCGGCCTATCTCAACCCTTGGTTCAACATTTCTCACTGGAACTTCTGCAGGTATGGGTCTCCTGACTTGAACTTCTGGTCTCTTCAAAGGCACTGCTGCAAAGACACGTCCACTTCTAGTAACTCTACTCACATCAACAATGTTAACAAAATACGGTCTTGTTGGTATAGGGACGTCTACCCCATTCTCAATCATTGTGGCATTATACTTATACGGTACAACTTGGTCTGAGTTGTAAGGCACTGGACCAGGTGGGTAAATGGTCAAAGGAGCAACAGGTGCAGTCTGACTATCGTAAGCAATCTCTACTGATTCAGGCAAATTGAATTGTGGTATGATAACATTCACTTCATCCTTCGGATTTCTGTCATATGTAATAGTGATAACTCTCTGGTCGAGCAACTTCTGAATATCCTCCTTCACAATAGGAAAATCAACCTCCCTCGAACAAAATTCACAGACATCATAATCATGCTGATGCCTAACAAAGGCAAGTCTTCTCAAACTCTGATGTAACCTGATCAACGACTCTCTTATGTGTTCAACTTGAAAAACTCGAAACTTTCCCGGACAACCTTCCACCATATTCACTGAAGCTGCCCCATGTCGAGGTAAAGGATTATCTCTAACATTCGGATTAACATCCTTGAAAGACAAGATACCATTCTTAATCAATCTCTGCACGTCCGCCTTCAGAGCAAAGCAATTCTCAAGGTTATGCCCCGGCGACCCTTGATGATATTCACAGAACTGATCCGCCTTGTACCACAGAGAAGTACTGTTCGGTGCGACAGGAGGAGGCTTTGTCGTTATGAGATTCTTTCTAATAAGAGCAGGGAACAATTCAGTATAAGTCATAGGAATGGCATCGAACTGTGGTTTTCTGGGTGAATGGTTCTGATTGTTGAATGGATAAGCCTGTTGTCGAGGCTGCTGCTGAAATGGTCGTTGTTGAGTTGGTGGGGTTTGATGAGCTGGGGTCATCAAAGCTGGGCGGACAGCCGGAGTGACTGCCGCAACGTGAGAGTAACCTCTCCTTGGTCTTCCTGGGAACAAAGCGCTGACATCCTGCTCTTTTCTTTTCGAGAAAACACTTCGAAACTTCTTAGTACTGCTAGACGAACTTCCTTCTTTAACCAAACGCCCTTCACGAATCCCTTCCTCTAACCGCATGCCCATGCTTACCATTTCGGTGAAGTCACTGGGTGCACTGGCTATCATTCTTTCATAGTAAAAGGAACCTAAAGTCTTCAAAAATATCTTAGTCATCTCTTTCTCCTCAAGAGGTGGATAGATTTGAGCAGCAATTTCACGCCACCTCTGGGCGTACTCCTTAAAAGATTCTCGATCTCTTTGCGACATCGCCCGGAGTTGATCCCTGTCTGGTGCCATGTCAACGTTATACTTATACTGGTGGACAAAAGCTTCGCTAAGATCGTTGAAATTGCGGATCCGAATACTGTCTAAACCCATATACCACTTTAGAGCAGCACCCGTCAAACTATCTTGAAAATAGTGAATCAATAAGTCATGATCATCGGAATACGTAGACATCTTTCTCACGTACATTGTCAAATGGCTTCTAGGACACGAATCACCCTTATATCTCTCAAAGTCTGGCACTTTGAATTTTGCTGGAATCTTGACATTCAGAACTAAACAAAGGTCATGCGTGTTCTTCCCAAACAAATCCTTCCCTTTTAACGCTCTGAGCTCCTTCTGCATTTCCTGGAACTGATCCTGAAATTCTTCCATTCTATCAAAAAGACCCAAACTTTCAGCAGGCTCGGCAGGATAAGTAGGCTCATTCAAGTATGGCACGGAGTGGACCACAGGAGCGATAGTTGTCATAATCGGTTGCGGAAAAGGTGTTACAGACGGAATTACTGGCGGCATGGCAGTTGTCTCTGGCTGAGGAAGAGACAAAGCAGGTTGAAACGAAGGTTGTACGGCAGGCTGATACCCCTCTGGCACAAAGTTGTAAGGCATTCCCCACGGAAAACCTTTCGGCATCTGATGTTGAAGCGGAGAGTTGATTTGAGTCACAGATGTAGGAACGGTGACAATCTCAGAAACCACTGAAGTTGAAGTCTGAATCTCTGCAGCCGTAGTCGATGGCTGATTCTGAACAGCCACCAAACTTTCCACTAACGCAGTTAAATTTTCCATCTCGATACGAAGGGTAGCGACCTCCCCACGAAGCTCATGGTTTTCCTGTTCCAAATCTTCCATTTTCCTCTAACGATTGGCTCGAGTGTCGTATCGGTGAGACAACTTGACAACCTTTGGAGTGGAAAAATAAACAAGGATAAGACTCTAGAAACATGTGAAGTGGAATGTTGAATGATGCATAATGTGCGATGCAAATGATGATTCAAAAAGTTTTTCAAGGAACTTCGATAATTTTGCATACATCAATGGTAAAGGAATTTGGAACAACAAAAACTCAATCCATTAATCAAAAACAGTAAATTACAACTTACAACTTTGGAATAACAAAACAGTAAATTACAACTTACAACTTTGGAATAACAAAACAGTAAATTACAACTTTGGGATAACAACCCAATAATAAAAGCAGTAAATTACAACTTCGAAACATGAAATCCATAATAAAGCGATAAATTACAATTTTGGAGCATGAAGCCTATAATAAAGCAATAAATTACAACTTTGAAGCATGAAGCCCTTTTACATAGTTTTACAAAATGACATCAATAAAATAAAACTAAAAGCTAAAGATCACTCTGAATCATCAGATGAAGGACCAAATGCCAACTGTAACCGGAGCTTCTTGATCTTCTCTTCATACAAATCTTCCATCTCTTTCTTTTCAGCTACCAGTTGATCAATGATTTCCTTCTGTGGACTAGAAACCAGAGCAACGCTTACCGACCCCTCCTTCTTTCTCTTCCTTTCACTAGCATACTTCTTCAGTAAAGCATCCTTTTGACGAAGTTTCTCATCGTGATCAATGAACCAGCCATCTTGAATAAAGAGTAAATCCTCCTTTTCCTTTAGCTGTCGAGTCAGGACTCGATTCTCATATTCAGACATATGGTACTTTTCTTTCCAAGCATCCCTCTCGGACTTCATCCTAGACAGATTTCCTTGGTATTATCCTATATTCGCGATAGGGATAACAACAGATGATGGTGCAACGGTGGGGAATAAAGGTTTCTCAAGTTTATAGGGCATCTTGAGAGCACAAGCCCTAGCACGGACCCACTGTAGGTAAGGCTCCAAAGAAACGACACCTCTATGTTCTAACATATCTCTCCCTTTCCTATGGATGTGGCGCCAAGCTCCTTCGATCTCCCTCTTAGCTGCCTGATGATCTTGTCCTTCTTGTAGAAAGAAACCACTCACATGGATGTTGTTTGGCTTGTCCCTCATCGGGTACCCAAACTGACGGCGCGCGAGAACAGGGTTATAGTTAATTCCACCTCTCGTACCAAGAAGAGGCACGTTAGGAAAAGCACCACAGCTATCGATGATCTTCACGTCGTAGTAAACTCGATTATACCAATCAATGTCGAAATGAGTGAGAGCCATAATCTTTGGCGCCCATCGCGGCTCCTTCTCGAGATCCCAGAAAATATCAAACCTAGGCAGATGCGAAACATACCACTGATACAACAACGGTGCACAACAAATAATCATTCCTCCTTGATAAGAGTTTCGAAGATGAATGGAGTAGTAGGTATCTCCTAGTAGCGTAGGGACCGGATTTCCAATCAAGAAAACTCTGATGGCGTTGATATCCACAAATTTATCAACGTGAGGGAACAAGAATAGACCATAAGCGAGTAAAGCAAACACGTCTTCGAAGGTAACAGTATCTTTTATCTCAGCAAAATGACGAGCTTTCCTCAACAAAAACTGCACAGACAAACCTCGGATTCCCCCTTTTGTAGTCATGTTCTCCTCTATCTCTGACTTCTTCAAGTGGGTGATGGTCGCTATCTCGTGTGATTTGGGCTCCTCTTCTAAGCCAGAAAAAGGAACACAGTCGATGATCGACAAACCAAGTATGTAGGAATACTCTTCTAAGGTGGGCATCAACTGGTAATCCGGGAAGGTGAAAAATCGGTACAAAGGATCGTAGAATTGAACCAACGTATTGAGGATGCCTTCCTTCATCTTGCGCTTCATGAGAGGTATAATGGACCCATACTTCTTCTGAAAATCCATCGGGTTCTCGATCTTCGGAATCAAACTCTTCAGTTCTTCAATCTCGGGCTCCTTAAAACTAAAGCTTCGAGTGTTTCTCCTTCCAAATTCCATGATGACCTGAGATGTCTGCAAAAATCATTCCGAAGTTCCTTGAAAAACAAGTTTTTTACAAAGATGTTGATGAATGCATGAATGAATGATAATGCAACAGTCACATACAAGTTCACAAACATGGGGTTCAAAGGTTCAACGTTCAGCATGGAGTTAAGGGTAAAGCCCACCCAAAGGTATGTACTAATGGTTCAATCACACCTGTTAGACAGGGTTCTAAGAGTTCCCAGAGTCTACATTCCTCCTTCGGATATTACCAACGTCTTGATTACTCAATAATTAGCAATATTCTCAAGAGAAACTCGTCCGAGCGTAGCATCGCGTAACAACTACTTCCGAATTACTCCGTTATAGTCTCCGCGCTACACCTAAAAAGGCCAAGATAGGTTAGGGTTCTACGGTCCTCGACTTCTCGGGCTCCTAGGTCGAAAATAATAATGTCTTCCCAATTACTCGGTAAACAAATATTAAGTTCAAGAGGGCCTTCCATTGAGTGGGGGATCTCATGCCTCCTTCTTCGGGATTACTCCCTCAAAGTTAACATGACTGTACCGCCCGTCCTATTCCTTAAGTGTTACTTAATCCGGGTATAGGATTCGTCCTTTACAAAAAACCCAAACACCGCAATTTAAACACATAATCAAACATATCAAATAATAGTAAACAAATAAAACAAATTAGGCTTAACCCACTTAGGGATGGACCAGCAAGAGGTCAATCTGTCCCCAGCAGAGTCGCCAATTCTGTAGCGATAAAAAATGTAGCGGGGTAAATCGGAGATCGAATTATTGATTAATTCGTCTCACAAAAGCAAGAGTCGCCACCGCGCTTTATTGTTTCCAAGGGAAAAGGGGAAAGAGCGAAATAAACCCTAAATATGCAATGTAAATAATACTTTTTTAAAAGTAATATACAAGGCGTTTTTGAAAAGAGATCTATGGTTCGGGGGTTGGTTATACAATGGGAAGGTATTAGCACCCAATGTATCTATAGTACTCTATAGGAACCTTTTGAAATATCTGTTTATTAAAATTGTTCGTTTGATTGAAGAAAATAAATTGTTTTGGCCGAAAAAGGGGTACGGGCGGGTTTTTGAAGATACGACGACCTAATGTCGAAGTTTTTGCTTAAAAGGCATAAGTTTTGAAAAGATTGGGTATTTGAAGAAAAATTATCCTAAGTTTTGATGAAATGCGAATGTTCGCGCGATTAGACTTGAGGACATGAAGTCGACAAATTTAATTGTTTTCCCCTTGGATTTAGAAGTAAACTGAATAAACAAGTAAATATGAAATAATTAAACAGAAAAATTATGCGGATAATGATATATAACAATTAAATAAAAGACTAAGTGTGTGAACGTGCATTTTTATGATTTTTGTTAATATTAATGAAAAGAAAATGTTTTAATAGTTTTCATTTTTTACGCATTTTGTATATGCATAAAAGTAATGAGAATTAATTAAGGAAAACAAAAATATTTTTTAAGTTTTTTTAAGTTTCTATTTTTTTATATATTTTTTAAAGTTCTATATGAGAGCATTATTTTTTTAAAGAATTATTAAATAATTAACTAGATTAAACTTAAAAGCTATTAAAAAAAATACTAACATTACTAAATTAAGCCTAAAGTTAATTAATAAATGAGCAAATTATTTAAAATTGTTTTTAATTAAATTAACTCTATTTGATTTATTTACTAATTACTAAATTAATGAATTTCTAAAAGAAAAAATAAAAGAAATAAAATAGAAAGAAGTATAAAGGAAAATAGAAGGGTGGATAGAGTAGTTATGGGCCAAAGGGGTTTTGAAGGGCCCAAAAGAAGCAAGCTGAAAGGGGGGTGCCTAAGGGAATTCGTTGGGCTTAAGGCAGAAAATGGGTGAAGGTCCATTTGTTTCATAATTTGTCTTTAGGGTTAAACGCGTTTTAGCAATTGGGAAAGGGATTAGGGTTTTCGGTTACACGGCGCCGTTCTTCTTCTTCGTTGTGGATTCGTCCTCTCCTTCTTGTGCTCGCTTCTGAGTCTTCCTCAGCCCATGGCCACCGGTACTCTCCGCTTTCCTCTTCCCTCCAGCGAATGCTATGGTGGTCGACAGATTCAAGGTACAAATTATCTTTATTCGTTAAGGGTTTTGTTAGAATGCATGTGTTGATTTGGTTCCGTTTTGATTCTTACTCTAATATGTTAATGGTTATCTGAGGTTTTGAAAGAGAAAGAAGAAAAGGTTACCTTTGGAGACGGAGGAGGGAGATTGGACGGGGCTAGGAGGCCAAGGCAAGGAAGGACGGCGGAGGCGCTGTGAGCTTGCTTCGAACTACCGGTACTCTGTATTTATCTTGTTCTCTTCTTCCCTTTACTTTGCTTTTGTTGCTTCTTGGGTTGGCCTATGATGAATGTTGATGCCTTTACGTTGCCTTGAACATTTTTGAATGCTATTGTTGAAAAATTACTTTTGACTAGCTTGATGATATTGATGCTTTTTCTCTTCTTCTCAGTTATGCTTCTGTATGCTCTTTGTGGCCAGTGATGATATAGTCTGAGGCTTTAGTATTGGACATTGGTTTCAATGGTTTATCCTATGTGGTTATGGTTGATGGTCTTGAATGGTTTTATATTTATGGACATTGGTTTGTTTCAACAGGTTATGGTTCTTTAGGCCATGTTGGTTTTTATGCAGGTTAGGCGTGTATGGCTTATGTTGTAGTTTCAGTTTCGAAATCAGTTTTGGTTTTGAGGCGTTCTACAGGTCATATTTTGGTTTGGTAATGGCCATAAGGTTCTTGCAAATGGTTCTGGTTTTTGATGGTACAGGTTTTGATATGGTTTAGGCCATGTTGTTTGATTTTGGTTGTTCTGGTTGATGCAATAGCAGGTTTTGGTAATGCAGTAGGCAGGTTTTTGGTAATGCAGATAGCAGGTTTTGGTAATGCAGTAGGCAGGTTTGAATGTTAGGCTATAAGGTTTTTTGGTTTGAGGAAAATGGTTTCAGGCCAAGGTTGTGGTTTTGGCGTGTTTTGACATGGTTTATTGGTTATGCTGGTTTAGCAGTAGGCAGGTTTTGGTTGTTAGGCCATATGGTATGAAAAATGGTTGTGGTTGTAGATTGACAGTAGGTTCTACTGGCTTTTGCTTTGAGACCTTAGGAAAATTTTTTGTGTCTTTGACAGTTTTACTTCTAGGCTCTTAAAACAGGTTGGACTCTCTTCCTTTTCTTGAAGTGTTTTTTTGTTATTATAACATTTGCTGGCTTGAGGTTTATGTTACAGGTTGGAGGTCTTGGTATCCTTCTTGATACTCTGCACCAAACTGCTCCAACAGTTTGTTTGTATTCCTATTTCATGCTTCTTTATTTCTTATTGAAATACTGCTGATTTGTTTCTACTCTCTTTCTGCCTAAACCAAAACCTGCAAAACCATACTTCTATCTCTTCTCTCTCTCAAGTACAATTTGATACATAAAAAAGTGATATGTACTTTATTGTTCTGAAAAAGTAATATGCTGGAAAATGATGAAATAGGAAATATTACTTGCTTGCAAATTGGTTTTGACTGCATATTTCTTTTGTCTACTGCATGGAGCTTAAGTTTTTGACTTCTTCCTATGTGGGCATGTAGTTTACGTTGGAGTTCTTTGAACAATGCATATGCTGTTTTGTTTTCTTTTGAAATATGCAGTGGACTTTGAAAATGCAATTAATTTTTTAATTATGCAGTTTTGAAAATAAAATGAATTTGTGCATGTTTTTAAATTGTGCATTCATTTTTGAAAAATAAAATTCCTCCCTTTTTTGTGAACCGGGAGAAATCCCGTGATTTGCAAAAAAGGGTAAACTAATTCCAGCCGTTTGCTTTTAATGATGAACACTAATAAATAATTTTCTGCTTTTAATTATTTAATCAATTCTGACTTTTCTTTTAATTGTTTTTGCAGGTAAAATTAAATGAGCAGACAAAAGCATTGGATAAAAGATTAGAATTAGAATCTTAGAAAAAATAGTTCTATTTTACTTTAAACTTTTATGTAATTTGTTATTATAAATATTTTGTAAATAATACAATATTTAAATAACAATTGTAATAAAATAGAATAAAGTGAAATAAAATTCTATTCTTTCCCAGTCAATTCTTTTTCTTTCCAATTATTTATTTATCGTTTATAATTCTTTAAATTGTATAATAATTGAAAAATCAATTTCAATCACTTAAATTCATAATAATAAACGAATAAATAAACATCATTGATCAATTAATAATTTTAATTATTTAATTCGTTATTCATAATTTTCTAAATTATAATAATTAAAAATAGAATTTCAATTATTTAACTTAGAATGATAAATAATTAAATAATCATTATTGACCAATTAATGAACTTCTTTTCAAATATTTATTATATTATTCATAAATCTTTAAATTATGTAATAACTGAAAATAAATTCCAATTATTTAAATTTAAGATAATAAATAATAAATAAACATTGTCTGAACGATTAATATGCCTCTTTTCAAATATTTATTTTATTATTTATAGATCTTTGAATTATATAATAACTGAAAATAAATTCCAATTATTTAAATTTAAGATGATAAATAATTAATAAACATCATTTAAGTCTTGATCAGTTAATAAATTTAGCGTTCAAAAATAAACAGCTCTCGACCTGAAAAAGTTATGAATTTTTAAAAATCAAAAGATCAAAACGCTTGCAATGTAATGATGCAGATGGGAGATGGTATCTTAGGTCAAAATTTGGGGTACAACAAATCTTTGGACCCTCAGCTGCTGCCAAAGTTACTCCGGCACCGATAAAACTTTCTGCAAGAACTCCGTTGATTGAAGAAGCTGTTATTCTTGTGGTTGTCCCTCCTACTTCTGCTGATAAGGGGAAAGGGATCCAAGATGAGCTCGTCAGGACGAGGGCTCAGCCATTGGTCATCCCCGAAACCTCTAAGAAAGAAATGGAGGAGATTCTAAAAATAATTAAGAAGAGTGATTATGACGTGGTGGAGCAACTGAGGCAAACCCCCTCGAAGATCTCCATGTTAGCATTGCTGCTTTGTTCGGAGGCTCATGCCAAGGCCTTGATAAGGTTTTTGAAGACAACCCATGTACCCCAAGAAACCTCAGCCGATCAATTCCAGGATTGTGTAGCCAGCCTTACTGCCGACAACGGCCTGGGTTTCTCTGATGGTGACTTGACTCTAAAGGGAAGAAAGCACAATGACGCATTGCATGTGTCAGTTGAATGCCGAGGAACTACTCTCGCCCATGTCTTGGTCGACACTAGTTCTTCTCTAAATGTGCTGCCTAAGAAAGCTCTCGACCGGTTGGATTGTGAAGGCTTGGAGCTGAAACCAAGTAATATCATTGTCAGGGCCTTTGACGGGTCTAAAAGAATGGTGCATGAGGAGGTTGACATTCCTATCAAGGTAGGCACTGAAGTGTTCCCCTCAACCTTCTATGTGATGGACATCCGCCCATCCTACTCTTGCTTGCTAGGAAGGCCGTGGATACATAATGTTGGGGAAGTCACTTCCTCCCTACATCAGATGCTGAAATACCCTATTAAGGGAAAGATCATAACTGTACACGGCGAGGAGGAGTATATGATCAGTCATCTGAACTCCTTTAGGTATGTGGAAGTGGAGGGCGAATTCATCGAAACACCGTTCCAACACTTCGAGGAAATTGCTCCCGAGGTTGCTGTAGCAAAGGCAGTAGCTGAGGTACCCAAGCAGGTGGCCAGGATGGCATCTCTGAAAGACGCAAAGGCTGCAATAAAGGAGGGGAAGAGCTCAACATGGGGTCAGTTTCCTGACTTTCCCCACAAGACAGACAAGTTTGGGTTGGGATTTACCGCGGCGGGGCAGAAAGCTATGCGTCGCTCAAAAATTGAAAGAACAACCATAAAGATTTCTCCTCATGGAATCAATGCTTTGGAAGACGAAGACGAAGAGGCCAACATTGAAGATTGGATCTTCCCAACCATTGAAGGGGGACTGCACAACTGGGAGGCGAAAGACTTCGTTCCCATTACTTTCATCAATCAGTAATTTATCTTTCGAACATTTTCTGTTGGTCTGTAATAATTACTCTAAAACAATCTGCACACTACTTTTTCACCTCATGCCTTGCCCGGGGCATGTAGGTCCATTTGTAATGGTTTTGATTCTCTTCATATTCATATGCCATGTTTAATGAATCATTGGACGTTTTTCATTTATAAAATGCTGTATTCATTTTCTTTCCTTTTGCATTTTTGTTTGTTTAAGGATGGCTATCCCTTACACACACACACACTCAAAAATGCAGGTACCCATCCACTCTGGATTCTATGGGTGACTATTCTGTTGTATCCTTTAATAACTCTGAAGATTTGGTCAATCAGGCTGAATATGAAGATGACGAAGATTGTGAAGTACTAGGAGAGCTATCCATACTTCTACAACAAGAAGAGAGGGCCATCTTACCTCATGAAGAGTTGTTGGAAACTATCAACTTAGGAACAGAGGAAGACAGGAAGGAAGTACAAGTGGGTGCCAATCTGGAACCAAGTGTCAAGGGGCGCTTAATATAGCTGTTAAATGAATACGTTGAAATCTTCGCCTGGTCTTATGAAGACATGCCGGGTTTAGACACAGATATCGTGGTTCACCGTCTCCCTACAAGAGAGGACTGTCCATCGATCAAGCAAAAGGTCTGCCGAATGAGGCCCGGCATGTCTGAGAAGATTAAAGCTGAAGTAATGAAGCAATTCAACGCTGGCTTTCTGGCTGTTACATCCTATCCACAATGGGTTGCTAACATTGTGCCAGTACCTAAAAAAGACGGCAAGGTCAGGATGTGTGTGGGCTACCGGGATTTGAACAGGGCTAGCCCTAAAGATGATTTTCCGCTACCACATATCGATATCTTGATTGACAACACAGCTCAACACAAGGTGTTTTCCTTCATGGACGGATTCTCGGGCTATAACCAGATCAAAATGGCCCCCGAGGACATGGAGAAAACAACCTTTGTTACACAATGGGGTACCTTCTGCTACAAGGTGATGTCGTTCGGACTGAAGAACGCAGGGGAAACTTATCAGCGCGCCATGGTAGCTTTGTTTCATGATATGATACATCATGAGATCGAAGTTTACGTTGAAGACATGATAGCTCGATCACAAACAGAGGAGGAACACCTTGAGCATCTGCAAAAGCTATTTTCCAAGTTGAAAGAGTACAAACTCAGGTTGAATCCAAGTAAGTGCACTTTTGGAGTTAGGTCTGGTAAACTTCTAGGATTTATTGTCAGCAACAAGGGCATTGAGGTCGATCCAGTGAAAGTGAAAGCAATACAAGAAATTCCTGCTCCACGTACTGAAAAAGAGGTTAGAGGGTTCTTGGGGCGCTTGAACTACATTGCCAGATTCATCTCTCATCTGACATCTACCTGTGAGCCAATTTTCAAACTATTGAAGAAAGATCAGGTAGTCGAATGGAACGATGATTGTCAAACTTCTTTCGATAAAATCAAGGAGTATTTGCTAGAACCTCCTATTCTGATGCCACCCGTCGAAGGAAGGCCGCTGATCATGTATCTGACTATTTTAGATAACTCAATGGGGTGTGTACTGGGCCAGCATGACGAGTCTGGTCGAAAAGAGCATGCCATTTATTACCTTAGCAAAAAGTTTACCGACTGTGAGACTCGCTACTCACTGCTCGAGAAAACTTGCTGCACTTTGGTATGGGCTGCTCGCCGACTAAGGCAGTATATGTTGACCCATACCACTTTGCTGATTTCCAAAATGGATCCGATCAAGTATATCTTCGAAAAGCCTGCTTTATTTGGAAGAATCGTTAGATGGCAGATGATCCTGACTGAGTATGACATCCAATATACTACCCAAAAAGCTATAAAAGGGAGTGTACTAGCTGACCATCTAGCTCATCAAGCTATCGAAGATTATCAACCCATGAGATTCGACTTCCCAGACGAGGACATCATGACTTTGGACAACATTGAAGGTAACGGACCGTATGACGGACCTGAAAATGGATCCCGATGGACCCTATACTTTGATGGTGCTTCAAATGCACTTGGAAACGGTATCGGTGCAGTACTCATTTCCCCGGAAGGTTGCCATACACCTTTCACGGCCCGACTTTGTTTCAGCTGTACCAACAACATGGCTTAATAAGAAGCTTGCATCTTTGGTCTCAAGGCTGCTATAGACTTGGGGATCAAATCTTTGATCGTATTTGGGGACTCGGCTTTGGTTATCAGTTAAATCAAAGGAGAGTGGGACACCAAACATCCTAATCTTATCCCATAAAAAGAACATGTCCTGACATTGCTGCCTCATTTCGAGCAGATCACCTTCGAGCATTTCCCGCGAGAAGAAAATCAGCTAGCAGATGCTCTGGTAACAATGTCTTCCATGTTTAAACTCAACTGGGATAACGAGGCTCCCCAAATCACCATCGAGCGAATCGATGAACCTGCGCATTGTCATGAGATTAATACCGAAGAAGTAGTGGAACAACCCTGGTTCCATGAAATCAAAAGGTATCTCCAGACTAGAGAATATCCCGAAGGAGATTCCGTAAATGACAAGAAGTTCTTAAGGAGATTTGCTGCCAAGTTCTTCCTGAGCAACGACATCCTTTATAAACGCAGCCATGATTATGTCTTACTCCGATGTGTAGACAAAGCTGAAGCAGAGTTAATCATGACTGAGATACACAGTGGCACATTTGGCACCCACTTGAGCGGGCATGCTATGGCTAAGAAGATTCTAAGGGAAGGCTATTACTGGTCTACCATGGAAGCTGATTGCCATCAACATTCCCGTACTTGCCACAAATGTCAAGTCTACGCTGACAAGATTCATATTCCTCCTGTTCCTCTGAACGTTCTGACAGCTCCTTGGCCATTCGCAATGTGGGGCACTGACATGATTGGAGAGATCAAGCCCACGGCATCCAATGGACATCGCTTCATCCTGGACATCGCTTCTTCCTTTGCCTCCGTTACGAAAAATGTGGTTGCCCGCTTCATCAAGCAAAACCTCATATGCCGGTATGGTGTCCCCGACAGGATCATCACAGACAACGGTACAAATCTGAACAATACTATGATCACCGCTCTATGCGAGCAGTTCAAGATTTATCATCACAATTCATCTCCCTATCGGCCGAAGATGAACGGTGCTGTTGAAGCTGCGAACAAAAACATCAAGAAGATCATTCAGAAAATGACAGTCACCTACAGGGACTGGCATGAGATGTTACCGTTTGCTCTGCATGGATATCGTACCACGACACGTACTTCAACAGGGGCAACCCCATTTTCTTTGGTATATGGCATGGAAGTTGTCCTACCCATGGAAGTTCAGATTCCTTCTTTAAGGATTATGAAGGATGCTGGTTTGAATGAAGACGATTGGATTCAGACCCGACTTGATCAACTCAATTTGATCGACGAGAAGCGACTCACTGCTGTTTTCCATGGTCAGACGTACCAAAAACGGATGATCAAGGCTTTCAACAAGAAGGTCAGACGTCAAGTATATCAAGTCGGAGATCTCGTAATCAAGCAGATCATCTTGCCGCAAAGTGATCCCAGGGGCAAATGGACTCCTACTTACGAAGGACCATTTGTGATCAAGAGCATATTTTCTGGTGGTGCAATGATTCTGACCACCATGGACGGCGACGATTTGCCACACCCTGTGAACGCAGACATAGTCAAAAGATACTACGCATAAAAAAAAACCCGGCAAGTTGAAAACCCGAAAGGGCGGCTTGGGAAAAAATGGGCATCCTGGTGAACCGAAAACCCGAAAGGGCGGTTCAGGCAAAAATTAGGGATAAAACAAAAAATCTATACACCCGGCAAGTCGAAAACCCGAAAGGGCGGCTTGGGCAAAAAAGGGTTTTCCGGTGGATTGAAAACCCGAAAGGGCGATCTAGGCAAAAGTTAGGGAATTAAAGCGTATGACTATGTCTCGTCGGATCACTTTAAAGAACAATCTCTTCATCAACAAGCTCCGAGCTTCTGATCAATCCAGTCATCGACGGACGAAGCATTTGAATGGACAAGATATTCAGAGTTGTGAAGGCTATAACAGAATGGGATCCCAAAGAATTGTTGCACATAGCCATCTTTCTTTTGTATAAAATTTTCAATTTTTTACGACAACATCCTCTTACTAGGATGGTTGTCTCCCTTGTACAAAGATACTCATAGAAAGTTAATACAAATACTTTTCCAAATACAAAAATTTGCTTTGTCTTCTTTTTGCCTTTCTACACTTATGTTTTATTTGAGAAACGTCCAATGTTTTGTTAAATAGGCATATGCATTTGAACATAATCATTTCCTTGCAAATCAAGAAAGATGATTGCTGATAGTTTAAGGGTACAGATAGATATCTTGATGCCCTTTCAGAAGGAATCCCTAGCAGAATTAAACTCCAAATTCCTCAACAAAGTCAAAATCCAGAACTTAATTCCCCAAACAGAATTAAACTTCAGGATCTCCAGCAGAACATAAGCTTTCTCAAAACTGATTTCCCCAGTCAGAGAACCTTCCAGAACTCAATTCCCCGCAGAGTTAAGTTTCAGTATCCCCAGTGGAGCCTTAAAAATCTGAAAATGTTATCCCCAGTGAAGTCAAAGCTGTTAAACCCCAGCGGAGCTAAAACTTCCAACTATCAATCCCCAGCAGAACCAGATTAGTGAACATTCTCCCACAGAGATACTTCCCATCAGATTGAAGATTCTCAGTCTTACTCCTCCAACATGAGCCTCCCAGGTTCTGGACTCCCTAGTAGAGATCATCAGAATTCTCATTCCCTACAGGTCACCAAGGATTTTCTATCCCCAGCAATGGTCCTAGGATCCCTCAACAACTGAAGATATTGCTCCCCAAGCAATAAATAGTCAGCAAGGGTTCTCACCCTCAGTAATCAAAGGATTTTCAAAGCCCCAACTTTGGTTATGGGTTTATTTCCCCAACATTTGTCAAGGATTTTTTCTCCAGAACAAATTACATTTCAAGTTGATCGGTCGTTCAAAAGTTCCTTCATCACCTGTTAGAAGTTACAGTCATCAAAGATCAAGTTCTCACAAAATTCAAGTTATGAAGCCCGGATTTGACCGGAGAGTATCTTGATCTCTACAGCATACTGTGAAGCCTGGAGTATAACCGGATAACAATGTCAGACTACCATGAAGCCTGGATTACGACCAAATAGTGGTATCCCCTAAAAGCAAGCTATGAAGCCTGGATTCGACCGGATAATAGTTTAATCCCCAACAAAGTTTCTGTGAAGCCTGGATTACGACCAGACAGCGGTCAAGAATACTACGAAGCCTGGAGTCGACCAGATAGTGGTATATCTTTAACATAACCCGTGAAACCCAGATTTGACCGGATAACAGCTTAGCAAGCTATTATGAAGCCTGGATTACGACCAGATAACAATACAAGTTTCTGTGAAGCCTGGATTACGACTAGACAGCAGTCAAGAATACTACGACGCCTGGAGTCGACCAGATAGTAGTATATCTTTAACACAAGCTGTGAAGCCCGGATTTGACCAGATAACATCTTAGCAAGCTATTGTGAAGTCTGGATTACGACCAGATAACAATACAAGTTTATGTGAAGCCTGGATTACGACCAGACAGCAGTCATGAATACTACGAAGCCTGAAGTCGACCAGATAGTGGTATATCTTCAACACAAGCCGTGAAGCCCGGATTTGACCGGATAACAGCTTAACAAGCTATTGTGAAGCCTGGATTACGACCAGATGGCAATACAAGTTTCTGTGAAAGCCTGGAGATCGACCAGATAACAGTTAACCTTTAACAGAATGAAGACTCTCGTCCTGGAAACCCCAGTAGATTGGCATACAACCCAAGCTCCTGATTCCCCAACAGTGGTCCCAAGACTCCTCATTTTCAACGATCAAAAGATTCTTGCAATCCCCTGCAGCAGTCAAGGATTCACTTCCCCCAGCAGCAGTCAAGATTCTTTTATCTCCATCTATCCAGGATTCATCTATCCCCAGCAAGACAGCTCATCAGCTTACATGCGCATTCATTACATTCATATCATAAACATTGATATAACATATATTGCATCATACATTTCATGCAACATAACTTTGTGTTTCAGCTAATATTTTACCCTTTTCAGGATAAGATTAATAAGCTCAACTTTTGAAAACAGTTTACGGACGCTTCCCAACATGGATGCTGCTCTATTGCTTATTCAATTTCAAGACTTCTGAAAACAGTTTACGGATTCTCCAAACACGGATGTTAATCTATCGCTCGTTTAGATTCTTCAACTTCTGAAAACAGTTTACGGATTCTCCAAACACGGATGTTAATTTATCGCTTGTTCAGACTCAACTTTTGAAAACAGTTTACGGACGCTCCCCAACATGGATGCTGCTCTATTGCTTATTCAACTTCAAGACTTCTGAAAACAGTTTACAGGTTCTCCAGACACGGATGTTAACCTATCGCTTGTTCAGATTCTTCAACTTCTGAAAACAGTTTACGGATTCTCCAGACACGGATGTTAATCTATCGCTTGTTCAGACTCCACTTTTGAAAACAGTTTACGGATGCTTCCGGATACGGATGTCAATCTATTGCTTATTCAGGCCCCCAGTTCAGAGATGTTCCAAAACATGGACACCTTTCTGATACTCATTGCTTTCACCTACAACATGCATTCCAGATGGCATCTTTAAGCCCATCCCCAACAAGATTCTGTCACCCCTCCAGATGGCATCTTTAAGCCCATCTCCAAATGGCATCTCTGACCCCATTCCCGCATCCATTGTTTTGACGAGTGCAAATTTAAGGGCACTCTAGTGTCCAATCTCCTTTTACCTTCGAGACGCGAAAGGCAAACCTGCCAATCTAACTCCTCAGGTGCAAGAAGATTGAACAGGGGCAACTGTTGTACCCCAAAATTTTCCCTCCTATTTCATCAACATTTTCTCATCACAAGACTCTTGGAACTCAAGATCAAGTTAGGGTTTGCTCTGCTCAAGACCACTCCTTGCACTGTTGACCCAAATTAGGGTTTGAGTTTGCACAAAGATGTTTTGACCTAAAATTCCCAAAGTGACTTTCATGCTTCATGTTGGACTTACAAGTTTATCCATACCAAGTTTCAAGCCTTGATTCCAATCTTTGCCCAATCAATTGGACAGTTGACCTAGAATTTAGCTGTATTGGGAAAAAAGTCAACTGTGGCCAATTGACAGTCAAACTTCATGATTTTTGACCCACATCAACATTTTGAACTCATATGAACCATTTGATCAAGTTTGGATCACAATTCCATAAGAAATTTGATCAGATCACCAAAAGGGCAAAATGGTCATTTTTAGGGTTTTGACAGCACAAAGGCAATTTTTGACTGTTTAACCTAACCAATGGCAAACCAAGCTCACATATGGACTCAAGAACTCAATGGCATTGTCTTGATCCATTCAACAAGTTCAAAACATCTCAAATGCAAAGGATTGACAGATGAATTTTCCAGTCAACTGATCAAAATTTGACTGTATACTGAAAAGTCAAACTTTGACTTTTTGGTCAAAATCAAGTGCCAAGATTCATTTTTCATCAAGACATGTCAAATTATGAAACTTGTTCATCAAGAAACCCAAAATTGCAAATTAGGGTTTAAAATGAAGAAATTTCATAACTTAGAAATTTTCTAAGTTATAAAATTTCCTTATTTTTTCCTAACTTTGTCCCATTTTTTCACCAAGATGAAAATGGATTCAAACAAAACTCAAAACATGAAAGTTGTATTACATTGCAAAATCTACAACTTTGATTCACAAAGTTTTCTCAAAGCAAGCTTGTAGCTCAAGTTATGATTTTTGGAACAAGGGTGCAAAACATTTTTAACTTAGAGAAATTTTGACCTATTCTAGGCAGGATTTTTGTCCAACTTCTTGGCCATTTTTCACATGCTTCCACTTGGAGTTTCAATTTGCATTACCAATATGGTTTGTAGTACACATTCCAAGATTTCCAAAAAGAACTTCTCAAATACCCTTGTGGTTAGGGAGAATCAAATTTGCAAAGTTGGGCAAAATTCACTTTTGTTCATGGCCAAAGCTTGTTCATAACATTGGCATTTTCAAGTCAGCAGGATTTGTGATAGTTTGCAGGCCTATAAACCTCTTCAAACTCAATAATTAAATGCCTAACCTTTGTGTTCAAGCATTTTTTTGTGCATTTAGTCATTACACAAAGAACTAATCCATAATTAGAAAAAGCAACTTTGCCATTTTTGTAAAGTAGTGCTTTATGTCAAATTCAAAATCCAAGAGGCATGGGCCAGATCTTTGAGGCTAGCATTTGTACACAAATCCCTCTGATCAAGAACAAGAGAGGCAATATACTTTAGGGCATTGTACAGGCCTGTATTGAAACTTGCATTCTCTTTGCTTACATTAGAAGAAACTTAGCAAAACTCATACCAACTCTCATTCCTGTAAAAACCAGCCAAAGCAAACTTTGCAAACGTCTTTCACACTCCCTAACTGACCTAAAACACGAATCAACCACCCCTCAAACCTCCTCAAACACAAAAACACCCTCTTTCTGCAGAAACAGAGCAAGTTCTGCAACTTGACTTCCACAAACATTTCCACTCGTGCACTTTGGCTAAGACCAGTTCAAATACATTCTATATCATCCATACAAACTATCCCAAGCATTAAACTCAAGCTGTAACACCCATAACCACGTTTGTCATTTTTATTTTCAAGCTGTGCAGGTTGACTTCCATAGCACGATTCAGTTGATTTTAAAGCAAGCTAGGAGTTGGAGAAGCATCCTTGGACTTCAGGCAAGCTTTACAAAAGCTCAAAATCCATTGGAAGTTGCTACATTGTTCTGTTCAAGTCAAGCTGAAACAGGTAAAAACATGAACTTCTATCTCTCTATCCAGGCATGATTAAGCTTAGGTTTGTGAAGAAAACATGTTCTACGCATAGCCCTGAAGCCATCCATGTATTTACTTTTCATTTATATTATGCGTGCTGTGAGAATTTTGGCCATGAACATTGAAGAAAAATTAGGTCAGAAATTGGGGATGAAGAAACTCTCCCTCGTTTCTTAGAGTTAGGTCAAGATTTTTATATGTCTGAATTCGTCTCTTGATGCTCTACATTATTGGTGTTATGAGTTTTGCATGAAAGTCCAGGAATCAGGAGTTAGGACTGGCTTGGGCTGGGCCTGAATCAGTCTTGCTTTTTGCACCCCTTTTCTTATTTTGTGCACCCCCTGGCCCATTGTGTGAAATATTTATCATTTTTGACTTTTTCTTTTTGATTTTGACTTAATATTTTTTGCTCAAATATAAAAAATATAAAAAATATTTTTCCATACATTTTTGCATTTATTTGGTATTTATTTGTTTTATTTAGCATATACATGTAAATAAATATATTTTCTCTTTATTCAAAACACTAGAAAATAATACAAAAAAACATATATTTTTTAGTTATTATTTATTATTTACATTTTGAAAACATTTTCTAAAAAATATACTTTTTGTAAATAATTAATATTTTACTCTTGTACATATTTAATATATTTAATATATAATATAAATACTTGTATATATTTATTATAACACTTAGGATAAAATATGAAAATAATACATTTTTATTTTTATTAATATATGACACAAAAAAATACTTTTTTCACAATATACTTCTTTTTTTTTTTTTTTTTTGTATAAATTGATATATAAATATTGTATATATTTAACAAATAAATACTATTTATTTAAAAAACTAGGGTTTTGCCCTAAACCACAAAATATTCAAAATTTGACCTTTTTATTTTTGTTTATATTATACATTGAAAAACATTTTCACATACATAAAAAAATCTTTTTTTGCATAATACATTTTTGCATATTTATTGTATTTATTCATATATTGTACAATTTGATATTTGTATATTCAATATGGATGTAATAGTTTTAGATTTAATTTCTTGCTAAATATCCTCCCATTCAAACATTTCTACCCCCATCCCCATAATCATGTTGTAATAATTTAGGACTTTAAATTTCGGCATTTAAAAGCTTTCAAATTATGCCATGATAGACCTAGGGTTTGTATGCAAAAATCAAATAACAAATAGCTTGACCTAATTCAAAGATAAACATGTATGCAAAACAAAACACAATGCACACTTGCACCCTTAGGGTTACTCCACTTGTTTCCTTCAAAAATGGGCCATGTTGCATGTTGAGTATCTTTGGAAAAACAAAAACAAATCAAATGATCATAGTCCCTAAATGACGCTTTCTCAAGTTGCCTAAAAAATGATCAAGTCCCTTGAAGAAAAAATTGCCAAAGACACTTGGCATCATTGCATTCATGGTCCATACGATGACCTGCGCCCGTCCCGTTAACATCCTAACACAAGATTGTCCACCAAATACAATGGTGGAACAATACTGTTAAAAGGGTTAAAACATAGAAAAAATCTTTGAGTAAATTTAGGGGTAGACAACTCTTAGTTACTTGATCAAACTTGCAAAACACACTTGCCTACTTTCAAAACACACTCCACAACACAACTTTCAAAACAACTTTCAAAACCTTGAAACATCTTTTCAAAAAGATAAACACCTTTTGTAAAACATTCGAGTAAAGAATTGTTACAAGGGTTGCCTAGACAAGGCATCTTTTTCAAAACATTTTAAAAACCACACACACAAAGCACCATTTCAAACAATTGAAAAGAAAAGGCAAGTGATCTAAGCAAGTAACTAAGAGACCATGGATAACCATGGATAGAAAGGGTGCTAATACCTTCCCTTTCTATAATCTACTCCCCGAACACAAGAAAACATCTCAAAGGTTTTTCCTGTGCTTTTTAACCTTTCCTTAGGATAAAATAAAAAGTCGGTGGCGACTCTTGCTAAACCAAAACATTTGCGAAAACAAACGCAAAACCTCAAGTCAGTTCTCCCACCGTATCACAGCTATGATTAAGCTTTCAATATTATTACATATATTTTGTCCATTTTTTATGCATCTTTCCCTTCTTTTTGATAATGTCAAGGGGGGAGAAGGATGTGGTACTTTATGCTTGTATTTCCTGTATCTTAACTTTCAAGGTACTCTCCAATCAAGATGAAAAATTGCAAAGGATTCCAACCCTCTCCTACATAGGGGGAGTTTTGCATCTTAGGGGGAGAAGCTCTTCCGGAAAGTACATCGCATAAAGCAAGATTATTTGTCATCATCAATAATGGGGAGAATGTAAAATCAAGCTTCACAAATAAGCTTTTGTTTTGATGAAGACAAACCATGGCTAACAAAGAAGGCAAAGATTTGTGATCAAGCATCAAGCATCTAAGAATCTAAGGATAATATCTTCATTCAAAGCTCTCAACAACTTTAAAGGTATAATAATATTATATACTTTGATCTTAAGATATAGATGCTCAAAAATGAAAAAGAAATGTTTAAGAATCATTACTAAAGCTTTTCAAAGATAAAATTTCACTTTTCTTCTGCATGCAATCAATTTAAATCTTAGTGAAATCGATTGCACTCTTCAAAATTCCAAATCTTTCGCTTCTGTTTCTTTGTGCAATCGATTTACATTCCTATGCAATCGATTGCATACTTTAAATTTTCAAAATGTTTGCTACTGACTTTGCATGCAATAGATTACATTGTTAGTGCAATCGATTGCACTCTTAAATATTTTGAAAAAATGTCTGTTAAAAACCTTGTGCAATCAATTTACACCAAGGTGCAATCGATTACACACTGCATGAATTTGAAAAATAACAGCTTTGTTCATGCCTTTTGATCATGCCTTTTCATTACATCTTTTCACTCAAACTTGGCATTTGTTCATGATACATTTCCAGATCTTCATGTTGTTTCAAAAGGTTGTTATGAACATATAAATATTCAATTTCAAATCCAGATCTAACACCTTCTTTCATAAATATTTTCTGACATTTTAAAATACAAACTCAAGCATTCTTCATTTTCATGCATAAGTTTTCTGCACATTTTCATACTTTAAACATAAAACTTTGAGCAAATATATCTTAAGTCTTTGTAAAATATTATTATTGAAAGAAGAAGATTATACATTGTCAAATCACTCTAAGTGATCAATATTACTCTACTCACTCAAACTCACAAATTGATATTTACTTACTTATTTTCCAGGATTGTTGGAATTAAGTTTAAGTGTTTTTGTTGAAATCTTGTCTTTCCAAAGTTGTTGGATACAAGTTTAGTTACATTGAGAGGATTGTTCTCTGAGGTAACTTAGTGAAAATCCAAAAGGATTGTCCTTGGTCTAAGAGGATTGTTCTTAGTTGTTTTATTGGTTAGAGTCTTGTATAGAAGGACTAGGGTGTCTTGTCTAGAGATCTAACAATAAGGAAATCTCTTTCATGTTGAAAGGGGACTGGAGTACTCTCGGACTGTGAGGGGAACCAGGATACATCATTGTGTTCTTTACTTTTCCGCGTTTACCGCTTTCATCACTAGTCATAAACCAGAAAAGAAAGAAACACAATTGTAAACTCATGCTCTAAACCAGAAAAATAATATCCATCTCACTAAAATGGCAGAATTATTAAAGTACCTAATTCACCCCCCCCCCTCTTAGGCGCACTCTCATACTTACAATTGGTATCAGAGCAGGTTATAGGTAACCTGCTCCTAAAAGATCCAGAATGGCTGCCGCAAATTATAATCTCGTTTTCAGAGATGGTGGAAGTAACATCAAGCCTCCTCTATTTTGTGGTGAATATTTTGACTTCTGGAAAATACGCATGAAGGTACATCTAGAAGCACAAGGAGAAGAAATATGGGATGCCGTCGAAAGTGGTCTATTTATCCCTATAACGGTAATCAATGGTGTTGGCTCATCAAAGCCTAAAACTACATGGGACGATGATGATAAGAAGAATGTTCTCTATGACAAAAAGGAAATAAACCTTCTTCAAGGTGCACTTAGCATGGACAAATTCTTCCGTGTCTCGGCATGCAAAACAGAGAAATAAATATGGGATACCTTGGTAGAAACGCATGAAGGAACCGTTGAAGTTAAAAGATCGAGATTAAATACTTTTAGTCAAGAATACGAACTATTCAGAATGCAGCCCCGAGAATCAATCCTCGACTTGCAGAAAAGATTTGTACACTTGACAAATCATTTGAAAGCACTCGGTAAGACTTTAACTAATGATGAACTTAATCTTAAAGTGCTTAGATCTTTATCCAGGGAATGGCAACCAAAAGTGACAGCAATATCCGAGAATAAGAATCTATCCACAATGACTTCCGCCACTTTGTTCGGGAAACTTCAACAATATGAGACGGAACTTGCAAGACTTGAAAAGCATGAAATCCAAGTAAAAGATTCATAAGACATGGCTCTAAATACAAGGATAAAAAATCATGATAGCAATAAAGAGGATGAATCCACTAGTAGTGAAGATGATGATCTTATCAAGAAGATTGAAAAGGTTCTACGAAAATAAAGAAAAAGGGAAGCACCAACAAGGAAGGTTATATGCTTTGAATGTGGAGAGAAGGGACATGTTAAAAGTGAATGTCCTAAACATGAAAAGAATAAGAAATATTTCAAGAGAAATAAAGATAAAAAGTCAAAGAAAGCATATATAGCATGGGAAAGTTCATCTTCCGATTCCGAAAACAATCAATGTGCATTAGTGCAGAAATGACTTTTTACATCGGGTGAAATTGACTTTTTACATCGGTTTTGGGTCCGATGTAAAGTCAGGCGATATAGTAAATCAGGGACTTTTAACATCGGTTCTGGGACCGATGTAAAAAGTCCCTTTTTTACATCGGTTATAATATCAGAACCGATGTAATAACCTGTTATTATGCACATTTTTAAAAAAATTGATCCAGTTTTTTACATCGGTTGGAAGTAATACCCGATGTAAAAAGTCCATTTTTTACATCGGTTATAATATATGAACCGATGTAAGAAACAATTATTATGCACATTTTTTAAAAAAATTGATCCAGTTTTTTACATCGGTTAGAAGTAATACCCGATGTAAAAAGTCCCTAGTGACGCGACTTTTTACATCGGTTATTATCCCCAACCGATGTAAAAAGTCCCTTTTTGAAAGTTTTTACATCAGTTTTTACTAATAACCGATGTAAAATGTATGAAATTTTTTTGGAATAGATTATTTATTTTCTGGATGTTTCCCTGTACAAATATAATTTGTACCCATTTTTTCATATTTTTCCAATATCACACAGACTATATTTATGTCGCTATATAGATTTCATAGCTTTCCAACATCACATATATCACATCTAGGTCGATGTTTTCATATTTTTTACAACAAACTTACAAATTGAACAATTGTATTGCAAACTTGTATTGTATTACAACAAAAAAACTTACAATTACAAATTCTTCACAAAATATACAACAATATTCAACTATTTATAAGTCTTTTTTCAAAACTTACAATTACATATTATTCTTTGCATGCCATCTAAGATTCTTTGCATCATCTGTATTGGCGAATAATCTCTTGAACCTTGAAATTATTGGTAGGTACCATACGACTTTCGCAGGAGGACCCATTTTGACCACCTCATCATCAATTGATTCACCATCTTTCTTTTTGTAGCGTGAAGCCTTGCATTTTGGACAATGATTATACTCTTCATACTCGTTTCTATATAATATGCAATCATTAGGGCATGCATGTATCTTTTCATACTCCAAACCCATCGGACACAATATTTTCTTCGCCTCGTAATAACGACTTGGCATTACATTACCTTCTGGAAGCATTTCGGTCAACAATTCAAGCAACTCAGTAAAACTTTTGTCAGTCCACCCATTCTTTGCCTTCAGATTAAATAATTTTAACACGGCTGATAGACGTGTAAATTTTTTGCATCCCGTGTACAATGGTTTATCTTTGTCATTGCATAAAGTATCATACGCATGTGCCCTCTTAAATGAATCTTGTCCAATATCACGCAACATGTCTTCTAGACGATCGTCCATTTCTACACTAACATCATCTATTTGAGACACGTCTGACTTTGCTACTATTTCACTGTGCCATATCCATTTTGTATAACTTTGACAAATCCCTACACAAATTAGATGATCCATGATTTCTTTCTTACTACGTTTTGGTTCTTTATTTGCACAACGAACACATGGATAGAGAAAAAGCATAGGAAGACTTTTGTCAGCATTACTGTCAGCAAACTGTAGAAATTACATCACTCCATGTTTGTACTCGTCACTTAATCGATTAGCTCTCATCCAACTATGATCCATAACTATGTTCACACGGAGGAAGGTCTGACGAACGGTGTGCCCGCGGCTGCGCTACTTCACGGAGATTCCGAGATTGCAAGTTGCGCTGCTTCGCGGAGAAAGCAAAATATAATCAAATTTCAATGGCAAGGTGATAACTCTATTAAGATTTCAAAACTTGAAACTCAAGTCTACAAAACTCTTTATTGAGAAAAAAGGTGCTACTTATCAAGTTGATGGAAATATTGAGGAGTGCAACATACAACATTCATATACAATATGTAAGGGTGATTTTGAACTATTTTAAACATCATCAAATTGTCAAGTTATATTTTTAAAATCATTATGTCAAGTTTTGTGATATTTGTAGTTAGAATCAAGGCAGTAGGATTTGGCTGTAAATTATTATTATAATACTAAAAGGACGTAACATATAAATATTGTGATGTTAAAATAATTTATTTTGGTCCTTTCTTTTTTCATTACAGTAGAAACCCGGTTCCCCTATAGGTACAACCCAGAATTCAAAAATAACACGCAGGAACCGGTTCCCCTATAGGTACAACCCGGTTCCTGGTACAAATTCCTGGGAAGTTATTTTTGAACAAGTTTGGAACCCGGTTCCCTGTTAGGTAGGAACCGGTTCCTGAAGCTTTTTTTCTGACTTCTTTTTCCTGAAACAGATCTCAAACATAGTATTATTTCAAACAAGTGAAGAATGTGACTTACAGTTGAAACGGCGAGCGAGGAAGGGCGTGAATCGGCCGGTGAAAAGTCGTGAACAGCGTGAACAGAGTGAACGACGTGAAACGGCGGCAAGGAGACGTAATCAAATTTCAACAAACCGAATCATCTATGTTCATCAAACAAATATGCAAATTCACAACAAAAATCATCATTAATGGCGGTCGAAAACGATGAAACACGAACGAACAGAACCACCGCGGTCAAAGAATATTACCGAATCGGAATCGGGCGGGCATAAGGCAGTCGCGGTGGCAATCAGAATCGGGCGGGGTTGAGGAAGACGGAATCGGAATCGAAAGCGACCAGAATCGGAAACAAAAACAAGGGAAAATGGAGTTGTAATTTTTCTACTGTTTGGGAAATGTTTGGGAAATAAGGGTTTGGCACCTATTACATCGGTGCATTGTAATACCCGATGTAAGGGTTGGATGGCTATTACATCAGTGCATTGTAATACCCGATGTAAGGGTTGGCAAGCTTTTTTTTTTTTTACAACCCAGAATTCAAAAATAACACGCAGGAACCGGTTCACTTATAGGTACAACCCGGTTCCTGGTACAAATTCCAGGGAAGTGATTTTTGAACAAGTTTGGAACCCGGTTCCATGTTAGGTAGGAACCGGTTCCTGAAGCTTTTTTTCTGACTTTTTTTTTTACAATGCACCTATTACATCGGTGCATTGTAATACCCGATGTAATAAGTTGTAAAAAATTTAATTTATTCTTTAATTTATTTTTTATATTAATATCTGTTGTGAAGATATTACATCGGTTTTGAGTCAACCGATGTAATATGTTGCATGTTTTTTATTAATATTTCTACTACCTTGTTTCTTATTTACAAAAATGCCACCGTATTTTTTTCTGAAAACTTTTTACATCGGTGGATGCGTTTGCCCGATGTAATAGGTAGCGAAATATATTTTTTTCCATATTTTTTATATTATTACAAATAAATACCTGATGTAAACAGTTTGTTAATTGTATTTTTTACATCATATATTTTGATACCCGATGTAAAAACCTTTTCTCAAATGTCTTTTTTTTAGTAGTGGTGTTAATCTCGCATTGATGGCCTCACACCATTCCGATGATGAAGATAATGAGGTTAGTAATGAATTTTCTCTTTTTGATAGTGATGCACAAGGTGCTATAGATGAACTATTGAATGAATGCAAACTTCTGTATAAAACCAATTCATCACAAAAGAAACAAATTCCATCCTTAGAAGAAAAATATGTTTCAATGGAAAAAGATTTCAAAGAAGAAAAACAAAAATCAAGTGATGAACAAAAATAGAATTTTGTATGCAAAAATTGTGATTCACTCTATTTCCAAATTGTCCAATTAAAAAGAGTCATTGAAAGATATGAAAAAGGCCAAATTGGATTGGAAGGTGTTCTTAGCCAACAAAGATACTCCAATGATAAAAGTGGACTTGGATATTCAAAGTTTTCAAAACCAAGTTCTAACAAAACTATCTTTGTTAAGGCTAGTGATCAATCATCCGAAGAGAAAGTGAACAAACCTAAAATAGTTCGTCACTATCCGAAAAAGAAAACATTTCCTAAGAAGAAATATTATCCTTCTAGATATAGAAGTAACTTTGAACCTACTTGTTTTTATTGTGGTATTAAAGGCCATACACCTAATGCTTGCTATGTTAGAAACTTTAGTGCAGCAAGTGGGCATTATGTGTGGGTTAAGAAGGGAACTAACTATCATGGACCTAAAGCACATTGGGTACCAAATCAAACTTAATTTGTTTTGTAGGTATGCTTGAAGACCACATGCAATATTTGGTATCTTGATAGTGGTTGTTCAAAGCATATGACGGGAGACATATACTAACTTTCAAATCTAGTTCAAGTCCAAGGATTATTTCACATATGGGAAATACCTTAAAGGAAGAATTCTTGGCATTGGCAAAGTTGATACACTAACTTTCATATCCATTGAAGATGTACTTTATGTTAAAGAACAAAAGATAACTTCTAAGTACAAGTAAACTTTGTGACAAAGGCTTCAACATCATGTTTTGATGAAGATATCGACTATGTGTTTTTATCAAAGGATGATAAAAAGTATCATGAAGCAATATGGCTATGATTAAGCTTTCAATATTATTACATATATTTTGTCCATTTTTTATGCATTTTTCCCTTCTTTTTGATAATGTCAAGGGGGGAGAAGGATGTGGTACTTTATGCTTGTATTTCCTGGGTCTTAACTTTCAAGGTACTCTCCAATCAAGATGAAGAATTGCAAAGGAATCCAACCCTCTCCTACATAGGGGGATTTTTGCATCTTAGGGGGAGAAGCTCTTCCGGAAAGTACATCGCATAAAGCAAGATTGTTTGTCATCATCAAAAAGGGGGAGAATGTAAAATCAAGCTTCACAAATAAGCTTTTGTTTTGATGAAGGAAAACCATGGCTAACAAAGAAGGCAAAGATTTGTGATCAAGCATCAAGAATCTAAGAATCTAAGGATAATATCTTCATTCGAAGCTCTCAACAACTTTAAAGGTATAATAATATTATCTACTTTGATCTTAAGATATAGATGCTCAAAAATAAAAAATAAATGTTTAAGAATCATTACTCAAGCTTTTCAAAGATAAAATTTCACTTTTCGTCTGCATTCAATCGATTTATATCTTAGTGCAATCGATTGCACTCTTCAAAATTCCAAATCTTTTGCTTTTGTTTCTTTATGCAATCGATTTACATTCCCATGCAATCGATTGCATACTTAAAATTTTCAAAATGTTTGCTACTGAATTTGCATGCAATCGATTACTTTGTTAGTGCAATCGATTGCACTCTTAAATATTTTAAAAAAATATCTGTTAAAAACCTTGTGCAATCAATTTACACCAAGGTGCAATCGATTACACACTGCACGAATTTGAAAAATAACAACTTTGTTCATGCCTTTTGATCATGCCTTTTCATTACATCTTTTCACTCAAACTTGGCATTTGTTCATGATACATTTCCAGATCTTCATGTTGTTTCAAAAGGCTGTTATGAACATATAAATATTCAATTTCAAATCCAGATCTAACACCTTCTGTCATAAATATTTTATGACATTTTAAAATACAAACTCAAGCATTCTTCATTTTCGTGCATAAGTTTTCTGCACATTTTCATACTTTAAACAGAAATCTTTGAGCAAATATATCTTGAGTCTTTGTACAATATTATTATTGAAAGAAGAAGATTATACATTGTCAAATCACTCTAAGTGATCAATATTACTCTACTCACTCAAACTCACAAATTCATATTTACTTACTTATTTTCCAGGATTGTTGGAATTAATTTTAAGTGTTTTTGATGAAATCTTGCCTTTCCAAAGTTGTTGGATACAAGTTTAGTTACATTGAGTGGATTGTTCTCATAGGTAACTTAGTGAAAATCTAAGAGGATTGTTCTTGGTCTAAGAGGATTGTTCTTGGTGGTTTTATTGGTTAGAGTCTTGTATAGAAGGAATAGGGTGTCTTGTCTAGAGATCTAACAATAAGGAAATCTCTTTCATGTTGAAAGGGGACTGGAGTACACTCGGACTGTGAGGGGAACAAGGATACATCTTTGTGTTCTTTACTTTTCCGTATTTACTACTTTCATCACTATACATAAACCAGAAAAGAAAGAAACACAATTGTAAACTCATGCTCTAAACCAGAAAAATATTATCCATCTCACTAAAATGGCAGAATAATTAAAGTACCTAATTCACCCCCCCCCCCCATCTTAGGCGCTACTCTCATACTTACAATTGGTATCAGAGCAGGTTATAGGTAACCTGCTCCTAAAAGATTCAAAATGGCTTCCGCAAATCATAATCCGGTTTTCAGAGATGGTGGTAGTAACAACAAGCCTCCTCTATTTTATGGTGAATATTTTGACTTCTGGTAAATACGCATGAAGGCACATCTAGAATCACAAGGAGAAGAAATATGGGATGCCGTCGAAAATGGTCCATTTATCCCTATAACGGTAATCAATGGTGTTGGCTCATCAAAGCCTAAAACTACATGGGACGATGATGATAAGAAGAAAGTTCCCTATGACAAAAAGGAAATAAACCTTCTTCAAGGTGCACTTAGCATGGACGAATTCTTCCGTGTCTCGGCATGCAAAACAACAAAAGAAATATGGGATACCTTGGTAGAAACGCATGAAGGAACTGCTGAAGTTAAAAGATCGAGATTAAATACTTTGAGTCAAGAATACGAACTATTCAGAATGCAGCCCCGAGAATAAATCCTCGACTTGCAGAAAAGATTTGTACGCTTGACAAATCATTTGAAAGCACTCGGTAAGACTTTAACTAATGATGAACTTAATCTTAAAGTGCTTAGATCTTTATCCAGGGAATGGCAACCAAAAGTGACAGCAATATCCGAGAAGAAGAATCTATCCACAATGACTTCCGCCACTTTGTTCGGAAAACTTCAAGAATATGAGACGGAACTTGCAAGACTTGAAAAGCATGAAATCCAAGTAAAAGATTCAAAAGGCATGGCTCTAAATACAAGGATAAAAAATCATGATAGCAATCAAGAGGATGAATCCACTAGTAGTGAAGATGATGATCTTATCCAGAAGATTGAAAAGGTTCTACGAAAATAAAGAAAAAGGGAAGCACCAACAGGGAAGGTTATATGCTTTGAATGTGGAGAGAAAGGACATGTTAAGAGTGAACGTCCTACACTTGAAAAGAAGAAGAAATATTTCAAGAGAAATAAAGATAAAAAGTCAGAGAAAGCATATATAACATGGGAAAGTTCATCTTTCGATTTCGAAAACAATCAACGTGTTAATCTCGCATTGATGGCCTCACACCATTCCGATGATGAAGACAATGAGGTTAGTAATGAATTTTCTATTTTTGATAGTGATGCACAAGGTGCTATAGATGAACTATTGAATGAATGCAAAATTCTGTATAAAACCATTTCATCACAAAAGAAACAAATTTCATCCTTAGAAGAAAAATATGTTTCAATGGAAAAAGATTTCAAAGAAGAAAAACAAAAATCAAGTGATGAACAAAAACAGAATTTTGTATGCAAAAATTGTGATTCACTCTCTTTCCATATTGTCCAATTAAAAAGAGTCTTTGAAAGATATGAAAAAGGCCAAATTGGATTGGAAGGTCTTCTTAGCAAACAAAGATACTCCAATGATAAAAGTGGACTTGGATATTCAAAGTTTTCAAAACCAAGTTCTAACAAAACTATCTTTGTTAAGGCTAGTGATCAATCATCCAAAGAGAAAGTGAACAAACCTAAAGTAGTTCGTCACTATCCGAAAAAGAAAACATTTCCTAATAATAAATCTTATCCTTCTAGATATAGAAGTAACTTTGAACCTACTTGTTTTTATTGTGGTATTAAAGGCCATACACCTAACGCTTGCTATGTTAGAAACTTTAGTGCGGCAAGTGGGCATTATGTGTGGGTTAAGAAGGGAACTAACTATCATGGACCTAAAGCACATTGGGTACCAAATCAAACTTAATTTGTTTTTTAGGTATGCTTGAAGACCACATGCAATATTTGGTATCTTGATAGTGGTTGTTCAAAGCATATGACGGGAGACCTATACTAACTTTCAAATCTAGTTCAAGTCCAAGGATTATTTCACATATGGGAAATACCTTAAAGGAAGAATTCTTCGCATTGGCAAAGTTGATACACTAACTTTCATATCCATCGAAGATGTAATTTATGTTAAAGAACAAAAGACACATTCTAAGTACAAGTAAACTTTGTGACAAAGGCTTCAACATCATGTTTTGATGAAGATATCTACTATGTGTTTTTATCAAAGGATGATAAAAAGTATCATGAAGCAATATGGCTATGATTAAGCTTTCAATATTATTACATATATTTTGTCCATTTTTTATGTATCTTTCCCTTCTTTTTGATAATGTTGAAGGGGGAGAAGGATGTGGTACTTTATGCTTGTATTTCCCGAGTCATAACTTTCAAGGTACTCTCCAATCAAGATAAAGAATTGCAAAGGATTCCAACCCTCTCCTACATAGTGGGAGTTTTGCATCTTAGGGGGAGAAGCTCTTCCGGAAATTACATCTCATAAAGAAGGATTGTTTGTCATCATCAAAAAGGGGGAGAATGTAAAATAAAGCTTTACAAATAAGCTTTTCATTTGATGAAGACAAACCATGGCTAACAAAGAAGGCAAAGATTTGTGATCAAGGATCAAACATCTAAGCATCTAAGGATAATATCTTCATTCAAAGCTCTCAAAAACTTTAAAGGTATAATAATATTATCAACTTTGATCTTAAGATATAGATGCTCAAAAATGAAACAAAAATGCTTAAGAATCATTACTCAAGATTTTCAAAGATAAAATTTCACTTTTCTTCTGCATGCAACCGATTTACTTCTTAAGGCAATCGATTGCACTCTTCAAAATTCCAAATCTTTTTCTTATGTTTCTTTGTGAAATCGATTTAAATTCCTATGAAATTGATTGCATACTTAAAATTTTCAAAACGTTCGCTACTGACTTTGCATGGAATCAGTTACGTTGTTAGTGCAATCGATTGCACTCAGTTAATTTTTGCTACAGACTTTGCATGCAATCGATTACATTGTTAATGCAATCGATTGCATTCTTAAATCTTTTGAAAAAATATCTATTAAAAACCTTGTGCAATCGATTTACACCAAGGTGAAATCGATTACACACTACACGAATTTGAAAAATAAAATCTTTGTTCATGCCTTTTGATCATTCCTTTTTATTACATCTTTTCACTCAAACTTGGTATTTGTTCATGATACGATTCCAGATCTTCATGTTGTTTCAAAAGGGTGTTATGAACATATAAATATTCAATTTCAAATCCAGGTCTAACACCTTATTTCATAAATATTTTATGACATTTTAAAATACAAACTCAAGCATTCTTCATTTTCATGCATAATTTTTCTGCACATTTTCATACTTTAAACAGAAATCTTTGAGCAAATATATCTTGAGTCTTTGTACAATATTATTATTGAAAGAAGAATATTCTACATTGTCAAATCACTCTAAGTAATCAATATTACTCTACTCACTCAAACTCACAAATTGATATTTACTTACTTATTTTCCAGGATTGTTGGAATTAAGTTTAAGTGTTTTTGATGAAATCTTGT
The DNA here is from genome assembly GCA_948472305.1 of Vicia faba. Taxonomy (NCBI): domain Eukaryota; kingdom Viridiplantae; phylum Streptophyta; class Magnoliopsida; order Fabales; family Fabaceae; genus Vicia; species Vicia faba. The sequence continues at coordinate 696,565,513 of OX451738.1, read as the reverse complement.
CTTTCCAAAGTTGTTGGATACAAGTGTAGTTACATTGAGTGGATTGTTCTCATAGGTAACTTAGTTAAAATCTAAGAGGATTGTTCTTGGTCTAAGAGGATTGTTCTTGGTGGTTTTATTGGTTAGAGTCTTGTATAGAAGGAATAGAGTGTCTTGTCTAGAGATCTAACAATAAGGAAATCTCTTTCATGTTGAAAGGGGACTGGAGTACACTCGGACTGTGAGGGGAACAAGGATATATCTTTGTGTTCTTTACTTTTCCGCATTTACTACTTTCATCACTATACATAAACCAGAAAAGAAAGAAACATAATTGTAAACTCATGCTCTAAACCAGAAAAATATTATCCATCTCACTAAAATGGCAGAATCATTAAAGTACCTAATTCACCCCCCCTCTTAGGCGCTACTCTCATACTTACAATTGGTATCAGAGCAGGTTATAGGTAACCTGCTCCTAAAAGATTCAAAATGGCTTCCGCAAATCATAATCCGGTTTCCAGAGATGGTGGTAGTAACAACAAGCCTCCTCTATTTTATGGTGAATATTTTGACTTCTGGTAAATACGCATGAAGGCACATCTAGAATCACAAGGAGAAGAAATATGGGATGCCGTCGAAAATGGTCCATTTATCCCTATAACGGTAATCAATGGTGTTGGCTCATCAAAGCCTAAAACTACATGGGACGATGATGATAAGAAGAAAGTTCTCTATGACAAAAAGGAAATAAACCTTCTTCAAGGTGCACTTAGCATGATCGAATTCTTCCGTGTCTCGGCATGCAAAACAACCAAAGAAATATGAGATACCTTGGTAGAAACGCATGAAGGAACTGCTGAAGTTAAAAGATCGAGATTAAATACTTTGAGTCAAGAATACGAACTATTCAGAATGCATCCCCGAAAATCAATCCTCGACTTGCAGAAAAGATTTGTACGCTTGACAAATCATTTGAAAGCACTCGGTAAGACTTTAACTAATGATGAACTTAATCTTAAAGTGCTTAGATCTTTATCCAGGGAATGGCAACCAAAAGTGACAGCAATATCCGAGAAGAAGAATCTATCCACAATGACTTCCGCCACTTTGTTCGGAAAACTTCAAGAATATGAGACGAAACTTGCAAGACTTGAAAAGCATGAAATCCAAGTAAAAGATTCAAAAGACATGGCTCTAAATACAAGGATAAGAAATCATGATAGCAATCAAGAGGATGAATCCACTAGTAGTGAAGATGATGATCTTATCCAGAAGATTGAAAAGGTTCTACGAAAATAAAGAAAACGGGAAGCACCAACAGGGAAGGTTATATGCTTTGAATGTGGAGAGAAAGAACATGTTAAGAGTGAACGTCCTACACTTGAAAAGAAGAAGAAATATTTCAAGAGAAATAAAGATAAAAAGTCAGAGAAAGCATATATAACATGGGAAAGTTCATCTTTCGATTTCGAAAACAATCAACGTGTTAATCTCGCATTGATGGCCTCACACCATTTCGATGATGAAGACAATGAGGTTAGTAATGAATTTTCTATTTTTGATAGTGATGCACAAGGTGCTATAGATGAACTATTGAATGAATGCAAAATTCTGTATAAAACCATTTCATCACAAAAGAAACAAATTTCATCCTTAGAAGAAAAATATGTTTCAATGGAAAAAGATTTCAAAGAAGAAAAACAAAAATCAAGTGATGAACAAAAACAGAATTTTGTATGCAAAAATTGTGATTCACTCTCTTTCCATATTGTCCAATTAAAAAGAGTCTTTGAAAGATATGAAAAAGGCCAAATTGGATTGGAAGGTGTTCTTAGCCAACAAAGATACTCCAATGATAAAAGTGGACTTGGATATTCAAAGTTTTCAAAACCAAGTTCTAACAAAACTATCTTTGTTAAGGCTAGTGATCAATCATCCAAAGAGAAAGTGAACAAACCTAAAATAGTTCGTCACTATCCGAAAAAGAAAACATTTCCTAATAAGAAATCTTATCCTTCTAGATATAGAAGTAACTTTGAACCTACTTGTTTTTATTGTGGTATTAAAGGTCATACACCTAACGCTTGCTATGTTAGAAACTTTAGTGCGGCAAGTGGGCATTATGTGTGGGTTAAGAAGGGAACTAACTATGATGGACCCAAAGAACATTGGGTACCAAATCAAACTTAATTTGTTTTGTAGGTATGCTTGAAGACCACATGCAATATTTGGTATCTTGATAGTGGTTGTTCAAAGCATATGACGGGAGACCTATACTAACTTTCAAATCTAGTTCAAGTCCAAGGATTATTTCACATATGGGAAATACCTTAAAGGAAGAATTCTTCGCATTGGCAAAGTTGATACACTAACTTTCATATCCATCGAAGATGTAATTTATGTTAAATAACAAAAGACACCTTCTAAGTACAAGTAAACTTTGTTACAAAGGCTTCAACATCATGTTTTGATGAAGATATCTACTATGTGTTTTTATCAAAGGATGATAAAAAGTATCATGAAGCAATATGGCTATGATTAAGCTTTCAATATTATTACATATATTTTGTCCATTTTTTATGCATCTTTCCCTTCTTTTTGATAATGTCAAAGGGGGAGAAGGATGTGGTACTTTATGCTTGTATTTCCTGAGTCATAACTTTCAAGGTACTCTCCAATCAAGATAAAGAATTGCAAAGGATTCCAACCCTCTCCTACATAGGGGGAGTTTTGCATCTTAGGGGGAGAAGCTCTTCCGGAAAGAACATCGCATAAAGCAGGATTGTTTGTCATCATCAAAAAGGGGGAGAATGTAAAATTAAGCTTTACAAATAAGCTTTTCTTTTGATGAAGACAAACCATGGCTAACAAAGAAGGCAAAGATTTGTGATCAAGGATCAAACATCTAAGCATCTAAGGATAATATCTTCATTCAAAGCTCTCAAAAACTTTAAAGGTATAATAATATTATCAACTTTGATCTTAAGATATAGATGCTCAAAAATGAAACAAAAATGCTTAAGAATCATTACTCAAGATTTTCAAAGATAAAATTTCACTTTTCTTCTGCATGCAACCGATTTACATCTTAAGGCAATCGATTGCACTCTTCAAAATTCCAAATCTTTTTCTTATGTTTATTTGTGCAATCGATTTACATTCCTATGAAATCGATTGCATACTTAAATTTTTCAAAACGTTCGCTACTGACTTTGCATGGAATCAGTTACATTGTTAGTGCAATCGATTTCACTCAGTTAATTTTTGCTACAGACTTTGCATGCAATCGATTACATTGTTAATGCAATCGATTGCATTCTTAAATATTTTGAAAAAATATCTATTAAAAACCTTGTGCAATCGATTTACACCAAGGTGCAATCGATTACACACTCCACGAATTTGAAAAATAAAATCTTTGTTCATGCCTTTTGATCATTCCTTTTTATTACATCTTTTCACTCAAACTTGGTATTTGTTCATGATACATTTCCAAATCTTCATGTTGTTTCAAAAGGGTGTTATGAACATATAAATATTCAATTTCAAATCCAGGTCTAACTCCTTATTTCATAAATATTTTATGATATTTTAAAATACAAACTCAAGCATTCTTCATTTTCATGCATAATTTTTCTGCACATTTTCATACTTTAAACAGAAATCTTTGAGAAAATATATCTTGAGTCTTTGTACAATATTATTATTGAAAGAAGAATATTCTACATTGTCAAATCACTCTAAGTAATCAATATTACTCTACTCACTCAAACTCACAAATTGATATTTACTTACTTATTTTCCAGGATTGTTGGAATTAAGTTTAAGTGTTTTTGATGAAATCTTGTCTTTCCAAAGTTGTTTGATACAAGTGTAGTTACATTGAGAGGATTGTTCTCATAGGTAACTTAGTGAAAATCTAAGAGGATTGTTCTTGGTCTAAGAGGATTGTTCTTGGTGGTTTTATTGGTTAGAGTCTTGTATAGAAGGAATAGGGTGTCTTGTCTAGAGATCTAACAATAAGGAAATCTCTTTCATGTTGAAAGGGGACTGGAGTACTCTCGGACTGTGAGGGGAACAAGGATACATCTTTGTGTTCTTTACTTTTCCGCATTTACTGCTTTCATCACTATACATAAACCAGAAAAGAAAGAAACACAATTGTAAACTCATGCTCTAAACCAGAAAAATATTATCCATCTCACTAAAATGGCAGAATCATTAAAGTACCTAATTCACCCCCCCCCCCCTCTTAGGCGCTACTCTCATACTTACAATTGGTATCAGAGCAGGTTATAGGTAACCTGCTCCTAAAAGATTCAAAATGGCTTCCGTAAATCATAATCCGGTTTTCAGAGATGGTGGTAGTAACAACAAGCCTCCTCTATTTTATGGTGAATATTTTGACTTCTGGTAAATACGCATGAAGGCACATCTAGAATCACAAGGAGAAGAAATATGGGATGCCGTCGAAAATGGTACATTTATCCCTATAACGGTAATTAATGGTGTTGGCTCATCAAAGCCTAAAACTACATGGGACGATGATGATAAGAAGAAAGTTCTCTATTACAAAAAGGAAATAAACCTTCTTCAAGGTGCACTTAGCATGAACGAATTCTTCCGTGTCTCGGCATGCAAAACAACCAAAGAAATATGGGATACCTTGGTAGAAACGCATGAAGGAACTGCTGAAGTTAAAAGATCGAGATTAAATACTTTGAGTCAAGAATACGAACTATTCAGAATGCAGCCCCGAAAATCAATCCTCGACTTGCAGAAAAGATTTGTACACTTGACAAATCATTTCAAAGCACTCGGTAAGACTTTAACTAATGATGAACTTAATCTTAAAGTGCTTAGATCTTTATCCAGGGAATGGCAACCAAAAGTGACAGCAATATCCGAGAAGAAGAATCTATCCACAATGACTTCTGCCACTTTGTTCGGAAAACTTCAAGAATATGAGACGGAACTTGCAAGACTTGAAAAACATTAAATCCAAGTAAAAGATTCAAAAGAAATGGCGCTAAATACAAGGATAAAAAATCATGATAGCAATCAAGAGGATGAATCCACTAGTAGTGAAGATGATGATCTTATCAAGAAGATTGAAAAGGTTCTACGAAAATAAAGAAAAAGGGAAACACAACAAGGAAGGTTATATGCTTTGAATGTGGAGAGAAAGGGCATGTTAAGAGTGAATGTCCTGCACTTGAATAGAAGAAGAAATATTTCAAGAGAAATAAAGATAAAAAGTCAGAGAAAGCATATATAGCATGGGAAAGTTCATCTTTCGATTCCGAAAACAATCAACGTGTTAATCTCGCATTGATGGCCTCACACCATTTCGATGATGAAGACAATGAGGTTAGTAATGAATTTTCTATTTTTGATAGTGATGCACAAGGTGCTATAGATGAACTATTGAATGAATGCAAAATTCTATATAAAACCATTTCATCACAAAAGAAACAAATTTCATCCTTAGAAGAAAAATATGTTTCAATGGAAAAAGATTTCAAAGAAGAAAAACAAAAATCAAGTGATGAACAAAAACAGAATTTTGTATGCAAAAATTGTGATTCACTCTCTTTCCAAATTGTCCAATTAAAAAGAGTCATTGAAAGATATGAAAAATGCCAAATTGGATGGGAAGGTGTTCTTAGCCAACAAAGATACTCCAATGATAAAAGTGGACTTGGATATTCAAAGTTTTCAAAACCAAGTTCTAACAAAACTATCTTTGTTAAGGCTAGTGATCAATCATCCAAAGAGAAAGTGAACAAATCTAAAATAGTTCGTCACTATCCGAATAAGAAAACATTTCCTAAGAATAAATCTTATCCTTCTAGATATAGAAGTAACTTTGAACCTACTTGTTTTTATTGTGGTATTAAAGGCCATACACCTAACGCTTGCTATGTTAGAAACTTTAGTCCGGCAAGTGGGCATTATGTGTGGGTTAAGAAGGGAACTAATTATGATGGACCCAAAGCACATTGGGTACCAAATCAAACTTAATTTGTTTTATAGGTATGCTTGAAGACCACATGTAATATTTGGTATCTTGATAGTGGTTGTTCAAAGCATATGACGGGAGACATATACTAACTTTCAAATGTAGTTCAAGTTCAAGGATTATTTCACATATGCGAAATACCTTAAAGGAAGAATTCTTGGCATTGGCAAAGTTGATACACTAACTTTGATATCCATTGAAGATGTACTTTATGTTAAAGAACAAAAGACAACATCTAAGTACAAGTCAACTTTGTGACAAAGGCTTCAACATCATGTTTTGATGAAGATATCTACTATGTGTTTTTATCAAAGGATGATAAAAAGTATCATGAAGCAATATGGCTATGATTAAGCTTTCAGTATTATTACATATATTTTTTCCATTTTTTATGCATCTTTCCCTTCTTTTTGATAATGTCAAAGGGGGAGAAGGATGTGGTACTTTATGCTTGTATTTCCTGTGTCTTAACTTTCAAGGTACTCTCCAATCAAGATGAAGAATTGCAAAGGATTCCAACCCTCTCCTACATAGGGGGAGTTTTGCATTTTAGGGGGCGAAGCTCTTCCGGAAAGTACATCGCATAAAGCAAGATTGTTTGTCATCATCAAAAAGGGGGAGAATGTAAAATCAAGCTTCACAAATAAGCTTTTGTTTTAATGAAGACAAACCATGGCTAACAAAGAAGGAAAAGATTTGTGATCAAGCATCAAGCATCTAAGCATCTAAGGATAATATCTTCATTCAAAGCTCTCAACAACTTTAAAGTATAATAATATTATCTACTTTGATCTTAAGATATAGATGCTCAAAAATGAAACAGAAATGTTTAAGAATCATTACTCAAGATTTTCAAAGATAAAATTTCACTTTTCTTCTGCATGCAATCGATTTACATCTTAGTGCAATCGATTGCACTCTTCAAAATTCCAAATCTTTTGCTTCTGTTTCTTTGTTCAATCGATTTACATTCCTATGCAATCGATTGCATACTTAAATTTTTCAAAACGTTTCCTACTGACTTTGCATGCAATCGATTACATTGTTAGTGCAATTGATTGCACTCAGTTAACTTTTGCTACTGACGTTGCATGCAATCGATTACATTGTTAATGCAATCGATTGCCCTCTTAAATATTTTGAAAAAATATCTTTTAAAAACCATGTGCAATCGATTTACACCAAGGTGAAATCGATTACACACTGCACGAATTTGAAAAATAACAGCTTTGTTCATGCCTTTTGATCATGCCTTTTCATTACATATTTTCACTCAAACTTGGAATTTGTTCATGATACATTTCCAGATATTCATGTTGTTTCAAAAGGCTGTTATGAACATATAAATATTCAATTTCAAATCCAGATCTAACACCTTCTTTCATAAATATTTTCTGACATTTTAAAATACAAACTAAAGCATTCTTCATTTTCATGCATAAGTTTTCTGCACATTTTCATACTTTAAATAGAAAACTCAGAGCATATATATATCTTAAGTCTTTGTACAATATTATTATTGAAAGAAGAATATTATACATTGTCAAATCAGTCTAAGTGATCAATATTACTCTACTCACTCAAACTCACAAATTGATATTTACTTACTTATTTTCCAAGATTGTTGGAACTAAGTTTAAGTGTTTTTATTGAAATTTTTCCTTTCTAAAGTTATTGGATACAAGTTTAGTTATATTGAGAGGATTGTTCTCTGAGGTAACTTAGTGAAAATCCAAGAGGATTGTTCTTGGTCTAAGAGGATTGTTCTTGGTGGTTTTATTCGTTAGAGTCTTGTATAGAAGGACTAGGGTGTCTTGTCTAGAGATATAACAATAAGGAAATCTCTTTCATGTTGAACGGGGACTGGAGTACTCTCGGACTATGAGGGGAACCAGGATACATCTTTGTGTTCTTTACTTTTCCGCATTTACCTCTTTCATCACTAGTCATAAGTCAGAAAAGAAAGAAACACAATTGTAAACTCATGCTCTAAACCAGAAATATAATATCCATCTCACTAAAACGGAAGAATTATTAAAGTACCTAATTCACCCCCCCCCCCCCCACCCCCATCTTAGGCGCACTCTCATACTTACATTTGCAATCAAACGCAAAACACCAAAGTCAGTTCTCCCACCGTATCACAGAACTGACGACTCTGCTGGGGAAATTTCTAAAAGTGGGGTTACCTTAGGGATAGATCACATTTACTTACTTACATTGTTTGACTTGTATGATTTACATTATGTTTCTTTGTTTGGGTTTTAATCCTCTACCTGGATTTGGGATACATTATAGGTCAGCAGCAATACATTGTAGAAACTGTGCAGGGTATACGGACATGGTCTAAGCAATAGCTACGTTAGTGTGACATATTTATGGGTACCCGTAGCCTTTGAGTTAATCAAAGAGAATACGCGGTCTCTGAGTGATGTCATGAAGCACTAATGAACTTTTAGAACATTTACTTGACCAACTTGGCAATTTAGGATGTAGTGAGATGACCGGATTTGGTGCAGTCTGAAGTTGGTAGATACTCGATACTACACTCATTCAGGTTTGGTTTCTTGGGATATTTTGGTCGCCATTGTAAAATCAAGCTTCTCATATGTACTTTTGTTTTGATGAAGACAAACCATGAGGGACAAAGAAGGCAAAGATTATTGATCAAGCTAAAAGCATATATGGATAAAGTCTTCAGTTTAAGCACTTAGCAAATTTCAAGGTATAATGATAATACTTACTTTAAACTTAAGACATAGATGCTCAATGGTCACAAGAAATATTTTATATTGTCCAAATCCTTACTCAAGTTTTTCTAAGATAAAAATCATTTCTCACTTGAGTGCAACCGATTTTCATTTAGTGCAATCGATTGCATGCTTAAATTTTTCAAAACATTTTCTACTGTTTCTCAGTGCAATCGATTTGCATGTTTGTGCAATCGATTGCACTCAATAAATTTTTGCTACTGACTTCACATGAAATCAATTTACACTCTTATGAAATTGATTGCACACTCAAAATATTTGAAATTCTACCTATTAAAACCTCGTGCAATCGATTTACACAAAGGGTGCAATCGATTGCATGCTGCACGATTTTGAAAAACAGAGCTTTGCACATGCCTATTCATAACACCATTTCATGGATACCTTTCACTCAATCTTGGCAATTGTTCATGATTCATTTACAGAACTTTATGTTGTTTCAAAAAGGTGCTATGAACATATAAATACTCATTTTCAAAATCATTTTCTATACCTCTTCCAAATATATTTTCTGAATTTTCAAAAAACAAACTCAAGTTGTTATACATTTTCATACACAAGTTTTCTGCACACTTTCACATATTGTTAACCATAAAACTTTGAGCATTATGTATCTTGAGTCATTGTATACTATTATCATTGGAAGAGAAGATAAATTCATTGATAAAATCACTCATAGTGATTATTACACTACAAACTCACTCAAATCAAATATTGCTATATACTTGCTTATTTTTCAGGATTGTTGAAAATAAGTTCAAGTGGTTTTGAAATCTTGTTTTTCCAGGATTACTGGATACAAGTAAAGTCATCTTGAGAGGATTGTTCTCATTATTGACATAGTGAAAATTAAAGAGGATTGTTCTTGGTCCAAGAGGATTGTTATTGGTGGTTTTATTGGTTAGAGTCTTGTATAGAAGGACTAGGGTGTCTTGTCTAGAGATCTAACAATAAGGAAATCTCTTTCATGTTGAAAGAGGACTGGAGTACTCTCGGACTGTGAGGGGAACCAGGATACGTCTTTGTGTATGCTTGTCTCTAACTATTGCAGCCCAAAGAAAGATGAAAATTCTCTATGGTTTGAGGGAGAACGTTGATCAAGAGGGAGTTATCAAATATAGGGGGAGCATTCACATAAGAGTTTCTCATTCTTTCTAAAAGAGTCGAGCATATTCAACATTATGTTTTGATGAAGATAACCACTATGTGAATTTATCAAAGGATGAGAAAAAGTATCATGAAGCAATATGGCAATGGTTAAGCTTTCAATATTATTACATATATTATTGTCCATTTTTATTGCATCTTTCCCTTCTTTTTGAAAATGTCAAAGGGGGAGAAGGATGTTGTACTTTATGCTTGTGTATTTCCTTGTCTTAAATTTCTAAGGTACTCTTCAACCAAGATGAACAAATTCAAAGGATTCCAACCTTCTCATACAAAGGGGGAGTTATGCATCTTAGGGGGAGAAGTCTCTTTCTGGAAATTACAACGCATCAAGCAAGATCGTTTGTCATCATCAAAAAAGGGAAGAATATAAAATAAAGCTTCTCATATGAACTTTTGTTTTGATGAAGACAAACCACGAGGGACAAAGAAGGCAAAGATGATTGATCAAGCTAAAAGCATCTATGGATAAAGTCTTCAGTTCAAGCACTTAGCAAATTTCAAGGTATAATGATAATACTTACTTTGAACTTAATACATATATGCTCAATGGTCAAAATAAATATTTTATATTATCCAAATCCTTACTCAAGTTTTTCTAAGCTAAAAATCATTTTCACTTGAGTGCAATCGATTTGCATATTAGTGCAATCGATTGCATGCTTAAATTTTTCAAAACATTTGCTACTGTTTCTCAGTGTAATCGATTTGCATGTTTGTGCAATCGATTGCACTCAATCAATTTTTGCTACTGACTTCATATGCAATCAATTTACACTCTTATGCAATCGATTGCACACTCGAAATATTTGAAATTATAGCTGTTGAAACCTCGTGCAATCTATTTACACAAAGGGTGCAATCGGTTGCATGTTGCACAATTTTGAAAAACAACAGCTTTGCACATGCCTGTTCATAACACCATTTCATGGAAACCTTTCACTCAATCTTGGCAATTGTTCATGATTCATTTACATAACTTTATGTTGTTTCAAAAACGTGCTATGAACATATAAATATTAATTTTTAAACTCATTTTCTACACCTCTTCCAAATATATTTTCTGAATTTTCAAAAAACAAAGTCAAGCTGTTTTACATTTTCATACACAAGTTTTCTGCACACTTTCACATATTGTTAACCAGAAAACATTAAGCATTATATATCTTGAGTTATTGTATACTATTATCATTGGAAGAGAAGATAAATTCATTGATAAAATCACTCATAGTGATTATTACACAACAAACTCACTCAAATCAAATATTGCTATATACTTGCTTATTTTTCAGGATTGTTGAAAATAAGTTCAAGTGGTTTTGAAATCTTGTTTTTCCAGGATTTTTGGATACAAGTAAAGTCACCTTGAGAGGATTGTCCTCATTGTTGACATAGTGAAAATCCAAGAGGATTGTTCTTGGTCCAAGAGTATTGTTCTTGGTCCAAGAGGATTGTTCTTGGTGGTTTTATTGGTTAGAGTCTTGTATAGAAGGACTAGGGTGTCTTGTCTAGAGATCTAACAATAAGGAAATCTCTTTCATGTTGAAAGAGGACTCGAGTACTCTCGGACTGTGAGGGGAACCAGGATACATATTTGTGTTCTTTACTTTTTCGCATTTACTGCTTTCATCACTAGTCATAAACCAGAAAAGAAAGAAACACATTTGTAAACTCATGCACTAAACCAGAAAAATAATATCCATCATCACTAAAACGGTAAAACTTTTAAAGTACCTAATTCACTTCCCCTCTTAGGCGCGCTCTTATACTTACAATTAGCATCAGAGCAGGTTATAGGTAACATGTTCCTAAAAGATCTAGAATGGCTTCCGTAAATCAAAATCCCGTTTTCAGAGATGGTGGTTGTAACAACAAGCCTCCTCTATTTTGTGGTGAATATTTTGACTTCTGGAAAATACGCATGAAGACACATCTAGAAGCACAAGGAGAATAAATATGGTATACCGTCGAGAATGGTCCATTTATCCCTAACGGTAATCAATGGTGCTGGCTCATCAAAGCCTAAAGCTGCATGGGACGAAGATGATAAGAAGAAGGTTCTCTATGATAAAAAGGCAATAAATCTTCTTCAAGGTGAACTTAGAATGGATGAATTTTTCCGTGTCTCGACATGAAAAACAGAGAAAGAAATATCGGATACCTTGGTAGAAACTCATGAAGGAACCGCTGAAGTTAAAAGATCGAGATTAAATACATTGAGTCAAGAATACGAACTATTCATAATGTAACCCCGAGAATCAATCCTCGACATGCAGAAAAGACTCGTGCACTTGACAAATCATTTGAAAGCACTCGTTAAGACTTTAACTAATGATGAACTTAATCTTAAAGTGCTTAGATCTTTATCCAGGGAATGGCAACCAAAAGTGACAGAAATATCCGAGAAGAAGAATCTATCCACAATGACTTCCTCCACTTTGTTCCAAAAACTTCAAGAATATAAGATGGAACTTTCAAGACTTGAAAAGCATAAAATCCAAGTAAAATAATCAAAAGACATTGCTTTAAAAACAAGGATAAAAATCATGATAGAAATAAAGAGGATGAATCCACTAGTAGTGAAGATGATGATCTCATCAGGAAGATTGAAAAGATTCTACGAAAAGAAAGAAAAAGGGAAGCACCAACAAGGAAGGTTATATGCTTTGAATGTGGAAGAAAGGGACATGTTAAAAGTGAATGTCCTAAACTTGAAAAAAAGAAGAAATACTTCAAGAGAAATAAAGATAAGAAGTCAAAGAAAGCATATATAGCATGGGAAAGTTCATCTTCTGATTCTGAAAATAATCAACATGTTAATCTTGCATTGATGGCCTCACACCATTCCGATAGTGAAGATGGCGAGGTTAGTAATGAATTTTCTCTTTTTGATAGTGATGCACAAGGTATTATAGATGAACTATTAAATGAATGCAATGTTCTGTACAAAACTATTTCATCTCAAAAGAAACAAATTTCATCTTTAGAAGAAAAATGTGAGTCTATGGAAAAATATCTCAAAGATGAAAAACAAAAATTTAGTGAGCAAAAACAGAATTTTGTATGAAAAAATTGTGAACCACTCTCTTTCCAAATTGTACAATTAAAAAGAGTTATTGAAAGATATGAAAAAGGTCAAATTGGATTGGAAGGTGTTCTTAGCCAACAAAGATATTCCAATGATAAAAGTGGACTTGGATATTCAAAGTTTTCAAAACCAAGTTCTAATAAAACTATCTTTGTTAAGGCTAGTGATCAATCATCCAAAGGGAAACTAAACAAACCTAAAGTAGTTCATCAAAAGAAAACATTTCCTAAGAAGAAATCTTACCCTTCTAGATATAGAAGTAACTTTGAACCTACTTGTTTTTATTGTGGTATTAAAGGCCACACACCTAATGCTTGCTATGTTAGAAAAAATAGTGTGGCAAGTGGGCATTATGTGTGTGTAAAGAAAGGAACTAACTATGATGGACCCAGAGCACATTGGGTACCAAACAAAATTAATTTGTTTTGTAGGTATGCTTGAAGACCACATGAAATATTTGGTATCTTGATAGTGGTTGTTCAAAGCATATGACGGGAGACATACACTAACTTTCAAATCTAGTTCAAGTCCAGGGATTATTTCACATATGGGAAATACCTTAAAGGAAGAATTCTTGGCATTGGCAAAGTTCATAAACTAACTTTCATATCCATCGAAGATGTACTTTATGTTGAAGAACAAAAGACAACTTCTAAAAGACAACTTTGTTGAAAAGGCTTCAAATTCATCAAGAATGAATGGTTTATGAAGTCACTCTTGAGGTAAAACTCATAGGTAAACATTGTTTTTATGTTTATAATTTCATTTTATATATATGTATGTGTATGCTTGTCTCTAACTATTGCAGCCCAAAGAAAGATGAAAATTCTCTATGGTTTGAGGGAGAACGTTGATCAAGAGGGAGTTATCAAAGATAGGGGGAGCATTCACATAAGAGTTTCTCATTCTTTCTAAAAGAGTCGAGCATATTCAACATTATGTTTTGATGAAGATAACCACTATGTGAATTTATCAAAGGATGTGAAAAAGTATCATGAAGCAATATGGCAATGGTTAAGCTTTCAATATTATTACATATATTATTGTCCATTTTTATTGCATCTTTCCCTTCTTTTTGAAAATGTCAAAGGGGGAGAAGGATGTTGTACTTTATGCTTGTGTATTTCCTTGTCTTAAATTTCTAAGGTACTCTTAAACCAAGATGAACAAATTCAAAGGATTCCAACCTTCTCATACAAAGGGGGAGTTATGCATCTTAGGGGGAGAAGTCTCTTTCTGGAAATTACAACGCATCAAGCAAGATCGTTTGTCATCATCAAAAAGGGGAAGAATATAAAATCAAGCTTCTCATATGCACTTTTGTTTTGATGAAGACAAACCACGAGGGACAAAGAAGGCAAAGATGATTGATCAAGCTAAAAGCATCTATGGATAAAGTCTTTAGTTCAAGCACTTAGAAAATTTCAAGGTATAATGACAATACTTACTTTGAACTTAATACATAGATGCTCAATGGTCAAAAGAAATATTTTATATTATCCAAATCCTTACTCAAGTTTTTCTAAGCTAAAAATCATTTGCTTAAATTTAGTGCAATCGATTGCATGCTTAAATTTTTCAAAACATTTGCTACTGTTTCTCAGTGAAATCGATTTGCATGTTTGTGCAATCGATTGCACTCAATCAATTTTTGCTACTGACTTCGCATGCAATCGATTTACACTCTTATGCAATCGATTGCACACTCGAAATATTTGAAATTCTAGCTGTTGAAACCTCGTGCAATCTATTTACACAAAGGGTGCAATCGGTTGCATGTTGCACGATTTTTAAAAATAACAGCTTTGCACATGCCTGTTCATAACACCATTTCATGGAAACCTTTCACTCAATCTTGGAAATTGTTCATGATTCATTTACAGAACTTTATGTTGTTTCAAAAAGGTGCTATGAACATATAAATATTCATTTTCAAAATCATTTTCTACACCTCTTCCAAATATATTTTCTGAATTTTCAAAAAACAAACTCAAGCTGTTATACATTTTCATACACAAGTTTTCTGCACACTTTCACATATTGTTAACCAGAAAACATTAAGCATTATATATCTTGAGTCATTGTATACTATTATCATTGGAAGAGAAGATAAATTCATTGATAAAATCACTCATAGTGATTATTACACAACAAACTCACTCAAATCAAATATTGCTATATACTTGCTTATTTTTCAGGATTGTTGAAAATAAGTTCAAGTGGTTTTGAAATCTTTTTTTTCCAGGATTTTTGGATACAAGTAAAGTCACCTTGAGAGGATTGTCCTCATTGTTGACATAGTGAAAATCTAAGAGGATTGTTCTTGGTCCAAGAGTATTGTTCTTGGTCCAAGAGGATTGTTCTTGGTGGTTTTATTGGTTAGAGTCTTGTATAGAAGGACTAGGGTGTCTTGTCTAGAGATCTAACAATAAGGAAATATCTTTCATGTTGAAAGAGGACTGGAGTAATCTCGGACTGTGAGGGGAACCAGGATACATCTTTGTGTTCTTTACTTTTTTGCATTCACTGCTTTCATCACTAGTCATAAACCAGAAAAGAAAGAAACACATTTGTAAACTCATGCACTAAACCAGAAAAATAATATCCATCATCACTAAAACGGTAAAACTTTTAAAGTACCTAATTTACCTTCCTCTTAGGCGCACTCTTATACTTATAGCCATTAAAAAGGCTTGTGCTGAAACAATGACCAAGGAAATAAACCAGTGATATTGAGCTCCTTAGAACTCGGTTACTATTACTAGGACAGGTTTGAGCCAACTAAACTTTAAGAGGGTACTTACCTATAAAACTCCATGCAAGCCTAAAACTAAGGATGTGTTTGCTCTGTTTGTATATACATACTTGTACATAACATCATGAACATCATGGACATCATATACATTCACTAACCATTTCAAGGATTTTTGGGATTCATCTTTGTTCTTGTTTTGTAGGATATGGATTCACTTCGGAGGAAAACTATTCAAGTCAATCTTGTATGGATCCAGGCTTCACAATAAACTGTGTGGGGATTTAGTTGTTATCTGGTCGGTTTCTAGGTTTCACAATGAATCTCTGAGGGTAATTTCGGTCTGGTCGGATCCAGGCTTCACAAAATCTTGCTTGAAAAGATGGAATTGAAACACTAGTATCTGGTCGGATCCAGGTTTCATAGAAATTTTTTTGGTCAGAGGCAAACTCTACTGGGGAAAAGAAGTTAAACCTTGGTCGGGTTGAGTCTAGGTTCTTATATATCTTTGAAGATTTAGACTATTATCTGGTCAGGTCGAGGTTTCATAGCATCTTGAAATTGAGATCAATTGTTATCTGGTCGGATCCAGGTTTTAGGTACTCAAACTATTATCTTGTTGGGTCCAGGTTTCAGTAATTACTTGAAAATTATGCTAATATCTGGTCGGATCCAGGCTTCAAAGCATCCTTTTGGAAAATAGTAAAGGCTTTGCTGACGGCTTTACTGGGGATCATGGGTTGTGGCCCTATGATTTGAAATAATCCGAAAGAAAATTCAAACTGGAGAGTGTAGACTCATTCGGGTAGGACAAACTCAACTTGGGGAGGATACACTCAATTGGGGAGGATAAACTCTGCTTAGAGATAATATCCTTGACTGAGGAAGATATGGTCAGTTGCAGAAGACAGGTTCAACTGGGGAACTTCGCGGTGTCTTGATTTTTATATGTTGGGGAAATTTAAACTCGGCTAGAGAGTTATGTGGTTCCTTGATCGTTGTTGGGGAAATAAAACCTGTTGGGGAAATTTTATTGCAGTAGTCTTTGTGGGGATAATTATAACGAGATAACTCTGGGGATATTTCATATACATTAAAGAGATGCTTATTGCTGCTTAGCAAGACACATGTGCCAAATAGTTTTAATTATGTTCATATGCATATGTTCATTCAATTTTAGTCATTGGACAAATTTTCATTCAAAACAAAGACAAAATTTTTGCACTTCAAAGTATATATGTATTGATATTTTGCCCATGAATAGGCATTTTTGTATAGAGAGACGGAGATCCTAGTAAGAGGAAATCTTCGAAGGGAAAAAAAATTGAGAATGACAACAAATAGCCATGTGAAATGATCTCATTTCCTTCCAACTCTACTATTTCCCCAATGTCTTCGAATGTCCCTTGCCGTTTGATAGAAGTTGATTGGATTGATCTTGGACCGTTTGAACTTGGACCTTGGTGATAAAATTGATTGTGTTGATTCCATGGGACATAGTCATACGCTTTTAATCCTTAACTTTTGCCAGGACCGCCCTTTCGGGATTTCAGCCCACCAAGATACTCTTTTTTGCCCAAGTCGCCCTTTCGGGTTTTCAACTTGCCGGGTGTAAGATCTTTTGCATATATCCCTAATTTTTGCTCAAACCTTTTGGTTTGCCAGGATGCCCTTATTTTTCTTAGGTGCGTCAACCTAATGGGTCTCTTATGCGTAATATTTTTTAACTATGTCCGCGTTTATAGGATATGGGAAATCTTCACCATCCATGGTAGTCAGCATCATGACGCCTATAGAGAAAACTCTCTTGACAATAAATTGCCCTTCATAGGTGGGAGTCCATTTTCCTCTGGGGTTGCCTTGTGGTAAAATGATGCGTTTTATCACCAAGTCACCAACTTGATATACTCGAGACTTGATCTTTTTGTTTAAAGCCTTGATCATCCGTTTTTGGTACGTATGACTATGACAAACAGTAGCTAATCGTGTTTC
Source organism: Vicia faba (assembly GCA_948472305.1). NCBI lineage: Eukaryota > Viridiplantae > Streptophyta > Magnoliopsida > Fabales > Fabaceae > Vicia > Vicia faba. The sequence goes on along the minus strand of OX451738.1, from coordinate 696,547,739 downwards.
ATCGATCAAGTTCAACTGATCCAATCTTGTTTGAATCCACTCGTCTTCGCCTAGACCTGCCTCATTCATAATTCTCAATGAGGGAATCTAAACTTCTACTGGCAAAACAACTTCCATGCCATAGACTAGAGAAAAGGGATTTGCCCCAATTGATGTTCTAGATGAAGTACGGTAACCATGTAGAGCCAACAACAACATATCATGCCAATCCTTATAGGTTACTACCATTTTATGCATAATCTTCTTGATATTTTTGTTGGCCCCTTCGACTGCGCTATTCATCTTCGGTCTATACGGAGAAGAATTGTGATGCTTGATCTTAAACTGAGTGCAAAGCTCAGTGATCATAGCATTGTTGAGGTTAGTCCCATTGTCGATGATGATCCTTTCGGGGATACCATAATGGTAAATGAGGTTGTGTATGATGAATCTGGCTACCACATTCTTGGTGACTGAGGCAAACGAGGCGGCTTCGACCCATTTGGTAAAATAGTCGATAGCAACAAGAATGAAGCGATGTCTGTTGGAAGCAGTGGGCTTGATATCTATAATCATGTTAATACCCCACATTGCAAATGGCCATGGAGCGGTCATGACATTCAGAGGGATAGGAGGCACATGGACCTTGTCAGCATAGATTTGGCATTTGTGACAAGTTCTTGAATGTTGATGGCAATCGGTCTCCATCGTTGACCAATAGTAATCGACTCTTAAAATTTTCTTAGCCATCGTATGCCCGCTTGAGTGAGTACCGAAGAGACCATTGTGCATGTAATCCATAATTTCCTCTGCCTCCCTCTTGTCCACACATTGGAGTAGAGTTGAATCATGGTTGCGTTTATACAATATCCTGTTACTTAGGAAGAATTTGGCTGCAAATATTCGTAAGAATTTTCTGTCTTTGATGGATGCTCCCTCGGGATACTCTTGTGCCTCAAGGTATATCATCACCTCATGGTACCATGGCTTTTCCACGTCAGTGTCAAGCTCATAGCAATGTGCAGGTTCATCGAATCTTTCAATTTTTACCATAGGGGCTTCGTTGTCCCATCTGACCTTGAACATTGAAGACATCGTTGCCAAAGAGTCAGCCAACTAATTTTCTTCCCTAGGGAAGTGCTCAAAAGTGATCTCTTCGAAGTAAGGAATTAGGGATAACACAAGTTCCCTGTAAGGGATAAGATTAGGGCGTTTAGTGTCCCAATCTCCTTTTACTTGGCTGATCACTAGGGCGGAATCCCCGAACACATCCAAATGCTTGATCCTTAAGTCAATAGCAGCTTTCAGACCTAAGATGCATGCTTCATACTCGGCCATATTGTTTGTGCAATCGAAGCATAGTCTGGCAGTGAAAGGAGTGTGTAAACCTTCAGTAGAGATGATCACAGCACCAATTCCATTACCTAAGGCGTTGGAAGTCCCATCGAATACCATAGTCCATCGGGATCCTTGTTCAGGTCAGTCATATGATCCGGGTCTCGCACAGTCGGTTACCAGTTTGATGTTCTCATAAGGGAAGTAGAAGTTCATTGATTGATGATCATCCACAGCTTGATGGGCCAAATTATCTGCTAGTACACTTCCTTTGATGGCTTTTTGAGTCGTGTAATAAATGTCGTACTCAGTCAAGATCATTTTCCATCTGGCTATTTGTTCGGAAAGAGCATGTTTCTCGAAGATGTACTTGATTGGGTCCATCTTAGAAATCAACAGAGTGGTATGAGTCAACATATACTGTCTTAGCCGGGGCGAAGCCCAAGCCAGAGCACAACAAGTTTTCTCGAGCAGTGAATATCTGGTTTCACAGTCTGTAAACATTTTCTCAGGTAATAAATAGCATGCTCTTTTCATCCAGACTCGTCATGTTGGCCCAAAACGCACCCCATAGAATTCTCCAGTACTGTCAAGTACATGATCAAGGGTCTTCCTTCAACTGGAGGCATGAGAATAGGAGGTTCTTGTAAGTATTCTTTGATTTTGTCAAAAGCAATCTGGCACTCATCATTCCATCTGACTACCTGATCTTTCTTCAAGAGTTTGAAGAGTGGCTCACAAGTAGCAATCAAGTGAGATATGAAACAGGCAATGTAATTGAAACGACCCAAGAAACCTCTTACTTATTTATCATAATGAGGGACTGGCATCTCTTGGATGGCCTTTACCTTGGCAGGATCAACTTCAATGCCTTTATTGCTGACGATAAAACCTAGAAGCTTTCTTGGTCGTACTCCAAATGTGCACTTGTTAGGGTTTAACCTCAACTTGTAATTCTTCAGCCTCTCGAATAATTTGTGCAGGTGATCGAGATGTTCTTCTTTGGTTTGTGATATGGCAATCATATCATCCATATATACCTCTATCTCATGATTAATCATGTCATGAAATAAAGCTACCATAGCCCTTTGATATGTTGCCCCGACATTCTTCAATCCGAACGGCATGACCTTGTAACAGAAGGTGCCCCATTGCGTAATGAAAGTAGTCTTCTCCATGTATTCGGGGACCATCCTTATTTGATTATAACTTGAGAAGCCATCCATGAAAGATAAGACTTTATGCTGAGCAGTATTATTAACTAAGACGTCAATGTATGGTAGAGGGAAGTCATCCTTGGGGCTCGCCCTATTTAGATCCCTATAGTCTATGCACATGCGAACTTTCCCGTCTTTCTTTGGCACTGGAACCAAATTGGCAACCCATTGAGGATAGGATGTCACAGCTAGGAACCCTGCATCAAATTGTTTCATCACTTCAGCTTTGATCTTTTCGGACATATCAGGCCTCATGCGACGAACCTTTTGTTTAACAGGAGGGCAGTCTTCTCTCGTCGACAGACGATGAACTATCATGTCGGTATCCAACCCAGGAATATCTTCATAAGACCAAGAAAATACTTCCGCATAATCATACAACATCTAAACCAACCTGCTCTTGACACTGCTTTCCAAATTAGCGCCAATTTTAATTTCCTTCTTATCTGACTCAGTACCCAGGTTGATAACTTTAACTGACTCTTCATGCAGTTAAATAGCTTTTTTCTCTTGTAATAGAAGTCTAGCTAGTTCTCCCGATATTTCACAATCTTCCTCGCCTTCGTCTTCGTCTTGGTTGATAGTACATTTAAAGTCATAGTTGGTAATTGTAGAGTCATTGGCAATAGGATCCAAAGTGGATTTGGACCTGCAAGAGTGTGTGTGTGTGTGTGTGCATGTAAGATACATGGCTATTGTTTTTGAAAAATGTATTTGGAAGAAAGGAAAGATAATGAACATAAATATTTGAATGCAAAAGAGTCAAATATACTGAATGATCATATGATTAGATGAATATAAATAAAACCCTTGACAAATGGACCAAAGTGCCCCAGGCCAAGAAAATGGCTGAAAAGTCATTGTTAAAATATTACAGATAACATGTTCTTGAATTGAAAGAAAAGCAATAACAAGTAGATTACTCCTAAATGAAGGAGATGGGCACAAAGTCCTTCGCATGTCAATTCTTCAGCTCTGTTGTAGTTGGATACACCCAATCTACAAACGCAGCTCCTTCTTCAAAATCACCTACGGAGTTGACTTCATTGACATCCTTGCCATGCTTCGGCATTGGAGAAGTGATTACATTCGGTGTTGGAGGAATTAAATAGTTTTGTTATCAATCAAATCCTGGATTTTGTTCTTCAAGGCCCAGCACTGGCCAGTCTCTTTCCTGGGGCTGTTTGAATGGTAAGCACACTTAGCATTCAGATTATACTCTGGTGACGAGGTGTTAGGGTTGGCGGGAGGATCGCACAATGTCACTACATTAGCTTTGAGCAAATGTTGAAGGGCTTGAGACAGTGACATGCCCAACCTTGTAAACTGTCTTCTTGGAGTTTTAAAACATTGATGATTTGCAGATGGTCTTGGAGTAGGAGTTGGATTGGAGATTGCGATAATGTTGACAGATGGGTGATCGTTCTTCTTGGTATGGGCCCTTACCCCATGAAAAAAATTGACTTCCTTCTTTGCAGCAAAAGGTTTCTTGATAAGATTGGGAGTGGAGGTAGATGCCACAAAGATCTTCCCACTTTTGATGCCACTTTCAACTCTTTCGCCGGTTAAGATCAATTCGGTGAAACCAGAAGAAGAGCAGCCAACCAACAGATTAAAGAAAGGACCAGATAAAGTGCCCATGAATATGTCGATGTGCTCCCTATCAATCAAGGGTGGTTGGACCCTACTAGCAAGGTCTATCCACTTTTGCGCATGTTTCTTAAATCCTTCACTCTTTCCCATGGTCATATCTTGCAACTGAACCCTCGTTGGCGCCAAGTCGGCATTGTACTGATACTGATGGTAGAAGGCATTAGCTAGATCCTCCCAAGTGTTGATACGAGAACCATCTAACTGATAAAACCATTCAAGTTGTGTTCAGCCAAGCTCTCTTGGAAAAAGTAAACCCAGAGCTTCTTATCAGCAGTGTGCGGCTGTATCTTGCGCACATAAGATTTCAAATGGAGTTTTGGACAAGGAACCCCATCGTACTTTGCAAAGAGTGGTAATTTGAATTTATGGGGAATGACTACCCCAGAGATTAAACCCAAATCATCAAATTCTAAATCGGGGACAGCTTGGATTTCAACAGCTTTCAATCTGTCTTCTAACTGCTTGTATTTGATATCAGTGGGTGGATACTGCTCGTTGAAATAATCATCATCATATTCTTAATCATTAGCACATTCAACCTAATTACTCTTGACCTCACCGACTTGGTTCTCGTCCTCTTCAAATGAGTCTCCTCCTACTAGGATTTGACGGATTGTCTCTTTGAACCTTCTACCCATGTTGAGCAGAGCATTCTTCTTTGGCTTCTTCTTAATGGCCAACAAAGCCATCATATCTTGCTGCCCCTTGGCTAGGGCTAGTAAAGCTTCTTGAAACTGGGAATTCTGGGCTTGGAGATCCGTCATAGTCTTCTCTAGATCCATCTTGCTGAAATAAACAGCAGAAAGATAAGGAAACCTGTTATGGGAAAACCTGTCATGTTATGATGCATGAAATATGTACATGCAAATGATTTCAATGATTAATGAAGTTTAAATTTGTATAGACAAAAGAAATGAACAAAAGTTAATTCTTCTTAGACAAAACAAGAAATATTACATCATGTCTCTTGGGCTTACAAAATAACTTTCTAAGATGAAAATACTGAATGCATCCTCTTCGGTGCGAGATAAGCGTTCACACTTTGCTCTTCTTGTAGCTGCTTCGTATGATCCAAGACCCTCTTTTCAATAGCATAGAATTGAGCCTCGAAAGTATCTCATTCTCCCTTCATCTGGATCTAACCCTTTGGCAAGTCTTTGAGAGAGGTAGGCATATCGGAATGGAGGATAGTGTAAGGAACATCTCCTTCAACCATAGGCTCCACAATGACTGGTAAGATGGAGGGATAAGGCATCATAAGTTTCTGAGCACAAGCTTGTACCCATTTGAGGTAAGGCTCAAGGGGAATGGAATTATTGTGTCCTAGTGTCTTGCTATCCACCTTGTTCAATATCCTCCAAGCTCGGATAAATCTATGACGGTGACCTTGATTGTTGCTTTCGTAGTCAAATACCAAACCTTGAATAAGTATCTCGTGTGGACCATCCCTTCGGGCGTAACCAAACTGTCTTAAGGCTAAGCAAGGGTTGTATGTGATACCTCCTATAATTCCAAGCAAAGGGACATTAGGGAATTCTCCACAACGGTCAACAATAGTAACATTCTACAAAGAGCGAGAACACCAATGAATATCTGAATGTCTGAGCATCATCAACCTATGGGACCATCTTGAACCTTGCTCGTTCTTCAACACAGATTGGGGAAGATGCGAAATAAACCATCTTTCTAAGATAGGAGTACAACACATAAGGATACCTCTTTTCCTCATGGTGCGATTGTGAAAAGAATGTAGGATGTCCCCTAGCAAAGTAGGCACCGGGTTACGAGACATGAAGATTTTAACAACGTTCACATCTATGAGTTGGTGAGGATTTGGAAACAAAACCATCCCATAGATGAGGAGAGCCACAATTTCCTCAAAGGATTGCAAATCCAAAGAGTTTCAACAGTTTTGGGCTTTCTCAAACCAGAACTTTGCTAGGAAACATTTGACACCACTCCTTGTTTCCCAATAGTTGTGATATTAGATGGTTGCAAGTGTAGATCTTGAGCAATATCTTCTGGCTTTGGATCTCTTTCCGTACCGTTGAAAGGTAGTTGATTGAGAATGGGATTCCTCAAGAGTTGGGAGAATTCTTCCAAAGTCAGCACAAGTTGATAATCGGGAAATGTGAAGCAATGGTGTAAAGGATCAAAGAACTGAAAGAGCACCTTCATCATGTCTTCATCACTGTTGGAGGTAACCAAGTTTAGTAGGCGACCATGTCTTTCGGTAAATGGAGAATTTTCAGGAATCCTTGATGCTAGCTCTTTGAGTTGAGGAAGGATCCTTACGAGATTAACTTGAATGGTTTTTCTGCGAATAGAATCCATGTCCTACAAAACAGAACAAAGATAAATCCCAAAAAATCCTTGAAATGGTTAGTGAGTATGAGTATGATTTTATGATGTTTATGATGTTATGTACAAGTAAATATATACAAACAAAGTAAACAAGTCCTTAGGTTTAAGCTTGCATGGAGTCTCATAGGTAAGTACCCTCTTGAAGTTTAGTTGGCTCAAACATGTCCTAGTAATAGTAATCGGGTTTTAAGGAGCACAATATCACTGATTTGTTTCCTTGGGCATTGTTTCAGCGCAAGCCTCTTTAATTGCGACCAAAATATCCAAAAAAACCAAACCTCAATGAGTGTAGTATCAAGTATCTACCAACTTCGGCCTGCACAAAATCCGGTCATCTCACTATGTCCTAAAGGCCAAGTTGGTCAAGTAAAGGTTCTAAAAGTTCATTAGTGCTTCATGACATCACTCAGCGGCCCCGTATTCTCCTTGACTACTCAAGGGCTACCGGTACCCACAAATATGTAGCACTATTGTATCTATTGCTTAGACCGTGTCGGTATACCCCGCACAGTTTCCACAACGTATTGCTACTTACCTATAAGGTATTCCAAATTTGGGTAGAGGATTCAAACCCAAACAAAGTACCAAAATGCAAAGCATACAAGTCAAACAAAAAAAGCAAGTAAATGTGATCTAACCCTAAGGTAACCCCACTTTTAGAATATTCCCTAGAAGAGTCTCCAGTTCTATGATGCGGTGGGAGAACTTACTTGGGTGTTTTGTGTTTTATTACAAATGTTGTGGTTAGCAAGAGTCGCCACCGACTTTTCTTTTATCCAAAAGGAAAGGTGAAAAAGCACATGAAAGACCTTTGAGATTGTTTCTTGAGTTCGGGGGGTAGATTATGAAAAGGGAAGGTATTAGCACCCTTTTCATCTATGGTTTTCCATGGACTCTTAGTTACTTGGTAGATCACTTGCTTTTGTTTGAAAATATGCTTTGTGTTATTTTTGAAAGTATTTTATAAAGGCGCCATCGTTTAGGCAAACTTTGTAATGATTCTCGTTCGTAAGAATGTATACAAAGTGTTGATCTTTTAAAAATGTTTTCAAGTTTTGAAAGATGTTTTGAATGTGTTTGGTGTTTGTTTTAAAAATAGCAAGGATGTTTTATTTTGAAAGTGAGCAGGTAACTAGAAACAATCTACCTACTCAAAATTCTTTCTTGTTTATTTCCTCTTTCCTTTGACATTGTTATCTTACCATTGATTTGTTAAGCAACCCTATCTTTGGATGTAAACGGGACGGGCATGGATCATCGTATAACCATGATTAGCTGTGTTGCAAGGTATCTTAGCATATTTCTTTAGGGACTAAGATCATTTTGAAAGGCAACTTTTGGTAGCGTCGTCGAGGGACTATGATCTTGTGTTTGTTTGTTTTTGCTAAGATACCTCACATGCATAACATGGCCATTTTGTAAGGCAACCAAGTGGATTTTACCCTAGGGGTGCTTGTGTGCAAGTGTGTTGATTTTTCATGCTTGATTTGTCTTTGATTAGGGTTTTCTAATTGATTAGTTTTAGTCTTCCCATACAAACCCTAATTACTAGCATTTATATAAAGCGATAAATTGCAAAAAGTAAAATTACTACGCTATTACATCATTAGGGGATGGGGTGTACAAATTTACAAATAGGGATTACAAGAAATTAAACCAAATTATGTATTACAACCATATTGAATATTGTACAACAATTGAAAATAAAATGCAATAATATAAATGGAAAAGGAGATGGTTTTTGTTGTTTTTTATGAAAGGGTTTTTTTTGTCTTGACCTAAATAAAGGGAATGATTAATTAAAATTAAATAAAATCAACTTAAACTATTTAAGAAAAGAAATTAATTTGAAAAAAATATTTTTTTATGAAGGGTTTTAAATTAATGAAAATAAAATGAATATTAATTAATTAAAATAAACTAAGTTCTAAATTAATTTTAACTAAGAAAATAAAATAATATATTAATTTAACCTAAGTCTAAAAATAATTATTTATGAAAAACAAAAGAAATTTATTTGTTTTAAAGAAAATGTTTTTTAGTCTTTTGTTTTATGGAAAATAAAATACATGAGCATAAAAATAAATAAAAATAAATTTAGATTTTTTTATGATTTTATGAAAATAATAATAATAATAATAATAATAATAATAATAATATTAATATTAATAATAATAATAATAAGAATAATAAAAATATAAAGAAAAAGTCAGGGGGTGAATTAGTAAGGCAAGAGGTATTGTGAGAAAAAAAATGCTCAGACCCACATGAGAAGCCCAAGTGCTGCAAAAAAAAACACAAAAAAAGTCAGAAATTTGTGAAAAATTGCAAAAGGTCACACTATGGCTTGAACCCATGACCTAAGGGTGAACAGGCGCACGCTTTACCACTGGGGTGGCTATACATCTATTAATATAAGCAAAACAACAAATACATAACATCAATCTGGTCCTGAAAATGAATTCATCTTCAACCTCCAGCCAAAGGATCTGTAACTTGCTCATTTCTCAATCATTTGCAAAAATGTAAACATGGAAATTGCTCCATTTTGTCACACGAATTCAACCATATAAATATCATAAGCTATAAATCAAAGATGAATGAGAATTTCTAAAAGTACCAAATTCTGACCTAAATATTTCAGAAAGTTCAAACTCAAAATTCTCCTAGCTCAATCAAAATAAATGAAATCTATGGACATGTATAGTTTCAGGGCAACGATGTCTACATTTTATCTTTCAAAATGCAAGCCTAACAATGACTAAATAATGAGATGAAAATTCAGAAAACTCACCTTGCATCTGGAGATCGTGTTTTGAGTTAGAGTTGTTTTCAAAGTGTTTTGATGATTGGGTTAGCTTCCCTAAACCTCCAGGAAGCTATTGCAAAGCATACTTTATGCTGAGAGTTCTTGAATCAAGCTGAAGAAGTCAATGTGCAATGCCCTGTTTTAGAAAATGGAGGATGGTGCAAATGGTATTACAGTTTGAAAACAGGGGTTGGGATAACTTTTATATGTGTATTAGAAGCTTTGTGTATGGTTTGGCCAAGAAACGCACGAGGGGATTTGGAGACTGGATTAAAAAATCAGAAATGACAAGTTTTTGTGCTTGTATGGAAATTTGTGGTTTTTGGGAGTTTGAGGGCTTGTTCAATCGTGTGTTTTCTTGCAATACACTTGTATGGTTATATGAAAAATATTAGAGGACTTGAGGAGGTCAGAAAAGCAAGATATAGACTTATGGCTATGTTACTTGATTTTGAAGAAAAGTGACAATATGGTTCCAAAATGAAGTACAAGCTTGGGCTGAGTTTATAGGAGGCTCTAGACATGTTCCTTTTGCCTTTGACATTGCTTGTGATAAGAAGGAACAAATGCAAAGCTTTATGCATTGACTTTGTGATTAAAGCTTGTTTACAAGAATGGAATGGTTACTTTGTGCCATAAATAGAAAATTTGCTTGGATAAAGCTTGAATCAAGTGGATAATAGCTCAAAAGCAAGTGTAATCTTCTGATTATGGAGAGATATTGAGGTTTATAGGCATGCAAAGCAATATTGTGCAACATAGGCTTGTAATTTAATTCTTGTTCATCAGAAAATGACTTGTAGTTCAATTGTGAAAACCCTAACTTCATTTCTTCGATTCTCCCTACTCAAGAATGATCTCAAGGAGTTCTTGGACATTTTGGAAATCTTGCAATGTTCTCTATAACCCCTCTTTGAATCACTTTTGAAAATTCCCCTTGGAACTATATGAAAAAGTTCCATGAAGTTAGGTCAAAATCCTGACCAAAACTAGGGCAAAATTTCACTAAGTGTCCAATTTCAAGACCATGACTTTATGAATTAATAACTTGAGATCTAGGAATTTTTAGGAGAAGTTGTATAAAGAAATGTTGTAGATATCATGGATATCTACAACTTTCATGTTGAAAGTTTCTTCTGAATCCTCTTGCATCATGGTGAAAAATTGGCCCAAAGTTATGAAAAAACATGAAGTTTAAACACTTAGAAAAATTTCTAAGTTAGAAAATTTTGACTTTTCAAAATGAAATCTTGAATTTTTTATTTCTTGATGAATAAGTTTCATATTTTTACATGTTTTGATGAATTTTGATCTTTGACATTGAATTTTGACCAAAAAGTCAATGTTTGACTTTTTAGTGTATAATTGACTTTTGATCAGTTGACTGAAAATTCACTGTCAATCCAATTGATCTTGAGCAATGTTTTAGGTCATGCCATTAGGTCAAAATTATTAAATTTAACTCTTGAAATAATGCTTCAAACCAATTGACCATTTACTAGGTCAAAAATCAGAAATTGTCCTTTCTCAGTCAAAACCCTAATTTTGTCCATTTTGCCCTTTTGATGATTTGATCAAATTTCTTGAGGAATTATGGTCCAAACTTGATCAAATGATACATATGAGTTATAATGTTGATGTGGATAAAAAATTATGAAGTTTGACTGTAAATTGGCCATAGTTGACTTTTCCCCCAATACAACTGATTTTTAGGTCAGCTGCCCAATTGACTGAGCAAAAATGTGATCCAAGGCTTGAAACTTGACATGAGTAATATTGAGGGTCCATAATGATCCATGAAAGTCATATGAAGCATTGAAAGTTCAAATATACTTGTGCAATCTCAAACCCTAATTTTGGTCATCAGTGCTTGAGGAGGTGTCTTGAGTTGATCAACCCTAATGCAGTCTTGAACCAAGAGAGATCTTTGTGAGAAAATATTTTATAAGTAAGAGGGAAAATTTTGGGGTACAACAACGATATTATAGATGAGATCACAACATATTCCATCAAGTTGATTTATAGGTTTATGAGTTTATTTCCATGCCTTCTTCAACAAAGCTTCATTGAGATTAAATCCTCACCATTGAATATATTTTGAGGTAATATCATGACAAAGTCTATTATAATTCACCATGCCTCAAGTTGTCAAAGATAGTTCAAAGATATAAAAGTAGATTAAAGAGGTTTGACCTAATTGGAGAAGTTCTTGATTTCTTGGTCACAAGTGCATTTTACCCTCAATTCTTGATATTTGGAAGTGGTTATGGTTGATATTGTTTCCCAATATCATCCTCAACAAATTCTATTTACATGACAAAAGTATTTGTGCAATAAAGTTTGTCAAAATTGAAAAGGGTTTCCAAAGCATTTTGTTGCTCTAAGAGCTAGGGTTTTAAACTTCTAAGGTCTATATCTTGCTCATCCTTTGGTATTTTTGAGTGATTCCAAAGATATGCTTCTCTTTAAAGGGTTATCAACAAATCACTTCAAAATTTTCATGAAACGTTTATGTGGAAGATGCCTAATGATTTAGAAAGATTACAAGTGCTCTAGATAGGCCATCAAATTCCCTTGTGTGACTTCAAAAGATCATAACTTGGTCAATTTTTATCTCCTTGAGCCCATTATTTTTCTACAATGATCTTGAGGGTGTGAACTTCAACTCTTCTTTTATGAGAAAAGCATGAAAATGGATGGAATATGCCCTAAGGATGCGAAATATTATAAGTCATCTCATGAATTTTCACCAACTTCACAAAGTCATAACATTCTCAACTTTTGGAGTTTTTAAACGGTTGAAGTCTCAAAATTTCATTCAAGATATCTACGTCATGTCATCTTTTTGGGTCAAGAGAAAATTTTAAATGGAAGGCCATGTTTGGATGCAAGACATTATAGGTCATTTTTTGAAGAAAAACTTAGAATTTTTCTAAGTACAAAAAGTCAGCATTTTTTTCCAACTTTGACTCATCATAACTTTAAGCTCTAGCATCCATTTGATTGCATTATTCGCACATTGTAAAGTTTGTGATCTCATCTTTCCATAGCATTAGTAATCAAGTCCTAAGGTTCCCTAAATCGTGAATACCATTGATTCAAAGATGATACCTTGAGACTGAAGTTTCCTCCAAAGTCAGAATTTTAAATTCATGATTTGGCCTCTAAACAAAAAAATTCGGAGCGTTTTTACTCCTAATCATGTTTAGATATATGCCAAAAGTGGTTAGCACCTTAAAACACAAGTTTTGGTTAAGTTTTGAGCAAAATAGATGTCACACTTTTCATGTTTGCAACTTCACACGATTTCCCTCCAAAGTTCATTATTTCACACGCTTAAGCATTCCATTAGTTTACCTATAAATAGATGGTCATACCTCATTCATTTTATCAAGCTTGAAGAGCTAAAATCGCCCTGCCTAACTTCCTGCATAGTTCACTTTTCTGATTTTTTGAATTCCTATTTTCCCCTTTTCAATCCAATTTCTCTATTGATCCTTCATCCTTAAACTTCCTTGAAGCTAACAGAAGAAGAATCAAGTCTTAAGGTGTCCTAAATCGTGCTAACCAAGTCTAGTTTCAGAATAATTTTCAGCTACTTCATTCAGGTAGAATTCTCCATCAATTTGAACCAAATAAAATCCTATTCTACTCTATTCATCCTTCTGATTATCACACTTCTTATGGTTTGCATTTTCATTGAGAATTAAGGGAAATACTTGGGATTTTCGTGCTCGCTATTTTTTCTGGTTTTCTTCAAATTCAGCCTTGCACGGTTTATATAAGTTTGGCGCGAGGGTGCCATTAGAATCGTCTTGAAGAGACGAAGCTAATTGTACCTGCCTGGTCCTCTAATTTTACAGTTTGAAGAATCCCAATCTAGGGCGTCTGGAGGTTGAAGACGACCTATCTATCGTGCTTCAACCAATGAAAGCGTGACATGTGATTTTTTGAATTAAATCCGGTACAATTGTTTTATCATGCGCGCGTCTCAGGAGCCCTTGGATCTGATTACTTTAGTGAGTCAGACTCCATCCAACGTGCCATATTTTAAGTTGTTTTTATTTAATAAAAATTGATTCAGTGTAAAAACCAATAAAGTCCATGACATGCACAGCGTACCCGATCCACTAGATCTGTTTACTAATATATTTTGACAATGGTCAGATAGCCCATATGTTTTTGGTTTAAAATATTTATTATCTAATTTTTTTAATTGATTTAAACTTCAAAAAATCATGGAAAATTTATTTTTGATTCAAAAATTATGAAAAAATTCACAAAAATATTTTCAAATATCCTCTTTCTAATTTATATTTTTCATATTTTTATTTTCAGATTTGATATTTTTTATATTTTCCCTTTATTTTGATTTGTTTCCATTTATTTAAAAAATACTTTTTCATGTTTTTAAATTCTGAAGATTTTTATAAAAATCATTCTACTCATTTATGACCTTCTAAATTTTTTTTAGAATTTTATTTTGATTCTTACTATTTTTGATCTTTTTTTACTTATTTGAGTAATTTTAATTAGTTTAAAAATACTTTTCTGATATAAAAAATCACCAAAAAATTTATAAAAATATTTGATATCATTTTTTACTTGCTATTTTTCCTTTTATTTTTATTTTAAAAACATTTTAAAAATCATTTTCTTTTTTTACTTTATTCATTAAATACAATTTTATTTTTTGTATATATTATGACCTTTTGACTTTTGATCATGTACTTCATTAACATCATTTGGATCTTGGGTGTTGAGTTTAACTCCACCAAAATGGATGAATGATTTTAATGATAGTTTGATTAAATTTTAATTTCAAATATATCCTTTCCCTCTTCATCTCATCCTCTTCTCATTGTGTTACATGTTGTTAGAGGGTGGCATACTTATCATCTCTCCAAACATATGGCACATAAATTACTATTGACCGGCCTCAAAATAGGTGTGACTTCTATATAAGTCCACTTACGATTGCTTGACACAGCGCTAAATTTTGTCCCAATTTGAGAAATGATCATTCATGGCCCAAACCTATGTTTGCAAGCCCAAGTATGTTAATTTGAAACCTTTGATCCAATAGTCTTGAGATTCATTGTTAGGAGGCTTTGGTCTTATCAATTCTCTAATGAATCTTTATAAACTTTGGTCAAAGTGAATCACTTAAACATCATTGATCATTTACTGTTGCTTTGAGATTTTGAAAATGAATGATATACTTGACAAAAAGCAAATGAAACTTGTTGTTGAGAGGCTTGGATTTTATCAACCCTCTAATGAGTTTCAAATGTAAGTTTCAAGATAGTCATTCAACTAACCTCTAATTACTATATCATTAACATTTGACTTTTATTTTATGCCCCTTTAATTTATAATTTTTTTTTATGCCTTTACCTTATGCACCATTTTGTTTTAGCATTTACATTTTATGCTATTTTAACGTTTGCTCACTTGAGCATTTACTTTTATGTCATTTTTTATTTTGCTCACTTGAGCTTCTCATTTCTTTTTTAAGATACCTAATAATCAACTTGAATCATAAAAAACTTTAATGTTACTTGGACTATTTGGTTACTATCCTTGGAATTATGGAGTGATAAACTTCTTGGACTTAAGATTAGAGATATTGGCCTACCTTGAGACCTTGTGACTTTTATTGCAAAATTGTCTGGAGTTCTTGGGGTTTACCCCAAGAAATTGGGTTGTTTGTTTTCTTTGTGTGCAGGTTGTTTTTATTACATGCTTTGTCTGTGATCAGGAATTCATTTCTATATATCTGTTACTCTGCCCGATTTTTTGTGAAGACTTATTAGCTATGAAGCTTGGTTTCCTTAAGAGATTTAGTATCTTTTCTTGCTTGGTTTAAATCCAAAGGATGGTAATTCTACATTGACTCATTATGTCAAGTGTTGGTTTCTTGTTGGTTAGACGGTTCTTTTCCCTAGCTTTTACCTTATACTTTAGGATAGTCCCTTCATCTCCTCCCATCTTATTTAAATTCAAAAATCTTCTCCCTCCTTTTGAAAACTATTATTTTTTAAAACTTGAACCACTTTCATAATAAAATTTGACTTAGGTCCATGCATTTTCAAAAATATTTTCTTGATCAAAATTTAATCAACTTAATAATACCTTGACATTTTTTTGTGAGAAGACTAAAAGTCAATCAATCTCATTCAAACCATTTTGCCACTTTGTCTCTTTTACTTTAAACTTTTTCTAAAAAGATTAGACTCTTGTGAATCCTTGTAGTGATGCGAGCTACTATACTTCTATGATATGTAGTGAAGTGAGATATTTTCCACTTGGGTATTGAGCAAGGCTTTGTTGATTTTAAAATCCAAGCTATATCCTCCACTTTGAGATGATGCAAAATCTCCTTTCTCATAATCGTGGGTTGTATGTTCTTCCACTAGGATAAGACGATAATGTCTCGTCTCTTAAAATTAACCAACACACTTGTGTTTTAAACTTTTAAAGGTGAACTACTTGTAACCTGATCCCTTATTGCATAGAAGGTGGTATGTAGAAACTAAAGGTTGACAACCGCGGCGGGTGCAAAATTTATAAAACATACTTCTTTTCTCATCCCCACCATCTATTTTTGAACACAATATTTATAGCCAAAATACACAGATTTTCAAAGAGGTTCCTGCGAAGTACCGTAGATGTCTAGGGTGCTAATTCCTTCCCTTTGCATAACCAAACCCCTTACCTAGATTATCTCCCCCTCTTTTAGGTTATTCACTCTTTTCCCATTCCTTTGGAAACAATAAAGCGCGGTGGCAATTTTTATTTTTGATCTCTGCGTGTCTAGTTAATCCAATGGATTAGTCTCAACATTTCTACCGCTATAGAAAAAATGGAGACTCTATTGGGGAAAGATCGACCTATTTCTAGTTCATCCATAAGTTGGTTGAGCCTATCTTTTTTTGTTTGTGTTTGTGTTATTGTTGTTTATATGTTATATGTTGTATATATGTTTGTCTAGATTTTCCTGGTTTTCAGGGTTCTTGGTGATTTCTCATAAGTTATATACCCGGACTTGGACAAACTTAAGATAGGACGGGCGGTATAGTCATGTTAACTTTGATGGAGTAATCCCAAAAAATGAGGCACGAGTTCCCCCAGTCAGTGGAGGCCCCTTTGACTGTAGTGTCGTTTATTGATAATCGGGAGGACGTACTTCTTTCGACCCGGGAGCATGCTGAAACTGAAGATCATAGAACTCTTAACCCATCTTGGCCTTTTAGGTGTAGTGGAAGCTATGACGGAGTAATTCGGAAATAGTTGTCACGTGATACTACGCTCGTATCAGATTTTCCTGAGAATATTACTAATTATCGAGTCAATCGGGACGTTGGTAATATCCGAAGGAAGAATGTAGACTCTGGGAACCTCTTAGAACCTTGTTCATCAGGTGATAAACTATTAGACCATACCTTGTGGGTAGTACATTTGACTCCATGCTCGTGATGTCAAACTTATGAACCCCCCATGTTTGTGATTTTGTATGTGATTGTTGCATCATGCATTCATGCACCCATGAGCATCTTTTAATACATTGTGGTTCAAGGGACTTAAAGTTGAGTCTTTGTGAATATCCCAGGTACTTTTGACCATGGATTCTAGAAAAAGAAAGAATCGGAAGTACAGTTTCAAGAATCCCAAGGTAGATGATTTGATGAGTCTAATTCCTAAGATTGGGAGTTCTACAGATTTTCAGAAGAAGTATAGATCCATCGTGTCTCTCATGAAGCTTAAGGTGAATGAGGGTATTCTCTCGACTTTGGTCCAGTTCTATGATCCGATGTATCGATTTTTCACTTTCCCTGATTATCAGCTGATGCCTACATTAGAGGAGTACTCGTATCTACTGGGATTACCTGTTACTGATTGTGTTCCTTTCACCGGTTTGGAGGGGGAGCCAAAATCTCATGAGATTGATGCTTTAATTCATTTGGGGAAGTTTCAGATTGAGGCCCACATGACTACCAAAGGAGGAATTAGAGGCTTACCCACTCAGTTTTTATTAGAGAAAGCTCGCTATGCTAGGATGAAGAGTACGATTTCTTTTGAGGCCATCTTTGCCCTACTTGCCTACGGGTTGTTCTTATTTCCGAACGTCGACAACTTCGTGGATGTCAATGCCATCGGGATATTTTTGATAGGGAATCCAGTCCCTACATTATTAGGTGATTCTTATTACTCCGTTCATCTTCAGGATTCTTATCATGGAGGGATGATCATATGTTATACGCCTTTGTTGTATCAGTGGTTTATTTCTCACTTGCCCCGGTCAGATGCTTTTTGGGATGTCAAAAAGGAACCTCGTTGTGCTCAGAAGATCATGGCCCTCACTCATTCAGATATTGTTTAGTACCATCAGGCTTACAATGATGTAGAGATTGTTGATAGTTGTGGTAGTTTCTCCAATGTACCTTTTCTTGGTACAACGAGACGAATTAACTACAATCTTGTTCTTGCACGACAACAACTTGAATATCTGATGAGGGTTAAGCCAAATAATATTCATCTGAGTGGTTTCTTTATTAGAGAGGGAGAGAATCATAAGGAAGCTAAGGAGCAGATTGAAAAGGCTTGGCATCATATTCACAAGAAGTGTAGAAATGACTTGGGACCTAGAGGGGTTGTTTCTTTGGAGCCTTATCTTCAGTGGGTACAAGAAAGGGAAATTCAGTTGAAGATGCTAAATTCCCATGAAGCACCTATGCCTGATATGTTTGTGAAGAACACTCCTCTCCTTTTGGATGATGTGGAAGAGCTTCAGCTGGCCCTAGTCAGAATGAAGCAAGAGAAAGAAGCTTGGAAGAATAAGTGTCATACTTTAGAGATATCCTACCGAGCCGACTTGAAGGAGAAAAATGACTCGATTAAGATTCTCGAGAGTCATGTTATAGAGATGATGGAGAGGAAAGAGGATTTATTTTCCTCTAACACTTAATCAGGGCTTAGTCATTCACTTCCCGACTCTACTGATTGGAAAATGGTTACTAACAGGTATGCAGAAGAGAACAAGGGGTTGGAGGCTCAGATCGCAAGATTCACAGGAAAGTGTCAGTGTGTGGAGTGAGCTTCATCAGCTTTTCTTTCTTAGGGTTTTAGATTCTATCTTCTTTTTGTACTTGGGATTGTTGAAACTTGTACTAAAAAGGATGTAATCCATTTTGGAAGTTATTACAACGAGATTTTTCGGTATTTCAAATGTGTCAGTACTTTAATATTCTCAAATTGTTCAGAAATCTTTGAGTTCCTTGAATTTATTAATAATAAAATAAATCATGTGCATTTCATATCATGCATCATCCTGTACATATTTCTTGCATTTCTTTTCATACCCAAGTGTCTTACTTAATTTCTTTACTTCGTTCAGCAAGTTGTCTCACCAGTATAATACTCGAGCTAATTCCAAGAAGAAAATGGAGAATCTCGAACAGGAAAATCGCGAGCTGCACGAAGAGGATACTGCTCTGAAGGCCGGTATGGCCATTTTAACTGCTTTGATGGAATCATTGGTGGCTTCTCAGAATCAACCACCACTTGCTCGGCCTCAATAAATAACATTTTCTTATGAAGGTCCATCAGTTCTCGTTTCTGTTTCCCTAGTTACTGTTGCTCAAAATAGTATGCCTCAGGGTTATCCATGGGAAATGCCAGAAAAATTCATTCCAGAAGGTTTTAATCTTGATACTCAAGCTGCTGCTACTCCTGCACCTCTTGTGGTACATATTACTCTTGCTGCTAGAAATGAGATCCACTATGATGCACCTTCTTCGGTGAATGTTGTGCCATTTGTTAATGATGAATTTTATCGTCCTATTCCTCTTCCAAGTGAAAGCTTAGGCTTTTATGAACGAATGGACGATTTTCAGTATCATTTTGATAAAATGAAGAAAGAGATGAAGGCCCTCAGAGGAAAAGAATTGTTTAGGCAGAATGTGAACTATTTGTGTTTGGTTCCAAATGTAAAAATACCTGCAAAGTTCAAAGTACCGGAATTCGAGAAATACAAGGGAAATACCTACCCGCGTGCTTACCTTGTGATGTATGTGAGAAGGATGTCTACTCATACCGATGGTCAACGCCTGTTAATTCACTTTTTCCAAGATAGCTTGAATGGTGCTGCATTGAAGTGGTGCGTGAGCTTAGATAGTGCCAACATTCATACTTTCAACGACTTGGGTGAAGCATTTATTAGACATTATAAGTATAATATGGACATGGCACCTGGCCGTGATAAACTCAGGGCAATGATCCAGAAAGATAAGGAATCATTTAAAGAGTATGCACAGAGATGACGTAAAGTAGCTTCCTAGGTGATCCCTCCAATGGGAGAGAAAGATATAAAAAAGATTTTATTGAAGACTCTAGGTTCCTTCTACTATGAAAGAATGGTGGCGAGTGCACCAAGTGATTTTACCGAATTAGTGAGTATGGGCGTTCATATGGAAGAAGTTGTAAGAGAGGGCTGTTTGACAAGAGGTGAAAATTCTGGTAGTACCAAGAAACCTTCATATGGGTTTTCCAAGAAGAAAGAAGGGGATATAAATGATGTCCTTCAAGAGAGAAGGGTTAATACTTCTAGAAGAAATCATCAGCGCCACCAACAGGTTGTTTCGATAACTCCAATTGTCAATATGGTTCCAACCACAATTGCTTATCAAAGACCATCCCCTCAGGGAAATCAGGGGAAGAATTACAAGAGAGAGGATTTTGACTCTATTCCCATGAGCTATGCAGAGTTACTCTCGATGTTAATTCAAAAGAAGTTGGTCCAGACCAGGCCACCCCCTGCTATACCATCACCTTTGCCTTGGTATTATAAGGCAGACCAGACATATGATTTTCATCAGGGAGCACCAGAGCACAATGTTGAGAACTGTAATCCTTTGAAATTTGAAGTCCAAAAGATGGTAAGATTTGGCCTTTTATCCTTTAAAGATGATGGCCCTAACATAAAAGATATCCTTTTCCAAAGCATGGAAGAACAAATGTTGTAAACATGGTTGTTGGTTATCCAGGGGACTTCCGGATCTTTGATATCCACCTGGTTAGAGGAGATCTGGTGAAGATGCATGCTGACCTCTACGAGTTTAGTTACTATACACATGACCATGCTGGTTGTGGTATTTGCAGTAAAAATATACAGGGGTGTGATAAGATAAAAGCTGATCTTCAGGAAATGATGGATGAAGGTCTCATTCATATAATCAGGCCTAGGGAAGAGTACAAGGAAGAGGTGAATATGGTATTTGGATGTCCTGGAGAATTCTTGATCTTTAATGTGAACCATATGAATGATGATTTTGTGCAGTTGCACGCTACTTTCTCTCACATGGATGGTCAAGTAAAACACCATAATGGGTCTTACTGAATCTGCTGTAGAAATTCATGAGGTTTTTCCATTGTGAGAAAGGGTGTTCAGTTATTGTTGGACAATGGTACTATTAAGGTTTCAAGAAATAGAGATGATTACAATGGGATTAATGTGATTGAAGATTGTTTGGTTGAGACTGTGTCAGATGATGAGTATGCTTCTGCAAATGAATTTTTTTCCTCAGGTGAATATATTTTCTCCAGCAAAGATTATATGATGCCCAAGTATTTTGAAGAAGGGGTGAACGTTATTATGCCCTCTTACAGCTATTTTCTAGGACGATCGTGGATACACGAGGCAGGGGCTGTCACTTCGACTTTGCACCAAAAGCTGAAGTTCGTGCGTGAAGGAAATGTGGTCATCATAAATGGAGAACATGATTTTCTAATATCTCATTTATCATCTTTCAGTGTTGTGGAAGCGGATGAAGCTGCTGTTGGAACTTAGTTCCAAGCTTTATCCATTTATAATTTATGGGGAAAATGAGAAATCTATAGCTCCATTTAAAGATGCTCAGCAGGTTGTGCGTAATGGCCCTAGTAAAGTATGGGAAATATCATTGATCCACCTGTAAATAATAATAGAGATGGTCTAGGATTTTTTTTGAAGAATGATAAAGGTAAGAACACGAAGCCGAATTCTGCTTTGGGAAAATATCAGGATATCTTTCATAGTTGAGTTTATCTTCATCCAATTGTTCCTAGGACCAATGCTATTGTGGAGGATGAAGCAAAGTAAGAGATGCTGAATTATGTGATGCATGGAGTTAGAGTCCAGAATTGGATCACTATTGATGTTCCCTCTTACATTCATGTCTCAAAGCAATTTGTTTTTTGTTAATCTTTTCAAAAATCTTTCACTCTGCCCAAGGTGAAAGTTGATATTGTATGGGCTTATCTGTTTGCTTTGATCTTTAAAATCAATAATAAAAGTTGTCTTTGATTCCCAAATTGTGTTTTTATTTTCTGTTTTTTCTTGGAAAATGGTAATCAGAAAAAACCTTTAAAAATAAATAATAACTGTGATCTGCATAATCACTTACTATATGTGTCAATTTCTAAAAGCAATCATAAATCGTATGTACAGATTAATTAAAAAACCCATTGAATAAAATAACCATGCACCCTCTCCCAACTTTGAATATCCTGGGTATGTGGCCGAAGAAGAAGAATATGATGAAATACCAGAAGATGTTTCACGGTTGCTTGAGCGCGAGGAAAGTTCTCTTCAGTCGTATAAAGAGCCATTAGAGATGATCAATTTGGGTTCAGGGCAAGATCCGAAGGAAGTCAAGATTGGAGCATTGTTGCATTCCGATGTAAAGAGCAGGTTGATTAAATTGTTGAAGGAGTACATGGATATATTTGTTTGGTCATACCACGACATTCCTTGTTTGGATACATATATTGTAGAACATCCTTTGCCTCTAAAGCCAGAATGCCCGCCAATCAAGCAGAAATTGTGAAGAACTCACCCTGATATGTCAGTAAAAAATAAAGAAGAAGTTTTAAAGAAGATTAATGCTGGTTTTCTTGTGACATCAGTGTACCCTCAGTGGATTGCCAATATTGTACCAATAGAAAAGAATGACGAAAAAGTTTGCATGTGCGTAAATTATAGAGATTTAAACAAAGTTAGTCCAAAAGATGATTTTCCATTACCATGTATTGATATGTTGATTGATAGCGCATCAAAATTCAAAGTATTCTCGTTCATGGATGGATTTCCCGAATATAATCAAATCAGAATGGCTCATGAGGACATGGAAAAAACTATGTTTATCACACCCTAGAGAACATTTTGTTACAGAGTGATGCCCTTCGGTTTGAAGAACGCTGGTGCAACGTGCTAGGGGGCTATTACAACCCTATTCCATGATCTGATGCACAAGGAAATTGAAGTATATGTTGATGATATGATTGCTAAGTCCAAGATTGAAGAAGAGCATATAGAAGATTTGTTGAAATTGTTTCAGCGTTTGAGGAAGTATCGTCTCTGCTTGAATCCAAATAAGTGTACCTTCGGTGTTCGATCAGGGAAATTGTTAGGTTTCATTGTCAACCAAAAAGGAATTGAATTTGACCCTGATAAATTCAAATCAATTCAAGAAATGCCAGTGCCGAGAACTGAAAATAAAGTTAGAGGTTTCCTTGGGCGTTTGAATTACATCTCCTGATTTATCTCCCACATGACTGCAACGTGTGAGACGATCTTTAAGTTGTTAAAGAAAAATGAAGGTTGTGTGTGGACAGATGACTGCCAAAGGGAATTTGAAAGTATTAAAGAGTATCTACTTGAACCTCCTATTTTGCTCCCTCCCATTGAAGGAAGACCATTGATCATGTATCTGGCAGTGTTAGATAATTCTATATGCTGTATTTTGGGACAACAAGATGAAATAGGGAAGAAGGAATATGCCATTTATTATCTCAACAAGAAGTTTACTGACTATGAGTCACAGTATTCTACGCTAGAAAAGACATGTTGTGCTATGGCCTAGACGGCAAAGAAGTTGCAGCAATATATGTTGAATCATACTACTTGGTTGATTTCCAAAATAGATCCAATTAAGTATATTTTTGAAAAGCCTGCTCTTATTGGAAGAATTTCCCGTTGGCAGATGTTGTTGTCTGAATATGATATTGAATACCGTACTCATAAGGCTATAAAAAGTAGTGTGTTGGGTGATTATCTTGATCACCAACCAGTGGATGATTATTAGTATGTTAAATAAGATTTCCATGATGAGGATGTTATGTTTCTGAAAGAGAAAGATTATCATGAAACACTACCTGAGGAAGGTCCTGATCCTGAACCCCAGTGGGACATGGTATTTGATGGAGCTGGGAATGCTTATGGGAAAGGAATTTGTGCTGTGATAATCAACTTGAAGCATAAAAAAGTTTAATGTTACTTGGACTATTTTGTTACTATCCTTGGCATTATGGAGTGATGGACTTCTTGGACTTAGGACTAGAGTCCTTGATCTACCTTGAGACCTTGTGATTTTATTGCAATATTGTCATGAGTTCTTGGGGTTTACCACAAGATGTTGGGTTGTTTGTTTGCTTTGTGTGCAGGTTGTTTTGATTACATGCTTTGTCTGTGATCGGGAATTCATCTGTATACAACCATTACTCTGCCCAATTTTTGTGAAGACTTATTACCTTTGAAGCTTGGTTTTTCTTAAGAGATTTATTATCTTTGCTTTCTTGGTTTCAATCCAAAGGATGAGAATTTTACATTGATTCGTTATGTCAAGTATTGTTTTATTATTGGTTAAATGGTTCTTTTCCCTAGATTATACCTTATGCTTCAGGATAGTCCCTTCATCTCCTCCCATCTTCTTTAATTTCAAAAATCTTCTCCCTCCTTTTGAAAACTATTCTTGTTTTAAATTTGAACCGCTTTTATAATAAACTTGGACTTAGATCCATGCATTTTCAAAAATATTTTCTTGATCAAACTTTAATCAACTTAATAATACCTTGAAATATTTTTGTGACAAGACTAAAAGTCAATCAATCTCATTCAAACCATTTTGCCACTTTGGCTCTTTTACTTTAAACTTTAGTTCAAAAGATTAGACTCTTGTCAATCCCTGTAGTGATGCGAACTACTATAGTTCTTCGATATGTAGTGAAGTGAGATATTTTACACTTGTGTGTTGAGCAAGGCTTTGTTGATTTTAAAATACAAGCTATATCCTCCACTTTGAGATGACGCAAATTATCCTTTCTCATAATCTTGGGTAGTAAGTATGTTCTTCCACTCGGATAAGACGATAATGTCTTGTCTCTTAAAATTAACCAACACACTTGTGTTTTAAAATTTTAAAGGTGATCTATGTGTAGCCTGATCCCCTATTGCACGGAAGGTGGTACATAGGCACTAAAGGTTCCCAACCGCGGCAGAAGCAAAAATTGTAAAAATACTTCTTTTCTCATCCGCACCATCTATTTTTGAACACAACATTTATAGCCAAAATACATAGATTGTTTAAGAGGTTCATGCGGAGTATCGTAGATGTTTAGGGTGCTAATACCTTCTCTTTTCATAACCACCCCCCTTACCTAGATTCTCTCCCACTCTTTTGGGTTATTCTCTCTTTTGCCATTCCTTTGGAAACAATAAAGCGCGGTGGCAATTTTTATTTTTGATCTGTGCGAGTCAAGTCAATCCAATGGCTTAGTCTCAATATTTCTACTGCTATAAAATGAAGTAGACCTCTTGAATTGAATTTTGGAATTGAGATCACTCAAAAACGATAAAAATTGAAAGAGTTATAGTATTTGGAAGATGATGAACAAATTTGGGGAAATTCACAAAAGACCTATAATCTTTTCAATTCTTAAACAACTTTCAAGCATTTTCAAGTCTTGCATATTGAACCAAATTTGTAGAAGACATCCCGAAGATTATTGTAGAAAAAGAATGAGCTTAAGAAGATAAAATATGCTCACGTTATGATCCTTTGAAGTTACACAAAAGAACTTGATAGCCTTTTCAAAGGACTTGTAATCTTCTTCAACCATTAGTGATCTTCCACCAAAAATTAGCCTTAAACCCTTGAGGAGAACTTGTTAATGACCCTTTAAAGAGAACCATGGATTTTGAATCAATCAAAAATCTCAAAAAACGAGCAAGATATGATCCTTGGAAGTCAACAAACCCTAGCTTAGAGAATGTCAAAATGACTTGGAACCCCTTTCAACTTTTGATGATTTTCCTTGCACAATTGGATCTTGTCATGTGAAGTGAGGTTGTTGTATATGATGAAAAGAACCCATAGAAAAAAGAATCAACTTAAAATATTGAAAATTGAGAGAGTTAGACACTTGTGATCACTGAATTAAGCACTTTCTCAATTAGGTCAAAGTTGTTGAATCAACCTTGAATCTTTTGAACTTTCTTTGC
This sequence comes from Vicia faba, assembly GCA_948472305.1. Taxonomy (NCBI): domain Eukaryota; kingdom Viridiplantae; phylum Streptophyta; class Magnoliopsida; order Fabales; family Fabaceae; genus Vicia; species Vicia faba. The sequence continues at coordinate 696,522,064 of OX451738.1, read as the reverse complement.
AAAATAAATTATGATAAATCACATTAGACCTTGAAATTATGTTATCTTGAAGCAAAATCAAAGGTAGAGCTTAAGTATAAATAAAACTTGTTGAAGAAGGCATGAAAATAAACACATGAACCTATGAATCTTCTTGATGAATACCACCACCAACCTTTAGGAAAAATTGACCTAAATAAAGTGAGAGAGTTGTTTGAACCAAAAAACTTTGATATCATAGACATAGCCTTGAAGCTTAAGCTCTTGCAATCAATTGAAGAACCATTTGAATGAGGACTATCCCTTAAAACCCTAGGTTAGATGGTGAGATGGATGCAGTTGTACCATCACCTATAATATGATCATTCAAAGCAACATATATATACATATTTTGATGTTAGTTAAAAGTTAATCCAACTAAAAAAAACACATGTAAAATATACACAATTCAATATTTTTGGTGATCCCTCAAGAAAAAACATAAAGATAGGATGAAGAAGAAGGGAGAACCAACCCTAATGTGTGATCTTGATGTATTGATAATATGAGATGATGAGAGTTCTAAGGGGAAAAATTGGGGCATAACAGCTGCCCTTATTTAAGTGTCTTATATCTGGAGATATGAAGGTTAAAATCTTCGTCTCGACACGATTGAAGATACTTAAATACAAAACAAACCATATTTTTGGCCCTAATATGCCATGCAATGCTAATGATTATGAATGAAAACGACCAACTACAAAGGTGACACAAAACACCACTGGGGTAATAGAAAATAAAACCAACAGACCAAAAAGAGAGTTCAACCAGAAAAATAAATCGTTGGGGAATAACACAACTCCGAGGATGGCTATAAACAGGTAAATCCAAAATCACGATCAAAGAATCCAAATGCATAGTAAGATTTCAACAACGAAAATTCTTAACAATGCAAGCAACAAACTATCACAGAGGTAGCTATTAAGAAAGGATTACCGGCTCGACTGGAGGAAATAAACTCAACTCCATTGGAGGAAAAAACAACTCCGATGGGGAAAAGAAGATGCAACTCTACTGGGATAAAGCCCAAAGAAGAGACAAAGTATCATTAACTCAAAAAAATGAGGAAACAAAGCAATGGGTAACATCAACTGATATAACTATGAACTACCCACTCATAGATGAGATAGCAAAAAGAGAATAACATCGACTCACAGGGGATCATAAACTACCAAACCGAAGGATGCAGATAGAAACAGTAAGATAATACCGGCTCAGAGATGACGGTAAACATCAACCTCGAGACAAGTAAACGAATGATTGACATCAGTACTCATGAGTGGAAACAAATGTTTGACATCATCGCTTATGACTGGGAACAAAGGTTGACATCAGCACTTATAGCTGGGAACAAAGGTTGACATCAACACTTACGGCCGAGACTAAGAGTTTGACATCAACACTTATGGTTGGGAACTAAGGATGACATCAACAATTATGGCTGGGAACAAGAGTTTGGCATCAACACTTATGGACGGGAACAAAAGTTTGACATTAGCACTTATGGCTGGAAATAAAGGTTGACATTAGCACTTATGGCTGGAAATAAAGGTTGACATTAACACTTATGGCTGTGAACAAAGGTTTGACATCAACACTTATGGTTGGGAACAAAGGTTGACATTACACTTATGGCTGGGAACAAAGGGTTGACATCAGTACTCATGACTGGGAACAAAGAGTTGGCATATGTACTTATGACTTGGAACAAAGGGATGGATAACAATGATCGACAGATAACTGTGAACTATCTACCCAGAGGGGATAACAAAAAGAGAGTAACATTAATTCACATGGGATCATGAATTAACAACACGAAGGATGCGAATAGAAACGGTAAGATAATACCAGCTCATAGATGACAGTAAACATCAACATTAAGAATAGTAAACGAATGATTAACATCAGTACTTATGAGTGGAAACAAAGGATTGACATCAACGCTTATGGCTGGGAACAAAGATTGACAACAACATTTATGGCTAGGAACAAGAGTTTAACATCAGTACTTATGACTGGGAAAAAAGGGTTGACATCAGTAATCATGAATGGGAACAAAGGTTTTGACATCAATACTTATGACTGGGAACAAATCAACTCTATTGGGGTAAATTCCAATGAGGTAAAAGAGATAAATGTCGACTAACTGAATGACGGTGAACTACCAACTTAGGGATGAAGGTAGAAAAAACATAGAGCAATAACAACTTTCTCAAAATTTTGGTATTCCACCAAGAACGAGTCTTAACTTCTTCTTTAATCGAGGAATTCCACCTGGAAAGGGTAAAAGCTTTACCAACTTTTGGACTTCCCCAAGAACGGTAACAATTTCTTCTTTGATCAAGATATCACTTTAAAAGGGTAATAGATGCTCTAAAGATTTTTCAACAAATTGTCTTTATCATCGAAGTACAACCAAATTTCAACAACAAATATCTCACATAACATAGAGACTACCATTCATCGGAGTAAAAACATCTTCTTTGGCATTAACAAACTTACTGGGGAAGTACATGTTTCTCAAATAAAGAGACTGACACTTGCTGTTGCGATAACACTGCTGGGAAATGAATCTTGATTTCATGGGGAAATACCAACACATTATTGTCGAGGAGATAAAGTCTTCACGTGAAAAATAAATTCACATTCTCAATCTAGGGATCACAGTCTATAGGGATCAAAATATTATTGCTGTCACGACCAAAAGTTCAAACCTGGAACAAACCGGAGTCAAACAGTCAACCAAGACGCCATCCAATGAGGAATAAACTAAAATGGGGACAAAACTCCATCCAGATAATGAGCTGGGTAGGAAGGCTAAAGAAAAATTCTTCCACTAGGGATAACTCAGTTGGGAAATTGAAAGGATATACACTTTCTTCTTAAATTTGAAACTCTATTAGAAAGAGGATAGCATAACTTTGCAAAGAGGATAATATGCCAACAAAAACACCAATGAATGCAAATGAGCAATGAATTTTAATTCAGCTATGCATGATGTATGTATGAGTGTATGAGTGCTATGATGTATATGCTGATAAAATATACATACTGCATTGGAGACAACCAGACAAAACCCACTTGGGTAAGGACAACACTCGGATAAATCACATCCATGATGAAGATTCCATAAGAGAGTAAGCACCAATTGAGGAAACAAAGTCCTAGTTCAAGGCTTAACTTCACTGGGAAGAAACATGGTTTGAAAAAATTATCAAAGAAAAATCTAATAGCAATAAACCAATACAGTTGTAGGGATATAACACCCTCCTTCAGGCTTCACCAGGAAATATCATACAGACTACACTAGGGAAGACAATGCCACATCGTCTAGACTTAAACTGGGGATACCATACTAACTTCACTAGGGAAGACAATGCCATATCATCGAAGGGAGCCCAAATACATTCTTCAATATTAAGAGTAGTGGTTGTGCAAACTTCTTTGGGGAAATCTATGAAACTTCACGGGGATAACAACTTTATAGGGAAGCATCATCCTTGATTTATCAGGAGAAGTTAAGAAGTTAACATCAATGCAAGAAGTCAAAATTATGGGGATTTTAAATCAAACTCAACACTTGGCGAGAGAAAACCCAAAAATTTAACAATTGTCTCAACACTTCTTAGAAAATAATATTTCTTTTGTCCGACTACTTGGAGAGCACACGACAACAACATTGTCATAGCTGGAGAGAACAATATTGTCTACATGAATTCTCAACACAAAGGGAGAATGACTCCAAAAAACGAGCAAAGGCTTCATAACTTTACAATCTTCACTTGATCACAACCTAGCTGGGGAAGGATCACACTCAGCTAGAGAAACCTGCATCAAGACCTAACTGGGGAAAATGGGATCACAAACCGAACAACACACTATATATCAATTGGTATGAAATCAAAATATCCAAGGAACAGTCACAGGTAGACTATGCGCATATCAGCAAGAGTAAACTGGGAATACTTCTTGGGGGAATCCTTTCAAAACTTCTGAGCTCGTTCATCTTTGGAACCACTACTTTTGTCCCACTTGAATCACATAATTAAGTAAAAAGTATTTTGCAAATTCTTTTCAAAAACATGTTTTTATTATTAAGTCTTTTTGTTTTGAAAATTACCATCAATAATAAATGAAATTTTTATAAACAGAATAAAATAAGAACTACAAATAATTGGATAAAGGCTCAAACTTTATTAATAGAATGGTAATCCGAAAATGGAGTGACTCCATGGATGATTATAAATTTTTGGAAAATGGTAAATACATTGAAAATATACATTGAAATACAATGATCACTATTCTCCCTAACAACTTTAATTCATGAGCATAGGCTTCAGTTGAAGTGTGATGAGAATTCGAGAAGATTATTTCTTCAATGATCAAGTCTTGTCTGATATAGTTACTTGCAAGGAAATCCCTAACTTTTGCCTAGGTTGCTGTTGCAGGTTTTCAACCTACCGGGAAAATTGATTTTGTTTATGTCTCTAACTTTTTCCTAGACCGCTCTTTAGGGTTTTCATCCTACCGATACACTCTTTTTTGCCTAAGCTGCCCTTTCGGGTTTTCAACTTAGAAAGCTGTTCTTTTATTTCTTTAGGCGAAGTATTTCTTGACTACGCCAGCGCCCATGGAACGTGGGAACTCGTCACCATCCATAGTTTTAAGAATCAATGCACCTCTAAAGAAGGCTTTCTTGATAACATATGGGCCTTCATAATTTGGAGTCCACTTGCCCGTAGAATCATCGTTAAAAGACATGACCTTTCTGAGCACGAGGTTGCCTTCTCTGAATTCACGAGGCTTTACATTCTTATCAAAATCTTTCTTCATTCTTTTCTGATATAACTGACCATGACAGAAGGCCGTCATTCTCTTTTCTTAAATTAAATTTAACTGGTCAAACATGTTTTGGACCCATTCAGCCTCTGACAACTTGTTTTCCATTATTACACGCAAAGAGAGAATATCAACCTCAACAGGGAGCACAACTTCCATACCATACACAAGAGAGTACGTGGTTTCCCCTATTAAAGTGCAGACGAATTTATGATACCCATGCAAAGCAAAAGGGAGCATCTCATTCCAATCCTCATAGGTAACAACCATCTTCTGGATAATCTTCTTAATGTTTTTATTAGAAGCTTCCACAACCTCATTCATCTTAGGCTTGTAAGGAGACGAATTGTGATGGACGGTCTTGAATTCTTCACAAAGTTCTGTCATCATCTTATTATTCAAATTTGAGCCGTTATCAGTATAATCCTACTTGGCACACCATACTGACATATAAGATTGTTCTTGATAAAGCATACTACCACCTGATCAGTGACATTAGCATAATAAGTTGCTTCCACCCACTTGGGGAAGTAGTCAATTGCCACTAAGATGAAACGATATCCATTCGACGCCTTGGGTTCAATCATTTCAATTATATCAATATCCCACATAGAAAAATTCCATGGGGAAGAAATAACATTGAGAAGCGTTTGAGGCACATGAATCTTGTCAGCATAAATCTGACATTTATGGCACTTCTTCATAAATTTATAACAGTTAGATTCCATTGTCAGCCAACAGTAACCCATCCTAAACATCTTCTTTGCCATCGGATGTCCATTGGCATGTGTACCAAAGGAACCTTCATGGATCTCATGCATTAACATGTCCACTTCGTGTCTATCCATATATCTGAGCAAGACCATGTCATAATTTATCTTGTATAACACATTTTCATTGAGGAAAATACTACCTGCCAACCTTCTCAATATCTTTCTATCTTTGTTCAAAGCACCAACCGGGTATTCCTGAGTCTGGAGGAAATGTTTGATATCATAATACCAAGGTTTTTAATTTGACGTCCCCTATGTGGCAAACACATGAGGTGGTTTATCAATACGTCGAACTATAATCTGAGGTACATCGTTCCAAGCATTCACTTGGCACATAGAAGCCAAAGTGGCTAAAACATCTTCCATCTGATTCTCATCTATGGGAAAATGATGGAATTCAACTTTATTGAAGAAAGATAATAATCTTCTTGCATAACCTTTGTAGGGAATCAAGCCAATGTGATGAGTCTCCCATTCTCCTTTGATCTTATTTATTACTGTGTACCCCAAAATTTCCCCTCCCATATTTCTCAATACATTTCAAGTGAGGTCCTCAAATTGCTCAAGGAAGTCCAAGGGTTGACCAGAGAAACTCTCTCTTAAGGAAGTTTACCACAAATTAGGGTTTCAATTTGCATCAAGATATTTGAGTCCAAAGGATCCCAAATTCTCACCATTGTCCTAATATGTTCTCAAGATCATCCATGTCAAGTTTCAAGCTTTGTAGAGAAAGTTTGCTCAATCAATTGCTCAAAGGCCTGAAAATCGACTATGCTAGGGCAAAAGTCAACTGTGTCCCACATACAGTCAAACTTCAAGATTTTTGGTCAACATTCTCATTTTGAAGTATCATTAATCATTTGATCAAGGGTTGATCATGATTCCTCAAGGATTTCTCACAATTCATCAAAACCCAAAAGTTGCTAAATTAGGGTTTTGTAGGAAAAGTCAACTCAACTTTGACCAAGCATAACTTTCTCATACTTTATCAAAAATGACCCATCCAAAGCTCATTTTTTAAGAGGATGCAATTACATACAATCCATATTCATCTCCCAAGTTCAAAATATGCACTAACAAGAAGATATGAATTTGGACATTATAGGTCATTTTGAAAAGTCAACAAAAACACCTTTTATGTCAACGCTTCATACATGAACATGGAAGACTCAATTGTAATGAGACTAAAAGGGTTGCTTATAGGACATATTAATATTTCTAAAAAGTCCAAGAACACCTCTCTAGGGTCAAAATTGAAGGATTTGTGCATTGGTAAAGTTGACCCCTTTTGCAAAATTGCCAAAAGTCAAATGTGCCAAAAATTGCAATTTTTGTCAAATGGGTCCAACTTTTTATGCTTGCATTGAATTTGTAATGTGCACGAACCATGATCCCTTCCACTTGTCATTCTATTATTTTTGTCATTTATCTTGATTTTATTTTAATTAAATCAAATAAAATAAAAATAAAATCATGAAAATATCAAAAACTAATCAAAGCTTGAGATTTTGTGCATGTTTAGGTCTATTATACAGCTGGAAGTGAAATCAAATCGTGCAAAGCTCATTTGGACACAAAAAGATTGAATTTGGCTTGATTTAGAAATATTTGGTACAATAATCAAATCATGAATCAACAATCATAATTGGAGAGATTTGATATAAGTTTGTAACCCTAATTCCTTCTAGGGTACATAAGGAACATGTGCGTATCAGAAACAAAGGGATTGGAGGCGTGTAAACAAGAAATCAAGTTTCAAAAAATTGGAAAAAAGTGGCACACTGATTTCCAAGTTGCATACCAATTCAAAGCATTCTAAGCATCCAAAACGTTTGCTGGACATCCCAGGAACATGTTTCAACCATCAACAAGCTTCCTAACATCCAGAATTGCACTGTAAGTACCCCACGGTTTTCACATTTTCTTGAAATCGAATTCAATAATTCTAGCATATTTAGCATGATTAGTTGACATATTCTTAATCCTTGAGTCATTTGCAAACTAATGGTTACATTTAATTTCGTTTTGGATGACTATACATCAAGATGCCATAGTTAGGGTTCTTGTTGCGTTTTTAGGGTTTTTCTGTACAGGTACAATTGGCCATGGATAAGGGTACCATGATGCTCGTGAGGTTGCGACAAGTTGATTGGTATCATTGTTTTGCATTTATCACGCTTGTATAGGATTTTGGAAAGGCACAGGGTTATACCTACACCCAGGGGATTGTAGGTAAAAGTCAAGAAACTTTTAGCAACGGTGGGATGAAGAAGATGATAGCGTGGCATCCCGTGAATGGCCAGTTTTGAATTTTGCGCGTGGTTTGAATTATCCATTTGTTTTATTATATAATATTTATTTGTCATTATTTGTTCAACTAAGCAAGCCAGCTCAGATGGTCATCATGCAGCGTGAAAATGCCAGAGGGCCTGGGTTCGATCCCTAGGTCCCCATATTTGCCTTATGTTATTTTTCTTTGCACAATCAGGCGTGCTAGCATCCAAGGCATCCACCATGCGCCATCAACCTTCAACCACCAGATCCCCAGCATGCCAGATCCAAGGCCTCTCACATGGAAGTCCATAATACACCCCAGTCAAGTGCATGCATGAGATTAGGAAAAGTTAAAGCAGGCCAAGTGTTATTGGGCTCAGATTTACCATCAACACCCCCCTCCTTGCTACAAAACCAGGCCCATTCTCATCTTTTCTTTTCTTTTCTTTTATTTAATTAATTTGTTTAATTATTTTCTAACACATAATTAATTTCTTTTTTTTACACAAAAAATCATAAAATCAATCTTCAAAATTTAGATTTAGTTTTTTTATCAAATTTAATTTAATGATAGTTTAATTTTATTTAGGGTAATTCTAACTTTTTCATATATTTAAAATAAATTAGAAAAAAAATTAGGGTTATCATGTGATTTAATTTTTTATTTCTTTTCTCAATAAAACAAAAATACAAAAATAGGTTAACTTAATTATTTTTCTTAATTTAAATTAATTATTAATTAGGTACTTGCTCAAAATCAAACTTTTCACACCAAACACTTTTCAAACAAAGTTTCCAAAAACTCTTCGTAACACTCTTGAAGACAGAAGCAAGGGTTAAAACGAAGTAAAACAAAACTTTTCAAAACAAACACACACAAGCAATTTTAAAATGATGAGCAAGTACCTAAGAGCCCATGGAAAACCATGGATAGAAAGGGTGCTAAAACCTTCCCTTTCTATAATCTACCCCCCGTACTCAAAATCTCGAAAAGGAATTTTTCTGTGCTTTTTTCCTTTCCAGTTGGATAAAATAAAAGTCGGTGGCGACTCTTGCTTACCGCGACATTTTACGAATACAAAACACAAAACACAAACCAGCATTTTCAAAACAGTCGGTTCTGCCACCGTATCACAGAACTGGAGACTCTGCTGGGGAATGATAAGTGGGGTATACCTTAGGAATAGTTCATCATAAATTTCTTATCTTGTTTATTTTAGTTGCTTTACTATTAAGGGTTTTGTATTGGGAGTTACTATAGATCCTAACTCGGATTTGGGGACACCTTTTAGGTAAGTAGCAATAAACTGTGAGGGAACTGTATGGCATAGACCGATACGGTTGAAGCAGTAGCTACATTGATGTGGCACATTGGTGTGTACCGGTATCCCTTGTGGAGAAACAAGGAGAATACGGGGCTTCTATATGTGTCGTTAAGCATCAAATGACCTTAGAACCTTTAATCGACCAACTTGGCCATTAGGAAGTAGTGAGATAGCCGACCTCGGTGTAAAGCTGAGAACTGGTTGATACTTGATACTACACTCATTGGGACCATACTCTCGAGATAGTTCCGGCCGCAAGAAAAGATTGTATGAGTTGAAATCATGACCGATGGAGGATGGTCAGTGATATTGAGAACCTCTAGAACCCGGTTACTTTTGCTAGGACAGGTTGAAACCAACTGAACTTCAAGAGGGTAATACCTTAGACCCCATGCAAGCCTTAAACTTAAGGGCTTTTGTGTGACTTGTTTGCCTTTGACATGTCTGTTATCTACTATACTTGTTGTTTTCTATCATGACATCATGCATCATAACATAGCATGCATACCTCATTGTACTAACCATTTCAAAGACCGAGGGGATTTATCTTTATTCTGTTTTGCAGATTATGACTTCCGTGTGCAGAAACACCATCGGAGTTAACTTTGTGAAAATACTTGCTCAACTCAAAGAGTTGGCCTCAAGAGTTTCTGAAACTCCTTCTTTAATTAAGAGACATGGTCAGCTTCTTAGCCTGGTTACTTTAAAGTTTGATGAGCAAATGATGAGTGTGCTTTTCCAGTTCTTCGATCATGTGCATCATTGCTTCACCTTTCCAGATTATCAGTTGGTTCCCACCTTGGAAGAGTTTTCTCACTTATTGGGCATATCCATCCTTGAGCAGATGCCCTTCACAGGTATGGAAGAGACTCCTAGACAAGAAGACATTGCCTCAGCTCTGCATCTGAAAAGGGCTGATGTAGTATCCAATTGGGAAACACGAAGCGGGGTTGAAGGTTTCTTAGCCAAGTTTCTGATAGATCAAGCTCAGCTGTTCTGGGATAGTTTGGACTTTTCAGGCTTTCGAAGATATCTTGTCTCTCCTCATTTACGGTTCGGTCCTCTTACAAAATCCATATTTCTTTATAGATGTGAATGCGGTTAAGATCTTCCTGTCTCACAATCATGTTCCTACTCTACTGGGTGATATCTTGCATGCCCTCTACACTCGTATTGTGCGTAGAAGAAGGACTCTTATGTGTTGTATGTCGTTGCTGTCACGGTGGTTTATTTTGCACCTCCCTAAGTCCATGTTGAAGAATGAAGAAGGTTTGGGATGATGTCACTTACCCATACATACATTCTTTGGAGTTCCCGGGTTATGGAAAGCACAACTGTCATTGATCGTTGTAGGGGATACCCTAATGTCCCATTGCTAGGAATCATAGGGGGAATAACCTATAGCCCTTATTTAGATTTGCGATAATTTGGTCATGCTCGGAGAGACGGTCCCCATGAGTTACTTCTGACAGATGTTATATTTGACTATAAGGAAGACGTTGACGAGCATCGTCGGAGGTTTATACGAGCTTGGGGCATGGTAAACAGGTCTGACCCTCAGGAGCTAGGACCAAGGACTTCCCTTCCTATGCAGCCATACCTACAATGGGTCTGAGCTCGTGCCCAGAAGCTTGGGATGCCCTATGAAGCCGTATTTCCAGTGATTGTGGAGCCCACCAATGAAGAAGGCATTCCTTACACAGTTTTATATCCTTACATGCCCACCGATCCTGGGGAATTGCAGTGGTCCTGGATTCAGCAGAAAGAGGAAAGGGATACTTACTGGGAGAAGTACCATGAGCAAGAAAGGAAGATTTTGAAGCTCACCAGGAAACTCGAGAATGAAAGAACGATCAATGACTATGTCAGCACAAAGGGGAAGCGTCCATGGGATTTTTGATTTTGTTTTTTTCTAGTTTAGATTTGTTTTCCATTTATTTATTTATAACGCCTTAAAGGCACTGTTGAACCTTTTTACAAGTTAATCTAATAAAGTTTGTTTCTTTCTAGGTTTGCAAATTTAAATCTCCCAAAGTCTTTGAAATCATTACATAGGCATCCCATTATCATGCACAACATTACAGGTACCATTACAGGTTTCTAATCTTCTTCGCTGTTTATTTCAACATAAAATGTCTTCTGATCAAACCATCAAAGATCTTCAGGCATAAAACGCCCACTTCCAAGAGATGTTCTTGAGCTTGGCGATAGGGAAAGAGGATTTGAAAACTCTCATTCTGAAAGAGAAAAAGAAGAAGAAGAAGAAGAAGAAGAAGGTCGTTCTTCTGAGTATGGGTAAAAGGTTTGGGGATAGGTCGAAACAACAAGCTAATCTATCCTTTTCATCCAAGGAAGGGGAGAACCAAGAAGAAGAAAAGGGCCCCATTCCTGCAGTTTCTGATAATGATACTGATTTTGATGAGGAGAAAAATCCTCCTGCCGAGGATAGGTACAAGCCGTTAGAAGACCGTCTGAGTGCTATGGAGATTCAGAAGATCCCTAGTTTGGATTTTGGAGAGCTGGGACTTGTATCTATAGTGGTGATCCCTCATAAGTTCAAAGCTCCGGTTTTTGCCAAGTACGATGGAGTATCCTCTCCAAAACTCCATCTCAGCTCCTACGTCAAAAAAATCCAACCCCACACTGCTGATAGAAATTTGTGGGTGCATTTCTTTCAAGATAGTCTATCAGGGACTCAGCTTGAATGGTTTTATCAGTTGGAAGGAGCCAATGTCAGAAACTGGGAAGACCTTGCTGCTTCTCTTTACAGGCAATATCAGTATAACGCCGACCTTGCTCCCACTCGTACTCAGCTTCAGGGTATATCTATGGGTGCAAGTGAAGGTTTTAAGGACTATGCTCAAAAATGGAGAGATTTGGCTGGAAGAGTCCAACCTCCTTTGTCTGACAGGGAGTTGGTTGACATGTTTCTAGGGACGCTATCCAGTCCATTTTTCAATCATCTGATCGGCAGTTCGTCATCTGGGTTTACTGAGTTGATTTTGACAGGAGAGAGAGAGAGTAGAAGCTGGTATCCGAAGTGGTAAGTGAAACAACCGCTGAAAATCATCAAACAATGAAGTCGCCATCGAACATCTTTTATCCCACATGTAGGGAAAGGTAAACATCGAGAAAACCTGAGAAGGGAGAAGTCACGGTCTTGCGACCGAGAGATCGGGTAAGGGAGTCTGTTACGCGAGGGGAAGTTATTAGCACCCCACACGCCCGTAGTATTCTACGGTATCCACTTTTGTTATCTATCTTATGGGTGTGTTCAATCTATGCTTACTGTTTATTACTGCTAAGGGAGAATGCATGCAAAAGAAAAGGGAAAAGAATATAGGGAAAATAAAATTGTGCTCGCTTGGGCCCTACCCCAATGCCTACGTATCCGTTTTGAGGAATCAGAGCTACTGCAGTTCGGCTCTTTATGTTTTTGTTTGTTTGTGTTTTTTATGGACGAAGTTAATTCCGCCTTCTGCCGCAGCTCGACCTTTGGAGACTTATGCGTTGGCACAGAAGTAAATTAATCATGTCCTTACTTGAAAAGGGTTTTTAAAGAAAGGTGCTCGAGCTCACAAAAGATTTGAATTGGTTTATATTTTTGTTGTAGACGATGACTGATCGACCTCGAGAGAGAGATATAGCCACTTTTCTACTTAGCCATGAAAGGAGTCTTTGAGAATTGAACCACACCTAAACTTGAGATGAAGAACAATAAGATCGAGAAGAGACCCGCTTATCACTTCCCATACTAAGGGAATGCGTGATTCTCCTCAGTAGTTTTAAAGTGTTTTGAATTTTGAAAGAAAAAAAGAAGTTTTAGTTTTTAAATGCGTATGCAAAAGGGAAATAAAAGTAAAAGGGGGACTACCCTATTTCTAAGCCTAATGTTATTGTGCATTAATAGACCTAAAGTTACAATTTTGAGGGAATTCTACCTAATGTTAGCATGCACATGGATTACGGTAAAGTACGGAAATGAAGAATAAAATAGGGTTGTGACGATACCGAACGGAGGAGGTCCGTTGCCTCTTTAAAGCCATGCAAGCGATGAGAAAACTAAGTTAATATCCAAGCATTCCTCAGTACCAAAGTTGCACCAACATTTTATCACAACATCTTAACTAACAGAGAAGGTCTGTTTCCTCTCCAACATGCGCAAAAGCTCGAGCAAGACTATCAGAAGCTCCACCCATAATCAACCAAATTAGAACTCAATCACCTCATATCACAAAATAAAAATTGCATCAACATCCTCTCAAAAAATCATTGCAAGAAAGTGTCAACAACTAATTATTAAATGATTAACAAATAATAATAAGTTATTATCAAACCATAATAATAAGAGAAATGAATTCTAAAAAATTTCTAAACCAAATCCTAAAGAAAATAATTACTATATTTTATGTGTCTTTTTATCATGTGAAATAATTGCTACCAAAAGAAAAATCGATAAAAACCATTAGTAAAAAGTAAACAAAACATTGAAACAGAGGGAGGTGTGGAGACTGGTTCAAGTGTGTTGCCAGAAAACGCAAGGCCCACATAGCAATATCCACAAGCATATTTTTGTTGTTGTTGCTTCACTTGATTCCCAAAAAACCAAATACAATTTGGCTCAGTCCATATGTCACCAATAATCAGTAACTTTGTTATAAAAAAACTAAAACGGACCAAGAGGGGGTACAGTTTCGGTCCAGACCCAACAACATTATAATATAATTTTTCGTTATGAAATTAGGGTTGTGCACGCCGTTTCATATTCCTTAGAGAAATAGAATTTTCTCTTCCTTCCCTCCCACTGTGGTGCGACTTATTCATCATCTTCTTCGTTCTATCTTCTTCAAACGGCCGGGGAAACTTCATCTTCTTCCGCCTTTCGATTCTGCCACTGTGGCTATTGCTCATCCATCATAACCACATATCACCTCCTTCATCATCTTTGTGGAAGCAAAGAATCTTAGAGACTTGTCGCCATTGTAATTCATTATCTCGTCATTTACCTCATCTCTTCTTCTCTCCCGATATCAATGATCTGAATCCAAACCATGATGGACTCTCGAAATCGGAAAACTATCGAAAGAAAACTCTGGTGGTTGTTTATTTTGGTGACGAAGTGAAAGCGAAATCCACAGATATGTATTCAGGAAATAACTTCCGATTTTCCAGCCCAAATCTTCTTCTTCTTTCATTTTGTTTTCTTCTTAATCTGCTTTTGTGTTGCTGTTATGTTTGCGTTGATGTTTCCGTTGTTGAATGTTGTGTAGTATTGCATTGTTAAGCATTGGTGATGAAGGTCGGAGGTGAAAGAGAGGTTGTAGAAGGTGTCAAGAAATTTCAAAGAATCAATGGATATTGTAGGTTTGTGGTTGGAGTGAAGTGATAAAGATGAATATTTTTTGAGAGTGATGCGTGAGTTCAGAGCGAAAGAGGAATAGGGAGTGAAAGCTCCGAGTAACTTGGGGGAGGATGAATATGAAGATGTGGTCGGTAATGATAGTGAAGGAGATCTGAAGCCTGGAGAAAAGAATGGAGGTTAAGGGAGAATGGAAGAGTGATGTAATAGAAATCTGTTTTGGTGGTTATAGAGTGGTTATATGTTTGTTGAGTTAGTTTGAATCTGTTATAAATCTGTTTGTAGTTTGTTATTGTGTAGGGCTGTTTAGAAAATGGTTAGGGAGTGTTTATATAAAATTATGTTTTAGCTAGCAGTTATAGAGGTTATATGGAAGTTAGAGATGGTTGGGGTTTGTTATGAATCTGTTATGCATATGCTGTTAGATCTGTAGGAATTGGAAAGTTGGTTACAGTGCTGTTAGGAAGTGGTTTATTTCTGTTTTATGTTTTTTTCTCTCGTGCGGGGTAGCAAATATGATTTTCTTATTAATTTTGGAATCATAAATTGAATAGTTTTTTGTTGATTTTTCGGTGCAGGTTCATGTTTGGATATAAGGGCTATTGGGAAGCAAAGACAAAAGGAAAACACCAAGTAAGGATTTGAATGAGTTTGGAGATGATATAAAGTTGGAACAAAGACGCACAACACGAAGTTTTGGAAGCTTGAAGTTTGGGTTAAAGGTTGAAGCATGAAGAATGATTGAAAATTAGGATAGGTTTTGGTAAAAATGTATAGATGTTGTGTATAATTGAAATGGAATTTGGACTTGTATGTATTTGAATACATATTGGAATGTATGTTGACTTCATTTCCACATAATGAAATGGCTTTTGTATGAATTCAAATAATCATGGTATGAATCCAAAATATTTGCAAGGTAATCAAAAGAGACGTGAATCTTGAATGAATCCATGAGAGGCTATTTGGACGATATTTTGATGGTTGGATGAATTCGATGCATGCTTTTTCATACTTGTGATTTGAATTCCAAGAAAAGCCACGCAAATATTTAAGAACTTTGATTTTCTCCAAATCCACTTCAAATATTAATGAATGAATTCTAATCAAACTACAACTTCAGTGAATCCCTAATTCAATTCAATTTTCCGATCTAAACCAAATTTGCATGTCAAGCAATAATAAATTTGAAAGAGTGACACCTTGATTACAATCCAAATCTTGTACCGTTTCCCGACTATATGAGCACTAGAATAACAAAGTCTTGGACCCCTGAAGAAGATATTCAAGATGACTTTGAACTTAGACCTTAGTTCACATAGTCTTTACTTAAACCTTTAGTGAAACCCTAGTGATGTTTCCCTTGACGAGGATGACAGCCTTATAGCTTGATGGGGGAGAAGTTCACAATAATTAAGAATCCAAACCCCAGTTCCATAAGCCACAGTTACTGGGAAACCAACTGATTCAAGCCTGAGTGAAGATGAGAACCATAAAATCCATAGAAACCCCAATTCCATCATATCACTGATTCCATGCCAAATTATGTTGTAGCGAATGTATGCAGTGTTAAATGACCTAATGGAGTTACGTACATGAGAAAAGCGCGAAATTTCATAAACCGGATAAAAGTAGAAGGGTAGGACAAATTTGGGGTATTACTGCTGCCCTTATTTAATCATCTTAAATCTGAAAGTATGATTGGTGCGTGCCTTTCAGAAGTTCAAGGTTGAAGATGATTAAATATCAATGCCAAAAATTTGTCCTGAGAGAGAGAGAGAGTAAGTGTTTTCTTTATTTATTTTTGTGTTATCTACTGGGGAAAAGAAATTTGTTTTTTCAATGAAGAGACAGAGATTGGACTTGTAACGTGATGCCAATACAAGACAAATGGTTGGTATGAAAATAGAGCGGACAAGGTCTACGGGCGACCTACGACCCTAAGGTGAAAAAATGAGGATGATTTGATAGAAAGCCTAGCCTAAGGGCGATCTCAGGTTCTAGGACAAAATATATGGAAAGAGCCTAGCCAAGAGGCAATCTCAGGTTCGACGATGATCTATGGGAAGAACCTAGCCTACAGGCGATCTCAGGTTCTAAGAAGGAAACATGGGTTACGACATGACGATTGTTTAGATAAGCGACACGGACGATCATCAAGAAAGGTTAAACACGGACGAGTGTTTGAACCGATACAGATGAGTATTGAAAGAAGATACAGACGAGTATCAAAATGTTAAACACGGACGAGCGTTTGATTTAATACGGACGAGTATTGAAAGAAGATACAGATGAGTATCAAAAGGTTAAACACAGATGAGTGTTTGAATCAATACGGACGAGTATTGAAATAAGATACGGACGAGTATCAAAATGTTAAACACGGACGAGTGTTTGAATCAATATGGACGAGTATTGAAAGAAGATACAGGTGAGTATCAAAAAGGTAAACACGGATGAGTGTTTGAGAGACTGACACAGATGAGTGTTTAGGAATAGACACGGACGAGTGTTTAGGGAACTGACTACCAGACAAGAACTGGGTTTAGAACGACAAAGTGTATTGGTTTTGCTGAGCATTGAAAAGGTGAAGGTTACCGACTGGGGACTTTGGGCATGATACCCTCCTGTAGGGATGTATTGTTGTCCTTGAATAATTCAGGTCTTTTGTGTAAGGCACCTGATCTAGCTTATGCTTCGTATGCATGTTTGAATTTCTTTTACCGCAAAGATCCATTCTGATGGATCAGCTATGCACTTTTGAGGATGTAATGTTATGCAGTGATAATTATATGCAGTGCGAAGAAATAAACTTCATGGGGATAAGAGAAGGCTTGTTGGGAACCATTGCTCATCATTGGGGATGTCAATATATATCGATGTTGGGAGCCTGCAATATCAAAGGTTGTTGGGGATACTGATAAAAATTTGCACTGGAGAGCTCTTGAAGACCAAATATCGTTGTTGACTCTGCTGAGGATTGAATTGACGACGAAGTGATTCTTTAGGTACGATGCTGGATTCTGAATCGTACCGTTGGGGAAGAGATAATCTGGCCAGACTCCCATACATCTTGAACCGTTGAGAGGATGATAGAATTGAATATGCCGAAGAATGGATACTGAACACCATGTGGATCCCTTTGAATACATGTCCCAAGTTTATGCACATTGGGGAATTATCTCTTGAATCACTTGGGGATAAAAGATGGGCATGAACACTTATGAGTGCCCCAGTTGAGCTCTGTGAATGCCCCGGTTTGGATCTGCGAATGCCCCGGTTTAGCTCCATTGGGGATGTTCTTGATTAACTCCACTAGGGATTCACTTGCGCATGCTGAGTCAAACGATGACTCCGAATTTTCTGAACTCATTTGGGGAATCAGATTTGAAGTTGTCTGTAGCAGATGAAGGCAGCTTTGTGCGCTGGCTAAGTCAGGGTGACTGTTATGATGCTTTTAGCTGATTGTAGTGGTCTTGTGCAACCCAATTGACTTGAGAAACTTAGTACGGATGAGGAATGCCCCTGTCTGGGGGATCTCTGAGAAGATCTATGTTGAATAGAAGACCAGAATATTCGTGCCACAATACAATATGAGGTGGCATGCCCCAATGTCTTGAGTCACGAAATAAACTTCTCTTGATTACAGCTTTCTTGGAGAGATTTGTCGAATCTCGACGTAACTGCCCCAGGTTGAATAAATTCTGAATAGATCTCTCGACGTGATAACTTCTGATTGATCGAGCTTGAAGAGATTTATCGACGTGATAACCTCTTATTGATCGAGCTTGAAGATATTTATCGACGTGATAGCCTCTGATTGACAGCTTTGAGGGAATGCCCCAGATTTGGATGAACTTGGAGAGATCGACTCTTGACTTGATTGCCTCAGATTGGCAGGCTCTGCTAATTTCATCCCTGAATGGTACTCAGACTGTGAAGTACCAAGATGATTTCTCTTGACATAATCACCGGTTAACATGCTGCTGGATAAGTCATTTCTCTTGTGGCAGCTGACTCTTGCTTCAATAGGGTATTCGAGCCTCTCTTCTCTGACAAGATTGAGCTCTTTACTGATTGTTCATTGTGTAAACTTACTTGATGTCAATCAGTTATTTTGTATGCAGAAGAATGCTTATTATGAGAATGATAATTTTAATGCAACACATATGTAAGTCTTGAAGTTTGAAAAAACTTTGAATGAAATGACGTCACAACTCTGTTGTGAATGAGTCACTAGCTAGAGAGGAACATTTGCAAATTATTTTTTATAAAAGATAGTACAAGCATATGATGCCAACACAAATATTCAAACATACCTCTTAGGAGTCAGTTAAACGCTATCTCGTTGTAGCACGCTTTCAAATTGACCCATGCTTCAGTTAGGGCTTTGAAAGGGTTGTAACGTGGCCTGGTTCACGGTTTTTAGAAAAAAGGATTTAAGGCTCAAAATTATTTGGTGCCCACCCATTCTCCATGATGTTCTCCATTCCTACGTTCAGTTGACCTGGTACAAGTATTCATCTCTCTAGAATAGTTTGCAATGATTGAGGAACCACTGATTTCTTGGACACGATAGTCACTAACTTCTAATTTTGGTGTCTGATCAGACGACTTTGTTCTTTGATGAGGATTTTCATTGGTAATCCTTTTCTATCCTTTTAGGCTTCTCAATTTCTTTCTTGCTTTCCCTAATTTTTGCCTGGACAAATTCTTTTGAATTTTGATTTGGAAGTCCAACGGGATGCCCCAATTTTTGTCTAAGCGACTTGTTTTCAAGTTTCGACTTAGCGGAGATTTGTTTCTTTCTTATTCATTTTTTCCATTTTGAACAAGTCATTGATCTTTACGTTGTCTTTGATTTGTTGGAAGTGATCGTGACTTCCTGAGTTTTTAGTAGATGATGGATAACCATTATTGTATCGTCATTTGTCAACCTTCTGATGTGCGAGAGATACCCATTGGGATATAGTCAATAGACGTATGTTGTTGTTAGATGAGGGTTAACCATTGTGGTTTTGACTTTTCTCAACCTTTTGATGGATAACCATTGTTGTATCCTTGGATTCACACTCTTGATGAGTTCCGAATGCTTTATCAGATAGTTGAACACTACCCGCCTCAGGGTTAAAATGAGGGTTTTTTCTGAACAGAAAAGAAACTCCTACTTCGAAGGCTCAGAGGGGTTAACGAGGGTCTATCTCCCTTATATATCTGATGTTTAGGGATTTGAAACAAGGCATGTACATCGTCAGCAGGGTCTTACTCAAAAGCGTACCAACCAGAGATTTTGCGTTTTCAGATTATCGTCATACTCCTTCCAGTCTTTACCTAGGCATAAGACTAGGAAATTTGGCATCAATATGCAAGTAAAACATTTAAAGAGTGATAACGAATGGATGAATAAAAATGAAAGGAATACTTCAAGACAAGCATACCTATTGCGTTAAGATTTTCATTCAAAAATAGACAAGTTTCTATATACAAGAAATGTTTAAACAAACAAGTAAGAATGCAAATGAAAATACAGTTAAAGAAACTAGTTGCCGTCATTGAGGAGACTTGACTCCGTATGGATTTCTTGATTCTGACGACTTTCTGTAGTCTTGATGCTCGAGTGTGCGAGAGAGTTCTCCTTTTATCTGATGTGAACATGGTAGTCTCTGGATTGAGCCTGTCTTGGACCTTGTCTCTGGATGACATACCATCTTCAATCGATTGGCCAGGTGCCCCAGTATAATATGCATGGAAGATCCTTTCAGGAGAACGAATGAATGATTTACCCAGTGAATTGGTATGAACTGCATCACCAAGTATATCTTGTCTTAAAGAAATAATATACATTATGATTTGAGTTTCCATGACCTGGCTTATCTGAGTCTTCAATCAATTATCTTCCTTCTTGAAGAAATTTCTGACTACGAGCCAAAGCTTGCATGTATATCGCTCAAATTTATTCCATAACTGATCTTTGGTGACAGTAAGAATCAAGTAGAACCTATGAAGAAAGCCCCAGGTCTGAATAAGAATACCCAATCTTCGGGTACCTGTTATGAATGCATGAATATGCATGGGGTTCCTGAATGAATGCCATGTCATGTTCTATCATTTCAAAGGAATTTGTGTGCTTTGATTTTGATTTTGTGCAATTAAGGGATGGAAGAGTTTAGCACAAGACTCGCAAATATGATTCCTTGGAAATGATAGAACATGTATGTTAAGCATGTGGTTAGCCATGTTATGTATGTAAAGGCATGAGATCAAAGAGGATCAAGGTTCCATCATTCCTGAATATGATTGCTGCACTGTTCTGAACCACGTGAGTATCATCAGATCAAAGGTCTGATATAGCTTTTGCATATATAAGAACCAAGTACCATGTAGATCTCCCATTGTACGGGGTCAAGGCGTCTGGATCATCGGATACTGCTGAGAATTTTCTGAATATGCCGGGAATACCAAGATCGAAGGCTTGAATAAATCTCCAGGTAAACAAGTAAGGAACTCAAAATAAATCTGAAAACCATACGGTTACCAACGGAATATAGCATCTGAATAAAATCATCAACAGAAATTCAGAACATAGCCATTAGAACCAATAGTCACTGTCTGAGCATGGTCACCATCTGTACCTGTAATAATGATTCCCTCCCCACTCACAGGTGAAGACTAGGTCAGGGTAAGATGATGGTAACTCGAAAATCACGGGCTCGCTTGAAAGTAAAATCATCGCAACACAGACGTGCATGATGAAAATACCTCCAATTGAACCTCATCCGAGCGTGGTATATGACATGACTGCACTAATCAGACCACGTCCTATAGCCATCATGCCCCCACTCTATTCCTAGGTGTCCTAGTGCACTCTAGCCTGGGTACTGGGCCTTTTACCTCAATAGTAACATCCCCACCCAAACAAGAAGCAAATCCTGTACAATAGTAGTATATGGAAGACAGTAAAATGCAATGCATACATATGCTCAAGTGTACACAAAATGAATGAATAAACTGAAAGCGTAAAGATAAACACCCAAAGAAAAGAAAGCAAGAGCTAGGAGCGACTCGGAGATGGACCAGCATTTGGTCGACCTGTCTCCAGTGAAGTCGCCAGCTGAAACAACCGGCTGAAAATCATCAAACAATGAAGTCGCCATCGAACGTCTTTTATCCCACATGTAGGGAAAGGTAAACATCGAGAAAACCTGAGAAGGGAGAAGTCACGGTCTTGCGACCGAGAGATCGGGTAAGGGAGTCTGTTACGCGAGGGGAAGGTATTAGCACCCCACACGCCCGTAGTATTCTACGGTATCCACTCTTGTTATCTATCTTATGGGTGTGTTCAATCTATGCTTACTGTTTATTACTGCTAAGGGAGAATGCATGCAAAAGAAAAGGGAAAATAATATAGGGAAAATAAAATTGTGCTCGCTTGGGCCCTACCCCAATGCCTACGTATCCGTTTTGAGGAATCAGAGCTACCGTAGTTCAGCTCTTTATGTTTTTGTTTGTTTGTGTTTTTTATGGATGAAGTTAATTCTGCCTTCTGCCGCAGCTCGACCTTTGGAGACTTATGCGTTGGCACAGAAGTAAATTAATCATGTCCTTACTTGAAAAGGGTTTTTAAAGAAAGGTGCTCGAGCGTACAAAAGATTTGAATTGGTTTATATTTTTGTTGTAGACGATGACTGATCGACCTCAAGAGAGAGATATTAGCCACTTTTATACTTAGCGATGAAAGGAGTCTTTGAGAATTGAACCACACCTAAACTTGAGATGAAGAACAATAAGATCGAGAAGAGACCCGCTTATCATTTCCCATACTAAGCGAAGGCGTGATTCTCCTCAGTAGTTTTAAAGTGTTTTGAATTTTTAAGGAAAAAAAGAAGTTTTAGTTTTTAAATGCATATGCAAAAGGGAAAGAAAAGTCAAAGGGGGACTAGCCTATTTCTAAACCTAATGTTATTGTGCATTAATAGACCTAAAGTTAGAATTTTGAGGGAATTCTACCTAATGTTAACATGCACATGGATTACGGTAAAGTACGGAAATGAAGAATAAAATAGGGTTGTGACGATACCGAACGGAGGAGGTCCGTTGCCTCTTTAAAGCCACTCAAGTGATGAGAAAACTAAGTTAATATCCAAGCATTCCTCAGTACCAAAGTTGCACCAACATTCTATCACAACATCTTAACTAACAGAGAAGGTTTGTTTCCTTTCCAACATGCGCAAAAGCTCGAGCAAGACTATCAGAAGCTCCATCCATAATCGACCAAATTAGAACTCAATCACCGCATATCACAAAATAAAAATCGCATCAACATCCTCTCAAAAAATCATGGCAAGAAAGTGTCAACAACTAATTATTAAATGATTAACAAATAATAATAAGTTATTATCAAACCATAATAATAAGAGAAATGAATTCTAAAAAATTTCTAAACCAAATCTTAAAGAAAATAATTACTATATTTTAGGTGTCTTTTTATCATGTGAAACAATTGCTACCAAAAGGAAAATCGATAAAAACCATTAGTAAAAAGTAAACAAAACATTGAAACAGAGGGAGGTGTGGAGCCTGGTTCAAGTGTGTTGCCAGAAAATGCAAGGCCCACATAGCAATATCCACAAGCATATTTTTGTTGTTGTTGCTTCACTTGATTCCTAAAAAACCAAATACAATTTGGCTCAGTCCATATGTCACCAATAATCAGCAACTTTGTTATAAAAAAACTAAAACGGACCAAGAGGGGGTACAGTTTCGGTCCAGACCCAACAACATTATGATACAATTTTTCGTTATGAAATTAGGGTTGTGCACGTCGTTTCATCTTCCTTTGAGAAATAGAATTTTCTCTTCCTTCCCTCCCACTGCGGTGCGACTTCTTCATCATCTTCTTCGTTCTATCTTCTTCAAACGGCCGAGGCAACTTCATCTTCTTCCGCCTTTCGATTCTGCCACTGTGGCTATCGCTCATCCATCATAACCACACGTCACCTCCTTCATTGTCTTTGTGGAAGAAAAGAATCTTAGAGACTTGCCGCCATTGTAATTCATTCTCTCGTCATTTACCTCATCTCTGCTTCTCTCCCGATATCAATGATCCGAATCCAAACCATGATAGACTCTCAAAATCGAAAACCTATCGAAAGCAAACTCCGGTGGTTCTTGATTTTGGTGACAAAGTGAAAGCGAAATCCACAAATATGTATTCAGGTAATAACTTCCGATTTTCCAGCCCGAATCTTCTTCTTATTTCTTTTTGTTTTCTTCTTCATCTGCTTTTGTGTTGCTGTTATGTTTGCGTTGATGTTGCCGTTGTTGAATGTTGTGTGGTATTGCATTGTTAAGCATTGGTGATGAAGGTCGGAGGTGAAAGAGAGGTTGTAGAAGGTGTCAAGAAATTGCAAAGAATCAATGGATATTGTAGGTTTGTGGTTGGAGTGAAGTGATAAAGATGAAGATTTTTTGAGAGTGATGCGTGAGTTTAGAGCGAAAGAGGAATAGGAAGTGAAAGCTCCGAGTAACTTGGGGGAGGATGAATATGAAGATGTGGTCAGTAATGATAGTGAAGGAGATCTGAAGCCTGAAGAAAAGAATGGAGGTTAAGGGAGAATGGAAGAGTGATGTAATAGAAATTTGTTTTGGTCGTTATAGAGTGGTTATATGTTTGTTGAGTTAGTTTGAATCTGTTATAAATCTATTATAAATCTGTTTGTAGTTTGTTATTGTGCAGGGCTGTTTAGAAAATGGTTAGGGAGTGTTTATATAAAATTCTGTTTTGGCTAGCAGTTATAGAGGTTATATGGCAGTTAGAGATGGTTGGGGTTTGTTATGAATCTGTTATGCATATGCTGTTAGATCTGTAGGAATTGGAAAGTTGGTTATAGTGATGTTAGGAAGTGGTTTATTTCTGTTTTCTGTTTTTTTCTCTCGTGCGGGGTAGAAAATATGATTTTCTTATTAATTTTGGAATCATAAATTGAATCATTTTTTGTTGATTTTTCGGTGCAGGTTCATGTTTGGATATCATGGCTATTGGGAAGCAAAGACAAAAGGAAAACACCAAGTGAGGATTTGAATGAGTTTGGAGATGATATGAAGTTGGAACAAAGACGCACAACACGAAGTTTTTGAAGCTTGAAGTTTGGGTTAAAGGTTGAAGCATGAAGAATGATTGAAAATTAGGATAGGTTTTGGTAAAAATGTATAGATGTTGTGTATAATTGAAATGGAATTTGGACTTGTATGTATTTGAATACATATTGGAATGTATGTTGACTTCATTTCCACATAATTAAATGGCTTTTGTATGAATTCAAATAATCATGGTATGAATCCAAAATATTTGCAAGGTAATCAAAAGAGACGTGAATCTTGAATGAATCCATGAGAGGCTATTTGGACGATATTTTGATGGTTGGATGAATTCGATGCATGCTTTTTCATACTTGTGATTTGAATTCCAAGAAAAGCCACGCAAAATTTAAGAACTTTGATTTTCTCTAAATCCACTTCAAATATTAATGAATGAATTCTAATCAAACTACAACTTTAGTGAATCCCTAATTCAATTCAATTTTCCGATCTAAACCAAATTTGCGTGTCAAGCTATAATAAATTTGAAAGAGTGACGCCTTGATTACAATCCACATCTTGTACCGTGTCCCGACTATATGAGCATTAGAATAACGACATCTTGGACCCGTAAAGAAGATATTCAAGATGACTTTGAACTTAGACCTTAGTTCACATAGTCTTTACTTAAACCTTTAGTGAAACCCTAGTGATGCCGCCCTTGACGAGGATGACAGCCTTATAGCTTGATGGGGGAGAAGTTCACAATAATTAAGAATCCAAACCTAAGTTCCATAAGCCACAGTTACTGGGAAACCAACTGATTCAAGCCTGAGTGGAGATGAGAACCATCAAAGCCATAGAAACCCTAATTCCATCATATCACTGATTCCATTCCAAATTATGTTGTTAGCGAATGTATGCAATGTTAAATGACCTAATGGAGTTATGTACATGAGAAAAGCGTGACAATGCATAAACTGAATAAAAGTAGAAGGGTAGGACAAATTTGGGGTATTACAGTAAGATACATAAAGATACTTCATCAAGTGTGGTGAAGAAGCCTTTCATCGGTAAGAAAGACGCTAGTGCAGTCTACGGCTCGAGGGGCCAAAGCAGACGTGAACACTATCACGCAGTAAATGCGGTAGTGATATCAAGACCAACAGTTGCTCCACAATGCAACAATCAACAAAGGGTGGAAAGACCACAAAGGAAGTACACTCAGCTCAACATGACCTTGTCTCAAATTCTACCGCAATTAGTGAAAACCAATCTGGTAACTGAGGGAAGCCCCGAAGAACCCCAACCCCACATCTCATCACTATAACCCGAATTCCTGTTGCGTCTATCACTCTGAAAGTCCAGGTCATGATACAAACAACTACTGGGCCTTGAAGAATAAGGTGCAAGATTTGATCGAAGCCAAAGAGATTGAGTTTGACGCTCTGGAGAAGCCCAACGTCATAACTACACCCATGCCCAAGCATGACTCGGGAATCAATGCTATTGAGGTTGTCTCCGCCATAGAAGATAATGATGATGAGAACCCGGATGTGGACAGCTGGATCTACCCTACAACCAACGGTGGACTAAGCAACTGGATGGCGAAGGACTTCATACCTGTTTCTTTTATTCCACAGTAATTAACTTTTGTTTTAAGAGTTGTAATAGACAGTTTGAAACTTTACGGTTGGGTGCCTTTCCCGAGGCACTTTGGCTTTACTTGTGAGGGCTTATTATTTGTCATTTTCATATATCATCAATAAAGCATTGGACGTTTCTTGCATTACAAATTTTGTGCTCTTTGTTTTTCTTTTCTATCTCTCACTTTATCAAAAACAGTTATTCTCTTACACACACTCACACATTATAATGCAGATCCATATCCACTCTGGATCCCATTGACAACAACTCTGCTACTGCCAGTTATGACTTCGAAAATACGATCAACCAAGCCGAGACAAAGGTGAGGATGATTGTGAGGTTCACAGAGAACTTGCTAGACTATTACTACAGGAAGAAAGGGCCATACAGCATCATGAAGAGCCAGTTGAATCAGTGAATTTGGGTACAGAGGAAGACAGGAAAGAAGTTAAGATAGGTGTGAATCTGGAGCCTAGTGTCAAGCAACGGTTGATACAGATGCTACGTGACTATGTTGAGATCTTTGCCTGGTCATATGAAGACATTCCTGGTTTGGACACTGATATTGTGGTTCACCGCCTGCCAACCAAAGAAGAGTGTCCTCCGGTAAAGCAGAAGATTCGTCGTATGCGCCCTGAGATGTCTGAGAAAATCAAAGCTGAGGTCATGAAACAGTTCGACGCAGGATTTTTAGCTGTCACTTCGTACCCGTAGTGGGTTTCCAACGTTGTTCCAGTACCTAAGAAGGATGGTAAGGTACGGATGTGTGTGGACTATAGAGATCTGAATAGGGCAAGCCCCAAAGATGACTTCCCACTTCCTCACATCGATGTTCTAGTCGACAACACCATGCAGCATAAGATCTTCTCCTTCATGGATGGTTTTTCTGGTTACAATCAGATCAAGATGGCTCCTGAGGACATGGAGAAGACAACCTCCGTTACACAGTGGGGCACCTTCTATTACAAGGTAATGCCTTTCGGGTTGAAGAATGCTGGGGAAACTTATCAGCGCGCCATGGTCGCTTTGTTCCACGACATGATTTACCATGAGATTGAGGTTTATGTTGATGACATGATCGCAAGTTCCAGACTGAGGAAGAGCACCTAGATCATCTCCAGAAACTGTTCGACAGGTTGAGGTTAATCCTGAACAAGTGAACCTTCGGGGCAAGTTCTGGTAAACTGTTAAGTTTCATCGTCAGTGATAAGGGTATTCAGGTGGACCCTTCCAAGGTGAAAGCCATACAAGAGATGACAGCTCCCCGCATAGAAAAGTAAGTTAGAGGCTTTTTGGGACGTCTGAACTACATCGCCCGATTCATTTCACATCTGACTGTTACTTGTGAACCAATCTTTAAGCTGCTGAAGAAAGATCAAGTGGTAAAATGGAATGATAAATGTCATACCGCTTTCGAAAGAATCAAAGAATATCTTCAAGAACCTCTAATTCTGATGCCTCTAGTTAAAGTAAGACCTTTGATCTTATACTTGCCAGTACTGGACAATTTAATGGGGTTTGTGCTGGGGCAGCATGACGAGTCTGGCCGAAAAGAGCACGCTATTTACTAACTTAGCATTAAGTTTACCGACTGCGAGACCCGATACTCGTTGCTTGAGAAAACTTGTTGCGCTTTGGCATGGGCTGCTCGCTGGCTGAGACAGTATATGCCGACTCACACCACCTTATTGATATCAAAGATGGATCCAATCAAGTATATCTTCGAAAATCCTGCCTTGTCCGGAAGAATAGTAAGATGGAAGATGATCTTAACTGAGTATGACATCTAATACACAACCCAAAACGCAATCAAGGGGAGTGTATTGGCAGATCATTTGGCACATCAGGCCGTGGATGACTACCAATCCATGAATTTCGAGTTCTCGAATGAGAACATCATGTTGGTGATCGATAGTGAAGAACCTGGACCGGATGAAGGACCTGAGGAAGGATCCCGATGGTCTATGTATTTTGATGGAGCCTCAAACGCGTTAGGTAATGGCATTGGCGCTGTGATTATATCTCCTGAGGGTTGTCATACTCCGTTCACCGCCCGATTATGTTTTAACTACACCAACAATATGGCAGAGTATGAAGCATGCATCCTAGGTCTTCGAACAACTATTGACCTGAGGATTAAGTTCTTGAGTGTATTCAGAGATTCCGCTCTAGTGATCAGCCAGATCAAAGGCGAGTGGGATACGAAGCACCCAAATCTTATTTCTTACAAGGAGTATGTACTGACGTTGCTTCCGCACTTTGAGGAGATAACCTTTGAACACTTCCCAAGAGAAGAGAATCAGTTAGCGGACGCACTAGCTACCATGTCTTCTATGTTCAAAGTCAGGTGGGACAATGAAGCTCCCCAGATTACCATTGAGAGGTTGGAAAAACCCGCACATTGCTGTGACATTGAGACTGAAGAGGTAGCAGATAAACCCTGGTTTCACGAGGTAAAGAGATATCTTGAGGCTCAAGAGTACCCCGAGGGTGCATCTGTTAATAATAAGAAGTTTCTGAGAAGGTTCGCTGCGAAGTTCTTCATTAGTAATGGGATCATTTATAAGCGTAATCATGATTTAACCTTACTGTGATGTATGGACAAGAGCGAGGCGGAAAAGATCATGGCAGAGTTACATGAAGGTACCTTCGGAACTTATTCCAATGGACATACCATGGCAAAGAAGATCCTACGGGCTGGATATTATTGGTCCACTATGGAAGCCGATTATTATCAGCATTCTCGGACCTGTCATAAGTGCCAAGTCTATGCTGATAAGGTGCATGTACCTCCAGTTCCTCTAAATGTCTTGACAGCTCCTTGGCCTTTAGCAATGTGGGGAATCGACATGATCGGCGAGATCAGACCTACTGTGTCAAACGGGCATCGTTTCATTTTGGTAGCTATTGATTATTTCATGAAGTGGGTCAAGGCAGCTTCCTTTGCTACAGTAACCAAGAACGTCAAGGCGCGGTTTATCTGATACAACTTGATCTATCGATATGGTGTACCAGAGAGAATCATTATTGACAATGATACAAATCTCAACAATACGATGATCACCGAGCTCTGCAAACAGTTTAAGATACAACATCACAACTCTTATCCCTACCGGTCGAAGATGAATGGGGTTGTTGAAGAAGCTAACAAGAATATCAAGAAGATTGTGCAGAAGATGGCGGTGACATACAAAGACTGGCATGAGATGCTACCATTCGCTCTTCATGGGTACCGTACCTCAGCACGGACTTCGACAGGGGAAACACCCTACTCTCTGGTATATGGCATGGAGGCAGTCTTGCCCATCGAAGTCCAGATACCATCTCTCTGGATTATGAAGGATGCAGGGTTGAGCGAAGACGACTGGATCCAGACCCGACTTGAGCATCTGAACTTAATCGATGAAAAAAGGCTTACTGCCATTTGTCATGGTCAGACGTATCAAAAGCGGATGATCAAGGCTTTTAACAAGAAAGTCAGACGACAAGAATATCAAGTCGGGGATCTGGTGATGAAACGCATCATACTGCCGCAAGGTGATCCCTGGGGCAAATAGACCCCCACATACAAAGGGCCATTTGTGGTTAAGAATATTTTCTCGGGAGGAGCTATGATTCTAACCACCATGGATGGTGACGACCTTTCGCACCCCGTCAATGCAGACATAGTGAAAAAATACTACGCGTAATCAAAGACCCGCTAGGTCGACTGGCCTAGGAAAAAATAAGGGCTTCCCGGCGAACCAAAAGGGTTCGGGAAAAAGTAAGGGATGAAAATGAAAAAACTGTACACCTGGTAAGTCGAAAACCTGAAAAGGCGGCTTGGGCAAAAAAGGGTATCCCGGTGGAATGAAAACCCGAAAGGGCGGTCCAGGAAAAAATTAGGGATTAAAGCGTAACACTATGTCTCATTGAATCATCTTGCAACCAGACATCGGTATCGACTATCAAGCTCGGACGGCGCCAATCTATCTGATTCACCTTCAACCAAGTAGCAAAGTGATGAGACGCTCGAAGATATAAAGGCAATAGCAGAGTTGGAACCTAATGGGATTGTTCACATAGCTATTTTTCTTTCTTTTTTCACAAATTATATAAATTTTGTTCTTACGGCGACGTTCTCTTACTAGGACGTCAGCCTCTTTGTACGAAATGGCTATTACAGGCCAACTTCAAAATCAATACAATTCATTGTTACGAGAAATTTCAACTTGTTTTTTATTTTTCTGTTTTGTTTTGCAAGAACGTCCAATGATTCATTTTTGATATATGCATTTGAAAATAATTGCTGCTCATAAATATTTACATACGAAACAAAAGACAACTGCTCATAATTCCAGGAACAGGGGTGTTGTACCCCAAAATTTGCCCTCCCATATTCTTCAAGAATTGCAAAGAGCACGCTTCAAAATCTCCCCAAGGGTTGCACAGTTCAAGGGCCTCCTAACAGTCAAAAACTAGGGTTTTGGTTCTGGCAAAGAAATTGAAGTTTCCAAGGGTCCAATCAAGTCCCACATGCCTACAAACATGGTCAAGCATCCTCATGTCAAGTTTCAAGACTCACAGCATAAAATTGCACAGTCAAAAACCCTAATTGCTCAACAGTCAACTGCAGGGGCAAAATGGTCATTTGACAGTCAAAAGTTCAAATTTTTGGTCAACATCTTATTTTGAAGCCACAAACATCATTTGATCAATTCTTGATCATGATTTTCAAGGTATGGCTCAAAAAGTCTCAAGATGCAAAAGTTTCCATATTTGGACAGTTGAAAAAGTCAACTGTAACTTGACCAGGGCATAACTTCCACATGGTTTATCAGAAAAATTCCATCCAAAGCTCATTTTGAAGAGAAAGACATTTCCTACAACTCCTCTTCACACTTCAAGTCCAAGAAATGCTCTCACAAAAAGTTATCAATTTCAACATTATAGGTCATTTTCAAAAGTCAACAAAAAGGGACTTTAAGTCAAAGACCATAACTTGAGATTGGTAAATCAAAATGACATGGGACCAAAGGCATTGGTTAGAGGACTTCAAGACCTTTCCAAAATGTCCAAGAACATGATCAAAGCTTAAAATTTGAGCAAGATATGCCTTGTGGAAGTTGGGAAATATTTGGGAATTTTGAAAAGTCAACTTTACTTCAAATGCCTCAAAATTGCTAATGGGCCACATTTTCTTCCAAGATTCATCATCCAAAGGCTATGCACGACCATTTGGCCCAAAGGGGATTTATTTCATCATTTTTATTATTTATTTGAATTTTTAATCACCATTAATTCATTTAATAAAATAAAATATGGAAAAAATACTAAACAAATGTATTTGAATCTTTTTATGCAGCATTTGCTCTCATTGGTTACTGAAGATTCGTGCACAACAAAAAAGGAAGGATTTGGCCATGATTGGTATCAAAACACATGGAAAAGATTTGAAAATATTTCATTAAAAATCAAATATTGGATTCATCAAAACATGGATCTTTTGGCTTGAATTCTTACCCTAATCCATTGGCATACATATACTGATCATAACCCTAAAGCTCACAACCTCCATGTTGCGCCCCAGATCACAAACACACTTTGCAATTTTTGTGAAAAAAGTCAAAACTGAAAACGGCATTAGAGGACGATTCAAAGCTTCTAACCAATTTCAATAGCTTGCCAAGGCTTCAAAGAAGTGGTAGAACGGACTCATACTTTCTCAAGCATTTTTCCTATTCGTATTTTAATATATATGCCATATTCATGCATTCTAATAATCGTTTTGTACTAATATTCACTTCCTGAAACTAATGGTATACTTTAATTGAGTTTTCGTGCCCGGTATGTGAATCCACCATTGAAGCTTGCTAGGGTTTCAGAACTGTAAATTTGGGGCTTCCTTATTCTGAAAAAATTGGCCAACAAGACCAGGACCATTGGACTCAGAAGCTTCACACGAATTTAACACATATGTCGCGCTCAATTTATGAGCAACCATGGCGTAATCGCTATTTTCTTATACTGTAATTAGTGGGGGTTCAAAACCCCCGCTATTTGATATGTTTTTTTCAGGCAAAATAAAGAACAGATGAAGAAGACGCTTATGTGTCAGGACGTGAGAGGGCAGTTCAAATCTTGGCGCGTGTTTTGTTAAAATTCCAGGATAGTGCTTATTTTCCATTATAATATTTGCATCCCATATAATAAACAAAGAGCGCATGTGGTACAGTTGGTGGAACGTGCACTTGGTAAGCATTGGGACCTGGGTTCGATCCCCAGGTCCCCCATGTTATTTCAATATTTTTCTTGCTAACATAATTCCATGCAGCGTGTTCTCAAGGGAATACCATAGGCCTCCATATCCTTGCTTGCCATCTATACACTGAGATCAATCCAAAAGCCAAGGCATGAGTTCCATGGTGCACCTCAGTCCAGGGGTCCACACGTGACCACCAAAAGTCAACCAGGCCTCCAATAATTGGGCCTAATTGCTGGCAAAATACCTCCAAATTGGGGTCAACACCCCCCCCCATTGGTTTGCTTTTCTCATTCTCTTTATTTTTTCTAGTTTTATTTGTTTTATTTAGTTTTAATTTCAATTCTTTAAATTAATTTCTCTTTAATATAAAAATAACAAAAAAAAATCAGAAACTATAAAAATAAAAAATATGTTTTAATATTTAATTCACTAACATTTTTTTGTAAATAAATTTAATAATTAATTTAGTTTTTAATTCTAGGTTTAATTCTAATATTTTTCTTAATAAACTAAAAAATGTAGAATTAGGGTTTTATACTTTTATCCTTTTTTTCTTTTTCACCATATTTAATTATTAATTATTATTTTGTAAATAAAATTTTCCATGTAAATAATTAATTAAAATTAGGTCAAACTAAAAATATTTCTTAATAAATAAAAAATAGTTAGAACTAGGGTTAATTAACATTTTAATTTCATTTAATTTTCTTACTAAATCCATAAATACAAAAAACTCAAAAATAATATCTTTTCTCATTTAACTTAATTAATTTATTAATTTTAATTCATGTTCTTTAAAAGGGTCCAACGCCCTCGCATTCGATCATAATTCTATTTCGCGCGCTTATTTTATTTCCTTTTTATAAATTTCATGTAATTCTCCCAAAGCTATGTAATGGATTAATTAGGGTATTTATTTTTCGCATCTTGTTTTATTTCAAATCGGGTCTTGGACTAATTTGGCGATGTAGACCCGCGCCTTTGTAATAGCGTAGGACTTTTAATTCCGCATCTTTTAACTGTTAATAATTTGCATGAAAGAATGAATGTCAAAAATAAAAGCAACGCGTAGATCACCAATGCATGACAAGACAAAAATATCTGAAAACGACACATAAATCACACACCACCCCTAGGGTACGTCTCACTGTTGCCTTGCCCCTCGAAAGGTGATCGTCGAGTAGAGGATGTTTTAGTAAGTCCTCATGTCCATGAACATGGCATGAGGGTAGCTTCTAAGGTGTCTTCCTATTGCTCTGGTGATCACCATGTCCCGAACCCTCGAATTGACCTGAACACCTCCAACGGTGGTGCTACCTACCTCTCAATGGTGGGATGGCACTACTTTAAGGACATTTACACAGACGAATTCCCTAGGGTAGGTAGATAACTCGTAGATACTTGCTCTAATTTCAAAACAAATCAAAAAAATACTTTTCACACCGACACTTTTCAAAAAGCTTTCGAAAGCAACTTTTCAAACACTCTTGAGGACTGATACAAGAGTCGAACTGAAATTTTCAAAGAAACTTTTTTTTAAACCCACAGTTGAAAAGCAAACAAACAATTTTGAAAACACAAATGAGCAAGTATCTAAGAGCCCATGGATAACCATGGATAGAAAGGGTGCTAACACCTTCCCTTTCTATAAATCTACCTCCCGAACCGAGAACTAATCTCTATAAGGAATTTTTCTGTGCTTTTGTCCTTTCCATTTGGAGAAAATAAAAGACGGTGGCGACTCTTGCTTCCGCGACATTTCGCGAAACCAGCGTTAAACAGTCAGTTCCAGATCCACCGATCACAGAACTGGCGACTCTGCTGGGGACATTTACTTAAAGTGAGGTGTACCTTAGGGTAGTTCATAACTGTGTTTTCAATTGTATTGACTTGTTTGCTTTAAAATTGTGGATTGCATGGGAGTTACATAGATCCTAACCCGGATCTGGGGATACCCTATTTAGGTAGCATAAGCTGTGAGGGACCTGTCCGGCGTAGACCGACACGGGTGAAGCAGTGGCTACGTTGGTGTGGCACCTTGGTCTGTACCGATATCCCTTGTGTCGCAACGAGGAGAATATGGATCTTCCAAGGAGTCGTTAAGCACCAACAGACCTTAGAACCTTAAATGACACAACTTGGCCATTAGAACAGTAGCAGTATGCTACGCCCATTGAGGCTAAACTCTCGTGATGGTTCTGGCCGCAAGAAAAGATTGCGATGCTGGAGTTATGACCGATTAAGGGTAGTCGATGATATTGGGATCCTCTAAGAACCCGATTACTTTTGATAGGACAGGTATGAACCAACAAACTGAAAGAGGGTAGTACCTAGACCTCATGCTGGCCTAAACTTTAAGGGCTTGTCTTGTGTGACTTGTGTGCCTTATCATGTTTGCCTTTGTAAATATTTGTGGTGTGCTTTATCATAACATCATAACATCATGAGCATTGCATGCATCCTGCATAAAGACTGACCATTTCAAAGACAAGAAGGTTTCACCTTTGCTCTGTTTTGTAGGACATCATGATGCCTATGCGAAGGAATACTATCCGGTTCAACTTTGTTCACCCACCTGAGTAGCTTGAAGAGTTGGTTAGCAGGATTCCAAATACCACTTCCTTCATCCAGAGGCATGGTTCTCTTCTCAGTTTAGTCACTGCAAAGCGGGATCAACAGTTGATGAGTGTCCTGACCCAGTTCTATGACCCTCTGTACCAGTGCTTCACCTTTCAAGACTTCCAGCTGGTCCCTACCCTTGAAGAGTTCTCTGATTTGCTTGGTATCCCTATCTTGGATCAGACTCCCTTTACTGGTTGGGAAAACACCCTCAGGCTTGAGGAGGTTGCTGCAGCTCTTCCTTTGACCCATCAAGAGGTAATGGACAACTGGGTGACTAGAAGCGGAGTTAAGGGTTTCCTGGCCAAGTTCCTGATTGGTAAAGCTAACAGTTTCTGGAATGACTTGGACTTTAGGGCATATGAAGACATCTTGGCTCTCTTAATCTATGGGCTAGTCTTGTTTCCTAATACTGACAACTTCATCAATGTCACTGCCATAAGGATCTTCATGTCTCAGAATCCTGTGCCCACTCTCTTGGGTGATATCCTGCAACAACTTCATGCTCGTACTGCCCGAAGACGAGGAACTCTATGGTGTTGTATCCCTTTATTGGTGAGGTGGTTTATTTCGCACCTCCCTAAGTTCGTGCTGAAGAACCAAGAAAGAAGAGGTTGGGCTCATAGGTTAATGTCTCTCACTGATAAGGACATCATTTGGACTTTCAGAGGTTTGGATGAAATAGTTGTTATTGATCGTTGTGGAGAATATCCTAATGTTCTGTTGATTGGTACTCAAGGAGGAATCTCTTACAATCCATGTCTAGCACTCCGACAGTTTGGAAGGGCCAGAAGAGCAGGGCCTCATGAGATGTTGGTGCCTCACATTAGTTTTGAGTTTCAGGTGGATAGTGACGAGCTGCGTCGTAGGTTCGTCAAGGCTTCGGACAAAGTTCATAAAGCTGACCCACAAGAGTTGGGGCCAAAGACTTCTCTACCTATGGAAGCCTACTACAAATGGGTTCGCACCTGTGCTCAGAAGTTAGGTATGCCATACGAAGCTGTCAGACCCATCATTCTTGAGTATCTTGACAAAGATGGAGTTCCTCCAACTGTCCTCCCTCCTCAGATACCTACTGATTATGAGACATTAAAGAGGTCTTGGTCGCAACTGCGAGAAGAACGGGATTCTTACCGGGAAAAGTTCAATGAACAGGAAATGAAGATCCAAAAGCTGACAAAGCAGTTGGAGAATGAACGAGCTCTGAATGACTACATCCGTACTGAGAAGAGGAGACCATGGGATCAATAAGGAGCTCTGGATGTTCTTTTACAGTTTTATTTCCCTTTTCAGTATTTCCTTTTATGTAACGCCTAAGGGCAACCTGTTGAACAATTTAAGTTTGAAAGTTGAATCTAATGAAGTGTGTTCCTTTTTGTTTACAAAGCTGATTCCCGATTGTCTTTGAAAACATAAATCATACGCATTCCATTCATCATGTGCATAGCAGGTATTCTTCTTTTCAGGTTGCTTACTGTTCTTCGCTGTTTATTTCAGCATCATGAACCCTAACTCATCATCAACCGAGATGTCTATCAAGGATCTTCAGGCGCAGAACGCGCAATTTCAGGAACTGATCATGGGTTTGGCTCAAGGCCAAGAAGAGCTGAAGGCTTTGCTCCTGAAGAAGGAGAAGAAGAAGAAGAAGAGAACTGTTCTTTTCAACTCGGGCCGAAGGTTTGGCAATACTCTGCAGAATGAAGAGGCTGGTTCTTCTATAGGCAAGAGCAGTCCCCAAGGGGGAAAAGGTCCTAGTCCAGTAGTCTCTGACAACGAGACTGACTTTAATGAGGAACAGTATCCTCCGGCAGAAGACCGGTATAAGCAGTTGGAAGACAGACTGAATGCAATGGAGATCCAACAAGTGCCTGGGCTGGATTTCGGAGACTTGGGCTTATCTACTGGTGTGATTATTCCTCACAAGTTTAAGGCACCATCTTTCACCAAGTATGACGGGGCGTCTTGTCCCAAGCTACACCTCATATCTTATGTGCGGAAGATTCAACCGTATACTGTGGACAAGAACTTTTGGATCCACTTCTTCCAGGAGAGTCTTTTAGGGACTCATCTCGAATGGTTCTATCAGCTGGATGGAACCAAGGTTCGTAACTGGGAGGAGTTGGCTACTGCTTTTTACAAGCAGTATCAATATAATGCCGACCTTGCCCCTACACGTACCCAACTCCAGGGTATGTCGCTAGGGTCGAGCGAAGGTTTCAAAGAGTATGCACAGAAGTGGAGGGATCTGGCTGGCAGGGTGAAGCCTCCGTTAACTGACCGGGAGTTGGTAGATATGTTCTTGGGGACCCTATCTGGGCCATTTTTCAACCATCTTATCGGTAACTCATCTGCAGGGTTTACTGATCTTATTCTGACTGGAGAGAGGATAGAGGCTGGAATGAAGTCCGGAAAAATTCAGAAAGGGGCGTCTGCAAGTTCTGAGAAGAAGCCCTTTAAGAAAGAGGCCAGTGCCGTATATGGGTCTAGAAGACAAGAGAAACCTGAGCGCCGCCAATCTGTCAATGCGGTGATGATTGCTAAACCTGCTGCCGCTCCTCGGCAAACCAATCCTCAAAGGGCTGAAAGACCCAGAAGGGAGTTCACCCGGTTAAGTATGACTCTATCGCAAATCTTGCCACAGTTGTTGTCCACCAACCTAGTGACTGTTAGAGAGGCCCCGAAGGTTGTAAACACTGCCTCTCCCAAATACAATCCAAATGCTCGTTGTGCTTACCATTCTGATAGCCCAGGGCATTCCACTGATGAATGTTGGGCCTTAAGGAATAAGGTGCAAGACCCTATTGACGCAAAAGAGATACAGTTTGAAGCGCCTGAGAGGCCAAATATGGTGACTGCTCCTATGCCCCAGCATGGAGTGAATGCCGTTGATGAAGATGTGTATGCCGTTTTTGTGAATGATGTAGTTACTCCCTTGATGACTGTTAAGAGGAACCTACTGTTGGCCGGTTTATTTCCGGGTTGCAGTGAAGGTTGCCTTTTCTGTGCTGTTTCCCTTTCTGGTTGTCCTTTGCTGAAGTTGGGCATCCAAAGCCTGATGGACAGCAAAGAGATTCTGTTCAAGAAGACTGCTGTTCAGTTTGTTCCGGTGGAAGAAGTTTCTGTTGTTACAATATTTAATAATCCGATCAAGGCTCTCCCGAGGAAGCCAGTTAAAATCATGACTGTCGCACCCGTTGTTATTACTGTTCCGGGGCCTCTCCCCTACGAATCTGATAAGGCTGTCCCCTAGCACTATGGGGCAGACGTGTATGTACATGGAATCAAGCAAGAGTTCAACACTGGCACCAGTATCAGCAATATCACTGGTCCAGCAAAAGTTACCCGCAGTGGCAGGCTCTTCTCGCCTAACATTGCACCACCAACTATTCAAAGACCCCTAACTATAACACTTGCAAGTGTACCTGTTCCCAGTTCTGATCAAGTTGTTTCCCCTGCTGCCGAGTCATCTAATGCTCGGGGCAAAGGGATTGAAGATGAGCCTGCCCGGATGGAGGCACCAAAATCTGTAAATGCTGAGGCCTCCCAAAAAGAGATGGAGGAAATTCTGAAAATAATCAAGAAGAGTGACTTTAATGTTGTTGAGCAGCTGGGGCATACCCCCTCCAAGATCTCCATGCTCTCCTTGCTATTGTGCTCAGAGGCCCATGCTAAGGCCTTGATTTCATTTCTCAAAACGGCCCATGTGCCACAGGAGACATCTGCAGTCCAGTTTACTGATTGTGTAGCCAATCTAACAGCAGACAATGGTTTGGGTTTCTCGGATGCTGACCTTACTGCTAAGGGAAAGGACCACAATGACGCCCTGCATGTCTCTATTGAATGCAGGGGCACTACTCTTACGCACGTGTTGGTAGACACTGGTTCCTCCCTAAATGTGCTACCCAAGAAAGCCTTAGACCGTTTGGATTGTGAAGGCCTGGAGCTGAAACCTAGCAATATCATTGTCAGAGCCTTTGACGGTTCTAAGAGGATGGTTCATGGAGAGGTGGACATTCCTATTCGTGTGGGTTCTCAAGTATTCGACTCTAATTTCTATGTGATGGATATCCGTCCATCGTATTCTTGTCTACTGGGTCGACCTTGGATCCACAATGTTGGGGCAGTGACCTCTACCCTACACCAGAAACTCAAGTACCTCGTCAGAGGGAAGATTGTCACTGTGCAGGGAGAAGAGGAGTATATGGTGAGCCATTTGAATTCCTTCAGGTATATTGAGATGGACGGGGAGTTTATTGAAACCCCCTTTCAGCATTTCGAAGAGGTACCTCCAACATTGGCAGCAGCGGAAACAGTGGTCGATGAGGATGTTCCTTTGAAGATGGCTTCCTTGAAGGATGCCCGGGCTGTAATCATGAAAGGTGAATGTGCTAACTGGGGCAGTGTTGGCTCCTAAATTCGACACCCTTGTTTTTATTAATATCAGCCATTAAAGCTGAAAGATGTTTTCGACCAGCTGGGTCTGTCGAAATGCCCATCAGAAGATGGCAATGTACTTAGAGGATTTCTCCCAAGGGAGAATTTGGTTGACTTCGACGTCGAAGGTGTTTCTCATCGAAGATGCTTCTCGACGAAGGTGTTCGATTTTTCAGAGTGGAACAGTTTGAAATTCAAGCGTTTGGAGGGAAAACGGTTCCCAGCGGTTACCAAGTGCAACGTGCAAAGATCTGGAGTGTCGAACGCTGAGAACGTGCCAAGTGGAGTCATCTCGAAGCAGTGTAACTGCCCGACGGTTACTTGGGATGTTTAGTATAAATATTAGTAGTTCACGCAGTTTTTCGCGTGTGTTCACAATTATATACAAGTCACTCATATAGATTCGAGTACCCAGCGTGTGAGAAAGAATTGTTGAGAATGTATGTGTGAAACACCATTTTTATTAATCAAAGTCATTTATTTTCCAGAAACTTTACTTGCTTTCCCCTTTACTTTTCCTGTCGATTCCTTTATTTCAAGCCTTCCTTTATTTTATCAAGTTCTCTTCTTCATGCAATTTACATAAAGCTTCTTTATTTCCTTGTCATTTAACCATTATCAAACTTAATCAAAACCCCAAAATCAACCATGTCTTAGGATCAATCTGATCGATCCTGCGAGTCACCAAATAAGTAACCATTTGGAAGATCAGCGGTTGTTTACCAATTCCCACGGTAAACAAATTGGCACACCTGGTGGGACAGTGTGTTGATTTTTGAAGTTTAACCTTTTTAAACAAAATATCATCTTTTTCGAGAAGTATTGTATGTTATTGAGAAGTGGTAGAATATACACTAACAATACCAATACTGCCAGAAGAAGAGAAGCGATGGCAAATCCGCCAAACAATAACGAAATCCCACAAACGAATGTGGGAACAACGGTTATCCCGACCGTAAGTGAAGCGATAACCGCTGGTTCAACACCAGCAGTAACGGTCACAACAACGGGGCCATTACCTCCATTCACAGGCCCCAGAGTGCCTTTGGGAACTCCCCCACCAAGGGGAAATTTAGGCACAAGGCCTTATGTTCCCCCAGGATTTATGACAGGCGGTCATAATCGAGAACCACTCTATGGCATGCCAACGTCTGACTTGGCTAGCCTGACGAACGCTGCGTCCACTTTTTCAGACCCTTTAGTGAGTGCCTCTTTGCCACTCCAAGGTTCTGGAGTAGGTATGGCGAATAGAAATAGGACCCAACTCTTAGGAGGAACGTCCCAAGTAGCACATGGCCTTACAAATGCCTCGACAGCAGTCTTGAGGCAACAAATGGACAAAAGCAACCATGATATGGTTCAAATGTTGGCACAAACTCTAAGTACGGTGTTGAATCCTCTGATACAAAATACCACCCAATCGAATCAGCAGATGACAGCACAAATGAAGCGTTTGGCCGATTTCTTTGGAGTACCCCAACCTATTCGACAGCCCCAAAGGGCGCCAATAAGGGGAAACCAAGGTATACTCTTAGAGGAAGAAACCACTATCAACCAAGGCCAGCAGCCTGTCGAAGAAAACCTTAGGGCACGATTGGAACAACCTGTCGAAGAACCTAGGGTAATAACCCCAGAGGTAAGGTTAGTTAACAGAAACCAAAATGCTGACGAAGTAGTTCAGCATATCCAATACCAAAATATGGGTTTGGAAAATAATCTGGAAGCCATGATCGAAAGAATCATGACGCAAAATGGGATGAATATGGGCTTTTGAAGGCCCAACTTTACATCCCCACTGTCAGAATACGTGTTACAAACAAATTTACCTCCTAGATGTAAAGTCCCTAAGTTCACTAAATTCTCTGGGGACACGACAGAATCTACTGTCGAACATGTGGCGAGATACTTAATCAAAGCGGGAGATATTTCAAATAACAAAAACCTGAGGATTAAGTACTTCCCAAGTTCTTTAACAAAGAACGCATTCACTTGGTTTACAACTCTTCCCCCCAATTCGATCCATCATTGGACCCAGTTGGAGAGATTGTTCCATGAGCAATTCTACATGGGACAAACCAAGATAAGCCTGAAAGAATTGGCCAGTGTAAAGAGACGTTTCACTGAACCTATAGACGAATATCTAAATAGGTTTAGGTTTCTCAAAGCAAGGTGTTTTACACAAGTTCCAGAACATGAGTTTGTCGAAATAGCCGCATGCGGCTTAGATTATTCCATTAGGAAGAAGTTAGACACTCAATACCTGAGAGACATGGCCCAACTGGCCGATAGAGTTCGACAGGTCAAACGCCTTAAAGCTGAGAAAGCCAAGGCAACGAAAACTCATAAAAGAGAGCGGATATCGTATGTTGAGATGGATGACGAAGATCCAGAAACCTTCGACGAAACTATAACTGTCGAAGAAGGCGAAGTCGATTTAGCGGAACTAAAACAAGGACCACCATATTCTTGCAAACTGTTAGTCCCCTCAAGTGGAAAAAATCCCACTGGTCCAGAAAGGACCAACGATAGGTTCCCCAAAAAGACTTATAGTTTTGATATTACAAAATGTGATGAAATCTTTGACTTGCTTGTAAAAGATGGCCAAATGATAATACCCCCAGGGGTAAAAGTGCCTCCTCTTGATCAAAGAAAGAAGAGAGGTTTTTGTAAATATCATAATTTTCTGGGCCATAAAACGTCTCAATGTTTTCTTTTCAGGAATCTTGTGCAAGACGCTATCGAAGAAGGGAGGTTGAAGTTTGCTGACAAGACCCCCATGACTGTAGACTCTAACCCGTTGCAGGCTGAAGCCCATTATGCTGAACCTTCAGAGGTGAACATGATCGAGGCATCCAGAAGCCAGTCGAAGAGGCCAGGAATCACAATGGTCGAAGTCTCAAAGGACCATGTCAACATGCCAATCTTTGGCAGTTTTTCTGGGAATCTATCCAGAAAGACAATTGAAGCGGTTCAGAAAGCGGTCGAAAGCCCAAAGCTGGAGACAGTTGGAGCCCAAAAATCTGGAACAAAACCCAGTTCTCACTTGGCCGCAGTTCAAGGCAAGACAGAAGGCTTGGAGATTCAAATGAAGCAGTTGACTCTTGCCAACAAAGATACCATGAATGTCAACATGGTCGAAGTCTCTGAACCAAAAGCATCAGAGGAGGCCATGAGGCAAGAACAAGCTAACAAAACTGCTTTCCCTCGGGAAAATGAAAATCTGGCAGATTTTCTGCAAAGATGCCAGAAAAAGAAGTCAGAAGTGATGTTG
This sequence comes from Vicia faba, assembly GCA_948472305.1. Lineage (NCBI taxonomy): Eukaryota > Viridiplantae > Streptophyta > Magnoliopsida > Fabales > Fabaceae > Vicia > Vicia faba. The sequence goes on along the minus strand of OX451738.1, from coordinate 696,479,184 downwards.
TGTCCCAGATGCAGTTCGATCTTCGACAAAAAGCTGCTGAACATATTCAAGGTGTAAGAGCAGCAAATAAAAGAAGGGAAAGTGTTGATCTTCGACATGATCCCAGAAGAGCCTCCCAAAGAGGTTCAAACCAAGAAAAGAGGCCACTGACTTTCAGGCCTCCAACTAATGTGCCAGTAGATACATGGTACAAAACATCTGGTCGAAAGAGGCCAAGCGAGGAAAGATGGCACTCCTTCGATGTGCCAAGAGGTTCATCTTTAACACATAAGAAAGAGCCTCAGGTTGCTGCCTCTAAAGTGACACAGGTGTCAAGCAACTACAAAGGGAAAAATCCCATGTCTCGATCTCAATGGAGGAGATACCAGAGGCGACGAAAAGCTGAGAGGGAGGCTGCTAATAAACCAAAGGCAGAAACCAGTTCAAATGTTCCTCAAAGAAAGCAAAGGAAACCTCTGGAAAGAGAACCAATAACCAATAGGCTAGTTTGGCCTAACCAAGGTGAAGTTGATGACGAAGATGGTTCTGAGTCTGATGACACTTTGGACATCATGGTGAATATAGTCTCAGTGCTGCCCAGAGAGTTCAACCGCCAGGTGGAGGTCGAAACAAGTGATTGGGAAGTGGAGAAAGAAATGGGCAAACATAGGCCAGTGTGCTATTTCGTCATGGATAATGGCACTACTGAGGAGCAAAATGGGTTCTTCGAACCACCTACAGAGGCGATGAAAAATCACCTCAAGCCTTTATTTATAAGAGCTAAACTCGAAGAAACCACAGTAAATAAAATCTTGGTGGATTGTGGGGCAACCATCAACATTATTCCTCACTTTATGCTAAGAAAAATAGGCAAAAGTGATGAGAATATCAAGCCTCACAACATGGTCCTGTCGAATTATGAAGGCGGCATAGGGACCACAATGGGTGTGATCCAACTGGATATCAAGGTGGGATCTATCCTTCGACCAACTATGTTTATGGTCATATCGGCCAAACCTAACTATAATCTTTTGTTGGGCCGTGAATGGATTCATGGTGTTGGAGCTGTACCATCATCAATGCACCAGAGGTTGCTGCTATGGCGTCCTGATGGGATGGTCGAAAACATAGAGGCGGACCAAAGTTATTACCTGGGAGAAGTGAATCACCTGGGGCTGGCAGACTTCGACAAAAACTTGGCTCACATAGGGCCATGTCCAACACCTGACTTCGACTTGGCGCCAGCGCCAAATACTTTTTGATCCCTATACCTGCACCTTGAGCATGGTTTTCAATGGGACAGAGAAGACTTGTCCCACATAGACTTCAGTGGGTTAACTGACATCCAACCAACTGGTTGGGGAAGTGAATTCAGTGATAATGACTGAGTCACAATCATTGAAGCGAATTTCGGCTTACGTAGCCAAAACAAAGATGATAACGGCTCTCGAAGCTGAAGTAAAATACATGGCCACACAGGCCAATGATCAACAGTTATCTTCTACAGGTCCTGGAAAGGACTTCGATCCAGAACCTCCTGATGTCATGCCAGAAGGGATGCAGGAACAGAGGCTCGACGCCATCTATGACGATGAGCCTTTGGGCTTCGAAAAGGACCCCTTGGCGAACAACATCAAAATGTTAGCGCAAGATCCTTTAGAAGAAATCAACTTGGGCGAAGGGTCAGAGAAAAAGCCAACTTACATCAGCGTAAAAATTGACCCAGAACTTAGGTTAGAAGTAATCCAATTGTTGAAAGAGTTCAAGGACTGTTTTGCATGGGATTACGACGAAATGCCTGGTCTCGACAGAGGATTGGTAGAACTTCAGTTGCCAATCAAACCTGGGAAGAAGCCAATCAAGCAAAGTCCAAGACGCTTCGCTCCAGAAATACTGTCGAAGATCAAAACGGAAGTCGAAAGACTGCTGAAGTGCAAATTCATACGCGTTACGAGGTACGTCGAATGGATTGCAAACATTGTGCCAGTAATTAAGAAAAATGGTACATTGAGGGTGTACATAGATTTCAGAGATTTGAATGCTGCTACACCTAAAGATGAATATCCTATGCCTGTGGCGGAAATGCTAGTCGATTCTGCCGTTGGCTATGAATACCTGAGTATGCTCGATGGTTATTCAGGATATAATCAAATATTCATTGCTGAAGAGGATGTGTCGAAAACAGCATTTCGATGCCCTGGGGCTTTAGGCACTTACGAATGGGTAGTGATGCCTTTTGGCCTAAAGAACGCTGGGGCAACATACCAGCGGGCAATGAATTCTATCTTCCATGATTTTATTAACACCTTTATGCAAGTATATATTGATGACATTGTTATAAAATCTGTTTCCAGGAAGAACCATATAGACCACCTTCGACAGTCATTCGAAAGAATGAGAGAACATGGTCTCAAGATGAACCCTTTGAAGTGGGCATTCTGTGTGAAAGCTGGAGATTTCTTGGGCTTCGTTGTCCACAAGAAAGGAATCAAAATCAACCAGAACAAGACGAAGGAAATTCTGGAAGCGAAGGCGCCATCGAATAAGAAGGAACTGCAATCTCTGTTAGGCAAGATAAATTTCTTAAGGAGATTCATATCTAACCTAAGTGGGAAAGCTCAAGCCTTTTCACCCTTGCTTCGACTGAACAAAGAGGGATTCGAATGGGGGCAAGAGCAACAAGAAGCCTTCGACAAAATCAAAGGGTACCTCACAAAGCCACCTATTTTGGTGCCTCCTTGTAGCAACAGGAGTATGGGATTGTACATAGCTGCGTCCGACAAAACTTTGGGAAGCATGTTAGCCCAAGAAGATGAAAATGGAGTCGAAAGACCCATTTACTATCTTAGTAGAGTTTTGAACGATGCAGAAACTAGATATAGCGAAGTTGAAAAATTGTGTCTATGTCTGTATTTCTCTTGTACAAAACTCAAGCAATATATAAAACCAGTTGATGTGTATGTTTCGTCTCATTTTGATGTTTTCAAGTACATGTTGTCGAAACCCATCTTGCACAGTCGAATTGGCAAGTGGGCACTAGCATTAACTGAATACTCCTTGACCTTTATGCCTCTTAAGGCAGTAAAAGGACAAGTGGTTGCAGACTTTATAGTCGGCCACTCAATTCAAGTGGAGAGTATTAATTATGTGGAGATAGAACCTTGGAAATTCTACTTCGATGGTTCCAGCCATAAAGATGGAACAGGAGTAGGAGTCTTGATTATTTCTCCAGAAAAAATTCCAACAACATTCAAGTACAAGATATCAGGTTCTTGTTCGAACAATGAGGCTGAGTATGAAGCTCTAGTTACTGGCCTTGAGATATTGTTGGAATTGGGGGCAACTCGAGTCGAAATAATGGGAGACTCAGAGTTAGTCATTAAGCAAGTCACAAAAGAATATAAATGCATAAGAGAAAATCTCATTATGTACTTTGTGATAGCAAATCGTTTATTGAAAAAATTTGAAATGGTCAATATTCGACACATACCCAGATTGGAAAATCAAATAGCCAACGATTTGGCACAAATTGCATCTGGGTACAAAATTTCAAAAACGAGATTACAAAGAGCAATCGAAGTTCGAGAAAAGATAAAAGCAACTTGTTTGTCACCAACGGACTTGGAGTCGACAAGACTAGGATATGCTGATCAAAGTAACTTCGAAATTTCGTTCATAGATAATTTGTCAGAGCAAGATTGGAGGAAACCCATTGTGGATTATCTTCAAAATCCAGTAGCTTCGACAGAACGAAAAACAAAGTATAGGGCGTTGAGTTACGTACTCATGGGTAATGAGTTATTTAAAAAGACGCCTGAAGGGGTATTGCTAAAATGCTTAAGTGAAACTGAAGCATACATAGCCCTTTCGACTACGCACGCTGGAGCATGTGGGGCTCACCAAGTAGGCCATAAGATGAAATGGTTGTTGTTTCGACAAGGACTATACTGGCCCACCATGTTGAAAGATTGTGTCGAGTTCGCCAAGGGTTGTCAAGAATGTCAAGTCCATACAGGCATCCAGCATGCACCAGCAAGCGAACTTCACTCGATAGTGAAACCTTGGCCCTTTAGAGGATGGGCGTTGGACCTTATTGGAGAGATTCGACCAGCATCATCAAAGAGCCAGAAGTATATATTGGTAGGCATTGATTATTTTACTAAGTGGATCGAAGATATTCCTTTAGTCAATGTAGACCAAGAAAATGTCATTGAATTTATTCAAAAGAACATTATCTTTAGATATGGAATCCCTGAGACTATAACTACTGATCAAGGATCAGTCTTCACCGGTCGAAAGATGCAGGAATTCGCTCAGGAAATAGGCTTTAAACTCCTAACATCAACGCCTTATTATGCACAGGAAAACGGTCAAGTCGAAGCAGCGAACAAAGTAGTGATTGGCTTGATAAAAAAGCATGTTGGGAAGAAGCCAAAAAATTGGCATAAGACGTTAGACTAGATTTTGTGGGCCTGTCGAACGTCCCCAAAAGAAGCCATAGGCGCAACACCATATAGGCTAACTTTTGGTCATGACGCAGTGTTGCCAGCAGAAATTTGTCTTCAATCTGCAAGGGTTCAGAGACACCATGATATTCCCTCTGAAGTTTATTGGGATATGATGTTAGACGAACTAGTAGATTTAGACGAAGAAAGATTGCGCGCTCTCGATCTACTAAGGCTTCAGAAGAAAAGAGTAGAAGACTCTTACAATAAAAAAGTGAAACCTAAGGCATTCTCGCCTGGAGAATTAGTTTGGAAGGTGATTCTTCCCATGGATCGAAGGGATCGAAACATGGGAAAATGGTCACCCAAATGGGAAGGACCATTCAGAATCATCCAGACTTTTTCTGGTGGAGCTTATGAAGTCGAAGAGTTAGGCGATGATAAAAGGCTCTTGAGAGTAAATGGCAAATATTTGAAAAAGTATAAACCTATACTCCAAGAGATCAAAATAAATAACAAGTAAACTAAATTAACCATAAATAAGCCAAAATGGAAAATTTTATAAATTAGCCAAAATGGCAATATTGTCAAATACACATTACAATACATGGTTAAAGGGCTGAGTCAATCAGAAGGGGATGGAATCCTTGAGTCGAAGGTATTTAGCTTGCTGCAACTCCAATCTTTTGTTGCACAAGGCATTCGCCTGGGCAAGCTTGGCAATTTGATCGTCGAAGGCTTGAGCTTTCTCAGCAAATTCTAGGCCTTGTGTGATTTCAGCTTGACTTTCGGTGTCTGGAACAGTTGAGAGAAGTTCCTCCTTGCGCTTAGTATTGGCATTCATCTTGGCCTCTAGTTCTTCGATTTGCGCCTTTATGGAAGCATTCTCTCGATCTATGGCATCAACCTCTTCTTGTTTAGATGCCTTTTGCTTCGACAACTCTGCAATTCGAGAAGTCGTCTCTGCTACAGCAGTCCATGCAGAAGAGCTTTTGCCATATAACGCTTCAAGCTGGCTATTAAAGCCCCTTTGTCGCCGATAGTCTGCTGAGACTTGATCAATAATGGAGTGTAACTCCATGATAAAGATTTAAACCTCTGGAGGCACAGCTAGCAAGTCTACGACATTCAAAACAGTCCCCAAATATGATGGAGCAGTAGGGTCCCCCTCCAAAGCTTTCATCAAATCTTTCTTGAAGAACTGAGCCTTAACCTTCGTCAAAGCCTCATCGAGAGGAGAAGTTTCAGTGGACTTCCCCGACTGAGTAGAAGCCTCCTGACTAATATCAGACGAACTTCCCTTGCTCTCGATAATGGCATTCAGATAGCCAACAGGATCAGTTTGCTTCAAGAGGTCTAAGTCTTCTTTCAACCTATGCTTTGTTGAGGTGATAACCTTTGCAGCAGCGTTGTCTTGGGGTTGAGGCTGTTGAGTAGCATTTGCCTCGACTTGACTCTCTTCGACTTGAACTTCAGCAGTACCAGCGTCACCATGATCCCCTTCGCCAGCGTCAACGTGATCCCCTTCGTCACGATGTTCCTCCGACAGATCAAGCACTTGAATCTCTTTTGGTTGTTGCTCTTCTGTTTGTGGATCTTCTGTTTGTTGTTCTTCTGTCTCAGCATTGGCTTCATTTGTTTCAGCATTGGCTTCATCGTTCGCCAAGTCTTTCTCTTGTGGCCTGCTGAGTTCAGTAGAGTCCAATGTTTCAGAAGTCCTTGGCGCTGAGCTTTCAGTGGTTTCCTGGAAAAAAGAAGAAGAAGAATCTTCTAGGTTAGAAAGAGACATAATCGAACGTGGGTATCGACACCTGAGTTAAAAAAGGGTCAAAGAGATTACCTGCGGAGGAACTTCAGCCCCAGGGCTGGAATTGTCGCTTCCGACAGGTTTATTGAGAAGAACATTTAGTTCCTCCTCCGTTGGCTCTTCAATAATTACTGGAGGTTGCCTGGGTTTTCTCCCAGCAACCTTTATTCTGATTGTTCGAGTCTCAGGAGAAGGAACGTCCTTCTTCAGCTTTCGCCTTTAAAGAGGAGCAGGGGGAGAATCGTCTTCTTCGTCACTCCCAGATTCGACCGTCAGTGCTGGTCGTTTCTTGGGTGAAGGTGCCTAAAAACCAATTGGAGTTCGATTTAGAAGCTACATCGAAAGTCGGAATGTTAGAGCCAGAAGAAAATAATAAAAGTCTGGTTACCGGTGCAGAAGGCTTTTTCGAAGGACCTTCCCCCTGATGGCTTGTTGTAGTCTTCGCCGGTGCTATAGTCTTCGCCGGTGGTGGAGGTTTTGTCAAGGGACCTCCTCCCTGATGGCCTTCTGCAGCTTTCTTGGCTGCAGGCTTTCGAACAACTGAAAGAAGACAAAATAATTAACAGGCTGCCAGTCGAAAGAGAAAGACAAAATAATTTGGAAGAATGAACTTACATTTCTTTATTTTGTCCAAGACAAGAACAAAAGACTTCTGAAGTTCGTCCACGAAGTCCTTCTCGTCGAAGAACTCTTCAACATAGTAACTTTTCCACCACTCTTCGAAGGATGGTGAGCAGAGAATGTTAAGCTGATAGTCAAACAACGAAAGAACTGTTCGACCAGCATACCTGCCGATATGCTTAGTGGCAGCGTCTTCAGTGTAGTCATTGCAAAAGTATAACATAGACTTCTCCCTGGGAAAAATAGGAGAAGGAAGTGTTTGAATGATACCAAACTGGCGAGACACCAAGTTTGGTTGATACGCGATCAAGCTCAAGTGAGTCTTGGAGCTCTTGAATCGCAGGGGCATTATTCTTGGTGTGAGAAATGCTTCCCACACTGTTGTATGTTCTTCGACCTGAGGGCCACTTGACGATTTAGGATGGGGCCTCGTGAACCACTCTGGACCAACCTTTCGTCGAGCAAAGGGAGCCATGGTAGAAACAAACTATTTCCTCTTTGCAAACATTAAGACGAAGTTTGTAAAAGTTTGTTGAAGCTCTAGCCCATCTTCAGTTGGGGTCAGCAGAGCCAATCTAGTGCCTTCGATGCACCTATTTGCTATCTCCGGAGCCTGCTCATTTATATGAGTCTTCTGAGGTAAGAAAGACTCGAAGGTGGCATTGAGCCACAGCTGAAGTAGCCAAAAAGGTCCTGCAAGCAGCTGACTGGCTCTGTTCTCGATGATCTTCAAAAGAGTGGCTCCGCTGCTAATCGACTCGTACAAATTCGCCAAAATCAGTTCTGCCAAACAAATATTTTGGCCATGGTGGAGTTGAGTGGCGAGGGTGACCATCTTCTTGGTCACCTGTAAATACTTGGTGCAAAACACAAAGCGTGACAGCCATAAGGCTAGAAACGCGATGTGCTCTACATCCAACACAGTGGCCGTCGACTTATCGTGGTAATGGTTGATATATGTGGTGTAGGTTGGTTTTGTGGCAGAGAATCCAATCTGATCCTCCGACATTTCCTCTGGGTCGAAATAGTCCCCAGTGGGTCGAAGGCCAGTGATGGCAGCCACGTCGAACAGCGTGGGTGTCAGCATTCCACAGGGAAGGTGGAAGGTGAAATGAGTGTAATCCCAGAAGCGTAAGGAAGCTATCAACATTTCTGGGGAATAGTTAAGACCCGTCTTCGACAACATGACCAGGTCGAATATCCCCAGGTCTTTCCAGATCGAAGCCTGGCTTTTCTCCATTTTTTCCAGCCAAGCACTATAGTCAGGAGTGAGGCTATGGCTAGACCTGAAAGCCCTAACACCTCTATTGAAGAAACGAAGATCGATTTTCTCCTTAGCGGGATCTTCGTTATCCTCTGCATCTTTCTTAGAGCATCCAACCGGTTTGAGTTTTTCAAGCACTGGGAAGTAGCTTTTGATCTTCATGGCTTCAGCGATGCTTGGGTATAGTGGGCCAGACATGGCGAAGATTTGGTTGGAGTATCCAACCGGAATCATGAGTTGGCGTGAATAAGCGTCACGTTCAGCAATGTCTAGGGGCTCAGGGACCCTTCGTTGGCCTGTAGGAGTAACTACGGGAGCAGTGGAGAAAATCTTGGGTTTAGCATTTCCGGAGGGGATGTTAGAACTAGGAGCGGTGGAAGAACCGGACGCCATTGTTGATGTTAAGGTTGAAGATGAAGTGAAGAACAAAGTTGTTTGCAAAGTTTGCAGAGAGTTTGTGTTCAAAGAAGTTTGAAGGCAAGGTACCGTGAAAAAGTCCCACAATGGGTACTTGGCGCTATTTATAGTAGTTGGGGAAATCCCCAAATTCGAGGACATTTAATTCCATTTAATGTTGAAGAAGGTAGTGGGACACGTGGCGTCCCCCTGTTGACATAGCCGTTCTGCAGAAATGAAAGGGTGCAGCGTGCGCCCTCGTTTTTGGGAATTGTCATGATGACAATTTGTGAAAAGACCTTTGGCACGCTGCACGCCGTACTGAGGTGACGTCTTAGGTACGGATGAAATGATGGCTTTTCCTTGGGATTTTCAGTGGTTGGTAGAAGACAAAAAAGTGCACAATTTAATTTGTGACTAAGAATGAAAAGACAGGTGTCGAATGGAGTTTCAAAGAATGCCTTTTTCTTTTCAGAGTCGAAATAAGGCATTCTTGGGGGGCAATTTGTTGGCTCCTAAATTCGACACCCTTGTTTTTATTAATATCAGCCATTAAAGCTGAAAGATGTTTTCGACCAGCTGGGTCTGTCGAAATGCCCATCAGAAGATGGCAATGTACTTAGAGGATTTCTCCCAAGGGAGAATTTGGTTGCCTTCGACGTCGAAGGTGTTTCTCGTCGAAGATGCTTCTCGACGAAGGTGTTCGATTGTTCAGAGTGGAACGGTTTGAAATTCAAGCGTTTGGAGGGAAAACGGTTCCCAGCGGTTACCAAGTGCAACGTGCAAAGATCTGGAGCGTCGAACGCTGAGAACGTGCCAAGTGGAGTCATCTCGAAGCAGTGTAACTGCCCGACGGTTACTTGGGATGTTTAGTATAAATATTAGTAGTTCACGCAGTTTTTCGCGTGTGTTCACAATTATATACAAGTCACTCATATAGATTCGAGTACCCAGCGTGTGAGAAAGAATTGTTGAGAATGTATGTGTGAAACACCACTTTTATTAATCAAAGTCATTTATTTTCCAGAAACTTTACTTGCTTTCCCCTTTACTTTTCCTGTCGAAGCCTTTATTTCAAGCCTTCCTTTATTTTATCAAGTTCTCTTCTTCATGCAATTTACATAAAGCTTCTTTATTTCCTTGTCATTTAACCATTATCAAACTTAATCAAAACCCCAAAATCAACCATGTCTTAGGATCAATCTGATCGATCCTGCGAGTCACCAAATAAGTAACCATTTGGAAGATCAGCGGTTGTTTACCAATTCCCACGGTAAACAGGCAGGCTCCCTGATTTTATATAAAAAACTGACAAGTTTGGACTGGGTTTTACTGCAGAGGGTCAGAAGGCTTCTCGCAAGGCAAAGACCAGAAGACCTCCTGTGCTCATTACCAATCCAGGAGTGAATGCCATTGGGGATGAAGATGAGGTGGAAGAGTCAGAGTTCGATAGCTGGATCTACCCGACGACTGATGGTGGACTGACCAATTGGATTGCCAAAGATCATACTCCTGTTACTTTTGTTACGCAGTAATAAACTCCTTTGTTTTGTTATTTGTAATAAACAATGATTTGAAACTCTATGGCCCGGTGTCTTACCCGGGGCACCGTGGCTTCATTTGTGAGGGCATATTAATTGTCATTTCATATATCATGAATAAAGACCTTGGACGTTTTCTCGTATTTCAAATCTTATGCTCCTTTTCTTTCTTTCCTTTCTTTATATATTGCAAAACAGTTGTATTTACACACACTCACTCATACAGGTTTCAATCCACTCTGGATCTCACTGGTAACGACTCTGCTACTGCCAGTTATGACTTCGAAAATCCGATCAACTTAGCCGAAGACGAAGGTGAAGATGATTGCGAAGTGCCTGGCGAGCTTGCAAGACTGTTACTCCAGGAAGAGAGGGCAATTCAACCACATGAAGAGCCAGTGGAAACGATAAATCTGGGTACTGAGACGGACAGAAAGGAGGTTAAGATTGGTGCCAATCTAGAGCTCAGCGTGAAGCAACGGTTGACTCAGATGCTACATGATTATGTGGAAATCTTTGCCTGGTCCTACGAAGACATGCACGGATTGGATACTGACATTGTGGTCCATCATTTGCCTACCAAGGAAGACTGCCCTCCGGTTAAGCAAAAGGTCCGCCGTATGCGTCTAGAGATGTCTGAGAAGATCAAAGCCGAGGTTATGAAGCAGTTTGACGCCGGGTTTCTCGCAGTGACTTCTTACCCTCAGTGGGTTGCTAATGTGGTGCCGGTACCTAAGAAAGATGGGAAAGTCAGAATGTGTGTTGACTACAGGGATCTGAACAGGGCCAGCCCCAAGGATGACTTCCCCCTACCTCACATTGATGTCCTTGTTGACAATACGGCTCATCATAAGGTGTTCTCTTTCATGGATGGTTTTTCAGGTTATAATCAGATCAAGATGGCTCCTGAAGACATGGAAAAGACTACCTTTGTTACTCAGTGGGGCACCTTCTGCTACAAGGTCATGCCTTTTGGACTGAAAAATGCTGGGGCAACCTACCAACGTGCCATGGTTGCTTTATTTCATGACATGATCCATCATGAGATAGAAGTGTATGTTGACGACATGATCGCAAGGTCCCAAACTGAGGAAGAACACCTTGATCATCTGCAGAAACTGTTTGACCGTCTGAAGTTGTACAAGCTGAGGTTGAACCCGAACAAGTGCACCTTAGGGGTAAGGTCTGGAAAATTGCTAGGCTTCGTCGTAAGTGACAAGGGTATTCAAGTGGACCCTGCCAAGGTTAAAGCCATTCAAGAGATGCCAGTTCCTAAGACAGAGAAAGAGGTCAGAGGCTTTTTAGGACGCCTGAATTACATTGCTCGATTCATCTTGCACCTAACTGCTACCTGTGAGCCAATCTTCAAGCTGCTAAAGAAAGATCAGGTAGTACGTTGGAATGATGAATGTCAGGCTGCTTTTGACAGAATCAAAGAGTATCTCCAAGAACCACCCATCCTTATGCCACCGGTTGAAGGGAGACCTCTGATACTATACCTGACAGTTCTTGACAACTCAATGGGGTGTGTGATGGGGAAGCATGACGAGTCTGGCCGAAAAGAGCATGCCATTTATTACCTTAGCAAAAAGTTTACCGACTGTGAGACCCGATACTCACTGCTCGAGAAAACTTGCTGCACTTTGGTATGGGCTGCTCGCCGGCTGAGACAGTATATGCTGACTCACACTACCTTGTTGATCTCAAAGATGGATCCTATAAAGTACATATTTGAAAAGCCTGCTCTGTCTGGGAGAATAGCAAGATGGCAGATGATCTTGACGGAATACGACATCCAGTACACGACCCAGAAAGCCATCAAAGGAAGTGTATTGGCAGACCACTTGGCACATCAGGCCGTAGACGACTATCAGTCAATGAACTTTGAGTTTCCTGACGAGAGTATCATGATTGTGACTGATTGTGAAGTACCTGGACCGGATGAAGGACCTGAGGAAGGATCCCGATGGTCTATGCACTTTGATGGAGCCTCCAATGCTTTGGGTAACGATATCAGCGCTGTGATAATATCCCCCCAGGGCACTCATACTCCACTCACTGCCCGGCTATGTTTCAACTGTACCAACAACATGGAGGAGTATGAGGCATGCATCATGGGTCTCCAAGCTGCGATCGACTTAAGGATCAAGTTTCTGAGTGTCTTTGGAGATTCCGCTCTCGTGATCAATCAAATCAAAGGAGAGTGGGATACGAAACATCCGAATCTTATTCCTTACAGAGAATGTGTGTTGATATTGATCCCCCACTTCACGGAGATAACCTTTGAACACTTTCCAAGAGAGGATAATCAGTTAGCGGACGCGTTAGCTACGATGTCTTCCATGTTCAAAGTCAAATGGGACAATGAGGCTCCCCAGGTCACTATCTGGAAACTGGACGAACCGGCATACTGTTGTGATCTTGAGACTGAATTGGTGACTGAGAAGCCTTGGTACCATGAGGTGAAGAGATACTTGGAAGCTCAGGAATACCCTGAAGGTGCCTCTGTCAACGATAAGAAGTTTCTGAGAAGGTTCGCAGCAAAGTTCTTCCTTAGCAACGGCATCCTGTACAAGCGAAACCATGATTCGACCTTACTGCGTTGTGTGGATAAAACTGAAGCAGAAAGGATCATGGAAGAGCTACATGAAGGGACCTTCGAAACACATTCCATTGGACACACTATGGCGAAGAAAGTCCTTCGGGCAGGGTATTTCTGGTCCACAATGGAAGCTGACTGCTACCAACACTCTCGGACGTGCCACAAATGCCAGATATATGCAGACAAGGTGCATGTTCCTCCAGTTCCTCTAAATGTTCTGACTGCGCCTTGGCCGTTTGCGATGTGGGGCATAGATATGATCGGTGAGATTAAACCTACAGCGTCCAATGGGCATCGCTTCATCCTGGTAGCGATTGATTACTTCACGAAGTGGGTTGAAGCAGCATCCTACGCTACGGTAACCAAGACTGTTGTGGCACGGTTCATTCGGCATAATCTGATCTGTCGATACGGGGTCCCTGAAAGAATCATTACAGACAACGGTACCAATCTCAATAACAAAATGATCACTGAGCTCTGCGAGCAGTTTAAGATACAGCACCACAACTCTTCTCCTTACCGGCCGAAGATGAATAGGGCTGTAGAAGCAGCAAATAAGAATATTAAGAAAATCGTGCAGAAGATGGCAGTGACTTATAAAGATTGGCACGAGATGTTACCGTTCGCTCTACATGGGTACCGTACCTCAGGCAAGACGTCAACCGGGGCAACTCCATTTTCCTTGGTCTACGGTATGGAGGCAGTCTTACCGATCGAAGTGCAGATACCCTCTCTCCGGATAATGAAGGATGCAGATCTGAACGAAGATGATTGGATCCAGACACGACGTGTTCAGCTAAACCTTATTGATGAAAAGAGACTTGCTGCTATTTTTCATGGTCAAACGTACCAAAAACGGATGATCAGGGCATTTAACAAAAAGGTCAGACCACAGGAATATCAAGTTGGGGATCTGGTAATCAAGCGAATCATCCTTCCTCAGAGTGATCCAACGGGCAAATGGACCCCTACGTACGAAGGGCCATTTGTGGTTAAACATGTGTTCTCAGGAGGAGCCATGATTCTAACCAACATGGATGGTGACGACCTTCCTCACCCCGTCAATGCAGATATAGTAAAAAGATACTACGCATAATAAAGACCCGCTAGGTTGACACACCTTGGCAAAAATTAGGGCTTCCCGGCGAACCAAAAGGGTTCGGGCAAAATGAAGGGATGAAATGAAAAAAATCTGTACACCCGGCAAGTCGAAAACCTGAAAAGGCGGCTTGGGCAAAAATGGGTATCCCGGTGGACTGAAAACCCGAAAGGGCGGTCCAGGCAAAAGTTAGGGATAAAGCGTAATACTATGTCTCATTGGATCACCTCGCATCCAGAATCCGGTATCTACATCAAATTCAGACGGCATTGATCAATCAGCTTCATCCTCGACTAGGTCATCAAATGATGAGACGCTCGGAGATATAAAGGCGATAGCAGAGTTGGAACCCAGTGCGATCATTCATTTCACACAGCTGTTTTATTTTCTTTTGTACAAATTTGTATAAACTCTTTTGTTCGGCGGCGTTCTCTTACTAGGACGTCAGCCTCTTGTACATAAACGCCTATTTTACAGGCAAATTCAAAAATCAATACAAAAATCACTTTTCAGTTAAAGCTGCCTTTTGTTTTTTTCCTTTTTCTATTTTGTTTTGCGAAGAACGTCCAAGGTTCAATTTGTGATATATGCATTGACAATAATTTGCTAATTCATGAATATTTGCATACGAAACAAAGGATTAATTACAGGTAACATTAGAAATAGGGGCAATAAAGAGTTGTCTAAGCGATATAATTGTTCCATCCACCAAGGTATCAAGGTAGGTTCGGCTGAAGAATGTAACCAAGATATCTTGATTCCCCAGAGAGTAAGCCAGCAAGTCAGTTCACTCTCCCCAAGCTATATTATCCAACCTTAAGGAAGTTGGGTATCCCCCGCAGATCTCAACATTCCCCAGCGGAGTATATATGCATTCTCAATAAGCATCCCCGACAGTTTTGGTCTAAAGATTGTTCCCCGGCGATATCAAGCATTTAGTGGAGTTATTTCCAGTACATCTCAAAACTTCCCCAGGAGAGTCCAATCCAGTTTCCCCAGGAAGGTTGGAACCCATCTCCCCAAGCAGTAAGCTTATCCCCAGTAGATTCTGGAAGCTTATCCCCTGCAGAGCCCGAAAACGTCTCCCGGCTTTATTCAAAGGTTATTTCCCTACCAGGATATAACTGGGTTATCCTCAGCCAAAAGCCACGGAAAGACCGTCCTCGGCAAAGTCTTCTTATCCCCAGCGGAGTCTATTAACACTTCCAACACAACAATGTTATCCCCAGCGAAGTTACCATCAGCATCCCAACAACGTACCTCTCTCCCCACAGAGTATTGCTCCCAAGCAAGATCGTTAGAGTACTTTTCTCCCCGCAGAGTAATCCATTCGCCAAGTTTATTCCCCAACGGAGTTATCTTCTCCTACCGGTATTCTTGCAACTATCATCCCCAACGGAAGCAAAGATCTATTCTTCAACATCAGCCCAGGAGTGACTTCTCGGCACCCGTCAAGGATTTATTTTCCTAAGACAAAAAGATACATTCATAAACATCGCACTTCCATACATTATAGCATGCATAGACGCATCATATCTTACAAATCTCATTTATGTTGAGAACATCATTGCTTGATCCATATCATGCATTGCATATGACTGACCTTTACCTTTCAGGAAAGATCCAGTTAAGTTCTCAGCTATATTCAAGACCTTGACCGGTTCAGTTAAATCGACCCTAAGATTTTCCTGATTCTTATCCAGTCAAAGGCCTTCTCTGGTTCAGTCAGATTGACCCTAAGATCTCCCTGTTTCTTATCCAGTTGGAGATTCCAAGACCTTGTCCGGTTCAGTTAAATCGACCCTAAGATTTTCCTGATTCTTATCCAGTCAAAGGCCTTCTCTAGTTCAGTCAGATCGACCCTAAGATCTCCCTGTTTCTTATCCAGTTGAAGATTTCAAGACCTTGACCGGTTCAGTTAAATCGACCCTAAGATTTTCCTGTTTCTTATCCAATCAAAGGCCTTCTCTGGTTCAGTCAGATCGACCCTAAGATCTCCCTGTTTCTTACCCAGTAGAAGACATCCAAGATTCTCTCAGCGTTACTGTTGAGGTTGAAGTCGCCCAAGATTCTCTCAGCGTTACTGTTGAGGTTGAAGTCGCCCAAGATTCTCTCAGCATTACTGTTGAGGTTGAAGTCGCCCAAGATTCTCTCAGCGTTACTGTTGAGGTTGAAGTCGCCAAAGATTCTCTCAGCGTTCCCGTTGAGGTAGTAATCGCCCCAGATTCTCTCAGCGTTCCTGTTGAGGTAGTAATCGTCCAAGGTTCTCTCGCCGTCCCGTTGAGGTAGTAACCATCCCTGGTTCATTCATTACCCTTTGAAGCTCCAGACCCAATTCCTGTAACCAGTCAGGGCGCATCTACACAAAGAGTTTGAAGACCAGCTCCTGTAGCAGGCCAGCTACTCATTTTCTTTTTCAGGTACGCAAGTTTTCACTAAAGAATCTCACGTGATCGACACCCAGATGGCATCTATAAGCCCATCCACCTTCCATCATCTCTCAGCATGGCATCTATAAGCCCATCATCCTATCCATCAATATCCAAATGGCATCTATAAGCCCATTCCCGCCATCACACTGCTAACATGTGAGCGCAAATTTCTGGGCACTCTAGTATTCAATCATCTTCCACCTTCGGATTACGAAAGGCACGTCAGCCAATCTGTATCCTCAGGTCTAAGAAGATTGAACAGGGGCAACTGTTGTACCCAAAAATTTTCCCTCCCATATTCTTCAAGAATTGCAAAGAGCATGCTTCAAAATCTCCCCAAGGGTTGCACAGTTCAAGGGCCTCCTAACAGTCAAAAACTAGGGTTTTGGTTCTGGCAAAGAAATTGAAGTTTCCAAGGGTCCAATCAAGTCCCACATGCCTACAAACATGGTCAAGCATCCTCATGTCAATTTTCAAGACTCACAGCATAAAATTGCACAGTCAAAAACCCTAATTGCTCAACAGTCAACTGCAGGGGCAAAATGGTCATTTGACAGTCAAAAGTTCAAATTTTTGGTCAACATCTTATTTTGAAGCCACAAACATCATTTGATCAATTCTTGATCATGATTTTCAAGGTATGGCTCAAAAAGTCTCAAGATGCAAAAGTTTCCATATTTGGACAGTTGAAAAAGTCAACTGTAACTTGACCAGGGCATAACTTCCACATGGTTTATCAGAAAAATTCCATCCAAAGATCATTTTGAAGAGAAAGACATTTCCTACAACTCCTCTTCACACTTCAAGTCCAAGAAATGCTCTCACAAAAAGTTATCAATTTCAACATTATAGGTCATTTTCAAAAGTCAACAAAAAGGGACTTTAAGTCAAAGACCATAACTTGAGATTGGTAAATAAAAATGACATGGGACCAAAGGCATTGGTTAGAGGACTTCAAGACCTTTCCAAAATGTCCAAAAACATGATCAAAGCTTAAAAATTGTGCACGATATGCCTTGTGGAAGTTGGGAAATTTTTGGGAATTCTGAAAAGTCAACTTTACTTCAAATGCCTCAAAATTGCTAATGGGCCACATTTTCTTCCAAGATTCATCATCCAAAGGCTATGCACGACCATTTGGCCCAAAGGGGATTTATTTCATCATTTGTATTATTTATTTGAATTTTTAATCACCATTAATTCATTTAATAAAATAAAATATGGAAAAAATACTAAACAAATGTATTTGAATCTTTTTATGCAGCATTTGCTCTCATTGGAAACTGAAGATTCGTGCACATCAAAAAAGGAAGGATTTGGCCATGATTGGTATCAAAACACATGGAAAAGATTTGAAAATATTTCATTAAAAATCAAATATTGGATTCATCAAAACATGGATCTTTTGGCTTGAATTCTTACCCTAATCCATTGGCATACATATACTGATCATAACCCTAAAGCTCACAACCTCCAAGCTGCGCCCCAGATCACAAACACACTTTGCAATTTTTGTGAAAAAAGTCAAAACTGAAAACGGCATTAGAGGACGATTCAAAGCTTCTAACCAATTTCAATAGCTTGCCAAGGCTTCAAAGAACCTAACTGCATCCTTTTCCAGTCCCCACGCATCAAGAAGTGGTAGAACGGACTCAGACTTTCTCAAGCATTTTTCCTATTCGTATTTTAATATATATGCCATATTCATGCATTCTAATAATCGTTTTGTACTAATATTCACTTCCTGAAACTAATGGTATACTTTAATTGAGTTTTCGTGCCCGGTATGTGAATCCACCATTGAAGCTTGCTAGGGTTTCAGAACTGTAAATTTGGGGCTTCCTTATTCTGAAAAAATTGGCCAACAAGACCAGGACCATTGGACTCAAAAGCTTCACACGAATTTAACACATATGTCGCACTCAATTTATGAGCAACCATGGCGTAATCGCTATTTTCTTATACTGTAATTAGTGGGGGTTCAAAACCCCCGCTATTTGATATGTTTTTTTCAGGCAAAATAAAGAACAGATGAAGAAGACGCTTATGTGTCAGGGCGTGAGAGGGCAGTTCAAATCTTGGCGCGTGTTTTGTTAAAATTCCAGGATAGTGCTTATTTTCCATTATAATATTTGCATCCCATATAATAAACAAAGAGCGCATGTGGTACAGTTGGTGGAACGTGCACTTGGTAAGCATTGGGACCTGGGTTCGATCCCCAGGTCCCCCATGTTATTTCAATATTTTTCTTGCTAACATAATTCCATGCAGCGTGTTCTCAAGGGAATACCATAGGCCTCCATATCCTTGCTTGCCATCTATACACTGAGATCAACCCAAAAGCCAAGGCATGAGTTCCATTGTGCACCTCAGTCCAGGGGTCCACACGTGACCACCAAAAGTCAACCAGGCCTCCAATAATTGGGCCTAATTGCTGGCAAAATACCTCCAAATTGGGGTCAACACCCCCCATTGTTTTGCTTTTCTCATTCTCTTTATTTTTTCTAGTTTTATTTGTTTTATTTAGTTTTAATTTCAATTCTTTAAATTAATTTCTCTTTAATATAAAAATAACAAAAAAAATCAGAAACTATAAAAATAAAAAATATGTTTTAATATTTAATTCACTAACATTTTTTTGTAAATAAATTTAATAATTAATTTAGTTTTTAATTCTAGGTTTAATTCTAATATTTTTCTTAATAAACTAGAAAATGTAGAATTAGGGTTTTATACTTTTATCCTTTTTTTCTTTTTCACCATATTTAATTATTAATTACTATTTTGTAAATAAAATTTTCCATGTAAATAATTAATTAAAATTAGGTCAAACTAAAAATATTTCTTAATAAATAAAAAATAGTTAGAACTAGGGTTAATTAACTTTTTAATTTCATTTAATTTTCTTACTAAATCCATAAATACAAAAAACTCAAAAATAATCTCTTTTCTCATTTAACTTAATTAATTTATTAATTTTAATTCAAGTTCTTTAAAAGGGTCCAACGCCCTCGCATTCGATCATGATTCTATTTCGCGCGCTTATTTTGTTTCCTTTTTATAAATTTCATGTAATTCTCCCAAAGCTATGTAATTGATTAATTAGGGTATTTATTTTCCGCATCTTGTTTTATTTCAAATCGGGTCTTGGACTAATTTGGCGATGTAGACCCGCGCCTTTGTAATAGCGTAGGACTTTTAATTCCGCATCTTTTAACTGTTAATAATTTGCATGAAAGAATGAATTTCAAAAATAAAAGCAACACGTAGATCACCAATGCATGACAAGACAAAAATATCTGAAAACGACACACAAATCACACACCACCCCTAGGGTACGTCTCACTGTTGCCTTGCCCCTCGAAAGGTGATCGTCGAGTAGAGGATGTTTTAGTAAGTCCTCATGTCCATGAACATGGCATGAGGGTAGCTTCTAAGGTGTCTTCCTATTGCTCTGGTGATCACCATGTCCCGAACCCTCGAATTGAACCGAACATCTCCAACGGTGGTGCTACCTACCTCTCAATGGTGGGATGGCACTACTTTAAGGACATTTACACAGACGAATTCCCTAGGGTAGGTAGATAACTCGTAGATACTTGCTCTAATTTCAAAACAAATCAAAAAAATACTTTTCACACCGACACTTTTCAAAAAGCTTTCGAAAGCAACTTTTCAAACACTCTTGAGGACTGATACAAGAGTCGAACTGAAATTTTCAAAGAAACTTTTTTTTAAACCCACAGTTGAAAAGCAAACAAACAATTTTGAAAATACAAATGAGCAAGTATCTAAGAGCCCATGGATAACCATGGATAGAAGGGTGCTAACACCTTCCCTTTCTATAAATCTACCTCCCGAACCGAGAACTAATCTCTATAAGGAATTTTTCTGTGCTTTTGTCCTTTCCATTTAGAGAAAATAAAAGACGGTGGCGACTCTTGATTCCGCGACATTTCGCGAAAGCAGCGTTAAATAGTCAGTTCCAGATCCACCGATCACAAGGGCAAACAAGAAATGTCCAAACCTTACAGTTGCTCTATCCACCAGGTACGAGGATAGACCCAGCTGGAGAACATGACTAAAGGTACATACACTCCCCACAGAGTAGGAAGTATCTAAAGACAGTGGTGTTAACTCTCCCCAGCTGAGGTTCACAATTGCGAATAAGTCGGCAAAGTTCTCCCCAAGCAGAGTTTATCTATCACCAACGATAGAAGTTCACCATTGTTGGAGTTTATTTCTTCCACCAGCAGAAATTCAATCCCCGACAGAGTTCATCATCACCAGCAACGGTAATTCATCCTCAGCGGAGTTGTTTCTCCAAATCAGCAGGTCGTCCGACAGAGTATCTCTCTTCCCCCCAGAGTCATTCTCTCACAGGTTATTCTCAAACAGATTCTCTCCCTACGGAATATTCCCGAGCAGAACGAACGCAAGTCTCTAGTTAATCATCTTCAGTCGTTATCCCCAGCGAGAACGGAGAACTCAACTCCTTAAACTCTCCAACAGCAGTCCAGGATTCACTTTCCCCAGCTAGAGAATGTCACCAGAACATTGCATATCCATACATCATGGCATACGCATATGTATCATACAGCACAATCTCATTTATTTTGAGAACATCATTACTCAATACATTCCATACATCATGACGTTACATACGACTAACTCTTTACCTTTCAGGGAAAGATACAATCAAATTCTCACAAGTATTTCTCTGGTTCAGTCAAATCAATACTAAGATTCTATTCCAGTTCAAGCTATGAAGCCTGGATTCGACCGGATAATATCTTGATTTCTCCAGAATACTACGAAGCCTGGAATCAACCAGATAGTGGTATCGCTTAAATACAAGCTTAAAAGCCCGGAAATCAACCAGAAAACAGCATAACCCTCCGCAAGTTATTGTGAAGCCTGGAAATTGACCAGATAGCAATACAAGATACCATGAAGCCTGTAATCGACCATATAATGGTATGAGACACCGTGAAGCCTGTATCACGACCAGATAGCGGCAAAAAACACTGAAGCCTGGTACACGACAAGATAACAGTGTAAGGTACTGCGAAGCTTGGATCACGACCAAATAGCAGCTTACTCGGCCAATTACTAAGAAGCCCGAAAATCGACCGAATATTAGTATGCCTTAAATTCAAGTTGAAGCCCGAATGCGACTGGATAACAACTTGATTCCTTCTGAAGCATGGAGCATGCCCAGATAAGAAGTGAGAAATTACGAAGCCTGGAGAACAATCAGATAGCAAGTTTAATCTCATCCCCCCAATAAGTCGTTGTAAAGCCTAGAGCACGACCAGATAGCAGTCGATCTTATTTTCCTCAGTAAATAACTGTGAAGCCTAGAGCACGACCAGATAGAAATTCATTTTCACCTCATCGACTAAGAGATGATTCCCCAGTAGAGTAACGGACAATTGGAATTCCTAAAACTCTATTTCTCTCAAGACAGAGACCAGCATTCCCCAGCGTAGTCCTCCTCAACAACAGGTATACGGGCTCTCGCAAAGGAATCTCTTATGCGTTCGACACTTCTTCGGATGGCATCTTCTTAAGCCCATCTTCCGACATCAACCTCCAAATGGCATCTATAATCCCATTACCGACATCGCAAGACGAGTACCACTTCATGCGAGTGCAAATTTCTGGGCACTCTAGTGTTCAATAATCTTCTACCTTCGGATCACGAAAGGCAGAAAAGCCAATCTACATCCTCAGGTTTAAGAAGATTGAACAGGGGCAGCTGTTGTACCCCAAAATTTTCCCTCCCATATTTCTCAATACATTTCAAGTGAGGTCCTCAAATTGCTCAAGGAAGTCCAAGGGTTAACCAGACAAACTCTCTCTTAAGGCAGTTTACCACAAATTAGGGTTTCAATTTGCATCAAGATATTTAAGTCCAAAGGATCCCAAATGCTCACCATTGTCCTAATATTTTCTCAAGATCATCCATGTCAAGTTTCAAGCTTTGCAGAGAAAGTTTGCTCAGTCAATTGCTCAAAGGCTTGAAAATCGACTGTGCTAGGGCAAAAGTCAATTGTGTCCCACATACAGTCAAACTTCAAGATTTTTGGTCAAAATTCTCATTTTGAAGTATCATTCATCATTTGATAAAGGGTTGATCATGATTCCTCAAGGATTGCTCACAATTCATCAAAACCCAAAAGTTGCTAAATTAGGGTTTTGTTGGAAAAGTCAACTCAACTTTGACCAAGCATAACTTTCTCATACTTTATCAAAAATGACCCATCCAAAGCTCATTTTGAAGAGGATGCAATTCCATACAATCCATCTTCATCTCCTAAGTTCAAAATATGCACTCACGAGAAGATATGATTTTAGACATTATAGGTCATTTTTAAAAGCCAACAAAAACACCTTTTATGTCAAAGCTTCATACATGAACATGGAAGACTCAATTGAGATGAGACCAAAATGGTTGCTTAGAGGACATCTTAAGATTTCTAAAAAGTCCAAGAACACCTCTCTAGGGTCAAAATTGAAGGAGTTGTGCATTGGTAAAGTTGACCCCTTTTGCAAAATTGCCAAAATTCAAATGTGCCCAAAATTACAATTTTTTTCGAATGGGCCCAACTTTTTATGCTTGCATTGAATTTGTAATGTGACCCACGACCCATGATCCCTTCCACTTGTCATTCTATTATTTTTGTCATTTATCTTGATTTTATTTCAATTAAATCAAATAAAATCAAAATAAAATCATGAAAATATTAAAAACTAATTAAAGCTTGAGATTTTGTGCATGTTTAGGTCTATTATACAGCTGGAAGTGAAATCAAATCGTGCAAAGCCCATTTGGACACAAAAAGACTGAATTTGGCTTTATTTATAAAGATTTGGTACAATAATCAAATCATGAATCAACAATCATAATTGGAGAGATTTGATACAAGTTTGTAACCCTAATTCCTTCTTGGGTACATAAGGAACATGTTCAGATCAGAAACAAAGGGATTGGAGGCGTGTAAACAAGAAAGCAAGTTTCAAAAGATTGGAAAAAAGTGGCACACTGATTTCCAAGTTGCAAACCAATTCAAAGCATTCTAAGCATCCCAAACGTTTGCTGGACATCCCAGGAACGTGTTTCAACCATCAACAAGCTTCCTAACATCCAGAATTGCACTGTAAGTACCCCACGGTTTTCACATTTTCTTGAAATCGAATTCAATAATTCTGGCATATTTAGCATGATTCGTTGACATATTCTTAATCCTTGAGTCATTTGTAAACTAATGGTTACATTTAATTTCATTTTGGCTGACTATACATCAAGATGCCATAGTTAGGGTTCTTGTTGCATTTTTAGGGTTTTTCTGTACAAGTACAATTGGCCATGGATAAGGGTACCATGATGCTCGTGAGGTTGCCACGAGTTGATTGGTATCATTGTTTTGCATTTATCACGCTTGTATAGGATTTTAGAAAGGCACAAGGTTATACCTACACCCAGGGGACTGTAGGTAAAAGTCAAGAAACTTTTAGCAACGGTGGGAGGAAGAAGATGATAGCGTGGCATCTTGTGAATGGCCAGTTTTGAAATTCGCGCATGGTTTGAATTAGCCATTTGTTTTATTATATAATATTTATTTGTCCTTATTTGTTCAACTAAGCAAGCCAGCTCAGATGGTCATCATGCAGCGTGAAAATGCCAGAGGGCCTGGGTTCGATCCCCAGGTCCCCATATTTGCCTTATGTTATTTTTCTTTGCACAATCAGGCGCGCTAGCATCCAAGGCATCCACCATGCGCCATCAACCTTCAACCACCAGATCCCCAGCATGCCAGATCCAAGGCCTCTCACATGGAAGTCCACAATACACCCCAGTCAAGTGCATGCATGAGATCAGGAAAAGTCAAAGCATGCCAAGTGTTATTGGGCTCAGATTTGCCATCAACACCCCTCTCCTTGCTACAAAACCAGGCCCATTCTCATCTTTTTTTATTTTCTTTTATTTAATCAATTTGTTTAATTATTTTCTAACACAAAATTAATTTCTTTTTTTTACACAAAAAATCATAAAATCAATCTCACAAATTTAGATTTAGTCTTTTTTTATTTTATCAAATTTAATTTAATGATGATTTAATTTAATTTAGGGTAATTATAACTTTTTCATATATTTAAAATAAAATAGAAAAAAAATTAGGGTTATCATGTAATTTAATTTTTTATTTCTTTTCTCAATAAAACAAAAATACAAAAATAGGTTAACTTAATTATTTTTCTTAATTCATATTAATTAGTAATTAGGTTTTCTTTTATTTATTCAATTAAAACTTTTCTTTTCTCAAAATAATCAAAAAACAACAAAAAATGAATTTTCCCTTTATGTTTGAATTAGGTTTTGACGGGGTCAAAACCCTAATTTCTCCCGTTCTCGATTCATCGCGCGCATTTATTATTTTTTGCAATATTAATGTAACTGCTCACGGTATGTAATAGTTTAATTAGGATTTTCTTTTATTTATCGTTTTACGTGTTTTGGCTATGTAATTAATCCCCCTCCCCAAAGCCTTGTAATAGCGTAGTTTTAATTTCTCGCATTTTATTTCTTGCAAATATTAACTGTTAGATGTATGTTAATAGGATTGTATGACAAGATTGCATGTTAATTTAAAATAGCTAGCAAACCCTAATGTGCAAAGATAATAACTGAAATCAAATCACTCGCACATGCGCACTCTTAGGGTATACTCTCACTTCGGTTGCCTTCGGAAAAAGTCCATTAAGTATAGGGTGTCTTAGTGGTTGCCCTCCTGTCTAAATAAAGATCAAAAGTCCCGTTCGGAAATGTTGCCTCGGAAAGGTTGCCTCGGAAATGTTGCCTCGAATATGATCTTAAGACACTAGGGTTATTACTAAGACGTCCTAACATTGCTTTAGTGATCGTACGTCCCTCTCGAATTGACCCTTACAACTCCAACGACGGTGCTTCCTATTTCTCAATAGTAGGAGAGCATTGTCTAAAGGAAACGAGAATAGAAACAATTCTTTTTCAAGTAGGTAGATGCTAGTAGGTACTTGCTCAAAATCAAACTTTTCACACCAAACACTTTTCAAACAAAGTTTCCAAAAACTCTTCGTAACACTCTTGAAGACAGAAGCAAGGGTTAAAACGAAGTAAAACAAAAAATTTCAAAACAAACACACACAAGAAATTTTAAAATGATGAGCAAGTACCTAATAGCCCATGGAAAACCATGGATAGAAAGAGTGCTAAAACCTTCCCTTTCTATAATCTACCCCCCGTACTCAAAATCTCGAAAAGGAATTTTTCTGTGCTTTTTTCCTTTCCAGTTGGATAAAATAAAAGTCGGTGGCGACTCTTGCTTACCGCGACATTTTACGAATACAAAACACAAAACGCAAACCAGCATTTTCAAAACAGTCGGGTCTGCCACCGTATCATAATTACCAAATCTGAATCACCATATAATCAATGGTCTTCCTTCAGTAGGAGGGAGCAAGATAGGAGGCTCAACTAGATACTCTTTAATGCTTTGAAATTCCCTTTGGCAATCATCCATCCACACACAAACTTTATCTTTCTTTAACAGCTTGAAGATTGGTTCACATGTTGCAGTCACATGGGAAATAAATTAGGAAATGTAATTTAAACGTCCAAGGAAGCCTCTAACTTGATTTTTAGTTCTTGGTGCAGGAATTTCTTGAATTGCCTTAACTTTATCAGGATCAACTTCAATTCCTTATTGGCTGACAATGAAACCTAGCAAATTTCCTGAGCAAACAACAAAATTTATTTGGATTCAAGCGGGGATGATACTTCCTCAAACGCTGAAACAATTTCAACAAGTCTTACATATGCCCTTCCTTAGCCTGGGATTTGACGATCATATCATCAACATATACATTTATTTCCTTATGCATCAGATCATGGAATAGGGTTGTCATAGCCCTCTAGTACGTTGTACCAGTGTTCTTCAACCCAAAAGGCATCACTATGCAACAAAATGTTCCCTAGGGTGTGATAAATGTTGTTTTTTCCATGTCCTCAGGATCCATCCTAATTTGATTGTATCCAGAAAATCCATCCATGAACGAGAATAATTTGAATTTTGTTGTGCTATCAACCAACATATCAATATGTGGCAATGGGAAATCATCTTTTGGAGTTGCTTTATTTAAATCTCTATAATCAACACACATGCT
Source organism: Vicia faba (assembly GCA_948472305.1). NCBI lineage: Eukaryota > Viridiplantae > Streptophyta > Magnoliopsida > Fabales > Fabaceae > Vicia > Vicia faba. The sequence continues at coordinate 696,452,789 of OX451738.1, read as the reverse complement.
GACTTTTTCGTCTTTATTTGGTACTAGAACAATAATGGAAATCCACTAAGGGTACACTGATGTCACAAGAAAAACATCATCAATCTTCTTCAAAACCTCTGCTTTAATCTTCACTGTCGTGTCAGGATGAGTTCTTCGCAACTTTTGCTTGATTGGTAAACATTCTGTCTTTAATGATAAATAATGTTCCACAACATCATTGTCCAAACTAAGCATGTCTTGCTAAGACCAAGAAAATTTATCCACATACTCTTTCAGCAACTCAATTGACCTGCTCTTCACATCAGGGTGAAGCAGTGCCTTAATCTTGACTTCTTTTGGATCTTCCTTTGAACCCAATTTAATCGTCTCCAATGACTCTTTATACAAATTAATGGTATTTTCCTCGCGCTCAATAAACCGTGAAACCTCTTCTGAGATTTCATCATATTCTTCTTCTTTAGCCACATACACAGGATATTCAAAGTTTGGAGACAGTGCAAGGTCATTGCACTAAACATGTTTTTAATTAATCTGCACATATGATTTATGATTGATTTTAGAAACTGACACATGTAACAAGTGATTATGAAAATTTATTTATAGTTATTATTAATGATCAAAAACATCAAAACAAAAAATTAAAACAAAAGACACACCCATACAACATAACTTTCACCTTGGGCAGAGTGAAAAACATTTGAAAATAAAAACAAAAAACAAAATACTTTGAAATGTGAATGCAAGAAGAAACACCAACAGTGATCCAATTGTCGACTTTGACTCCATGTGTCACAAAGTTTGGCATCTCTTGCTCTGGCTCATCTTCGAGAATAGTGTTGATATTTGGAGTCGTTGGATGGAGATATCCTGCACTATGCAAGATATCTTGGTATTTATTAAAAGCGGACTTCGGCTTCACAACTTCATTCTTCACGGAGAACCCAAACCAATCTCATTCTTGTTCACAGGTGGATTAATAACTTGCCCCTACACCTTGTCAGGGCCGTTTTGCACTATCTTTTGCACATCCTTAAATGAGGTGATATAATCTTCATTCTTCCTTATATTATCAATAGACAAAGCTTGGAATGGAGTTCCAATAGCAGCTTCATCAGCTTCTACAATGCTAAAGAAAGACAAATGAGATATCAATAGAGCTTGCTCACCGTTCATAATAACTACCTTTCATTCAAGGTCAAATTTCAGTTTTTGATGCAAGGTTGAAGTAACAACTCCTGCTTCATGGATTTAAGGTCGTCCCAATAATAAACTATAGGCTGGGACAATATCCATAACCTGAAATGTGATTTCGAATAAGTGTGAACCTACGTGAATAGGTAAATCCACCTCTCCAATGATAGATTTTCTCGAACCATCAAAAGCTTTTACTATTATTCTACTAGGGCGCATAAGAGTTCCCTGGTATTTGAGCTTCATGAGAGTGCTTCTTAGTATGACATTAAAAGCATATTAATTGTCTATCAGCATATTGGACAAAGAGTCATTCTTATAATTCATAGATATATGCAGAGACAGGTTATGGTTTCTCCCTTCATCAGGCAATTCCTCATCACAAAAACTCAGATTGTTACAAGACGTAATATTCCCCATAACACCGTTCAACAAAAGCATGATCGAACACCCTCATCAGAGATTCTCGATGAGCAGAAGAGTTCATCAACAAGGCTAAAATGGAAATCTTAGATGGAGTTTGAAATAACTGATCCACAATATTGTAACCACACATCTTAATGATTTTTAATAGATCATCAACATCCTTTTCCAAACCGGCGCCACTAGATTCTCCTACCACTTTATTAGGTTTAGCATTCTCAACAACCTTCTTACCAGAATTAACATCTCCTTGAAAGGTAGGGGCGAAGACATGACCACTACAACTTACTCGACCAGCTTCAGCAATATTCTCAACATGGGACAAAGGTTGGATAGGAATTTCCACACCATCCTCTAGGATAGTTGCATTATACTTATAAGGCACAACTTTATCTGATTCATATGAGATAGGATCAAGCTGACAAATAACTAGAGAAGCAACAACAAGTTTCTTGCGATATGTAATCTCTACAGGAGCAGGAACCCCAAAATGTGGCACAATGACATTCGCCCCTACTTCTTCAGAATACTCAGGAGTAACAGAATCATTATCAGAAAACATACCTTCATCAGAAGAAAATAACTCATCAACAGAAACATACTCATCATCATAATCTTAAGTCATATTAATATCTTCATATTCAACCCTTGGTCTGATTATATGGATAAGACCTTCATCCATCATCTCTTAGAGATCACCTCTCACCTTATCAAATCCATGAACGTCCATACTTCAAACACTACAAGTGGCATGGTCTTGTGTATAATAGTTGAATTCATAGAGATCAGCATGCACTTTCACTAAATCACCTCTAACCAAGTTGATATAAAAAATCCTAAAGTCCCTAGGACAACCAACAACAATATAAAAAAAATCCTAAAGTCCCTTGGGTAGTGGATTATCTTTAACATTGGGACCAATGTCTTTAAAATATACAAGACCAAATCTTACCATCTTTTACACTTTCGACTTCAATGAATAACAGTTTTCAATGATGCGCCCAGGGGTTCCTTGATGAAAAACATAATTCTGATATGCTTTATAATACCATGGCAAAGTTGAAGGTATAGCAGGAGGAGGCCTAGTCTGCACTAGGTTCTTCTATATACAAGCTGGAAAAAATTCTGCATGACTCATTGGGATAGGATCAAAAGCTTCTCTCTTCTAACCTTGCCTTTGATTACCCTGTTGCAGTGCTCTCGGATAGGCAACAATAGTCGGAGCTACGTTGACGATCAGAGTTATTGAAGCAACTTGTTTTTAATGTTGATGACGTCTTCTTAGAGGTCTAACCATTCTTTCTTGAACAACAACATTCGTCTCTCCTTCTTTCTTTTTAGAAAACCCATATGATGATTTCTTTGTTCCACTAGAACCTTCATCTTTTGACAATCTTCCTTCTCGAACGGCTTCCTCTAGACAAACACCAATACTTACCATCTCAGTGAAATCACTTGGTGCACTCGCCACCATTCTTTCATAGTAAAATGAACCAAGGGTTTTTAGGAAAACCTTAGTCATTTCTTGATCTCCCATTGAGGGTACCACTTGGGAAGCAACCTCGCTTCAATGATGCGCATACTCTTTAAATGACTCCTTATCTTTCCTAGCCATCGCTCTTAATTGGTCATGGTCAGGTGCCATAAACATGTTGTACTTATACTGTTTCATGAAAGCTTCACCCAAGTCATTGAATATGCGGATGTTGCTACTGTCCAATCCCATATACCATTTCAAGGCAGCACCAGTTAAACTATCCTGGAAGAAATGAATAAGCAAGTGTTGGTGATCATTCATGGCCCAAACCTATGTTTGCAAGCCCAAGTATGTTTAATTTTAAACCTTTGATCCAATAACTTTGTAGTTCATTGTTAGGAGGCTTTGATTTTATCAATCCTCTAATGAACTTCATGAACTTTGGTCTAAGTGAATCATTTGAACATCGTCGATCATATGTGGTTTACTTTGAGTATTTAAAATGAATGATATACTTGATAAAAAAAGCAAATGAGACTTGTTGTTGAGAAGCTTTGATTTTATCAATCTTCTAATGAGTTTTCAAATGCAAGCATCAAGATGGTCATTCAACTAACTCTAACTTCTAATTCACTAACAATTAACTTTACTTTATGCCTTTATTTTTTGTCTTTCTTTTTTATGTACCATTTACTTTAGCATTTACATTCCATGCCATTTTTCTTTTCCTCACTTGAGCATTTATCTGTATACCATTTTATCTTTTCTTATTTGATATTTTCTTTCTTTTATTTTTTAAAATACTTAATAATCAACTTGAACATTAAAAAACTTTAAGGTTACTTGGACTATTTAGTTACTACCCTTGGCATTGTGAAGGTTATGGACCTCTCGGACTTAGGATTAAAAGCCTTGATATTTTGGGACCTTGTTGCTCTATTGTTATTTTGTCTGAAGTTCTTGGGGTTTACCCCAAGACATTAGGTTGATTTTCTTTGTGTGGAGGTTATTCTTGTTATATGCTTTGTCTGTTATTGAGAATTCCTCTGTATATAGTCTTTACTCTATCCAATTTTTATGAAGACTTAATTCATCTGAAGGTTGGTATTTCTCAGAGGTTTAGTATATTTGCTTGCTTGGTTTCAATCTAAAGGATGTGAATTCTATATTGACTTCATATGTCAAGTGTTGGCTTCTTGTTGGTTAGATCGTTCTTTTACCTTATGCTTTAGGATAGTCCCTTCATGTCCTCCTATCTTCTTTAATTTCAAAAATCTTCTTCCTCCTTTTTAAAACTCTTCTTGTTTTCTAACTTGAACCGCTTTAATAATAAATTTAGACTTAGGTCCATGCATTTTCAAAGATATTTTCTTAATCAAACTTTAATCAACTTAACTATACTTTAACATATTTTGAAATACTAAAAGTAAATTAACCTCATTCAAACTATTTTTCCACTTGGGCTTTTTACTTTAAAACTTTTCTCAAAAGATTAGACTCTTGTCGATTCTTATAGTGATGCGAGCTACTATACTTCTACGATATGTAGTGAAGTGATATATTTTCCACATGGGTGTTGAGTGAAGCTTGATTTATTTTAAAGTCCAAGCTATATCCCTCACTTTGAGATGATGCAAATTCTCCTTTCTCATATTCATGTGTAGTAAGTATGTTCTTCCACTCGGATATGACGATGATATGTTTTCTCTTAAATTTAACCAACACACCTGAGTTTTTATAAAAAATTTAAGGTGAACTACGAGTACCCTGATCCCCTATTTCATGGAAGGTGGTACTAGGCACTAATGGTTCACAACCGCAGCGGGTTCAAAATTGTAAAAAATACTACTTTTCACATCTCCACCATCCTATTTTTGTATACACCTTTTATAGCCGAAATACACAGATTTTCAAAGAGGTTCCTACGAAGTACCATAGATGTTTAGGGTGCTAATACCTTCCCTTTGCAAAACCAACCCCCGTACCTAAATTCTCCCCCTCTTTTTGGGTTTATTCGCTCTTTTCCATTTCCTTTGGAAATAATAAAGCACAATGGCGATTTTTATTTGATATGTACAAGTTAAGTCAATCCAATGGCTTAGTCTCAACATTCCTACCGCTATTGAAAACTAGCGACTTCACCGAGGACGATACACTCTCTAAGTGGGTTGAGCCTATCTTTGTTTATTTGTGTATGTGCTATTATTTGTTGTATATTATTTTTTGTATATATGTATGTCTGGATTATTTTGGTTTTCACGGTGCTTGGTGATCTCTTGTAAGTCCTATACCTGGACTTGGGCAAACTTAAGATAGGATGGGTGGTATAGTCATGTTAAATTTGAGGGAGGAATCCCAAAAAATGAGACATGAGATCCCCCACTCAATGGAGGCCCCTTTGACTGTAGTATTTGTTTACCGAGGAATCAGGAAGACGTGTTGCTTTTAACCTGGGAGCCTGTTGAAGCTGAGGACCGTAGAAACTTTAACCCATCTTTTCCTTTTAGGTGTAGAGCGAAGACTATGACGGAGCAATTCGGAAGTGGTTGTCACGCGATGCTACACTCATACGAGTTTTTCTTGAGAATATTACTAATTACCGACCTAATCAAGATGTTGGTATTATCCGAAGGAAGAATGTAAACTCTACGAACTGTTTAGAACCTTGTTCGATAGGTGATAAACAGTTAGTCCTTACCATGTGGGTAGTACCTTTGACTTCATGCTCGTGACGTCGAACCTATGAACCCGCATGTTTGTAATCTTATGTGTGATTATTTCATCATCATACATTCATGAACCCATGAGCATTCTTTAAACAGTTTCTCAAGGAACTTAAGGTTTACTTTTGCAAATATCTCAGGTACTTTTTTACCTTGGATTTTGGAAGGAGAAAGACTCATAAGTATAGTTTCAAAGATCCTAAGATAGAGGAACGGGTGAGTTTGATTCATGATTTTGAGAGTTCTATAGATTTCTGGAAGAAGTATGGAGCCATTGTGCCTCTTATGAAGCTTAACATGAAGGAGAGTATTACTTCTACATTGGTCCAGTTCTATGATCTATTGTGTTGATGTTTTACTTTTCCTTAATATCAGTTGATGGCCACATTGGAAGAGTATTCTTACTTACTAGGTTTACCTATTACTGATTGTGTTCCTTTCATCGGCTTAGAAAGAGAACCTAAGTCTCATGAGATTGATACCAAGAGTTACTTAAGGAAGTCTGAGATTGAGGCTAACATGACTACCAAAGGAAGAATCAATGGTTTACCTGCTCAGTTTCTATTGGGAAAACCTCGTTACTTCGTCAAGATGAAGAGTACAGCTGCTTTCAAGGCTATCTTTTCTTTGCTTGCCTATGGGTTGTTCTTGTTTCCTAACATCGACAAATTTGTGGATGTCAATGCCATTAGGATTTTTATGATCGGGGATCCAGTCCCTACGCTGCTAGGAGATACTATTTATTCCATCCATCTTTGGAATTCCTATCAAGGAGGGATAATCATCTATTTCACACCATTGTTATATCAGTGGTTTATTTCTCACTTACCTCGGTCTGTTTCTTTTTGGGATATCAAGAAGGAACCGCGTTGGGCCCCAAAGATTATGGATCTCACTCATTCTGAAATTATTTAGTATCATTAGGCTTATTATGGTGTGGATATTATTGATAGTTCTGGTAGTTTCCCCAATGTGCCTTTTCTTGGTACGAAGGAAGGAATTAACTACAATCTCGTTCTTGCGTGTCGTGAGCTTGGATATCCGATGAGAGACAAGCCAAACATCATTCATATGAGTGGTTTTTTTCTCAAAGAAGGAGAAGATCACAAGGAAGCTAATGAAGAGATTGAAAAGGCTTGGCACCATATTCATAGAAAAGGTAGAAAATATTTGGGCCCAAGATGAGCTATTTCCTTAGAGCCTCATCTCTGTTCGGTACAAGCTAGGGCAATATAGTTCAAGATGCCTTATTCTCGTGAAGAACATATATCTGATATGTTTATGAGGACTAATCCTCCTCTCTTAGATGATGTGGAAGAACTTCAGCTTTCCTTGGTTAGGATGCAGTAAGAAAAGGAAGCATGGAAGAACAAGTATCAAACTTTAGAGGTGTCCTACTCAACAAAATTGAAAGAGAAGGATGACTTGATTGAGATTATTGAGAGTCATGTTGTGGAAAGGATGGAGAAGCAAGAGGATTTATTTTCCACTAGAATTTAGCCAGGTCCCAGTCACCCATTTTCTGACTTTGGTGAGTGGAAATAAGTTGTCGACAAGTATGCAGAAGAAAGTAAGAAGTTGAAGGATCAGATTGCATGACTCAAGGAAAAACACCGTTGTTTGGAGAGATCTTCATCAACTTTGGCTCCTTAGAATTTTTAGATTCTATCTTTTCTCTTGTACTTAGGATTATTTAAGCTTGTACTAAAGTTGTAATCCATTCCAAAATTATTATTAAAATGAGAATTTTCAGTATTTCCAAATGTGTTGGTACTTCAATATTTGCAATTGTTTATGATTATTTGAGTTCCTTGAATAAACATAATAAATCATATGCATTACATATCATGCATCATTTTGCACATATTTTTGCATTCCTGTTCATTCCTGGGTGTCTTACTTGTTTCTCTGCTTCAACAGTCAGCAAGCTGTCTCATCGCTATAATACTCAGGCAAATTCTAAGAAGAAGATGGAAAATCTTGAACAAGAGAATCGTGAGTTGCGCGAAGAAGATACTGTTTTGAGAGCTGGTATGGCCAACTTTGGTAGAATCATTGGTGGCTACTTAGAATCAGCCACCACCACCTCTTTGTCCGTCTCCTCATGCTACTCAACCATAACAAATGACAGCTATTTTAGAGGTTCTATCAGTTCCCATTTCTATTACACCAGTTACTGCTGCTTAATATTGTATGCCTCGCGGTTACCCATGGGGAATGTCTGAGAATTCATGCTAGAAGTTACAATCTTGTTGCTCAAGTTTCTCCATTTTTTTAAACTATTGGTGCTTCTGCACCTCCTATGGTGCATGCTACTCTTGTTTCTAATAATGAGATTCGTCATGCCAAAACTCCTATGGTGAATGTTATGCCTGTTATTAATGATGAAATTTATCATCCTTCTCCTCCACCAAGTGAAAGTTTGGGCTTTTATGACAGAATGGATGACTTTCAGGATCAATTCAATGAAATTAAGAAAGAAGTGAAGGCTCTTCGAGGGAAAGAGTTATTCAGACACAATGTCAGAGACCTCTGCTTAGTTCCTAATGTAAAAGTGCCAACAAAGTTTAAGGTTCCAGAGTTTGAGAAGTACAAGGGAAATTCTTGTCCCCGTGACCACTTGGTGATATATATCAGAAGGATGTCCACTTATACTAATGACTAATGCTTTCTTATTCATTTCTTCCAGGATATTTTAATTGGTGATGACTTGAAATGGTATATGGGATTGGACAGTAGAAACATTCGTACATTCAATGACTTGGGTGAAGCTTTTGTGAAACAGTATAAGTACAACATGTTTATGGTACCTGACCGTGACCAATTGAGAGTGATGGCTCAGAAATATAAGGAGTAATTTAAGGTGTATGTGCAGTGTTGGCGCGAGGTTGCTGCCCAAATGGTGCTCCCAATGGGAGAGCAAGAAATGACTAAGGTCTTCCTAAAAACCCCTGTGTCCGTCTAGAGGAAGTTGTCAGGGAAGGACGATTGACAAAAGATGAAGGTTCTAGTGGAACAAGAAAATCATCATATGGGTTTTCTAAAAAGAAAGAAAGTGAAACAAATTCTATTGTTGAAGAAATAAGGTTTAGACCTCCAAGAAAACGTCATCAACATCAACAACAGGTTGCTTTTGTAACCCTGATTATCAATGTAGCTCCGACTACTGTTGCCTATCAAAGAGCACCGCAACAAAGTAATCAAGGGCTAGGTCAGAAGAGAGAAGATTTTGATCCTATTATGATGATTTATGCATAATTATTTTCGGCATTGATTCATAAAAAAATGGTTCAGACTAGGCCTCCCCCTGTGATCGTGACTTTAAGAGTCTATCGGGTGTAGTGACTATAAGTGCACAGTCTAATCGTGCAGATTTAAAAGATATTGAACCCACAAGGAGTGAAAATCGAACTACTGCCATCTAAAGTCACAGTGTAAAGCTAAGGCTATTAATTAATGTTGGGTTTTGGGTGAGACGAAAATAAACTTAGATTTAAATGAAATATTCAATAATGGGACACCGGAATGTAATATGCCAGACTTCAGGGATTCAGTAAGTCATTGGTATAACTTTGAGTATTTGAAACACTGTTTCAGTAGAAACTATCAATTTAGAAATCTTTATCTCACACTCTCGTGATTATTGATTCAGACTATATTATTAAACTTAAATGCTTTCTCTCGTTGTCTCATTTAAAATCTAGAAATACTTTTTGAAAAAAAATAGAATCTAATTAATCCTAAACTTCTCTCGCTGTATTTAAAACTTATGTTTGATTACCACTATCCGGTTAAAATCTCAAACTCTCGTTATATCGATTTTAATCTTCGTTTATATTTTACTATCGTATCAAAACAATTTTAATATTAAATGATGGAAACCAAACCAGAAAAGTATTTTATAAAATTTTATGCTAATTCATTACTGAACCCCTTCGGTTCTATGACCTTACAGGGAAATTAGCCAGACATGTTATTGAGTACCAACACAAAATTACAGTAAACAAATAATAACATAATAATGATTATTAGGTAAAAATAGTATATATATATATATATATATATATATATATATATATATATATATATATATATATATATATATATATATATATATATATATATATATATATATATAAATGAAATAAGAACCTAGAATTATTAAAGGAAATTGAAATTAATGCTAAAATTTTAGTGCCAAGTGCAATCCTCCACAATATGCCATCAGGATTTGCTTTGCGGAAAATAATAACTTGAATGCAGAAAGAAAATATAAACTAAAACAAAGTCTGAAAGATGTTAATGAAATATACTCATGAAATAGCTCCCCGATGTGGAAAACTATTGCTAATTCAGGTGGGTAAGTATCTGCTTAAATTTCTAAAACAATGGTTCTGAACTATGAGAAAATTGAACAAAACCGTGAGAGACTTTTTGCTGCTTGGTTGCTTCCTTTTTATAGCCTTCCTGTAACTTTCGTTGGAGAAGATTTAGAAGTTATATGGAAATCAGAAGACTCGAGTTCTCCAAAATAATCAGGGACATGGTCATCCTAGAGTGGAGCATAATACGGGTTCAGTTTGTTCTGGTTGAGAGAATACATGAGCTTCTTTGTAGACGTGGAGAGAACCACATTCATTATAGATTGTGGCGAGGGGCATGCTTTGTGTTCCGTGGGAAACACAAGTCAAAGTTGTAGCAACCGTAACACATGTGTGCCGAGGGGGACATATAATTCCAAGGCGTGGTGATCGGCTGGAGGCTGTAACGAACGCCACAGTCCTCTGATGCAATTTCTTTTGTTTTATGCTATAGAGTCACTAATTTCTTTGTCATTTCTTCCTATTTTATTATGCAAGTCTTGTGAAATTTAAATACTTGAAACAAACTTAAAATACCAACATAATGCAACATAATTAATAGAAAATGGTAACATCGTTTATGCTAATTGAGTCGAATATGCGATGCATTTTCGTGTTATTAAACATCCCCATGATTGAACCTTGCTTTTCCTCAAGCAAATAATCAGTATGAAAATCAATTAAACACGGGTTAAACGCAAATACATGACACAACTCAAATCGTACGTGGTTGTGAGGTATTTTCGTTAGAAAAAAATAAGCTAAATGTCAACACTAAAGATACAATAATGACACTAAATAACCCCACCTTATGCAGACCAGTCCCCATCATGCTATTATAGCTTAACCTAGTTCTTTTTTCTTTGTTTCAAGCATTTTGTTCGAGCACAATCACATTAAGCCCTTTATCTTTTTGCACACACATAATAGAGTAATCGGTTAGTGATGGTCATTTTAAGCACGAGGTTCTGGTGCATAAATTTGGTAATCCCTTTATTTACCCGATTGCAAGTTGCGGGGGATCGAACTGTAGTCCGCCCTACCAAGTTCAGCACTAGATATCTCTGAACCAACTTACATCGGGTTATTATAACATATTTTATAGGTTTCGCAACTGTTGGATTAAGTAACCGGGTGAGGGTCATCTAACTTAATTAATGCATTCCCTTTTTTCAATTCATCATTAAATGATGTTATTAGAAATGTTTTAAGGCAATTCACTTATATTCATCGGATCTCTACATAGTTTGTTTTTAAGATGGTGTCGATTGCTTATATAAACTACTCGGGGTTACTTTAAAGATTAAGGTTTCGGTATAATAGGTAATTAAATCGGTCTCGCGTAAGCGAGGGTTTTAGAGTGTTAAGACGGTATCAATTTTGTTTAAATTTTACTCAAAATTTCTAACATATCTTAAGAGTGAGTAACATATACACTTTTCGAATGTGTAAAGTAATTATTTTTTGTTATGGCTCAAGAAAGTGAGGAAGTCAAATAATAAACGAAAATTTTCATATAAAGACTTGATAGTACATAAATGTTTATTTAAGGGAAATAGGCGATAATGTAAATCTACTTAGAAAACGGTAAATGAAAGCGGTAAAGCTTCCTCCCCCATACTTAGACTGAGCATTTTCCCCAATGCAACAATGTAATGTGAGAAAGGAAGGAAGAAACTGAGATGATGACTACTCGTCACCTCGGCCACATGCTCTACGATGAGCCCTTGCTCGTGCTATTCCACGTGCATCATCTCTACCTTGGAAAGGATATACACCAAATCCCTGAAGTCTAACATGAGTAACAAAATATTGCAGGCCATCAACATGATAAGTCAATGCTCACATCTTTTCGGTTAACTCTGACATACTACAGTCATACCTGTAGGCTTAGTTATGTTGATATCGATTAAGTTGTCAGAACTCCTGCATCACCTCATTATGTTGTGCTTCCATTCTTTGGTAATGTTAAGCTTCTACATCATGTTGCAACATTTTAGCATAAATGTCATCAAGAGTAGTTGGTTGGCCCTGGTTTCTTCTTCTTCGGGGTTGATGACCGGATGATGAATCTGCAAAATTTTCTGGAGGAATTTGTGCAATAGGTGGGTGGATGTCAGTTTGTAGAGCTTCTTGCTCCAGTATTTGCTCCATTTCATCGGGCCTAACATTGTTCGAACCACCTTGGTTATCCTGGACGTTTTCACCATGAGCAGGAGCATTCAGATCATAACACCACTTCTCATTATTTGTTACATCCGTGAGCACAGGATTAGGCAAAATAATACTCGGTGTAGCAGTAGAAATGTTGAGACTAAGCCATTGGTATGACTTGACTTGCACAGATCAAAATAGAAATTGCCACCTCCCTTTATTGTTTCCAAAGGAATGGGAAAAGAGCGAATAACCCAAAAGGTGGGAGATAATCTAAGTTCGGGGGTTGGTTATGAAAGGCAAGGTATTAGAACCCTAAATATTTATGGTACTCCGTAAGAACCTCTTTGAAAATTTATGTATTTTATATATAAAAGTTGTATGCAAAAATAGATTGTGGGATGAGAAAAGAAATATTTTTTACAATTTTTACACCCGCCGTGGTTGCGAACCTTCAGTGCCTACCTACCACCTTCCGTGTAATAGAGGGCCAGGGTACTCGTAGTTCACCTTTAAAAATTTTAAAACGACAAATGTGTTGGTTAATATTAAGAGATGAGACATCATCGTCTTATCTGAGTGGAAAAATATACTTACTACCCACGATTATAAGGAAGGAGAATCCGCGTCATCTCAAAGTGGATGATATGGCTTGGACTTTGAAATCAACAAAGCCTCGCTCAACACTCAAGTGGAAAATATCTCACATTACTATATATTGTAGAAGTATAGTAGCTCGCATCACTACAAGGATTGACAAGAGTCTAATCTTTTGAGAAAAGTTTTAAAATAGAAAAGGCCAAAGTGGAAAAATGGTTTGAATGAGATTGATTGACTTTAATCTTCTCAGAAAAATGTCAAGGTATTATTAAGTTGATTAAATTTTGATTAAGAAAATGTTTTGAAAATGCATAGAGCTAAGTCTAAGTTTATTATGAAAGTAGTTCAAGTTTAGAAATAAGAAGAGTTTTCAAAAAGGAGGGAGAAGATTTTTGAAATTAAAGAAGATGGGGGGAGATGAAGGGACTATCCTAAAGCATAAGGTAAAAGCTAGGGAAAAGAACCACATAACCAACAAGAAGCCAACACTTGACACAATAAGTTACTGTAGAATTCCCATCCTTTGGATTGAAACCTAACAAACAAAAGTAATAGACCTCTTAAGAAAATCAAGCTTCATTTACATTAAGTCTTCACAAAAATTGGGCAGAGTAACAGATGTATTCAGATGAATTCCATATCACAGACAAAGCATGTAATCTCAATAACCTGCACACAAAATAAACAAACAACCCAATATCTTGGGGAAAACCCCAAGAACTCCAAACAAAAATAACAATTGAGGTCACAAGGTCTCAAAGATAGGTCAAGGTTTCTAATCTTAAGTCTAAGAAGTCCACAACCTCCATAAATGCAAAGAATAGTAACCAAGTAGTCCAAGTAACATTAATGGTTTTTTATGGTTCAAGTTGATTATTAAGTATCTTCAAAAAAAAGTGAAAAGCTCAAGTGAGCAAAATGAAAATGCCATAAAAGTAAATGCTCAAATGAGAAAAGATGAAAATAATATAAATTGTAAAATGCTAAAGTAAATGACGCATAAAGTAAAAGCATGAAGTAAAGGCACAAAATAAAGTCAAATGTTTGAAATTAGGGGTTAATTGAATGACCATCTTGAAACTTGCATTTGAAACTCATTAGAGGATTGATAAAACCAAAACCTCTCAATAACAAGTTCCATTTGCTTTTTGTCAAGTATATCATCCATTTAAAATTCTCAAGGCAACATTTAATGATCAATGATGTTTAAGTGATTCACTTTGACCAAAGTTTATGAAGATTCATTAGAGGATTGATAAGACAAATCCTCCTAACAACAAATATCAAAGCTATTGGATCAAAGGATTCAAATTAACATACTTGGCTTACAAACATGGGTTTGGGCCACAAATAATCATTTCTCGAATCGGGACAAAATTTAGCGCTATGTTAAGCAATCGTAAGTGGACTTATATAGAAGTCGCACCTATTTTGAGGCTGGTCAATAGCATTCTATGTACCACATGCTTTGAGAAATGATATGTAAATCATTCTCCAATAACATTTAGTACAATAAAGGGGATGAGATGAAGAGGGATGGGATAAGAATTAAACCATATTCAAACCAAAAATTTAATCAAATTATTATTAAAATCATTCATCCACTTTTTATGGAGTAAACTCAACACCATGGATCCAATGAAGTTAATAAAGCTCATGATCAAAATTTCATAGTCCATGATCAGCCAGAATATATGCACAATAAAATAACTACTATATTTAAAACATCCAGGAAAAATCAAATAAGACATAGAAAAATTAGAAATGAGTTCAATATATATATATATATATATATATATATATATATATATATATATATATATATATATATATATATATATATATATATATATATATATATATATATATAATTTTTGGTGACTTTTTAAAGTCAGAAACTATATTTAAAGTAATTAAAATTGCTAAAATAAGTGGAAAAAAGATCAAAAAGAGTAGAAGTAAAAATAAAATTCTAAAAAAAAAATTCAGAAGGTTAGGAATAATGGAAATGATATTGATGAATTTTTTCAGAATTTAAAAATGCTCAAAAGTATTTTTTAAATAATTAAAAACAAACCAAAACAAAGACAAATTACAAAAAAATACCAAACCTAAAAATAAAATTATGAAAAAATAGAATTCGGAAAGAGAATATTTGAAAATATTTTTGTGATTTTTTTCATTATTTTTTAATCCGAAATGAATTTTCTATGAATTTTGGAAGTTTAAAACAATTAAAATATTAAAATCAGAAATAAAAAATAAAGTCAAAAAAATATGGACCAATGGATGAAAGTCAAAACGCGTAAGTAAGCTGATTCAATGGATCAGACGCGTTGTACATATCATGGTCTTTAGTGAATAAAGCATGAAATCATTAATTAAATCAGATTTTGAAAAAAAGTGTGGCAAGCTTTCATTAGTTTATAGGTGACACATTGGTCATCTTCAACCTCCAGCCACGAGATTTGCAGGTCCATAAAACTGTAAAATTAGAACATGATACCAGTACCATTCGCTTCGTCTCTTCAAGACGATTCCAATGGTACCCTCGCAAAAAATTTATATAAGTTGTAACTCAGTCGTTTTAAAAGAGAAGTTTTGAAAATGGATTTGAAATTTCATGGCCAAAATGTACTTATAGTTAAAAACAAGTGTTGTGACTAGAATTAGGATGATGAGAGCTTCATAACAGTATCAAATTTTGAGAGAATTGGTTAAGGAATCTACCTATTGAAGTTAGGTTACGGAGCTCTGAAACTTGACTTGGCTAGCACGATTTAGGGAGGCTTATAGCTTAATTCTTCTTCTGTTAGCTTAAGTGAGGTTCAAGGAAGGTGAATTGACAAATAAAATGGATTGAGAAAGGATATAAGAGAAAATTCGAAATTGTAAAAAATTGAGTTCAAGAGGGAGTTTGGCAGGGTGATTATGGCTCTCTAAGCTTGAGAAAATGAATGATGTATGGTCCTCTATTTATAGGGAAGCTGATTGAATGCTCAAGCGTGTGGAATTATGGGATTTGAAGGGAAATCGTGTGATGTTGCAAACAAGAAAAGTTTTACTTCTATTTTGATTGACACTCATCCAAACCTTGTGTTTCAATGTGCTAATAACTTCTGGAAGTTCATTAAACATGATTATAAGCAAAAGCGCGCAGAAAACTTGTGTTTAGAAGCCAAATCAAGGATTTCAAATTCTGACTTGAGTTGAAACTTCAGTTTCAAGGTACCACTTTTGAACCAATGGCATTCTCAACTCATGGAATCTTAAGACATGATTCTTGAAGCTTTAGAAATATGAGATCACAAGCTTTATAATGTGTAAAGAATGGAATCAAATGGATGCCTGAGCTGAAAGTTTCAATGAGTCAAAGTTGAGAATTTCTACGTTTTTCTTCAAAAATGACCTATAATGTCTTGCATCCAAACATGGTCTTCCATTTTAAATTTTCTCTTGACCAAAAAATATGGCATGAAGTAGATCTCTTGAATGGAATTTTGAGTATTGAACCACTCAAAATCTCCAAACATTGAGAAAGGTATGACTTGTTGAAGTTGGCGAAAATTCATAAGATGACCTATAATCTTTTGCATCCTTAGGGTGTTGCACCCCAAAATTTTCCCTCTTCATTTTACTTTTGTGGCTTATGTTTCGTCATACACATTCATGCATTTTAAGATGGTATCAAGGTTTATGGTCTTAATGGTTTTCTCCAAGGTATGGAACTTGGTTGTATTGTCAGACAGTCCAAGATGGATTTCATCTCCTCATTATTTTGATCATTCAGGCTACCGGGCTCAGGCCTCATGACATCTCAAGTTGACTATCTGTTTCTTCATAGATTTGGAAATGGCTAGGGTTTTGATTATTGGAATGAATGATTTTCCCATTACAAAATTCTTAAAACTGTGGCATCACAAGTCTTATCCTAGTACACCAGACATTTTGATTAGAAAGATCAACAAGGTTAGGGTTTTGATCCTAGAGATCTCTTCTCATCGAGCTTAGGGTTTTTCTTCTCCAAATTAGGAAGGTTTAAGTAGAGTTTATTTATCTATACTTCTCAAGGGTTTTTGAAGGCATAAAGATCCCATTTCAATCAAGGGAAGTACCAGGTTCATTCTTGGATCAGGATTGTTGGAAGCATAATCGTGTCTGTTCATCATGCAAGGTTGGTGTGGATTAAATTTGAATGGAGTTGGAATTCTTGTAAAAAAAATCCAAGTTTCTTGGAACTTATTCATTAAGGTTTCAAGTTTAACAATAAAGCATGGTTTTCACACAAATTGAATTTGAAGTTTCTAAGGCAATGTTGCAAATTTTGTTCATGGTTTCAACTACCTTTCAAGGTTCCTTGAATTTGAAATTAAAAGAGTTTTGACATAAATCTTATTCAACCATTCCATTCAAGTTATATTCATCATCCATTCATTCAAGTTCTATGACCAAGCTTCAAGATACAAGGATTTGCAAATTTTTCAAAGTTTAAAAAGACATTCAAAGTTTATCAAATTAACAAGATTATTACATTAATTTTTAGTTTACAAGTCTGATTTATAATGAAGATTCCATTCTAAAATCTTGCAAATTTTATTACATGAGGAAAATTACACAAAGGTCCTAAGATACTTGTAAAGCCAGGAACTAAAATCTTTTCTTTAAGATCTTGGTCTTCATTTTCTTCATGTCAAGCTCCATGCCATTTTCTTCATCTTCCCTCATCACCATTCGCAAGCTCACATGAAAAGAAAAATAACAAGAAAGAGACACGGTTAGCAAAGAAACCTTGAACAAAAACAAAGAATTTTCCAAGAAGAATTTTCTCTCCAAGTTTCATCATTAGGGTTTTGTAAAGGAATCAGAATTTAGGTTTGGTTTTTAAATCATGTGTTAAGCAAAATCTAAAGCCTCATATCCTTTTGTTTCAAACTAAAAACAGAGTTTCAATACATAATCATGGGCCAAGAAGCAAAATTTTACTGCAAATCTCAAACAAAAATCCAAGGAAAAAGGCTTTTGTTTGGTTCACAATAAAAAATGGCAAAAGAAACAAAACATCACAGGTCCAACATAAAATAAAAGCACAAGTCTGAATCACAAAATTTCAGCCAAACAAGCATCGCAGTTCATATCTCAACAACTAAACCACAACAATCAGTAAGTCATGTATCAGAAATCAGGGCCCAACAGCAAGCAACAGGATCACATCTCAGCAAAGAAAATATCACAAATTATCACAAAAAAACAAATAATAACAGACCAAAGATTGCAAAGCCCAATTTCAAAATCAGCAAGCCTGTTATCAAAACAGAATCATGAATTCCCCCCAATAACCAAATGGCCAAAGTTCACATCTTAAGAAATTAAAAAATCAAGTCTCAGCCCGGTATAGCATCACAATTCATAACAAAAATATGCAACAAGCTTATCATAAATCACAAGTCTCAGCCCAACAACAACAAGCAGCAGGATCACATCTCAGCAAGCAAAAATCAAAATGTATCAAAAGGCAAACAAACAGAATTTGAAAGGGCCCAATACAGAAACATCAACAAAGGCCTACTTTCACAATCATTGAACCCAACACAGATGAAACCCTAAATGGTATGAGTATATAAGCATTCAATTGCACTGAAATCGCGGGGAAGAGACACAAGCAAAAAAAGCTGAGCATACAACATATAAACCAGAAACCATAGATCTAGGATCCATCATCATCTTCCATTTTTTACAAAATAGCTTCAAAAAATTTCCTTTTGAGAAATGGAAATTTTTGTTTATAGAGGAAGAAAAAAGAAGCAAATCGCAAGCTTAAGAAGAAGAGAGATACGGTTACCGTTGCGAAAAGAAGAGAAGGAAGAATCTCAAAATGTCGCTAGAAGGAGAGCCATTATCGTTCTTTACCATTAAAATCTATGATCTAACTTCAGAGAGGTTATTTCAATGTTTTAGAGAACATATCCTTCGCCATCGTCACAAAAATAGCCATCGGAGCCGCTAGGGTTTCATTTCCCCCTTTCAATATCTACATGCAACCGTCAAGCATCTGCAAAATTAAATTATGGATTAGCAATCAGAAGAGAGAGGCGAGCAAGAATATGTAAAGAAACCAAGGATCGGAGCGAGTTTGCCACTCGCCGCCGCCGCAAGGGGATTTCTGGCGCTGCGAAAGTGTCTTCTCAGGCGAGGCACTATGAAGAGATAGAATAGAGGAATAATGAGAAAACAAACGTGAAGAAAGATAGATGAGGGTCTCTAGTGATTAATTGAGGTTATGTCTTAATTTGGTTAATTAATTTTTTTTAATTAAAACACTAATCTGACGGTGACACTTGTCACCGTCCTTGTGGCCTTTTGTTAATTTTGTGCAGATATTCCCATGCTAGCTATCATTGTCCCTCACTCGTCAGCATCTGGTCCTCATCAGGTTTTTGTCATCATCATCCAACATTTAGAAGTTCTTCTCCACAGCAGATCCCCACAGCCAACCGTACTGGATCACACAACACTATCTAGTGTTTGGGCTTCTTTCCTTTGGGATGGATTCAGATTGACTTCTACACCCCCATATTTGGAAAATTGAAGCCTAATTCTACCTTTTTTTATATTTCTTTTGTATTGCCTGTTTGATTTTTATTTAGTAATTAACAATAATTAAAAATAAAAACAAAAAAATACAAAAAAATATATAAACACTTTTTTTAACTAAGTAATTAAACAAAAAAGTTATATTTTTTATATTATTAATAATTTTGTTAATTAATTTTATTAGCTACATTGTTTTAGTTTAATTAGTTGTTTAATATTTCAATTGAGTTGTATTGTTTTGTTTATTTAGGTTTTCTATTAAATTAAAATACAAAAATATCATTTTTTTTAAATAATCAATTATATTTAAAAATGTTATTTAATATTATTAATTTATTAATTAATTAATTATATTAAATAGGATTATTTAATTTAGTTTGTTATTTAAATTAATTTCAATTGGGTTGTATTGTTTGTTTATTTAGACTTTTTATCGTATTATCGATTCGACTCATCTCCATTCGTAAACTTGTACCCCCATTCCCATATGGTTTGTAATAAGTTAGAATTTTATTTTATTTGCTATTTTCTTTACATGTTTAAATTGCTATAATGCATATTTTGTTTAAATTAGAAACACATGGCCTCCTCTCGGGCTTATCATCAATGAAAAGGTATCCACCTATAAATGCACACCTGCACACATTTCATAGTTTGGTCCTAGACTTTTCTACAGTGACAACTATCCGATCAATTGTACCAATTGGTCGTTTAGAATACTAGTGTCATGCTAGTCCCACTTTCTAGGAGCATGCATATAGCCACCTTATATGGGCTTTTAATTTTTATCTTATGCATTTAAGCAACTCTTTCTCTCACCTTGGTCCATATACCAAGCATCCTCATAAAGGGTCTCATGGTTGAGTTAAGGCATGCCCATTCTCACGAGGTTAATCAAGTTTTGCCCTTGGTTAACCATAACCCGAATCAACCACTTTGGTCCATATACCAAGTGTTTCCATGCACAAAGGGTATTATGGTTGAGAGTAGGAGCACCTACTCTCACGATATTAATCAAGCACACCCCTTTGCCATGTTACTTTGTTATCTTTTAGTCGATGTTTCACCATCGAATATGTTTGCAGCCGATGTTTCGCCATCGCACATGTTTGTTATCCTACTTTGATTTTCAATATCATTGTTAGGTGTGATGCTTTATCATCTGAATTGTTTATGTCTCATCATCTTTGCCATGCTATCTTGCTATCTTTTCACCGCTGTTTCGCCATCGCATATGTTTGTTGTCGATGTTTCGCCATCACATATGTTAGTTATCCTACTTCGATTTTTGATATCATTATTAAGTGTATTGTTTCATCGTCTTGTCTGATATTTTGTTATCATGCTGATATTTTATCATCTTATCTGAGTTTGTGTTACCATGTGATGTCTTGTTATCCTTCTTTTTGCTTTATCATCGTTGTTGATTGTTTTGTCATTTTATCTGATGTTTTGCCATCTTGATTGTTGCTTTTGTCTTAACTAAAAAACACAAACCAACTAAAATATATGAGCCAAACTACGACTGCTCTGATTCCTTAAAAGGGATATGTAGGCATAGGCTTTTATGGGGCCTAATCGAGCATATCTTTTTAAATATTCCTTTCTTTTCCCCACACTTTCATTTTCTTTTTCTTTGCATGCATTCCATTTTCAGCTTTAAGCCTTAGATATAGATTTTACACACCCATTATATTAGAACAACAAGAGTTGATACCGTAGAGTACTACGAACGTGTGGGGTGCTAATACCTTCCTGTTGTACCCCAAAATTTTCCCTCCCATTTCATCAACATTTTCTCATCACAAGACTCTTGGGACTGAAGATCAAGCTAGGGTTTGCTCTGCTCAAGACACTTCCTTGCACTGTTGACCTAAATTAGGGTTTGAGTTTGCACAGGGATGTTTTGACCCACAATGTACAAAATGACTTTCATACTTCATTTTGGACTCACAAGTTTGTCCATACCAAGTTTTAAGCCTTGATTCAAATTTTTGCCCAGTCAATTGGATAGTTGACCTAGAAATCAGCTGTATTGGGGAAAAAGTCAATTGTGGCCAATTGACAGTCAAACCACATGATTCATGACCCACATCAACATAATGAACTCATATATGTCATTTGATCAAGTTTGGATCACAAGTCCAAAAGAAATTTGATCAGATCACTAAAAGGGCCAAATTGTCATTTTTAGGGTTTTGACTATACAAAGGCAATTTTTGACTGTTTGACCTAACCAATGGAAAATCAAGCTCAAACATGGACACAAGGACTCAATGAAATTGTCTTTACCCATTCAACAAGTTCATAAGATCTCAATTGCATAGGATTGACAGATGAATTTTTCAGTCAATTGATCAAAATTTGACTGTACACTGAAAAGTCAACTTTGACTTTTTGGTCAAAATCAAGTGCCAAGAGTTACTAAGTATACATATGTAAATAAACTATTTTCTTTTTAATAAAACTCAAAAATAATACTAAAAAATATACTTATTTTCATTTACATTTGAAAACATTTTCTTGAAAATACCCATTTTTTGTAAATAATTAATTTTTACCTTTGTATATTTAATATGTTTAATAAATAATTAGGTTTAAAAAATACAAAAATATCACATTTTCATTTTTTAATATGTTGTACTAAAAAATATCATTTTCATAATATACTTTTATTTTTATGCATAAATTAATATATTATTGTATATAATTAATAAATAATATTATTCATTATGAATTAGGGTTTCTTACCCTAAATAGAAAAATAATAAAAATTGACTTTTATTTATTTATTTATATTTCACATTAAAAAATATACTTTTACATACATAAAGATCTTTTTTGTATAACATGTTTTATTTAATATTTATTTGTTGTATTTTTATTTAATTATTGTACATTTAAATATTGTATCTTGTACATTCAATTTGGTTGTAATAGTAATCTAGGGTTTAATTTCTTGTCAAATACTCCCAATTCAAATTTGTACCCCCCTCCCTATATCATGTTGTAATAGTATAGCATTTAAATTCTCGCACATTTAAAAGCTTTCAATTATGCCATGCTTAGACCTAGGGTTTGTATGCAAATAAAATCAACAATTAGTTTGACCTAATCCAAGATAAATATGCATGAAAAACAAACACAATGCACACTTGCACCCCTAGGGTTACAATCCACTTGCTGCCTTCAAAAAATGGGCCACGGTTGCATGTTGAGTACTTTGGCAAAACAAAAACAATCAAAAAGATCATAGTCCCTCGATGACGCTGTCTAAGTTGCCTAAACAAAATGATCAAGTCCCTTAAGAAAATTGCCAAAGATACTTGACACCATTGCTATCATGGTCTATACGACGACTTGCGCTTGTCCCGTTAACATCCTAACACAAGGTTGTTCACCAAATACAATGGTGAAACAACACTGTTAAAAGGGTTAAAAACATAAGAAATATCTTTGAGTAGAATAGGGTAGATAGCTCCTAGTTACTTGATCAAGCTTGCTAAAACATCCTTGCTATTTTCAAAACACACTTCACAACATAATTTCAAAACCCTACTTTCAAACATTGAAAACTTTTCAAAAGACAAAAACACCTTTGTATACATTCAAACAAGAATCATTACAAAGTTTGCCACAAAAGATGGCTTCTTTTCAAAACATATTTCAAAACCACACACACAAAGTACCATTTCAAACAATTGAAAATGCAAAGCAAGTGATCTAAGCAAGTAACTAAGAGCCCATGGATAACCATGGATAGAAAGGGTGCTAATACCTTCCCTTTCTATAATCTACTCCCCGAACCCAAGAAAACATCTCAAAGGTCTTTCCTGTGCTTTTTGACCTTTCCTTAGGGTAAAATAAAAAGTCAGTGGCGACTCTTGCTAAACCGAAACATTTGCGATCACAAACGCAAAACCTCAAGTCAGTTCTCCCACCGTATCACAGAACTGGCGACTCTGCTGGGGACAACTTTAAAAGTGGAGTAACCTTAGGGCTTAGATCACCCTTTGCATGATTATTGTTTTCTCTGATTGCTTTACATTTTGGTTCTCTTGTTTGGGCTTGAAATCCTCCACTCGGATTTGGGAAACATTCAGAGATAGAAATACATTGTGGAAACTGTGCAGGGTATACCGACATGGTTGAAGCAATAACTATATTAGTGCGACATATTTGTGAGTACCGGTAGCCTTTGAGTCAATCAAAGAGAATACGGGGCCACTGAGTGATGTCATGAAGCACTAATGAACTAGAACCTTACTTGACCATCTTGGCCTTTTATTAGGGGTAGTGAGATGACCGGATTTGGTGTAGTCTGAAGTTGGTAGATACTCGATACTACACTCATTGAAGGCTGTTTTCTTGGAATATTTTGGTTTCTAGTTAAGTGGCTAAACCAAAACAATGAACATACAAAACAATTCAATGATATTGAGCTCCTTAGAACCCGGTTACTATTTATAGGACAGGTTTTGAGCCAACTAAACTCATGAGGGTATTTACCTATGAAACCTCATGCAAGCCTGAAACTAGGGTTTTGTGTGACTGGCTTGTACATGTGCTTGTGCATACATCATGAACATCATAAAGCATCATATGCATCCACTAACCATTTCAAGGGTTTGGATCTTCATCTTTGTTCTTGTTTTGTAGGTCATGGAATCTCTTCGCAGGAAAACAATTCAAGTCAACCTTGTGAGGATCCCTCCTTAACTCAAGGAGCTTACATCCAGGATTCCAGAGAATTCTCTCTTCAATGAAAGGCATGGTAGACACATCATCTTAGTCAACACCAACATTGAAGAAGACATGGTTAAAGTTCTCTTCCATTTCTTTGACCCCCTACACCACTGTTTCACATTCCCTGACTACCAATTGGTACCTACTTTGGAGGAATTTTCTCAACTCCTGAGAATCCCTATTCTTAATCAACTACCCTACAAAGGTACGGAAAAAGAACCAAAGCCTGAAGATGTTGCTCAAGCATTACACTTGCAACCATCTGATATCAAGGGGCATTGGGAAACCAGAAGTGGTGTCAAGGGTTTCTTGGCAAAGTTTCTATTGGAGAAGGCACAAGACTGCTGGAATTCTCTTGATCTACAAGCCTATGAAGAGATTGTGGCACTCCTCATCTATGGGTTGGTCTTGTTCCCAACCCCTGATCAGCTAATAGATGTGAATGCTGTCAAGATTTTCATATCTAAGAATCCTATACCTATATTGCTTGGGGACATCCTACACTCATTTTACACACGAACAATGAGGAAAAGAGGTGTTCTCATGTGATGTACTCCTCTCCTAGCAAGGTGGTTTATTTCTCACCTTTTACAATCAGTTCTGAAGAATGAGCAGGGTTTAAGGTGGTCACAACGATTGATGACCCTCACACATTCTGATGTACATTGGTGTTCTCGGTCCAGAGAAAATGTCATCCTCATTGATCATTGTGGGGAATTCCCTAATGTCCCACTACTTGGCATTAGGGGAGGCATCACCTACAACCTCTGTCTAGCTTTGAGACAATTTGGATATGCTCGGAGGGATGGCCCTCATGACATTCTGATTCCTGACCTAGTTTTTGACTTTGACAACAATGCGCAAGGACTTCGACAAAGGTTTATCAGATCTTGGAGGATGCCTAACAAGGTGGATAACAAGACATTGGGGCACAAGAATTCCATCCCCCTTGAGCCTTACCTCAAGTGGGTACGAACCCGCTCCCAGAATCTTATGATTCCATATCCTCACATTCTCTCCTTGATCAAAGAGCCTGTTATGGAAGGAGAGGTTCCATACACCATCCTACATCCTGACATGCCAACATCATGGGAGGAAATGCAAAAAAGTTGGATCCAACTCAAGGAAGAACGGGATACTTTTGAAGCCAGCTTCTATGCCAGTGAGAAGAAGGTTTTGGAGCTTACCCGCCGACTTCACGAAGAGGAGTCTCTCAACACTTACGTCACACCAAAGAGGATGCGCAATGTCTTTTTACATTAAGAATTTTGTAATATTTTGCCCATAGGGCATTTATGTACTAACAAATTTCTTCTTAATATGATCTGCGTTCTTTTTGTTTGCAACAAATTTGAAATTTTGAACCCTTGAATGCATTTAATGAATAACATACCATTCATCATATGCATAAACAGGTCTTCAAGCCAGGTTTCCTTATCTTTCTGCTATTTATTTCAGCAAGATGGATTTGGAGCAAACAGTAAAGGATCTACAGGCACAAAATTCACAATTTCACCAACTCCTCATGAACTTGGCAAAGGGTCAGGAGGACCTCAAAGCTCGGTTAGAGAAGAATAAAGAGAAAAATAAAAAGAGACTCGGAGTAGCAACTTTGGGAAGAATATTTGAACATCAGGCCAGGAGAGTTCTTGAGTTCCCTTCAACGTCAGACGAAGGGGCCGGTAAAGGGAAAGGAACTGCTGTGCCTTCTGAATCTGAAGTGGAAGAGGAGGAAGAGGAAGAAGACGAAGACTACTCTGAAAAACAGTATCCACCAGCGGATGACAAATATAAGAACCTTGAAGATAGAATGGCAGCTATGGAGTTGTAGAGGGTGCCCGGATTGGACTTTGAAGAACTAGGGCTGCTGGCTAGCATTGTTACCCCTCCCAAGTTCAAAGTGCCAACATTCACCAAGTACGACGGTCTGTCTTGCCCTAAGATGCACTTGAGGTCGTATGTCAGGAAGATCCAACCTCATTCATCCGATAAAGACCTCTGGGTACACTTTTTCCAAGATAGCTTGTCTGGCACTCAGTTAGACTGGTTTTACCACCTCGAAAGATCAGAGGTTCACAATTGGGAAGACTTGGCAGCTGCTTTTTATCGTCAATATCAATACAATGCTGATTTGGCGCCCACTCGTACTCATTTACAAAGTATGGGGATGGCTTCCAATGAAGGGTTTAAGGAGTACGCCTAGAAGTGGCGTGATCTGGATGGAAGGGTGCAACCACCTCTATCAGATAGGGAGTTAGTTGACATGTTTCTGGGGACCCTGTCTGACCCCTTCTTCAACCATCTAATCGAGAGCTCTTATGCGGGGTTTACTGAACTGATTTTGACCGGCGAAAGGGTGGAGGCCGGTATTAAAAGTGGAAAGATTCAAAAGGATGTTTCCGCATCCACATCTGTTAAGAAACCTTTTCCCGCCAAGAAGGAAGCATATGCTGTGTATTCTCGAAAGGGATTGCGAAGAACTGAGTGCCAACCGACTGTAGGGGCCGTGATGATTCAAAATTCGTCAAATGATCAACCTCGTAGCAACCATTCGAGACCTAATCAACAACGGGTAGAACGGCCACAACGGCAGTTCACCCGCATCAACATGACGCCCGCTCAGGTCCTTCCCCATTTGTTGAAGCTGAATCTGACCTGTTTGAAAGAGGCGCCAAAAAACCCTAACACCTCCTCTCCATACTATCACTCTAACGCCAAGTGTGATCACCATTCCGACAGTGCTGTGCACGATACCAATAATTGTTGGGCACTCAAGAAAAAAATTCAGGAATTAATTAACGCCAAAGAGGTTGAATTTGATGCTCCTGAGAAGCCCAATGTTATATCTTCTCCGATGCCCAAGCACGGCCACAATGTGCATGCCATTTTGGAAAACCTCCATATTACTGATGTTGCCAATCTGTTGACTCCATTGCTTGTGATTAAATAAAATTTGTTGAGGGCCGGGATCTTTCCTGGTTGTGGTAAAGACTGTTATTTTTGTTTGAACATTCAAGGTGATTGTCCAATGTTGAAGTCGGGTGTCCAACGCCTAATGGATACTCAAGAGATACTTTTCCAGAAAACCCCTGTTAACACTTTCAATCCGATTACTCATGATACTTGTGATACTTCAACCAACGATATTGCTATCATAACCATTTCCAACAATCCTCCTAAGGCTTGCAAAAGGCCTGTCAGGATTACACCCAACTCTGAATGTGTACCTTTAAACATCACCATGCCGGGACCTGTCCCGTACAAATCCAGCAAAACGTACCGTGGAACTATGGGGGAGAAATCTTCTACCATGACATCAAACAAATTGAGACAGTCCAAGAGATTTCTGAAGAAGAAGACCCTGATGTAGGGAACATTGCGGGTACAAGCAAGATAACCCACAGTGGCCGGATCTTTTCTCCGGAGATTGCTCCCCCTCGAGAAGTTTTCGGACCCTTGAAAGCTTCTGCACCTGTTGGACCGTCTGTGCAAGGCCCATTGGTTGAAGAATTGGATACTCCTGAAGTTAGACCATCTGCTGATATTACCGACAAGAGTAAGGGGATACTGGAAGGGCCTGTCAGAACGAAGGCTCATGTTGTGGTTATCCCCGAAACCACTCAAAAAGAAATGGACGAAATCCTGAAAATAATCAGAAAAAGTGACTACGACGTTGTGGAACAATTAGGGCAAACCCCTTCTAAAATTTCAATGTTGGCTCTTCTGCTCTATTCTGAGGCCCATGCCAAGGCCCTGATCAAATTCTTGAAGGCGGCACATGTACCCCAAGAGACATCAGCTGACCAGTTTCAGGAATGTGTGGCCAGTCTTACTGCTGATAATGGCCTTGGCTTTTCCGATGCTGACTTAACTCCCAAAGGAAGGAAACATAACGACGCGTTACATGTTTCAGTTGAATGCCGGGGAACCACTCTCGCCCATGTCTTGGTTGATACTGGTTCTTCCCTGAATGTGCTGCCAAAGAAGGCCTTAGACCGTTTGGATTGCGAAGGTTTGACCCTCAAACCTAGTAACATCGTCGTTAGGGCTTTCGATGGTTCCAAGAGAATGGTTCATGGAGAGGTTGATATTCCTATCAAGGTAGGCACAGAGGTCTTCAACTCAACTTTTTACGTGATGGAAATCCGTCCGTCATATTCATGTTTGCTGGGAAGACCGTGGATCCATTATGCCGGGGAAGTTACATCCTTTTTGCACCAGATGCTGAAATATCCTGTTAAGGGTAAGATTATAACGGTGCACGGCAAGGAAGAGTACATGATAAGTCATCTCAATTCCTTCCGTTATGTGGAGCTGGATGGCGAGTTCATCGAAACTCCTTTCCAACATTTTGAGGAAGTTTCTCCCGAGGTAGAAGTTGCGAAGACATTGGTTGAGGTGCCTATCGTTCCCAAGCATGCATCTAGGATGGCATCTCTCAAGGACGCGGAGGTTGTGATTAAGGAGGGGAAGAGCACAGTATGGGGGCAGTTTCCCGACTTTCCCTATAAGACGGACAAATTTGGACTAGGGTTTACAGCTGCAGGACAGAAGGCTATGCGTCGTTCCAAGACTGGAGGGCCACCTATAAGGATCACTCATCACAGAATTAATGCTGTTGAAGATGAATATGAAGAGAACGACTTCGAAGATTGGATATTTCCGACCGTCGAAGGGGGTCTAAGCAACTGGGAAGCAAAGGATTTTGTTCCCATCACCTTTATCAACCAGTAATTTTATCTTTGAACAATTTCCCATTTTTATGGTCTGTAATAACTAAAACAATTCGCACACTATTTTCACCTCATGCCTTGCCCGGGGCATGTAGGTCCATTTGTAAGGGCTTGATTTTCTTCATTATCATATGCCATGTTTTAATGAATCATTGGACGTTTTTCATCTATAAACTGTTGTGTTCATTTTTCTTTCCTCTTTGCATTTTTGTTTGTTTAAAGATGGCTATCCCATACACACACCCACACTCACAAATGCAGGTACCCATCCATTCCGGATTCCATGGGCAACTGTTCTGTTTCAGCCTTCGATAACTCTGAGGATTTGGTCAATCACGCTGAGTACGAAGTTGACGAAGAGTGTGAAGTGCCGGGAGAGTTAGCCAGACTTTTGCAACAAGAAGAGCGGGCTATTCTGCCTCACAAGGAGTTGCTAGAAACCATCAACTTAGGGACAGAGGAGGACAGGAAAGAAGTAAAAGTGGGTGCCAACCTGGAACCAGATGTCAAGGAATGCTTAGTGCAGTTATTGAATGAATACGTTGAAATCTTTGCTTGGTCTTATGAAGACATGCCAGGGCTAGATACCGATATCGTGGTTCACCGTCTCCCTACAAGAGAAGACTGTCCACCGATTAAGCAAAAGGTCCGCCGAATGAGGCCTGACATGTCTGAGAAAATCAAGGCTAAAGTAATGAAGCAATTCAACGCTGGCTTTCTGGCTGTTACAACTTATCCACAATGGGTTGCTAACATTGTGCCCGTACCCAAAAAGGACCGCAAGGTCAAAATGTGTGTGGACTATCGGGATTTGAACAGGGCCAGCCCTAAGGACGATTTTCCACTACCACATATCGACATCTTGGTTGACAACACAACTCAACACAAGGTTTTTTCCTTCATGGACGGATTCTCGGGCTACAACCAGATTAAAATGGCCCCCGAGGACATGGAGAAAACTACCTTTGTCACGCAATGGGGTACCTTCTGCTACAAAGTGATGTTGTTCGGACTGAAGAACGCAGGGGAAACCTATCAACGCGCCATGGTAGCTTTATTTCATTATATGATCCATCATGAGATCGAAGTTTACGTAGACGACATGATAGCTCAATCACAGACAGAAGAAGAACACCTTAATCATTTGCAAAAGTTGTTTGCCAGGTTGAAGGAGTATAAACTCAGACTGAATCCAAGCAAGTGCACTTTTGGAGTTAGGTCTGGTAAACTTCTGGGATTTATTGTCAGCAACAAAGGCATTGAGGTTGATCCATCTAAAGTAAAGGCTATACAAGAAATGCCTTCCCCCCGTACTGAAAAGGAGGTTAGAGGATTCTTGGGACGCTTGAACTATATTGCGAGGTTCATCTCTCACCTGACATCTACCTGTGAGCCAATTTTCAAACTGTTAAAGAAGGATCAGGTAGTTGAATGGAACCGTGATTGTCAAGTTGCTTTCGATAAAATCAAGGAGTATTTACTAGAACCCCTTATTCTGATGCCACCCGTCGAAGGAAGGCCATTAATCATGTATCTGACTGTTTTGGATAACTTAATGGGGTGTGTACTACGTCAACATGACGAGTCTGGCCGAAAAGAGCATGCCATTTATTACCTTAGCAAAAAATTTACCGACTGTGAGACTCGCTACTCACTGCTCGAGAAAACTTGTTGCGCTTTGGTATGGGCTGCTCGCCGGCTAAGGCAGTATATGTTGACTCATACCACTTTGTTGATTTCCAAGATGGATCCGATCAAGTATATCTTCGAGAAGCTGACTTTATCTGGAAGAATTGCTAGATGGCAAATGATCCTGACTGAATATGATATCCAGTATACTACCCAAAAGGCTATAAAGGGGAGTGTACTAGCTGACCATCTGGCTCATCAAGCCGTCGAAGATTATCAGTCTATGAGATTCGACTTCCCTGACAAGGACATCATGACATTGGACAACATTGAAGGAAACAGACCGTATGACGGACCTGAACAAGGATCCCGATGGACCCTGTACTTTGATGGTGCTTCAAATGCACTTGGAAACGGTATCGGTGCAGTACTCATTTCTCCGGATGGTTTCCATACACCCTTCACTGCCCGACTTTGCTTTAGCTGTACCAACAACATGGCTGAATATGAAGCTTGCATCTTTGGTCTCAAGGCTGCTATAGACTTGGGAATCAAATCTTTGGTCGTATTTGGGGACTCGGCTTTGGTTATCAGTCAAGTCAAAGGAGAGTGGGACACCAAACATCCTAATCTTATCCCATACAAAGAACATGTCTTGACGCTGTTGCCTCACTTCAAGCAGATTACCTTCGAGCATTTCCCGCGAGAAGAAAATCAGTTAGCCGATGCTCTGGCTACAATGTCTTCCATGTTTAACTTAGGGAAATTTTGCCCTAGTTTAGGCAGGATTTTGACCCATCTTCTTGGCCATTTTTCACATAGTTCCACTTAGATTTTCAAATTGCATTTCAAATATGGATTATATTACATTTTCCAAGCTTTCCAAATTATCAAAGAACTCCTCAAACACCCTTATGGTTAGAGAGATTCGAATGCTTGAAGTTGGCAAAAACTCACTTTTGTTCATGACCAATACATGTTCATACAAACTTGCATTTTCAAATCAGCATGTTTGGTGCTAGCTTGTAGGCCTCAAAAACAACATACACTTCATAATTTAATGCACAACCATTGAATTAAGGTGTTATCTTGGCCATTTGGACATTACATGCAAGATTAACCCTTATTTGGAAAAAGGTAAAATGCCATTTTTGTAAAAGTGCACTTTATGTCAAACCAAAATCCTTGAGGTATGGGGCCATATCTTTGAAGCAAGATTGAAGCTATCAATTCCAAGAAACAAGAGCAAAAGATGCAGCATGATAGGAGGGCCTGTACCAAGCTATAACACCACTTTCACATGCTTGCTTGAAAAAGAAGAAAAGTTGCCAAACTTAAGAAATCTCTGATATATGTTAAGAGGAGCTTAGACAAAGATTTTAGACAAGTTCCATACCTCCCAACAAGCCTGAAACACGACCCTTTCATCACTCAAACCTCCTCATACTCAGAATCAATGTTTTTCTGCAAAACAAGGCAAGTTCTGAATTTTGCAAGCCATAACCAAATCCCATCGTGTGTTTTGTCCAAAGATAGTTCAAACACCTTCCAATCAACTCACCTGAACTATCCCAGACCCCCATTGCAAGCTGTAACACCTCTAACACACTTTTCCATTTTCATTTCAAAGCTCTGCAGCTTGAGTTCTACAGCACGATTCAAGTTGTTTCAAAGCAAGCCAAGCATTGGAGAAGCTTCCTTGGACCTCAGGCAAGCTCAAAAGAAGCTCAAACACCATTGAAGGTTGTTGCATTGTCCAGGTCGAAGTCAACTGAAACAGGTATTTCATGGACTTCTATCTCCCTATTTAGGAATGGTTAGGCTTAGGTTTATGAATGAAATATGTTGTACTCATAGCCCTGAAGCCATACATATGCTTAGTTTTCATTTACATTAATCGTGCTAAGAGAATTTCACTCATGAACTTTCTGAAAAAACTAGGTTAGAAATTAGGGCCAGAGAAATTCTCTCTGGTCTTTGAGAGTTAATCCAAGTTTTTTATATGGTTGAATTCGTTGTTTAATTCTCTACAATGTTCATGTTATGAGTTTTGTCAAAAGATCAAAGAATCAGGAGTTACAGTTTGGGTTACAGCGCGCACAGGTTTTTATTCCACCCCCTGGCCCATTTATTTAAATACTTATCATTTTGACATTTTTATTTTTTATTCTGACTTTATTATTTTTTGTCTAAGTATAAAAAATGCCAAAAATAATTTTCAATATTTTTTCATATTTATTTGATATTTATTTTATTTTACTAAGTATACATATGTAAATAAACTATTTTCTTTTTAATAAAACTCAAAAATAATACTAAAAAATATACTTATTTTCATTTACATTTGAAAACATTTTCTTGAAAATACCCATTTTTTGTAAATAATTAATTTTTACCTTTGTATATTTAATATGTTTAATAAATAATTAGGTTTAAAAAATACAAAAATATCACATTTTCATTTTTTAATATGTTGTACTAAAAAATATCATTTTCATAATATACTTTTATTTTTATGCATAAATTAATATATTATTGTATATAATTAATAAATAATATTATTCATTATGAATTAGGGTTTCTTACCCTAAATAGAAAAATAATAAAAATTGACTTTTATTTATTTATTTATATTTCACATTAAAAAATATACTTTTACATACATAAAGATCTTTTTTGTATAACATGTTTTATTTAATATTTATTTGTTGTATTTTTATTTAATTATTGTACATTTAAATATTGTATCTTGTACATTCAATTTGGTTGTAATAGTAATATAGGGTTTAATTTCTTGTCAAATACTCCCAATTCAAATTTGTACCCCCTCCCTATATCATGTTGTAATAGTATAGCATTTAAATTCTCGCACATTTAAAAGCTTTCAATTATGCCATGCTTAGACCTAGGGTTTGTATGCAAATAAAATCAACAATTAGTTTGACCTAATCCAAGATAAATATGCATGAAAAACAAACACAATGCACACTTGCACCCCTAGGGTTACAATCCACTTGCTGCCTTCAAAAAATGGGCCACGGTTGCATGTTGAGTACTTTGGCAAAACAAAAACAATCAAAAAGATCATAGTCCCTCGATGACGCTGTCTAAGTTGCCTAAACAAAATGATCAAGTCCCTTAAGAAAATTGCCAAAGATACTTGACACCATTGCTATCATGGTCTATACGACGACTTGCGCCTGTCCCGTTAACATCCTAACACAAGGTTGTTCACCAAATACAATGGTGAAACAACACTGTTAAAAGGGTTAAAAACATAAGAAATATCTTTGAGTAGAATAGGGTAGCTAGCTCCTAGTTACTTGATCAAGCTTGCTAAAACATCCTTGCTATTTTCAAAACACACTTCACAACATAATTTCAAAACCCTACTTTCAAACATTGAAAACTTTTCAAAAGACAAAAACACCTTTGTATACATTCAAACAAGAATCATTACAAAGTTTGCCACAAAAGATGGCTTCTTTTCAAAACATATTTCAAAACCACACACACAAAGTACCATTTCAAACAATTGAAAATGCAAAGCAAGTGATCTAAGCAAGTAACTAAGAGCCCATGGATAACCATGGATAGAAAGGGTGCTAATACCTTCCCTTTCTATAATCTACTCCCCGAACCCAAGAAAACATCTCAAAGGTCTTTCCTGTGCTTTTTGACCTTTCCTTAGGGTAAAATAAAAAGTCAGTGGCGACTCTTGCTAAACCGAAACATTTGCGAACACAAACGCAAAACCTCAAGTCAGTTCTCCCACCGTATCACAGAACTGGCGACTCTGCTGGGGACAACTTTAAAAGTGGAGTAACCTTAGGGCTTAGATCACCCTTTGCATGATTATTGTTTTCTCTGATTGCTTTACATTTTGGTTCTCTTGTTTGGGCTTGAAATCCTCCACTCGGATTTGGGAAACATTCAGAGATAGAAATACATTGTGGAAACTGTGCAGGGTATACCGACATGGTTGAAGCAATAGCTATATTAGTGCGACATATTTGTGAGTACCGGTAGCCTTTGAGTCAATCAAAGAGAATACGGGGCCGCTGAGTGATGTCATGAAGCACTAATGAACTAGAACCTTACTTGACCATCTTGGCCTTTTATTAGGGGTAGTGAGATGACCGGATTTGGTGCAGTCTGAAGTTGGTAGATACTCGATACTACACTCATTGAAGGCTGTTTTCTTGGAATATTTTGGTTTCTAGTTAAGTGGCTAAACCAAAACAATGAACATACAAAACAATTCAATGATATTGAGCTCCTTAGAACCCGGTTACTATTTATAGGACAGGTTTTGAGCCAACTAAACTCATGAGGGTATTTACCTATGAAACCTCATGCAAGCCTGAAACTAGGGTTTTGTGTGACTGGCTTGTACATGTGCTTGTGCATACATCATGAACATCATAAAGCATCATATGCATCCACTAACCATTTCAAGGGTTTGGATCTTCATCTTTGTTCTTGTTTTGTAGGTCATGGAATCTCTTCGCAGGAAAACAATTCAAGTCAACCTTGTGAGGATCCCTCCTCAACTCAAGGAGCTTACATCCAGGATTCCAGAGAATTCTCTCTTCAATGAAAGGCATGGTAGACACATCATCTTAGTCAACACCAACATTGAAGAAGACATGGTTAAAGTTCTCTTCCATTTCTTTGACCCCCTACACCACTGTTTCACATTCCCTGACTACCAATTGGTACCTACTTTGGAGGAATTTTCTCAACTCCTGAGAATCCCTATTCTTAATCAACTACCCTACAAAGGTACGGAAAAAGAACCAAAGCCTGAAGATGTTGCTCAAGCATTACACTTGCAACCATCTGATATCAAGGGGCATTGGGAAACCAGAAGTGGTGTCAAGGGTTTCTTGGCAAAGTTTCTATTGGAGAAGGCACAAGACTGCTGGAATTCTCTTGATCTACAAGCCTATGAAGAGATTGTGGCACTCCTCATCTATGGGTTGGTCTTGTTCCCAACCCCTGATCAGCTAATAGATGTGAATGCTGTCAAGATTTTCATATCTAAGAATCCTATACCTACATTGCTTGGGGACATCCTACACTCATTTTACACACGAACAATGAGGAAAAGAGGTGTTCTCATGTGCTGTACTCCTCTCCTAGCAAGGTGGTTTATTTCTCACCTTTTACAATCAGTTCTGAAGAATGAGCAGGGTTTAAGGTGGTCACAACGATTGATGACCCTCACACATTCTGATGTACATTGGTGTTCTCGGTCCAGAGAAAATGTCATCCTCATTGATCATTGTGGGGAATTCCCTAATGTCCCACTACTTGGCATTAGGGGA
Source organism: Vicia faba (assembly GCA_948472305.1). Taxonomy (NCBI): domain Eukaryota; kingdom Viridiplantae; phylum Streptophyta; class Magnoliopsida; order Fabales; family Fabaceae; genus Vicia; species Vicia faba. Next base: position 696,416,849 of record OX451738.1, on the reverse strand, counting down.
GGCATCACCTACAACCTCTGTCTAGCTTTGAGACAATTTGGATATGCTCGGAGGGATGGCCCTCATGACATTCTGATTCCTGACCTAGTTTTTGACTTTGACAACAATGCGCAAGGACTTCGACAAAGGTTTATCAGATCTTGGAGGATGCCTAACAAGGTGGATAGCAAGACACTGGGGCACAAGAATTCCATCCCCCTTGAGCCTTACCTCAAGTGGGTACGAACCCGCTCCCAGAATCTTATGATTCCATATCCTCACATTCTCTCCTTGATCAAAGAGCCTGTTATGGAAGGAGAGGTTCCATACACCATCCTACATCCTGACATGCCAACATCATGGGAGGAAATGCAAAAAAGTTGGATCCAACTCAAGGAAGAACGGGATACTTTTGAAGCCAGCTTCTATGCCAGTGAGAAGAAGGTTTTGGAGCTTACCCGCCACCTTCACGAAGAGGAGTCTCTCAACACTTACATCACACCAAAGAGGATGCGCAATGTCTTTTTACATTAAGAATTTTGTAATATTTTGCCCATAGGGCATTTATGTACTAACAAATTTCTTCTTAATATGATCTGCGTTCTTTTTGTTTGCAACAAATTTGAAATTTTGAACCCTTGAATGCATTTAATGAATAACATACCATTCATCATATGCATAAACAGGTCTTCAAGCCAGGTTTCCTTATCTTTCTGCTATTTATTTCAGCAAGATGGATTTGGAGCAAACAGTAAAGGATCTACAGGCACAAAATTCACAATTTCAGCAACTCCTCATGAACTTGGCAAAGGGTCAGGAGGACCTCAAAGCTCGGTTAGAGAAGAATAAAGAGAAAAATAAAAAGAGACTCGGAGTAGCAACTTTGGGAAGAATATTTGAACATCAGGCCAGGAGAGTTCTTGAGTTCCCTTCAACGTCAGACGAAGGGGCCGGTAAAGGGAAAGGAACTGCTGTGCCTTCTGAATCTGAAGTGGAAGAGGAGGAAGAGGAAGAAGACGAAGACTACTCTGAAAAACAGTATCCACCAGCGGATGACAAATATAAGAACCTTGAAGATAGAATGGCAGCTATGGAGTTGTAGAGGGTACCCGGATTTGACTTTGAAGAACTAGGGCTGCTGGCTGGCATTGTTACCCCTCCCAAGTTCAAAGTGCCAACATTCACCAAGTACGACGGTCTGTCTTGCCCTAAGATGCACTTGAGGTCGTATGTCAGGAAGATCCAACCTCATTCATCCGATAAAGACCTCTGGGTACACTTTTTCCAAGATAGCTTGTCTGGCACTCAGTTAGACTGGTTTTACCACCTCGAAAGATCAGAGGTTCACAATTGGGAAGACTTGGCAGCTGCTTTTTATCGTCAATATCAATACAATGCTGATTTGGCGCCCACTCGTACTCATTTACAAAGTATGGGGATGGCTTCCAATGAAGGGTTTAAGGAGTACGCCCAGAAGTGGCGTGATCTGGCTGGAAGGGTGCAACCACCTCTATCAGATAGGGAGTTAGTTGACATGTTTCTGGGGACCCTGTCTGGCCCCTTCTTCAACCATCTAATCGAGAGCTCTTATGCGGGGTTTACTGAACTGATTTTGACCGGCGAAAGGGTGGAGGCCGGTATTAAAAGTGGAAAGATTCAAAAGGATGTTTCCGCATCCACATCTGTTAAGAAACCTTTTCCCGCCAAGAAGGAAGCATCTGCTGTGTATTCTCGAAAGGGATTGCGAAGAACTGAGTGCCAACCGACTGTAGGGGCCGTGATGATTCAAAATTCGTCAAATGATCAACCTCGTAGCAACCATTCGAGACCTAATCAACAACGGGTAGAACGGCCACAACGGCAGTTCACCCGCATCAACATGACGCCCGCTCAGGTCCTTCCCCATTTGTTGAAGCTGAATCTGACCTGTTTGAAAGAGGCGCCAAAAAACCCTAACACCTCCTCTCCATACTATCACTCTAACGCCAAGTGTGATCACCATTCCGACAGTGCTGTGCACGATACCAATAATTGTTGGGCACTCAAGAAAAAAATTAAGGAATTAATTGACGCCAAAGAGGTTGAATTTGATGCTCCTGAGAAGCCCAATGTTATATCTTCTCCGATGCCCAAGCACGGCCACAATGTGCATGCCATTTTGGAAAACCTCCATATTATTGATGTTGCCAATCTGTTGACTCCATTGCTTGTGATTAAATAAAATTTGTTGAGGGCCGGGATCTTTCCTGGTTGTGGTAAAGACTGTTATTTTTGTTTGAACATTCAAGGTGATTGTCCAATGTTGAAGTCGGGTGTCCAACGCCTAATGGATACTCAAGAGATACTTTTCCAGAAAACCCCTGTTAACACTTTCAATCCGATTACTCATGATACTTGTGATACTTCAACCAACGATATTGCTATCATAACCATTTCCAACAATCCTCCTAAGGCTTGCAAAAGGCCTGTCAGGATTACACCCAACTCTGAATGTGTACCTTTAAACATCACCATGCCGGGACCTGTCCCGTACAAATCCAGCAAAACGATACCGTGGAACTATGGGGGAGAAATCTTCTACCACGACATCAAACAAATTGAGACAGTCCAAGAGATTTCTGAAGAAGAAGACCCTGATGTAGGGAACATTGCGGGTACAAGCAAGATAACCCACAGTGGCCGGATCTTTTCTCCGGAGATTGCTCCCCCTCGAGAAGTTTTCGGACCCTTGAAAGCTTCTGCACCTGTTGGACCGTCTGTGCAAGGCCCATTGGTTGAAGAATTGGATACTCCTGAAGTTAGACCATCTGCTGATATTACCGACAAGGGTAAGGGGATACTGGAAGGGCCTGTCAGAACGAAGGCTCATGTTGTGGTTATCCCCGAAACCACTCAAAAAGAAATGGACGAAATCCTGAAAATAATCAGAAAAAGTGACTACGACGTTGTGGAACAATTAGGGCAAACCCCTTCTAAAATTTCAATGTTGGCTCTTCTGCTCTATTCTGAGGCCCATGCCAAGGCCCTGATCAAATTCTTGAAGGCGGCACATGTACCCCAAGAGACATCAGCTGACCAGTTTCAGGAATGTGTGGCCAGTCTTACTGCTGATAATGGCCTTGGCTTTTCCGATGCTGACTTAACTCCCAAAGGAAGGAAACATAACGACGCGTTACATGTTTCAGTTGAATGCCGGGGAACCACTCTCGCCCATGTCTTGGTTGATACTGGTTCTTCCCTGAATGTGCTGCCAAAGAAGGCCTTAGACCGTTTGGATTGCGAAGGTTTGACCCTCAAACCTAGTAACATCTTCGTTAGGGCTTTCGATGGTTCCAAGAGAATGGTTCATGGAGAGGTTGATATTCCTATCAAGGTAGGCACAGAGGTCTTCAACTCAACTTTTTACGTGATGGAAATCCGTCCGTCATATTCATGTTTGCTGGGAAGACCGTGGATCCATTATGCCGGGGAAGTTACATCCTTTTTGCACCAGATGCTGAAATATCCTGTTAAGGGTAAGATTATAACGGTGCACGGCAAGGAAGAGTACATGATAAGTCATCTCAATTCCTTCCGTTATGTGGAGCTGGATGGCGAGTTCATCGAAACTCCTTTCCAACATTTTGAGGAAGTTTCTCCCGAGGTAGAAGTTGCGAAGACATTGGTTGAGGTGCCTATCATTCCCAAGCATGCATCTAGGATGGCATCTCTCAAGGACGCGGAGGTTGTGATTAAGGAGGGGAAGAGCACAGTATGGGGGCAGTTTCCCGACTTTCCCTATAAGACGGACAAATTTGGACTAGGGTTTACAGCTGCAGGACAGAAGGCTATGCGTCGTTCCAAGACTGGAGGGCCACCTATAAGGATCACTCATCACAGAATTAATGCTGTTGAAGATGAATATGAAGAGAACGACTTCGAAGATTGGATATTTCCGACCGTCGAAGGGGGTCTAAGCAACTGGGAAGCAAAGGATTTTGTTCCCATCACCTTTATCAACCAGTAATTTTATCTTTGAACAATTTCCCATTTTTATGGTCTGTAATAACTAAAACAATTCGCACACTATTTTCACCTCATGCCTTGCCCGGGGCATGTAGGTCCATTTGTAAGGGCTTGATTTTCTTCATTATCATATGCCATGTTTTAATGAATCATTGGACGTTTTTCATCTATAAACTGTTGTGTTCATTTTTCTTTCCTCTTTGCATTTTTGTTTGTTTAAAGATGGCTATCCCATACACACACCCACACTCACAAATGCAGGTACCCATCCATTCCGGATTCCATGGGCAACTGTTCTGTTTCAGCCTTCGATAACTCTGAGGATTTGGTCAATCACGCTGAGTACGAAGTTGACGAAGAGTGTGAAGTGCCGGGAGAGTTAGCCAGACTTTTGCAACAAGAAGAGCGGGCTATTCTGCCTCACAAGGAGTTGCTAGAAACCATCAACTTAGGGACAGAGGAGGACAAGAAAGAAGTAAAAGTGGGTGCCAACCTGGAACCAGATCTCAAGGAACGCTTAGTGCAGTTATTGAATGAATACGTTGAAATCTTTGCTTGGTCTTATGAAGACATGCCAGGGCTAGATACCGATATCGTGGTTCACCGTCTCCCTACAAGAGAAGACTGTCCACCGATTAAGCAAAAGGTCTGCCGAATGAGGCCTGACATGTCTGAGAAAATCAAGGCTAAAGTAATGAAGCAATTCAACGCTGGCTTTCTGGCTGTTACAACTTATCCACAATGGGTTGCTAACATTGTGTCCGTACCCAAAAAGGACCGCAAGGTCAAAATGTGTGTGGACTATCGGGATTTGAACAGGGCCAGCCCTAAGGACGATTTTCCACTACCACATATCGACATCTTGGTTGACAACACAACTCAACACAAGGTTTTTTCCTTCATGGACGGATTCTCGGGCTACAACCAGATTAAAATGGCCCCCGAGGACATGGAGAAAACTACCTTTGTCACGCAATGGGGTACCTTCTGCTACAAAGTGATGTCGTTCGGACTGAAGAACGCAGGGGAAACCTATCAACGCGCCATGGTAGCTTTATTTCATTATATGATCCATCATGAGATCGAAGTTTACGTAGACGACATGATAGCTCAATCACAGACAGAAGAAGAACACCTTAATCATTTGCAAAAGTTGTTTGCCAGGTTGAAGGAGTATAAACTCAGACTGAATCCAAGCAAGTGCACTTTTGGAGTTAGGTCTGGTAAACTTCTGGGATTTATTGTCAGCAACAAAGGCATTGAGGTTGATCCATCTAAAGTAAAGGCTATACAAGAAATGCCTTCCCCCCGTACTGAAAAGGAGGTTAGAGGATTCTTGGGACGCTTGAACTATATTGCGAGGTTCATCTCTCACCTGACATCTACCTGTGAGCCAATTTTCAAACTGTTAAAGAAGGATCAGGTAGTTGAATGGAACCGTGATTGTCAAGTTGCTTTCGATAAAATCAAGGAGTATTTACTAGAACCCCTTATTCTGATGCCACCCGTCGAAGGAAGGCCATTAATCATGTATCTGACTGTTTTGGATAACTTAATGGGGTGTGTACTACGTCAACATGACGAGTCTGGCCGAAAAGAGCATGCCATTTATTACCTTAGCAAAAAATTTACCGACTTTGAGACTCGCTACTCACTGCTCGAGAAAACTTGTTGCGCTTTGGTATGGGCTGCTCGCCGGCTAAGGCAGTATATGTTGACTCATACCACTTTGTTGATTTCCAAGATGGATCCGATCAAGTATATCTTCGAGAAGCTGAATTTATCTGGAAGAATTGCTAGATGGCAAATGATCCTGACTGAATATGATATCCAGTATACTACCCAAAAGGCTATAAAGGGGAGTGTACTAGCTGACCATCTGGCTCATCAAGCCGTCGAAGATTATCAGTCTATGAGATTCGACTTCCCTGACAAGGACATCATGACATTGGACAACATTGAAGGAAACAGACCGTATGACGGACCTGAACAAGGATCCCGATGGACCCTGTACTTTGATGGTGCTTCAAATGCACTTGGAAACGGTATCGGTGCAGTACTCATTTCTCCGGATGGTTTCCATACACCCTTCACTGCCCGACTTTGCTTTAGCTGTACCAACAACATGGCTGAATATGAAGCTTGCATCTTTGGTCTCAAGGCTGCTATAGACTTGGGAATCAAATCTTTGGTCGTATTTGGGGACTCGGCTTTGGTTATCAGTCAAGTCAAAGGAGAGTGGGACACCAAACATCCTAATCTTATCCCATACAAAGAACATGTCTTGACGTTGTTGCCTCACTTCAAGCAGATTACCTTCGAGCATTTCCCGCGAGAAGAAAATCAGTTAGCCGATGCTCTGGCTACAATGTCTTCCATGTTTAACTTAGGGAAATTTTGCCCTAGTTTAGGCAGGATTTTGACCCATCTTCTTGGCCATTTTTCACATAGTTCCACTTAGATTTTCAAATTGCATTTCAAATATGGATTATATTACATTTTCCAAGCTTTCCAAATTATCAAAGAACTCCTCAAACACCCTTATGGTTAGAGAGATTCGAATGCTTGAAGTTGGCAAAAACTCACTTTTGTTCATGACCAATACATGTTCATACAAACTTGCATTTTCAAATCAGCATGTTTGGTGCTAGCTTGTAGGCCTCAAAAACAACATACACTTCATAATTTAAAGCATAACCATTGAATTAAGGTGTTATCTTGGCCATTTGGACATTACATGCAAGATTAACCCTTATTTGGAAAAAGGTAAAATGCCATTTTTGTAAAAGTGCACTTTATGTCAAACCAAAATCCTTGAGGTATGGGGCCATATCTTTGAAGCAAGATTGAAGCTATCAATTCCAAGAAACAAGAGCAAAAGATGCAGCATGATAGGAGGGCCTGTACCAAGCTATAACATCACTTTCACATGCTTGCTTGAAAAAGAAGAAAAGTTGCCAAACTTAAGAAATCTCTGATATATGTTAAGAGGAGCTTAGACAAAGATTGTAGACAAGTTCCATACCTCCCAACAATCCTGAAACACGACCCTTTCATCACTCAAACCTCCTCATACTCAGAATCAATGTTTTTCTGCAAAACAAGGCAAGTTCTGAATTTTGCAAGCCATAACCAAATCCCATCGTGTGTTTTGTCCAAAGATAGTTCAAACACCTTCCAATCAACTCACCTGAACTATCCCAGACCCCCATTGCAAGCTGTAACACCTCTAACACACTTTTCCATTTTCATTTCAAAGCTCTGCAGCTTGAGTTCTACAACACGATTCAAGTTGTTTCAAAGCAAGCCAAGCATTGGAGAAGCTTCCTTGGACCTCAGGCAAGCTCAAAAGAAGCTCAAACACCATTGAAGGTTGTTGCATTGTCCAGGTCGAAGTCAACTGAAACAGGTATTTCATGGACTTCTATCTCCCTATTTAGGAATGGTTAGGCTTAGGTTTATGAATGAAATATGTTGTACTCATAGCCCTGAAGCCATACATATGCTTAGTTTTCATTTACATTAATCGTGCTAAGAGAATTTCACTCATGAACTTTCTGAAAAAACTAGGTTAGAAATTAGGGCCAGAGAAATTCTCTCTGGTCTTTGAGAGTTAATCCAAGTTTTTTATATGGTTGAATTCGTTGTTTAATTCTCTATAATGTTCATGTTATGAGTTTTGTCAAAAGATCAAAGAATCAGGAGTTACAGTTTGGGTTACAGCGCGCACAGGTTTTTATTCCACCCCCTGGCCCATTTATTTAAATACTTATCATTTTGACATTTTTATTTTTTATTCTGACTTTATTATTTTTTGTCTAAGTATAAAAAATGCCAAAAATAATTTTCAATATTTTTTCATATTTATTTGATATTTATTTTATTTTACTAAGTATACATATGTAAATAAACTATTTTCTTTTTAATAAAACTCAAAAATAATACTAAAAAATATACTTATTTTCATTTACATTTGAAAACATTTTCTTGAAAATACCCACTTTTTGTAAATAATTAATTTTTAACTTTGTATATTTAATATGTTTAATAAATAATTAGGTTTAAAAAATACAAAAATATCACATTTTCATTTTTTAATATGTTGTACTAAAAAATATCATTTTCATAATATACTTTTATTTTTATGCATAAATTAATATATTATTGTATATAATTAATAAATAATATTATTCATTATGAATTAGGGTTTCTTACCCTAAATAGAAAAATAATAAAAATTGACTTTTATTTATTTATTTATATTTCACATTAAAAAATATACTTTTACATACATAAAGATCTTTTTTGTATAACATGTTTTATTTAATATTTATTTGTTGTATTTTTATTTAATTATTGTACATTTAAATATTGTATCTTGTACATTCAATTTGGTTGTAATAGTAATCTAGGGTTTAATTTCTTGTCAAATACTCCCAATTCAAATTTGTACCCCCCTCCCTATATCATGTTGTAATAGTATAGCATTTAAATTCTCGCACATTTAAAAGCTTTCAAATATGCCATGCTTAGACCTAGGGTTTGTATGCAAATAAAATCAACAATTAGTTTGACCTAATCCAAGATAAATATGCATGAAAAACAAACACAATGCACACTTGCACCCCTAGGGTTACAATCCACTTGCTGCCTTCAAAAAATGGGCCACGGTTGCATGTTGAGTACTTTGGCAAAACAAAAACAATCAAAAAGATCATAGTCCCTCGATGACGCTGTCTAAGTTGCCTAAACAAAATGATCAAGTCCCTTAAGAAAATTGCCAAAGATACTTGACACCATTGCTATCATGGTCTATACGACGACTTGCGCCTGTCCCGTTAACATCCTAACACAAGGTTGTTCACCAAATACAATGGTGAAACAACACTGTTAAAAGGGTTAAAAACATAAGAAATATATTTGAGTAGAATAGGGTAGATAGCTCCTAGTTACTTGATCAAGCTTGCTAAAACATCCTTGCTATTTTCAAAACACACTTCACAACATAATTTCAAAACCCTACTTTCAAACATTGAAAACTTTTCAAAAGACAAAAACACCTTTGTATACATTCAAACAAGAATCATTACAAAGTTTGCCACAAAAGATGGCTTCTTTTCAAAACATATTTCAAAACCACACACACAAAGTACCATTTCAAACAATTGAAAATGCAAAGCAAGTGATCTAAGCAAGTAACTAAGAGCCCATGGATAACCATGGATAGAAAGGGTGCTAATACCTTCCCTTTCTATAATCTACTCCCCGAACCCAAGAAAACATCTCAAAGGTCTTTCCTGTGCTTTTTGACCTTTCCTTAGGGTAAAATAAAAAGTCAGTGGCGACTCTTGCTAAACCGAAACATTTGCGAACACAAACGCAAAACCTCAAGTCAGTTCTCCCACCGTATCACAGAACTGGCGACTCTGCTGGGGACAACTTTAAAAGTGGAGTAACCTTAGGGCTTAGATCACCCTTTGCATGATTATTGTTTTCTCTGATTGCTTTACATTTTGGTTCTCTTGTTTGGGCTTGAAATCCTCCACTCGGATTTGGGAAACATTCAGAGATAGAAATACATTGTGGAAACTGTGCAGGGTATACCGACATGGTTGAAGCAATAGCTATATTAGTGCGACATATTTGTGAGTACCGGTAGCCTTTGAGTCAATCAAAGAGAATATGGGGCCGCTGAGTGATGTCATGAAGCACTAATGAACTAGAACCTTACTTGACCATCTTGGCCTTTTATTAGGGGTAGTGAGATGACCGGATTTGGTGCAGTCTGAAGTTGGTAGATACTCGATACTACACTCATTGAAGGTTGTTTTCTTGGAATATTTTGGTTTCTAGTTAAGTGGATAAACCAAAACAATGAACATACAAAACAATTCAATGATATTGAGCTCCTTAGAACCCGGTTACTATTTATAGGACAGGTTTTGAGCCAACTAAACTCATGAGGGTATTTACCTATGAAACCTCATGCAAGCCTGAAACTAGGGTTTTGTGTGACTGGCTTGTACATGTGCTTGTGCATACATCATGAACATCATAAAGCATCATATGCATCCACTAACCATTTCAAGGGTTTGGATCTTCATCTTTGTTCTTGTTTTGTAGGTCATGGAATCTCTTCGCAGGAAAACAATTCAAGTCAACCTTGTGAGGATCCCTCCTCAACTCAAGGAGCTTACATCCAGGATTCCAGAGAATTCTCTCTTCAATGAAAGGCATGGTAGACACATCATCTTAGTCAACACCAACATTGAAGAAGACATGGTTAAAGTTCTCTTCCATTTCTTTGACCCCCTACACCACTGTTTCACATTCCTTGACTACCAATTGGTACCTACTTTGGAGGAATTTTCTCAACTCCTGAGAATCCCTATTCTTAATCAACTACCCTACAAAGGTACGGAAAAAGAACCAAAGCCTGAAGATGTTGCTCAAGCATTACACTTGCAACCATCTGATATCAAGGGGCATTGGGAAACCAGAAGTGGTGTCAAGGGTTTCTTGGCAAAGTTTCTATTGGAGAAGGCACAAGACTGCTGGAATTCTCTTGATCTACAAGCCTATGAAGAGATTGTGGCACTCCTCATCTATGGGTTGGTCTTGTTCCCAACCCCTGATCAGCTAATAGATGTGAATGCTGTCAAGATTTTCATATCTAAGAATCCTATACCTACATTGCTTGGGGACATCCTACACTCATTTTACACACGAACAATGAGGAAAAGAGGTGTTCTCATGTGCTGTACTCCTCTCCTAGCAAGGTGGTTTATTTCTCACCTTTTACAATCAGTTCTGAAGAATGAGCAGGGTTTAAGGTGGTCACAACGATTGATGACCCTCACACATTCTGATGTACATTGGTGTTCTCGGTCCAGAGAAAATGTCATCCTCATTGATCATTGTGGGGAATTCCCTAATGTCCCACTACTTGGCATTAGGGGAGGCATCACCTACAACCTCTGTCTAGCTTTGAGACAATTTGGATATGCTCGGAGGGATGGCCCTCATGACATTCTGATTCCTGACCTAGTTTTTGACTTTGACAACAATGCGCAAGGACTTCGACAAAGGTTTATCAGATCTTGGAGGATGCCTAACAAGGTGGATAGCAAGACACTGGGGCACAAGAATTCCATCCCCCTTGAGCCTTACCTCAAGTGGGTACGAACCCGCTCCCAGAATCTTATGATTCCATATCCTCACATTCTCTCCTTGATCAAAGAGCCTGTTATGGAAGGAGAGGTTCCATACACCATCCTACATCCTGACATGCCAACATCATGGGAGGAAATGCAAAAAAGTTGGATCCAACTCAAGGAAGAACGGGATACTTTTGAAGCCAGCTTCTATGCCAGTGAGAAGAAGGTTTTGGAGCTTACCCGCCGACTTCACGAAGAGGAGTCTCTCAACACTTACATCACACCAAAGAGGATGCGCAATGTCTTTTTACATTAAGAATTTTGTAATATTTTGCCCATAGGGCATTTATGTACTAACAAATTTCTTCTTAATATGATCTGCGTTCTTTTTGTTTGCAACAAATTTGAAATTTTGAACCCTTGAATGCATTTAATGAATAACATACCATTCATCATATGCATAAACAGGTCTTCAAGCCAGGTTTCCTTATCTTTCTGCTATTTATTTCAGCAAGATGGATTTGGAGCAAACAGTAAAGGATCTACAGGCACAAAATTCACAATTTCAGCAACTCCTCATGAACTTGGCAAAGGGTCAGGAGGACCTCAAAGCTCGGTTAGAGAAGAATAAAGAGAAAAATAAAAAGAGACTCGGAGTAGCAACTTTGGGAAGAATATTTGAACATCAGGCCAGGAGAGTTCTTGAGTTCCCTTCAACGTCAGACGAAGGGGCCGGTAAAGGGAAAGGAACTGCTGTGCCTTCTGAATCTGAAGTGGAAGAGGAGGAAGAGGAAGAAGACGAAGACTACTCTGAAAAACAGTATCCACCAGCGGATGACAAATATAAGAACCTTGAAGATAGAATGGCAGCTATGGAGTTGTAGAGGGTGCCCGGATTGGACTTTGAAGAACTAGGGCTGCTGGCTGGCATTGTTACCCCTCCCAAGTTCAAAGTGCCAACATTCACCAAGTACGACGGTCTGTCTTTCCCTAAGATGCACTTGAGGTCGTATGTCAGGAAGATCCAACCTCATTCATCCGATAAAGACCTCTGGGTACACTTTTTCCAAGATAGCTTGTCTGGCACTCAGTTAGACTGGTTTTACCACCTCGAAAGATCAGAGGTTCACAATTGGGAAGACTTGGCAGCTGCTTTTTATCGTCAATATCAATACAATGCTGATTTGGCGCCCACTCGTACTCATTTACAAAGTATGGGGATGGCTTCCAATGAAGGGTTTAAGGAGTACGCCCAGAAGTGGCGTGATCTGGCTGGAAGGGTGCAACCACCTCTATCAGATAGGGAGTTAGTTGACATGTTTCTGGGGACCCTGTCTGGCCCCTTCTTCAACCATCTAATCGAGAGCTCTTATGCGGGGTTTACTGAACTGATTTTGACCGGCGAAAGGGTGGAGGCCGGTATTAAAAGTGGAAAGATTCAAAAGGATGTTTCCGCATCCACATCTGTTAAGAAACCTTTTCCCGCCAAGAAGGAAGCACCTGCTGTGTATTCTCGAAAGGGATTGCGAAGAACTGAGTACCAACCGACTGTAGGGGCCGTGATGATTCAAAATTCGTCAAATGATCAACCTCGTAGCAACCATTCGAGACCTAATCAACAACGGGTAGAACGGCCACAACGGCAGTTCACCCGCATCAACATGACGCCCGCTCAGGTCCTTCCCCATTTGTTGAAGCTGAATCTGACCTGTTTGAAAGAGGCGCCAAAAAACCCTAACACCTCCTCTCCATACTATCACTCTAACGCCAAGTGTGATCACCATTCCGACAGTGCTGTGCACGATACCAATAATTGTTGGGCACTCAAGAAAAAAATTAAGGAATTAATTGACGCCAAAGAGGTTGAATTTGATGCTCCTAAGAAGCCCAATGTTATATCTTCTCCGATGCCCAAGCACGGCCACAATGTGCATGCCATTTTGGAAAACCTCCATATTACTGATGTTGCCAATCTGTTGACTCCATTGCTTGTGATTAAATAAAATTTGTTGAGGGCCGGGATCTTTCCTGGTTGTGGTAAAGACTGTTATTTTTGTTTGAACATTCAAGGTGATTGTCCAATGTTGAAGTCGGGTGTCCAACGCCTAATGGATACTCAAGAGATACTTTTCCAGAAAACCCCTGTTAACACTTTCAATCCGATTACTCATGATACTTGTGATACTTCAACCAACGATATTGCTATCATAACCATTTCCAACAATCCTCCTAAGGCTTGCAAAAGGCCTGTCAGGATTACACCCAACTCTGAATGTGTACCTTTAAACATCACCATGCCGGGACCTGTCCCGTACAAATCCAGCAAAACGATACCGTGGAACTATGGGGGAGAAATCTTCTACCACGACATCAAACAAATTGAGACAGTCCAAGAGATTTCTGAAGAAGAAGACCCTGATGTAGGGAACATTGCGGGTACAAGCAAGATAACCCACAGTGGCCGGATCTTTTCTCCGGAGATTGCTCCCCCTCGAGAAGTTTTCGGACCCTTGAAAGCTTCTGCACCTGTTGGACCGTCTGTGCAAGGCCCATTGGTTGAAGAATTGGATACTCCTGAAGTTAGACCATCTGCTGATATTACCGACAAGGGTAAGGGGATACTGGAAGGGCCTGTCAGAACGAAGGCTCATGTTGTGGTTATCCCCGAAACCACTCAAAAAGAAATGGACGAAATCCTGAAAATCATCAGAAAAAGTGACTACGACGTTGTGGAACAATTAGGGCAAACCCCTTCTAAAATTTCAATGTTGGCTCTTCTGCTCTATTCTGAGGCCCATGCCAAGGCCCTGATCAAATTCTTGAAGGCGGCACATGTACCCCAAGAGACATCAGCTGACCAGTTTCAGGAATGTGTGGCCAGTCTTACTGCTGATAATGGCCTTGGCTTTTCCGATGCTGACTTAACTCCCAAAGGAAGGAAACATAACGACGCGTTACATGTTTCAGTTGAATGCCGGGGAACCACTCTCGCCCATGTCTTGGTTGATACTGGTTCTTCCCTGAATGTGCTGCCAAAGAAGGCCTTAGACCGTTTGGATTGCGAAGGTTTGACCCTCAAACCTAGTAACATCGTCGTTAGGGCTTTCGATGGTTCCAAGAGAATGGTTCATGGAGAGGTTGATATTCCTATCAAGGTAGGCACAGAGGTCTTCAACTCAACTTTTTACGTGATGGAAATCCGTCCGTCATATTCATGTTTGCTGGGAAGACCGTGGATCAATTATGCCGGGGAAGTTACATCCTTTTTGCACCAGATGCTGAAATATCCTGTTAAGGGTAAGATTATAACGGTGCACGGCAAGGAAGAGTACATGATAAGTCATCTCAATTCCTTCCGTTATGTGGAGCTGGATGGCGAGTTCATCGAAACTCCTTTCCAACATTTTGAGGAAGTTTCTCCCGAGGTAGAAGTTGCGAAGACATTGGTTGAGGTGCCTATCGTTCCCAAGCATGCATCTAGGATGGCATCTCTCAAGGACGCGGAGGTTATGATTAAGGAGGGGAAGAGCACAGTATGGGGGCAGTTTCCCGACTTTCCCTATAAGACGGACAAATTTGGACTAGGGTTTACAGCTGCAGGACAGAAGGCTATGCGTCGTTCCAAGACTGGAGGGCCACCTATAAGGATCACTCATCATAGAATTAATGTTGTTGAAGATGAATATGAAGAGAACGACTTCGAAGATTGGATATTTCCGACCGTCGAAGGGGGTCTAAGCAACTGGGAAGCAAAGGATTTTGTTCCCATCACCTTTATCAACCAATAATTTTATCTTTGAACAATTTCCCATTTTTATGGTCTGTAATAACTAAAACAATTCGCACACTATTTTCACCTCATGCCTTGCCCGGGGCATGTAGGTCCATTTGTAAGGGCTTGATTTTCTTCATTATCATATGCCATGTTTTAATGAATCATTGGACGTTTTTCATCTATAAACTGTTGTGTTCATTTTTCTTTCCTCTTTGCATTTTTGTTTGTTTAAAGATGGTTATCCCATACACACACCCACACTCACAAATGCAGGTACCCATCCATTCCGGATTCCATGGGCAACTGTTCTGTTTCAGCCTTCGATAACTCTGAGGATTTGGTCAATCACGCTGAGTACGAAGTTGACGAAGAGTGTGAAGTGCCGGGAGAGTTAGCCAGACTTTTGCAACAAGAAGAGCGGGCTATTCTGCCTCACAAGGAGTTGCTAGAAACCATCAACTTAGGGACAGAGGAGGACAGGAAAGAAGTAAAAGTGGGTGCCAACCTGGAACCAGATGTCAAGGAACGCTTAGTGCAGTTATTGAATGAATACGTTGAAATCTTTGCTTGGTCTTATGAAGACATGCCAGGGCTAGATACCGATATCGTGGTTCACCGTCTCCCTACAAGAGAAGACTGTCCACCGATTAAGCAAAAGGTCCGCCGAATGAGGCCTGACATGTCTGAGAAAATCAAGGCTAAAGTAATGAAGCAATTCAACGCTGGCTTTCTGGCTGTTACAACTTATCCACAATGGGTTGCTAACATTGTGCCCGTACCCAAAAAGGACCGCAAGGTCAAAATGTGTGTGGACTATCGGGATTTGAACAGGGCCAGCCCTAAGGACGATTTTCCACTACCACATATCGACATCTTGGTTGACAACACAACTCAACACAAGGTTTTTTCCTTCATGGACGGATTCTCGGGCTACAACCAGATTAAAATGGCCCCCGAGGACATGGAGAAAACTACCTTTGTCACGCAATGGGGTACCTTCTGCTACAAAGTGATGTCGTTCGGACTGAAGAACGCAGGGGAAACCTATCAACGCGCCATGGTAGCTTTATTTCATTATATGATCCATCATGAGATCGAAGTTTACGTAGACGACATGATAGCTCAATCACAGACAGAAGAAGAACACCTTAATCATTTGCAAAAGTTGTTTGCCAGGTTGAAGGAGTATAAACTCAGACTGAATCCAAGCAAGTGCACTTTTGGAGTTAGGTCTGGTAAACTTCTGGGATTTATTGTCAGCAACAAAGGCATTGAGGTTGATCCATCTAAAGTAAAGGCTATACAAGAAATGCCTTCCCCCCGTACTGAAAAGGAGGTTAGAGGATTCTTGGGACGCTTGAACTATATTGCGAGGTTCATCTCTCACCTGACATCTACCTGTGAGCCAATTTTCAAACTGTTAAAGAAGGATCAGGTAGTTGAATGGAACCGTGATTGTCAAGTTGCTTTCGATAAAATCAAGGAGTATTTACTAGAACCCCTTATTCTGATGCCACCCGTCGAAGGAAGGCCATTAATCATGTATCTGACTGTTTTGGATAACTTAATGGGGTGTGTACTACGTCAACATGACGAGTCTGGCTGAAAAGAGCATGCCATTTATTACCTTAGCAAAACATTTACCGACTGTGAGACTCGCTACTCACTGCTCGAGAAAACTTGTTGCGCTTTGGTATGGGCTGCTCGCCGGCTAAGGCAGTATATGTTGACTCATACCACTTTGTTGATTTCCAAGATGGATCCGATCAAGTATATCTTCGAGAAGCTGACTTTATCTGGAAGAATTGCTAGATGGCAAATGATCCTGACTGAATATGATATCCAGTATACTACCCAAAAGGCTATAAAGGGGAGTGTACTAGCTGACCATCTGGCTCATCAAGCCGTCGAAGATTATCAGTCTATGAGATTCGACTTCCCTGACAAGGACATCATGACATTGGACAACATTGAAGGAAACAGACCGTATGACGGACCTGAACAAGGATCCCGATGGACCCTGTACTTTGATGGTGCTTCAAATGCACTTGGAAACGGTATCGGTGCAGTACTCATTTCTCCGGATGGTTTCCATACACCCTTCATTGCCCGACTTTGCTTTAGCTGTACCAACAACATGGCTGAATATGAAGCTTGCATCTTTGGTCTCAAGGCTGCTATAGACTTGGGAATCAAATCTTTGGTCGTATTTGGGGACTCGGCTTTGGTTATCAGTCAAGTCAAAGGAGAGTGGGACACCAAACATCCTAATCTTATCCCATACAAAGAACATGTCTTGACGCTGTTGCCTCACTTCAAGCAGATTACCTTCGAGCATTTCCCGCGAGAAGAAAATCAGTTAGCCGATGCTCTGGCTACAATGTCTTCCATGTTTAATCTCAACTGGGATAACGAGGCTCCCCAAATTACCATCGAGCGAATGGACGAACCTGTGCACTGTCATGAGATTAATACCGAAGAAGTAGTGGAACAACCCTGGTTTCATGAAATCAAAAGGTATCTCCAGACCAGAGAGTATCCTGAAGGAGCTTCCGTCAATGACAAAAAGTTCTTAAGGAGATTTGCTGCCAAGGTTTTCCTGAGCAATGGCATCCTTTATAAGCGCAGTCATGATTGTGTTCTAATTTGTTGTGTGGACAAGGTTGAAGCAGAGTTGATCATGACCGATATACAAAGTGGCACATTTGGCACCCACTTGAGCGGACATACGATGGCTAAGAAGATTCTAAGGGCAGGCTACTACTCGTCTACCATGGAAGCTGATTGTCATCAACATTCCTGTACCTGCCACAAATGCCAAGTCTACGCCAACAAGGTACATATTCCTCTTGTTCCTCTCAACATTCTGACAGCTCCTTGGCCGTTTGCAATGTGGGGCATTGACATGATTGGAGAGATCAAACCCACGTCATCCAATGGACATCGCTTCATCTTGGTCGCTATTGATTATTTCACCAAGTGGGTCGAAGCAGCTTCCTATGCCTCTGTTACAAAGAATGTGGTTGCCCGCTTCATCAAGCAGAACCTCATATGCCGGTATGGTATCCCCGACAGGATCATCACAGACAACAGTAAAAATTTGAACAACACCATGATCACCGCTCTATGCGAGCAGTTCAAGATTTATCATCACAATTCATCTCCCTACCGGCTGAAGATGAACGGTGTTGTTGAAGCTGCGAACAAAAATATTAAGAAGATCATTCAAAAGATGATAGTCACCTACAAGGACTGGCATGAGATGTTACCGTTTGCTCTGCATGGATATCGTACCACGACACGTACTTCAACAGGGGCAACTCCATTTTCTTTGGTATATGGCATGGAAGTTGTTCTGCCTATGGAAGTTCAGATTCCTTCCTTGAGGATTATGAAGGATGCCGGTTTGAGTGAAGACAATTGGATTCATATCCGGCTTGATCAACTTAACTTGATCGACAAGAAGCGACTTACCGCTGTTTGTCATGGTCAGACATATCAAAAACGGATGACCAAAGCTTTCAACAAAAAGGTTAAGCGTCAGGTATATCAAGTCGGAGATCTTGTAATCAAGCGGATCATCTTACCGCAAAGTGATCCCAGGGGAAAGTGGACTCCTACTTACGAAGGACCATTTGTAATCAAGAGCATCTTTTCTGGTGGGGCAATGATTCTGACCACCATGGACGGAGATGACTTTCCGCACCCTGCGAATGCAGACATAGTCAAAAGATACTATGCATAAGACGACCCGACAAGTTGAAAACCCGAAAGGGCGACTTGGGCAAAAATGGGCATCCTGGTGGACCGAAAACCCGAAAGGGCGTTTCATGCAAAAATTAGGGATAAAACAAAAAAAATCTGTACACCCGGCAAGTTGAAAACCCGAAAGGGCGACTTGGGCAAAAAAGGGTTTCCCGGTGGACTGAAAACCCGAAAGGGCGGTCCAGGCAAAAGTTAGGGAATTAAAGCGTATGGCTATGTCTCGTCGGATCACTTTAAGAACAATCTCTTCGCCAACAAGCTCCAAGCTTATGATCAATCCAATCATCTACGGAAGAAGCAACAAATGGACAGATACTCAGAGTTGTGAAGGCCATAGCAGAATGGGAACCCCATGGAATCGTTGCACATAGCCATCTTTCTTTTTGTATAAATTTTTCTCAATTTTTACGACAACATTCTCTTACTAGGATGTCTGTCTCCTTTGTACAAAGATGCTTACCAAAAATTAATACAAATATACTTCAAAGTGCAGAAATTTGTTTGCCTTTCCTTTTTCTCTTTTTTTTTTACACTTATGTTTTACTTGAAAACGTCCAATGTTTTGTTAAATAGGCATATGCATTTGAATATAATCATTACTTGCAAGAAAAGTGAAATTGAAAAAGGATAATTACTGATAGGTTGAGGGGGTAGGAAGGTATCTTTGTGCCATTCCAGAAGAAGTCCCTTACAAGACATCATTCAGATCTACAAAAACCTCGGAGTACATGTCCCCAGCGGAGTTAAACTTCAAGATCCCCCGGCAAATCCAGTACATTTCAAACTGAATTCCCCAGCCAAGTTAAGCTTCAAAGTTCCCATCAGAGTTCGAACTCCCAATTCCCAGCGAAGCCAGAATAATCTAAACCTCCTTCCCCAACGAATTTGAATTTCCAACCGATCAAATTCCCTCAATTTCCCCTACAGCTAGGATGATTCCCCAATAGAATGGCGCACAACCCAAGCTCCTGATTTCCCCGGCTGAGTAAACTTTCTCCCCACAGGTTCACTTCCCAACAGATTGAAGATTCTCAGTCTCATTTCTCCAGCAGAAGTCTCCCAGGTTTTAATTCCCCAAGCAAAGATCTTTAATCCCCAAGCAGTCAGCAAGGGTTTCTCATCTTCAACAATCAAAGATTTTTTGGAATCCCCAGCTTCAGTCAAAGATTTACTTTCCCCGGCAGCAGTCTAAGATTTCATTATCTCCAGCTATCAAGGATTCATTTCCCTCAGCAAGACAGCTGCTCAGCTTACATGCATAATCATTACATCCATATATCGTAAACATGGATTACAATTCATTGCATCATACATATCATGCAATATAACTTCGTGTTTTAACTAACATTTTACCCTTTTCAGGATAAGATTAAAAGGCTATTGTTAACAATTATTCAGATACAGTATGGATACACCCCAGACACGGCGGTCGTTCTATTACTCATTCAGAACTTCAAGTCAAAATACAGTATGGATACGCCCCAGACGCGGCGATCATTCTACTACTCATTCAGACTTCAGCAATCAGATACAGACTAGATACGCTCCAGACACGGTTTCCATTCTATCACTCATTTAGATTCAACTATCAATTACAAGTTCAGATACGCTCCAAACAAGGATGTCGTTCTGGCCTTTACACCAGCAGTTTGATCCCCCCAGTGCAGTCGCCACAGAGGTCTTTCTGTCACTTATTCAGATCCCAGTTACAGTACGGATGCACCCAAGACACGGTGGTCATTCTACTACTCATACAGATCTCAAACTTCAGATACGGTCCAGACACGGTTGCCATTCTATCACACATTCATAGTTTATCCTCAACACACAGTTGCTCCATACGCAAATGTTTCTCTGTTACCTAGATACAATACAGATACACTCCAGACACGGCAGTCATTCTGATATTCATTCAAAATTCAAATACAGTTACAGCTCAGATACGCGCCAGACATGGACGCCATTCTTTTGCTCATACAAACTCAGTCTCCAGATACAGTTCAAAACATTCCAAACATGGATACCATTTTGACGTTCATTCTTCTGACCTTCAGCATTACAATTCAACAAACATTCTTGGATGGCATCTGTAAGCCCATCTCCAGCAAGATTCTACCATCTCCAAATGGCAACTTTAAGCCCATTTCCTCGGAAATGTTTTGACAAGTGCAAATTTATGGGCACTCTAGTGTCCAATCCTCTTTTACCTTCGAGTCACGAAAGGCAAACTTGCCAATCTAACTCCTTAGGTTCAAGAAGATTGAACAAGGGCAACTGTTGTACCCCAAAATTATCCCTCCTATTTCATCAACATTTTCTCATCACAAGACTCTTGGGACTGAAGATCAAGCTAGGGTTTGCTCTGCTCAAGACACTTCCTTGCACTGTTGACCTAAATTAGGGTTTGAGTTTGCACAGGGATGTTTTGACCCACAATGTCCAAAATGACTTTCATACTTCATGTTGGACTCACAAGTTTTTCCATACCAAGTTTCAAGCCTTGATTCAAATTTTTGCCCAGTCAATTGGACAATTGACCTAGAAATCAGCTGTATTGGGGAAAAAGTCAACTGTGGCCAATTGACAGTCAAACCACATGATTATTGACCCACATCAACATAATGAACTCATATATGTCATTTTATCAAGTTTGGATCACAATTCCACAAGAAATTTGATCAGATCACCAAAAGGGCAAAATGGTCATTTTTAGGGTTTTGACTGTACAAATGCAATTTTTGACTGTTTGACCTAACCAATGGCAAATCAAGCTCAACCATGGACACAAGGACTTAATGAAATTGTCTTGACCCATTCAACAAGTTCAGAAGATCTCAATTGCATAGGATTGAGAGATGAATTTTTCAGTCAATTGATCAAAATTTGACTAAACACTGAAAAGTCAAACTTTGACTTTTTGGTCAAAATCAAGTGCCAAGAGTTATTTTTCATCAAGACATGTCAAATTATGAAACTTGTTCATGAAGAAATCCAAAAATGCAAATTAGGGTTTAAAATGGAAAATTTTCATAACTTAGAAATTTTCTAAGTTATGAAATTTTCTTATTTTTTCCTAACTTTGTCCCATTTTTTCACCAAGATGCAAATGGATTCAAACAAAACTTGCAGCATGAAAGTTGTAGTCCATCACAAATTATACAACTTTGATTCACAAAGTTTTCTTAAAAGAAGCTTGTATCTCAAGTTATGATTTTTGGAACAAGGGTACCTAAAACTTTTAACTTAGGGAAATTTTGCCCTAGTTTAGGCAGGATTTTGACCCATCTTCTTGGCCATTTTTCACATAGTTCCACTTAGAGTTTCAAATTGAATTTCAAAGATGGATTATAGTAAATGTTCCAATCTTTCCAAATTGTCCAAGAACTCCTCAAACACCCTTATGGTTAGAGAGATTAGAATGCTTGAAGTTGGCAAAAACTCACTTTTGTTCATGACCAATACATGTTCATACAAACTTGCATTTTCAAATCAGCATGTTTGGTGCTAGCTTGCAGGCCTAAAAACCAACTTACACTTCATAATTTAATGCATAACCATTGAATGAAGGTGTTATCTTGGCCATTTGGACATTACATGCAAGATTAACCCTTATTTGGAAAAAGGTAAAATGCCATTTTTGTAAAAGTGCACTTTATGTCAAACCAAAATCCTTGAGGTATGGGGCCATATCTCTGAAGCAAGATTGAAGCTATCAATTCCAAGAACCAAGAGCAAAATATGCAGCATGATAGGAGGGCCTGTACCAAGCTATAACATCACTTCCACATGCTTGCTTGAAAAAGAAGAAAAGTTGCCAAACATAAGCAATCTCTGATATCTGTTAAGAGGAGCTTAGACAAAGATTGTAGATAAGTTCCATACCTCCCAACAAGCCTGAAACACGACCCTTTTATCACTCAAACCTCCTCATACTCAGAATCACTGTTTTTCTGCAAAACAGGGCAAGTTCTGTATTTTGCAATCCATAACCAAATTCCATCGTGCGTTTTGTCCAAAGATAGTTCAAACACCTTCCAATCAACTCACCTGAACTATCCCAGGCCCCCATTGCAAGTTGTAACACCTCTAACACACTTTTCCATTTTCATTTCAAAGCTCTGCAGGTTGAGTTCTACAGCACGATTCAAGTTGTTTCAAAGCAAGCCAAGCATTGGAGAAGCTTCCTTGGACCTTGGGCAAGCTCAAAAGAAGCTCAAACACCATTGAAGGTTGCTGCATTGTCCAGCTCGAAGTCAACTGAAACAGGTATTTCATGGACTTCTATATCCCTATTTAGGAATGGTTAGGCTTAGGTTTGTGAATTAAATATGTTGTACTCATAGCCCTGAAGCCATACATATGCTTAGTTTTCATTTACATTAATCGTGCTAAGAGAATTTCACTCATGAACTTTCTGAAAAAACTAGGTTAGAAATTAGGGCCAGAGAAATTCTCTCTGGTCTTTGAGAGTTAATCCAAGTTTTTTATATGGTTGAATTCGTTGTTTAATTCTCTACAATGTTCATGTTATGAGTTTTGTCAAAAGATCAAAGAATCAGGAGTTACAGTTTGGGTTACAGCGCGCACAGGTTTTTATTCCAAGGAAGAAGAAGAAGTGATTCTGGGCTAGGCCTGGGTCCTTTTGCTTTTGACACCCCTTTTGTTCAGTTTACACCCCCTGGCCCATTTATTTAAATACTTATCATTTTGACATTTTTATTTTTTATTCTGACTTTATTATTTTTTGTCTAAGTATAAAAAATGCCAAAAATAATTTTCTATATTTTTTCATATTTATTTGATATTTATTTTATTCTACTAAGTATACATATGTAAATAAACTATTTTCTTTTTAATAAAACTCAAAAATAATACTAAAAAATATACTTATTTTCATTTTTATACTTTTATTTTTATGCATAAATTAATATATTATTGTATATAATTAATAAATAATATTATTCATTATGAATTAGGGTTTCTTACCCTAAATAGAAAAATAATAAAAATTGACTTTTTATTTATTTATTTATATTTCACATTAAAAAATATACTTTTACATACATAAAGATCTTTTTTGTTTAACATGTTTTATTTAATATTTATTTGTTGTATTTTTATTTAATTATTGTACATTTAAATATTGTATCTTGTACATTCAATTTGGTTGTAATAGTAATCTAGGGTTTAATTTCTTGTCAAATACTCCCAATTCAAATTTGTACCCCCCTCCCTATATCATGTTGTAATAGTATAGCATTTAAATTCTCTCACATTTAAAAGCTTTCAATTATGCCATGCTTAGACCTAGGGTTTGTATGCAAATAAAATCAACAATTAGTTTGACCTAATCCAAGATAAATATGCATTAAAAACAAACACAATGCACACTTGCACCCCTAGGGTTACAATCCACTTGTTGCCTTCAAAAAATGGGCCATGGTTGCATGTTGAGTACTTTGGCAAAACAAAAACAATCAAAAAGATCATAGTCCCTCGATGACGCTGTCTAAGTTGCCTAAACAAAATGATCAAGTCCCTTAAGAAAATTGCCAAAGATACTTGACACTATTGCTATCATGGTCTATACGATGACCCGCGCCTGTCCCGTTAACATCCTAACACAAGGTTGTTCACCAAATACAATGGTGAAACAACACTGTTAAAAGGGTTAAAAACATAAGAAATATCTTTGAATAGAATAGGGTAGATAGCTCCTAGTTACTTGATCAAGCTTGCTAAAACATCCTTGCTATTTTCAAAACACATTTCACAACACAATTTCAAAACCCTACTTTCAAACATTGAAAACTTTTCAAAAGACAAAAACACCTTTGTATACATTCAAACAAGAATCATTACAAAGGTTGCCACAAAAGATGGCTTCTTTTCAAAACATATTTCAAAACCACACACACAAAGCACCATTTCAAACAATTGAAAATGCAAAGCAAGTGATCTAAGCAAGTAACTAAGAGCCCATGGATAACCATGGATAGAAAGGGTGCTAATATCTTCCCTTTCTATAATCTACTCCCTGAACCCAAGAAAACATCTCAAAGGTCTTTCCTGTGCTTTTTGACCTTTCCTTAGGATAAAATAAAAAGTCGGTGGCGACTCTTGCTAAACCGAACCATTTGCGAACACAAACGCAAAACCTAAAGTCAGTTCTCCCACCGTATCACACTTCCCCTTGCATAACATACTCCCTTACCCGATCTCTCGGTTGCAAGACCCTGATTTCACCATCTTCAGGTTTTCTGGATGTTTACCTTTCCCTTCTTGAGGGATAAAAGACGTTTGATTGCGACTTCATTAATTTTTATATCAGATGACGGTTCAGTTGGTTGTTTCATAAGGCATCTTCTATCCATTTTTACACTTTAAACTTAAAAGAAGGGATGAAGTTCACATTCTTAAAATCAATGTGGAAAAAGAATGGGCTCAAGGAGATAAAAATTGACCAAGTTATGGTTTTCTGAAGTCACATAAGGGAAATTGATGGTTCATCTAGAGGACTTGTAATCTTTCTTCATCATCAAGTACCTTTCACACAAAATTTCTTTGAAACTTTTGAAATTATTTTTTGATAACCCTTTGAAGAAAAGCATGTCTTTGGAATCACTCAAAAATACCAAAATATGAGCAAGATATACCCCTTTGAAGTTCAAAACCCTAGCTCCTACAACAATAAAATGCCTTGAGAACCCTTTTCAATTTTGACCAACCTTCTTGCACAAATATTTTTGTGATGTAAATATAATTTATTGGGGATGTTAATGAGGAACCATATCAACCATAACAACTTCCAAATATTTGGAATTAAGGAAAATATGTACTTTTGATCAAGAAATCAAGAGTTTATCCAACTAGATTAAACTTCTTCAATCAAACCTTGTATATTTTGACTATCTTTAACAACTTGAGGCATGATGACTCATAATAGACTTTTTCATGATATTACTTCAAAACATTTTCAATGATGAGGCTTTAATATCAATGAAGCTTTTGTTGAAGAAGGCATGGAAATAGACTTATGTACCTGTAGATCAACTTGATGGAAAGTCTTATGCTCTCACCTATAACATCATCTAAGGGAAAACATTCATTGTATTTATTAGCTAGAAGTTAATCAAAACCAAACATATATGACCACAAAAAATACAAGTCAAGATGCTTGGTGATTCCCCATGAGTAAAGCCAAAGATAAGGAGAGGAACCAAACCTTAGGGTGTGATCTTGTTTCATTGTGATGGTATGAAATAATAGAGGAATATTAGGGGGGGAAATTGGGGTAAAACAGCTGCCCTTATTTAAGTATCTTCTATCCGAAGATGCGAAGGTTAAAATGTTCATGTCGACGCGATCGAAGATACTTAAATATAAAACAAGCCCTATTTTTGGACCTAAGATGCCATGTAATGCTTATGATTATGAGTGCAAATCAAAAAATATAAGAAGGAAGCAATACATCACTGGGGATGTAGGAAATAGAACACTAATCAAAATAAAAATGCGACCAGGAAAATAAATCACTGGAGAACAAAAGATCTGACTCTATTAGGGTAAATCCCAAAGAGGAGATAAGGCGTCATCAACTCAAAGATTGAGGAGAGAAGGTAGAGGATAACAATGATCGAAAGATAACTGCAAACTATCCACTCACTAAGGAGATAGCAAAAAAGTAACATTGACCCACCGGGGAAAGAAGTGGTAAGATAATACTAATAAATACCAATATTAGGGTAAGCAGCCAGTACTCACGACCGGAAACAAATGAACTTCTTCAGAGCAATAGAATCCCAACGACAAACTACCTTCTATAATGACAAGGCTACCATTCATCGGAAAAAGATCTCAACAATGAACTACCTCCCATAGTGGCAAGGCTTCACCGGGGAATATCACACATACTTCAATGGGGAAAACAAATGTTTCAAGGTCTGTACTTCTACTGGGAATTACACTACTGATTTCACTGGGGAAAATAATACAACATTGTCGAGACATCAGTTGGGGATCTCGCACTGGCTTCATTAAGGAGGGAATCACCACATCGTCAAAGGGAAACCCAAAATACATTCTTCAATACTGATAGTGAGGATTGCACCAACTTCTCTAGGGGAAATTATGAAACTTTACGATGATAACAATTTACAGCTGGAAACAAAATCTCAGCTTCACTTGGGGATTTATTACAGCAAAAAATCAAACTTAAGGGGATTTTATATAAAACCCAACACTTGGCGGGAGAAAACCCAAAAAGTTAACAACTATTACAACACTTCTTAGAAAAGATATTGCCCTTGTCTGGTTGCCTGGGAAGCAAACAACAACAAAAATGCTAGCACTGTAAAGGGCGATGTTTTGCAAATGATTCCATATAAGCATACCAAGAGAGAAGATACTTTTGTTATGTGAGTGAAAACCTCACTGGGGAATCTGAGACAGAGACTTCATACTATGCAAACCCGTAATTCAAAATGAACTGAGATCTGACTGGGGAAGATGGGATCACAAACTCAACACCACACCATACATCATCTGGCATCATCTTAAAACTATCTAAGAAACACAAGAAGACCATACTAATTCCAACAAAAGTGACCTAGGAGAGCCTTTATGGGGAACACATCCTTCCATAAATTTCAGAGTTCGTCCATCCTTGGAGTCACTATTTTTGTTCTCCTTGAGTCACAAAATCTAAAGCAAGAAGTAATTTGTAAATTATTTTAAAAAAACAATTTTTTTTATTTAATTTGTTTTCTTTGAAATTTGCTATCAATAATAAATGAAGTCTTTGTAAGCTGAATAAAATAAGAATTGCAAAGACTTGGATAAAAGCTCAAACTTTATTAATAGAATGGTAGTATGCGAATGGCGAGACTCCATAGATAATTACAATGTTTGGAAAATGGTAATACATATTGGAAAAGATAAATTGAAATACAATGACCATTATTCTCCCTAACAACTTTGAACTCCTGAGCAGGGACTTCGGTTGAAGAGTGGTGAGGATCCAGGAAGATTGTTGCTTCAATGAATAAGTCTTGTCTGACGCTGTTACTTGCCAAGAAATCCCTAACTTTTTCATAGGTTGCCCTTGCGGGTTTTCAATCTATCAGGAAATTTTTTTTTTTTATGTCTCTAATTTTTTCCTAGACCACCCTTTCATGTTTTCAGCCTACCGAGACACTCCTTTTGCCTAAGCCTCCTGTGATACGGTGGTAGAACCGACTGTTAATATTGGTTTGCGTTTTTTGTTCACAAATGTCGCGGTAAGCAAGAGTCGCCACCGACTTTTTTTCATCCAACAAAGGAAAAGAAAAAAGAATAGAAAACCTTTTTCAAGATGTTTCTGAGTGCGGGGGGTAGATTATAGAAAGGGAAGGTGTTAGCACCCTTTCTATCCATGGGTTTCCATAGGCTCTTAGGTACTTGCTCATTTTTCAAATTTCTTGTGTGTGTTTTTTTTGAAAAGTTTTGTTTTACTTCGTGATAACCCTTGTTTATGTCCTCAAGAGTGTGACGAAGTTGTTTCGAAAACTGTTTTTGAAAAGTGTTTGTGTAAAAAATTTTGTTTGAGCAAGTACGTAGGAGTTAACCTACCTACTCAAAAAAAGTATGTTCGTTTTCCTTTAGACAATGATATCCTATTATTAAGGAATAGGTAGCACCGTCATTGGAGTTTTAAGGGACGTTCGAAGGGACAACTACGATCACAAAAGCAATGTTAGGAAATTTTAGTAATCATCCTAAAGCCTTAAAGATCTTTTTCTGAGGCAACATCTGAATGGGTCATTTTAGATCTTTTGGGACTAGAGGACGACCACTAACATTCCCTATTCTTCATGACTGTTTACCGAAGGCAATCGGAGTGGAGTAAACCCTAGGAGTGAGCATGTGCAGGTGTGCTTTTTTAGTTTATTTATCTTTGCACATTTAGGGTTTTCTATTGTATTAATTGTAATTTGTCTTTCCATACAATCCTATTAACATAAATCTAACAGCTTATAGTTGGCGGAAACTAAAATGCGAGAAATTAAAGTCCTAGCTATTACAAGGCTTTTGCAGATACATAACTATTTTGAATGTAAATAAAGATGCGAAAATTTAAAACCCTAATTACTATTACAAACTCGGAGCAGTTACAATAATAGAAAAAAAGAAAATTAAAGGCGCGCGCGGCGAATTAAATGCGAGAAATAATTGGAAAAACCTAAAAATCTAATTGAGAAACTATTTAGGTTATTTTTTGAGAAAAATTAGGTTATGTACAACATTAAACCCTAATTCTAGTTGATTTTAATTATACAAAAAGAATTAAATTGCCATAATTTAGTTAAACTAATTAATTAATAAAATATTTTTATAAAAAATGTTTTTTGATGTTTTTATAATTTTTTTGATTAAATAAAAAAAGCATGATTTTTGGTGTTATTTGAAAAAAAGAAAATAATTAATAAATAATAAAAAGGAATTGTTCTGGACTGGGCCCGACTGGCCCAATAGCATTGATAAGGCCCAATCCAAACAGACTTGCTGAGGGCCATGCCGACCAAATGGTCACAGTCGTGCCCGACGTGCTCCCTGAGGCTACTTGCTCGACCTCTTGCTGTCCAGCTCGACTTCTTGCTGTCCGGCTCGACCTCCTACTATCCAGCTCGACCTCTTGCTGTCCGGCTCGACCTCCTGCTGTCCAGCTCGATCTCACCTCGAGCACCACTTCTAGGGCAGACTCAGTCCACTGCATTCTCAACGAAACTCCAAGAATACCGCGTCTCTATCCGCCCGCACTTCACGCAGAACATCCAGGGAGGGGACCACGTGTGGGTCCCCACTACGCACGTAGAACCTGGCAGTTCCTCCATTGGGCCAAACCTGCCCGGCCCAATGAAGGAACCTTGGCCCAGCGCTGGGGGCTATAAATACCCTCTGTTTCCAGAGGGTCAGGTATTCATCATTCTACCCATACTTACTATTGCCTGCTCGTGCTCTTACTTACTTCAGCATCGGAGTGTCTTGCAGGTACCCCCCCCCCCCACCTCGTTCAAAACTTTCAGCTCGGAGCTAGTCGTGACGGTCCAAGTCTGATCAGGTTAGATCAGTGGCGCCGTCTGTGGGAAACTAGCTTCCCCGTCTTACAAACAACTCAAAAGACCAAAGCTCAAATTCAACTACCTGTCAGGGCTGATCCAGCTCGCGATGAGCAGAACGTCCATGTCGCCAACACTAATAACGGCACGGCGGACAAAAACGGGCATCTCGACAACGCTGGCAATCCCGGCCACAACACCATTCCTGCAACAACCGCCCCCGGAACTTCCTCATACAGGGACGGGGCCACTGCATCATCCTCCTCGCTCCCACCACCACTCGAGGACGAACCGGCGGCCCTCGCCCACTACAGAGTCGCCCGGTTTCAAGAAGTCCTCGTCCCCTCCGGGGCGGAGGCCACCACACAAGCGCTGTTTGCAGCAATTAATCAAACGAACTATCTCATCTTCGCCCAAGGAGAGAGATTAAAGGCGCTTGAAGACGAGCGAAGACCCCCGAGGAGGAATCAGAGACCACATACTCCCCCTCCTCGAGTGACTGAAGCTCGACACCCTTCTCCCCCGCGGAGACACTACAGGGAAAACTCTCGAAGCCCATCTCCCTGGCCGAAGTAGAGGCGACCCTATTTGGAGAGACAACCCGTCATCCCTGCCGGAGAACCCAGTCGCGACCCGGCAAGGCACGACAACAGACACGCTGGAGACGAGCGTGTAACCGTCAACCAACGAGCATCACGCTCGAGGGAGACTCAGCATGACCACGACCGTCGTGCCAGACAATACTACAGCTCCCCATCTCTGTCTCCGGAGAGGAGCGACGAGGACGACCCCTGCGGTCCCCTGCCGCAGGCCATCCCCTCGGGCATGGAGAAGCCCCCACATCTGAAGGAGTACGACAGAGTCGCGGACCCGGTCGACCACATTGACGAGTTCGAGGCTATGCTCCATTATAATAATGTCGGGGGGCCCATCAAGTGCCGTCTTTTCCCCACGACTCTCAGGAAGGCGGCCATGGACTGGTACAAAGGACTCGCCCCGGGCTCAATCACCTCGTGGCAGAACCTGAAGAACCAGTTCATCAGTTCCTTCACCGCTTCTCGACGCCATCCAAAGACCGAGGCGGCTCTCGAGGCCATCATCCAAAGACAGGATGATACCTTGAGGGAGTTCATCAACCGCTTCAACCGAGAAGCGATACAGGTCCCCTGCGTGGACCACATGAAGAGATATCTGCTGGAGAGGGGGCTCTTCCCCGGGACAGAGTTCAGGAAAGCCGTGGGTATTGAGCCGCCCAGGACTTTCGACACCCTCCTCGAAAAAGCTCAGGCATACATGGATTACGAGGAGAGGGAAGCGCCCAACAGGGCCCGAGACTCCAGGACCCGCGGGCCTAACAATAGCTCGCGCCAGGAAGCACTTCCTCCTCGACGGACCGGGGAGAAAAGGAAGGAAGACAGACCTCGGGAAGTCCGGGAACAAAGGGGACCCTCGGGCTGTTTCACCGAGTACACTCCGCTCACAGCTTCCCGCGAGCGTATTCTGGCGGAGTGTGCCAGTACAGACTTCAAGGACGGCAGCGTCAAGCGTCCCCGACCTGCTCCCGCCAAGCCCGGGGCGGACAAAAATAAATAGTGTCAGTACCATAGGAGTCATGGTCATCTGACGGAGGACTGCGTCCACCTCAAGGACGCCATTGAAACCCTCATCAAGGGAGGGAGGCTCGCGCAGTACCGGCGAAACGACGCTCCTCATCGTGACGCCCATGAAGCCAAGGAGCCAGAAGAAGACGCCCGACCATCAGACGAGTCGGTGCCTATCCAGACCGCCTTCTCAGTGACCAGGCCCGAGGACTTCGACATTCCCAAGCATCTGCAGGAACCGCTGACAACGCACAGCAGGTGGGAATACTTTCCCTCCGCCATGGTCATCAATGGGGGCGGGTTCAACGACCTCACCATCAATTCAGCTAAGAGGAAGTTGGACGAGCTGGTCGACGCGGCTCCCCCGCAAACATTAACGTTCGAGAGGGTGAAGGGAAGGTCAGAGCCCATCACCTTCTACCTAGAAGAGCTCCCCAGCGGAGCCCCGAACGCGGTCATCCCTTTACTGATAAGGGCGAGAATGGCCAATTTTGATGTGCATCGCATCCTGGTCGACGAAGGGAGTTCCATCGACGTGATGTACATCCAACTGTTCTGAACCCTACAGCTGGACGACTCACATCTCTCTCCGTATGTGGGGTCAGATCTACAAGGCTTCAACGGCTCGACTTCCAAACCTTGGGGATATGTCGAGCTCCTGGTTACGTTCGACGAAGGAACGGCTACAAGACAAGTCAAAGTCCGTTTCCTCGTCATTGACTGCCCGTCTCTGTACAATTGCATCTTGGGGAGACCGACACTGGCAGAACTAACAGCGGTGCCCTCGATCGTCCACCTGAAGATGAAGTTCTACACCAGGAGGGCACGGGTAGCCACCATCCAAGGAGACCTAGCCTCTGCCCGCAGGTGCTTCAATGCCGCTTCTAAGGGACGTGATACCGTCGACATAGGGACCAGACCCGCCAAAAGGACAAAACAGGAGCCCGACAGGAAAGCATCCCCCGAGGAAGAAGTCCAGAAAGCTCCACCGAAGGTCGATTCCATAGCTCTGGACACCCGCTTCGACCAGGACGAGCCATCCAGCAGCGAGCAAATCCCACTCCGACCAATACCGGACGGGGATTTTGAACTCGTTCCCCTCGGCACAGACCCGACCAAGGGAGTGAAGATTGGTAAAGACCTCCCCGACTTGGCCAGGAAGAAAATCAAGGCCTGTCTGTGCGAGAATGCTGATCTATTCGCCTAGAGCGCCGCGGAGATGCCCGGACTCGACCCTGAGGTCGCCTGTCACCACCTCGCCATTGATCCAGCCGCTAGGGCCGTACTACAACGTAGGCGTAGGCAGTCTCCAGAAAAAACGGAGGTTGCTGAAAAAGCTGTAAAAGTCCTCCTAGAGGCAAATTTTATTTCTGAAGCCCGGTATTCCACCTGGCTGTCAAATGTTGTACTCGTGAAAAAGAATAATGGAAAATGGAGGATGTGCGTTGATTATACTGATCTCAACCGGGCTTGCCCGAAAGATGCTTTTCCCTTGCCTAACATAGATATGCTGGTTGACAACTCGGCCGGCTACAAAACTTTGTCGTTCATGGACGCCTACTCGGGCTATAACCAAATACCGATGGCCCTGGGCGACAAACACTGCACGGCATTCATGACCAGCTTGGGCAACTATTACTACAACGTAATGCCCTTCGGATTGAAAAATTCCGGAGCAATCTACCAGCGCATGATGAACAGAGTTTTCAACAAACAGATCGGAGACATGCTCGAGGTATATATGGACGACATGATCGTCAAGTCCCGAGCGGACACCGACCACGCAGCTCATCTCAAGACAGTCTTTGCCCAAGCAAGACAGTGTAAAATGAGGTTCAACCCCGAGAAATGTACGTTCGGGGTTAAGGCAGGAAAATTCCTTGGATTCTATCTAACAGAACGGGGAATCGAAGCCAACCCCGACAAATGCCGGGCATTCTCCGACCTCCCAACACTGACGTCGAAGAAGTCGATACAAATCATGAACGGCATGCTCACGTCGCTGTCCCGCTTCGTCGCGAAATCTGCTCAGCACACCCTCCCCTTCTTCAAACTCCTTCGAAAGGAAGCAGCCTTCGAATGGAATGAGGAATGCGAGCAGGCACTACGCCACCTAAAGCAAAGTCTGTCTCAGCCCCCCGTGCTATCTCGACCAGACTACGGAGAACCGTTGTACCTGTACTTGGCCGTTTCGAACGAAGCCATCAGCGCAGCTCTTGTCCGCGAGACTCCCGACGGGCAGAAACCCGTCTACTTCACGAGCAAGGCTTTACAGGGGCCCGAAAGCAGATATCAGCAGATAGAAAAGGTGGCTCTGGCCCTCGTCAACGCGGCGAGGAGGCTCAGACACTACTTTCTGGCCCACACGATCATCGTGCGAACCGACCAACCGGTGAGGCAACTCCTGGGTCGGCCCGATATGGCGGGCAGAATGCTAAAATGGTCGTTGGAACTCTCCGAATTCGACATTCAGTACAAAAGTAGGAAAGCCCTGAAAGCACAGGCCTTGGCCGACTTTGTCGCAGAAATGACCACTCACGACCCTTCCCCGGGGAAAGAACACAAGTGGATCATCTTCGTCGATGGAGCATCTAGTTCGTCCGGAAGTGGCGCAGGAATCCTTCTGGAGAACGAAGAAGGCGCAGTAATCGAGCACTCCTTGGCTCTCTCCTTCCCGACGTCAAACAACCAGGAAGAATACGAAGCCCTGCTCGCAGGACTGAGACTGGCCGAGGACTTGGGAGCCCGCGAGGTACAGATCTACACCGACTCCCAGCTCGTCGCCTCTCAAGTACAGGGGAGCTACCAGGACAAAAACGACAACCTCATTGAGTATTTGAACTTAGTCAAAAAATACATGACAAAGTTCGTACGAGCAGAAATTTCACATGTTCCCCGCGAGCAAAACACGAGGGCGGACATATTGTCCAAACTCGCGAGCACACGAAAGAAGGGCGGGAACAAATCCGTCATCAAGGAATCTCTAGCGCGTCCAAGTATCGAACGACCCTCGACTACAGTCGAGATCCATGCCATCGGGGATGCGACGTCCTGGATGACCCCGGTTTACAATTTCCTGACAAAAGGCGAACTCCCATCGAACCAGGCCGAAGCTACCGTCATAAAGCGACGAGCATGTTCCTACGTGGTTCTCGAGCAGAAACTGTACTGCAGAGGATTCTCCATCCCCCTCCTAAAATGCATCGACGAGTCTGCAGTCCCCGAAGTACTGCGGGAGATACACGAAAGGATCAACGCCCAGCACATGGGTGGTAAATCCTTAGCGAGGAAAGCCCTTCGAGCGGGATACTACTGGCCGACGATGCAGCAGGATGCCAAGGAACACGTCAAGAAATGTGACAAGTGCCAGAAACACGGGGACATGCACCTCGCTCCTCCGCACGAGCTGAGCATATTGTCGTCTCCGTGGCCATTCGCCTGGTGGGGTATGGACATCCTCGGGCCCTTCGTGCAAGCAACCTATCAGAACAAATTCCTCATCGTCGCCGTGGATTACTTCACGAAATGGATCGAGGCCGAGGCTCTCGCGAAGATCACCTCACATAACATCCTCTGTTTCTACAAAAGAAACATCCTCGCCTGATTCGGAATTCCGAGGGCGCTGGTGACCGACAACGGCACCCAATTCACCGACCACGGATTCCAAGACTTCGTCACCAAACTCGGGACAAAACAACACCTCACTTCTTTCGAGCACCCTCAAACCAACGGGCAGGCCGAGGCCACGAACAGGGTTATCCTCCGGGGACTCAAACGTCGACTCGGCGAAGCCAAGAGGGGGTGGGTCGAGGAGCTCCACAGCGTCTTGTGGGCTTACCGCACAACGCCCCACTCAACAACCGGTGAGACCCCATTTCGACCAACATACGGGACTGAGGCTGTCATCCCGGTCGAAATCATGGAACCATCCAGACGGACCGAAATCCCCCTCGACGAAGAAATGAACGACGAGGCATTAAGGGACGAACTCGACCTAGTCGAGGAAATCCGATCTGGTGCAGCCCTGCGCGAAGCCACCCTAAAGCAACGAGTGGCTCTACGCCACAACGACAAGGTCATCAAGCGCAAGTTCGAAATCGGAAGCCTGGTATTACGAAGGAACCAGAAGGATTCCCGCGAAGGGAAGCTGGCCGCGAACTGGGAGGGACCTTATCGCGTCCACGGTACCACTGGTACCGGGGCATACTACCTCGAGCAATTAGACGGAGAGCCATTACCACGACCATGGAACGCTGCTAAGCTAAAGCAGTATTATAGTTAAAAACTACCAACACCTAGGACCCTCGACCATCAGCACCCGCGCTCGGTCAACGAGGAAAAAACGTCTGACTCCGTAGAGAGGCTGGGGTACGAGCCCGACCTACGGCTAAACCGCACGGCATCGCGGGTCAAATGAGACCAATCGGTAGTTCCCGACGTGGACAACTGTACCGAGCTCCACCGTCGCAGTACCTGCAAGGCAGAACACCCAGCTCGCGATGGGCAGTTCACACCAAGGGCAAATAGTCCCTACCGGGCCTCGCGCCCGACTGAGCGACTCTTCTCCATCTTCTCGACAAATCGTCAAGAATGACGGGCCATCTAGAAGGGTCAAAAGGGAGTCTCTCCCCTCGAGTACAACAATTAGGTGACTCTGGCCATCGAGAAAAGGCCGGGCACATATACAAACGAAAGGCGGGCAAACTCGCCAGCTAAGTCACAGCCACTTACAGGCACTCCTCGGGCCCATAACTTAGGCTAATTTTTATGCAAAAATATAAAAATCAAGAACGGGCAAACAATCAAATTTGAAACAGCATTCATTCAAAAAACGCCCGAAGGCAACAAAGCAAATAAGTATAAACCGACCAAGAAGGCCGGCGATGTTCGTGAAGTACAACCAACGGGCACGCAGGCCCAAAAAATACAAACAAATATCAAAGGGACGCAGGCCCATCATCCTACAATCCAGTTTCCCCGGAACCATCATTGTCGACAACAAGAGAGTCGGGCGGGGGCACGATCGTGACATCCACGATCTGATACATATAGCCCGTCCCCTCAGTGACTAAACCAGGATTTAGCAAGGAAAGCTGGCCGACTGCGGAGTCGAACCCCTCCTCCATAGCACCGACGCAATCTGCTTCGAGTAGCAGGATATGGGCGACCAGCTCTGATCGACTCTTCAAAGCAGCTATATCCTCCGGCTCATCCTCGGCAGGAAGCATGGCGACTTTCAGGTCCTCGATCTGTTGGGTTAGGCGCCCGATGTTGGTCTCCAAACGCTCTCGGTCCGCGCGGAGAAGCTCTCCCTCCTCGGCTAGCTTCCCCGAGTTTTCCTTCTCCAGAATCAGCATCTCCCTCTCGGCAGCCAGCAGCGATGCCTGTTCGTGGAACATCTCCTCAGAGCGTTCCAGGGCAGTCCTTAATTTGTGCGAACTCGAGGCAAGGGCCGCTTTCTCCTGTTCCAATGCTTCAATGCGGACAGGATCCTCCCCTTCCTCGGACAGCACGACGGCCATTTCGGCCATTTTCACCAGCCTGACCATATTGGCGGCCAGGTGCCTCCTCCGATCCTCCTTACTCATCTTCCTGATAGTCTCGGCCTCATCGGCAACCACGGACAAAGGGAATCCCTCGAAGAAACCCTCCTCTTTGAAGCAAGGGGGCAACCCGAAGGACCTTACGACGCTGGAATCCTCGCCGACCGCCGGCCCTCTCTCCACCCGGTTCCTTTTTCTTTGTATCAGGTCGGCATGTGGCTCGACCTCTTGAACCTCTGGGATCTCTTCCGATGCAGCTCCCGAGCTGGGCGACGAATCCACCCTCACCACATGAGGAGCGCCCGGACTATGCGGCGGGCCCATCCTCGTTGCTTGGGGAGCCTTCACAACCCTCTTGCCCCTCTTCTGGTCACAAGACAGCTTCAAGAGTCTTTCCCGTCGCCCGGCCATCGAACCTGCACAAAATAAAAACCGGGTTAGTGTCGAGCAAAAACGCAAACAAATGACAAGCAAATAAATTCAGGCAATAAACGACCTAGCAAACGAGCAGCCTGCCTGAACGACTGGCACTCCACGAGTGCCTTAGTATCGATCGGTCGGGCCTCGAATGTCGGGTAACCCTCCTCGTCCAGGACATCTTCCCCCTCCCTCGTGGCCCACCTGGCGGGGTGGAAGCTGTCAACGAACCGACAAAGAGTGTCGTAAGCTTTCTCATCCTCGGAACCCATGTCTCCCGCAGAAGTATGATAATACCCAGTTCCGTGCTCGTAATGCCTAAACATCCAATGCACGGGGAACTTGGTCGTGCGCGCCATCACGGGATACCCGTCGTTGTCTAAAATAGCCTCCCTGTCATCGTCGCTCATCGGCGCTTCCTCCTCGTACAGGGATTCTAAAGCGGTCGTGTTAACCGGCCTCACGACGTACCACTTGTCTTTAAAACCCCGCACAGAGTCCATATACATCTTGAATAGTCTCTTCGACTGCTTCAGGGAGACCCAGTTGTGCTTCCCTCCCCGGGATTGGCGCTGCAGATGAAATATTCTGAAGAAGAGAGGTATAGTCGCCCCAACCCTCAGAAAGCGACATGTTAGCTCAAACGCCCGGATAAAGGCGAGCAAATTCGGGTGTAGCTGCGACGGGGCCAGCCCTAGATGAGCGAAGACCCCGGCCTGAAAGTCGCTGAAGGGAAGCTGCAGCCCAAGGTCTTTGAATGCAATCTCGTACATGGGGAAACGGTACTCAGGGTATACCGAGCAAATCCGAGCAGTGGAGGTCGGTCGCGTAATAACGAAATTCTTTTGAAAAACAGGCTAACTGTGGCTCACCTCAAGGACATCATATGGCTTTCGGTTACGCCGGCTATAGATCGAGGCGATTCCTCTAGGCTCGGCGCCCACCCAGTCCAACAAAGGGTCTTCGACAGTGTCGATCAAACTCACCGCCTCATCGACACTCTGTTCCTCCCTTTCGGGGCGTCCAGAAGAGCACGGCTCGTCCGCCATGGTTACCTGCAGAGCACGTGAAACCAGTCAGTTGGGCACGAATCCATACGCTCGACGTTACGGACCAGATGTAGTGCGCGACAAACCACGTCGCTCCACGCGCGACCATAAAGTAAGTTTGAAACAAAACAGCAGTCGCCTCCCCGACGTCCAGATAACTCGACGGGACCTTCTCCAAGACGCCTAAGCAAACCGACAACGTAGTCACTCACGAATATGCTGACCCAAGGTATGAACATGGAGGGCAACATCATAAAGCCTACAGACAGAACCATGAGCATACCGGGCACGATCATGAATCAGGCGCCCTGGATCATGAAGACCCTGGGCAGCACTGCAGATTATAACCTAAACCATGTATCTACCGACCACGAGCATGTGTTTGTCGGTCCTAAGCATGAATATGTCGAGCTAAATATGAATTTACCGGGCTAGTCCCACGCGCACAGCCTCTAAAAGAATCTAAAACGATGAAAATCATGCATCACAACAGAAAAACAGAGAAGATGAGTCACTTACTTGGAATCAAGGAGTGGATTCGGCAACGGAGGAAAGAAATCTGTGACGGAGATCGCGGCGGTGCTATGAGAATCCGGAAGAACAACAGCAGCAGAAGCGCGAAGAGTAGTAACACGTTATGGGGCCCAAGGATCCTATTTATAGTGATGACGTGGAATGCCAAACGTCACCTCGGGCAACCACAAAGTTCCTCTCCTCGACGCACGGATCCCAAGGAAATAATGACCCTATCCTCATAGGGTGGCGGCACAGCTCCCAAAAGATACCTCGTGCGCTCGACAGACGCGCACCGATTGAGAAATCCCCGAGCACTCTCCGCGAGGAGCACCCCACGAGGAGCTGCGACTTTGACCCGGGCATGAGGCCCCGAAATGGAAGCAACCTAAGATCAAGCCATGGCTCCTAACCCAAGGAACCACGACTTGGGGGGCTCCTGTTCTGGACTGGGCCCGACTGGCCCAATAGCATTGATAAGGCCCAATCCAAACGGACTTGCTGAGGGCCATGCCGACCAAATGGTCACAGTCGTGCCCGACGTGCTCTCTGAGGCTACTTGCTCGATCTCTTGCTGTCCAGCTCGACTTCTTGCTGTCCGGCTCGACCTCCTACTGTCCAGCTCGACTTCTTGCTGTCCGGCTCGACCTCCTGCTGTCCAGCTCGACCTCACCTCGAGCACCCCTTCTAGGGCAGACTCATTCCACTGCATTCTCAACGAGACTCCGAGAAGACCGCGTCTCTGTCCGCCCGCACTTCACGCAGAACATCCAGGGAGGGGACCACGTGCGGGTCCCCACTACGCACGTAGAACCTGGCAGTTCCTCCATTGGGCCAAACCTGCCCAGCCCAATGAAGGAACCTTGGCCCAACGCTGGGGGCTATAAATACCCTCTATTTCCAGAGGGTCAGGTATTCATCATTCTACCCATACTTACTATTTCCTGCTCGTGCTCTTACTTACTTCAGCATCAGAGTGTCTTACAGGTACCCCCCCCCCCCCACCTCGTTCAAAACTTTCAGCTCGGAGTCAGCCGTGACGGTCCAAGTCTGATCAGGTTAGATCAGGAATTAAAATAGAAAAAGAAGAGAATTGGGTCGCTTTAAGCAATCCAGGGGGGGCGTGCTTCCAAATTATTGTTAGGCCCAAAGATGGCCCAGGGTCTGGCGTTTGGTCCAGTGCTTCTCTCCTCTGATGGTTCATGGTATTCCCTTAATGATTGAGCGTGAGATATGTATGATGATGGATCTCAGGGATGAGATCTAGGACGTACAGTGGGCACTAAGCATTGAGATACACTAGATTTGCAAGGATTTATTCAGAAAATAAGAAAATGTTTGGACCTGGGATCGAAACCAGGTCCCTAGCTTCATATGCCCATACTTCTTGCCATCTGAGCTGCATTGTTTATATGATAATATAATAACCAAACAATATTATAATGACAACGCACGCTTTATGCCTAAAAATATGCGTAAATTCAAATTGGCCAGTGGTTGATTGCCACGCCTTCATCTTCTTCGCAGAAGTGTCGTTTTTTATCTCAGGATTTTACCTACGGACAGAACTCTATAGCCATAGCCCTACAAGCTTCAAAAATCCACAAGACGCATGATAAATTAATTTTAGCTATACCAATCAACTCGTCTTGATCTCACGAGTACCAAGGAACTATTTTGTTGGTCCAATTTAACCTATACAGAGAAACCTAAAACGACTCCCTAAACCCTAGCAATGGCAATTAGAGAAAAAGTTATAAAACACAAAATTAATTGAACCAAAACATTCCAAACGATGATACAAACATAATGATATGCTTAAAAGTGGTTAATTATGCGTAAATTATAAGATTAAAATCAAGCTTGTATGTGCAAACCGTGGATTTACCTGGAGCGATTCTGGGCTTGGGAAGGCTTGCAAATGATCGTATTAGCTTCAGGAGATGTCCAGGAAGCAATTAGAACCTTTGAATGGCCTTGAATCGTCCCCTAGGTCGGAAATCAGATCCACACTTTTTGTCCAATTTTTGAGTTTTCTTTGCTAGCTTGCACGACTTCAACCCTTGTCCTTTTGCCTTCGCTACATTGTGTATATGTAATAAAGTGTATTAGGTCAACAAACAACAACTTGAATCTTGAAATTTAAGGAGAAAAGATCTTGATTGCTAAATGCATTATTTGTTTCCAAAATAAGCCAAATCATGCCATTCTTGCTCCAATCATCCTTGATACAATTTGATCCTGATATGCCAGCATATATCATCCTCATTCAATGTCAAAATCAATCCAAAAGCAATTTACATGATTTATTTTGATTTTATTTGAATTTTTTTTAATTTTAAATAAATAAAATCACAATAAATCAAATAAATAATTTAATGAGGCATGGAGTGGTTCATAGGTCTTGGGTCATGTTAGGAACAAGGTACAAGCATGAAAAGTTGGGCCAATTTGAAGAAAAAGGCATTTTGGGCATGGTTGACTTTTGATAATTTTCCAAAAATGGCCAACTTTGACAATGCATATCTC
The DNA here is from genome assembly GCA_948472305.1 of Vicia faba. Taxonomy (NCBI): domain Eukaryota; kingdom Viridiplantae; phylum Streptophyta; class Magnoliopsida; order Fabales; family Fabaceae; genus Vicia; species Vicia faba. The sequence goes on along the minus strand of OX451738.1, from coordinate 696,375,420 downwards.
CTCCAATTTTGACTCTAGGAAGGTGTTCTTAGACTTTTTAGAAATCTTAGGATGTCCCCTAAACAACCCTTTTGGTTTCATCTCAATTGGTTCTTCCATGTTCATAGAAGAAGCTTTGATCCAAAAGGTGTTTTTGTTGACTTTTCAAAAGGACCTATAATGTAGAAATTCATATCTTTTCATGAGTGCATTTTTTTTGAACTTGAGGGCTGAAGATGAGTTGTAAGAAATTGGATTCTCTTCAAAATGAGCCTTGGATGAGAAATTTTTGATAAAGTATGAGAAAGTTATGCTTGGTCAAAGTTAGGTTGATTTTTCCTAAGAAACCCTAATTTAGCAACTTTTGAGTTTTGATGAATTAGGAGCATTCCTTGAGGAATAATGATCAACCCTTGATCAAATGATGGATATCACTTCAAAATGTTGATGTTGACCAAAAATATTGAAGTTTGACTGTATGTGGGTCACAGTTAACTTTTGACCTAATACAGTTAATTTTCAAGCATCTGAGTAGTTGACTGAGCAAACTTCTTGTGTAAGGCATGAAACTTGACATGGATGATTTTGAGAACTTATTAGGACCATGGAAAATATTTGAGGCCTTTGGAGCTCACCCATCTTGATGAAAAGGGAAACCCTAGTTGGAGGTTCCTTGCTTTAGGAGAGGGTTTGTCTGGTCAACTCTTGAGTATCCTTGAGCAAGTTGAGGATCTCCATGAACATATGTTTAGTAAAATGGGAGGGAACATTTTGGGGTACAACACCTCCCTTTCGGGTTTTCAGCTTAGCGAGTTGTTTTTTTATCTATCTAGGCAAAGTATGTCTTGACTGCATCAGTATTTAAAGGACGTGGGAACTCCTCGTCATCTATTGTTTCAATAATCAATGCACCGCCAGAGAAGGATTTCTTGACAACATATGGGCCTTCAAAATTTGGAGTCCACTTGCCCCTAGAATCAGCATTGAAAGACATGATCTTCCTGAGCACGAGGTCCCCTTCTCTGAATTCGCGAGGCCTGACCTTCTTATCAAAAGTTTTCTTCATTCTCTTTTGATATAACTGACCATGACACAAATCCGTCATTCTTTTCTCTTCAATCAAATTTAACTGGTCAAACCTATTCTGGACCCATTCAGTGTCTAACAACTTGGTTTCCATTATCACGCGTAAAGAGGGAATCTCAACCTCAATGGGGATCACTACTTCCATGCCATACACATGAGAGAACGGAGTTGCCCCTGTTGAAGTGCGGGCAGATGTTCGATACCCATGTAAAGCAAAAGGGAGCATCTCATTCCAATCTTTATAAGTGACAACCATTTTCTGGATGATCTTGTTGATGTTCTTATTAGTAGCTTAAACGACCCCATTCATCTTTGGCATGTAAGGCGGTGAATTGTGGTGGACAATCTTGAATTCTTCACAAAGTTTTGTCATCATCTTATTATTCATATTTGAGCCGTTGTCGGTGATAATAATGCTTGGCACACCATACCGACATATGAGACTGTTCTTAATAAAGCGCACTACCACCTGCTTAGTGACATTAGAATATGAAGCTTCCTCCACCCATTTGGTGAAGTAGTCAATTTCCATTAAGATGAAACAATATCCATTTGATGCTTTGGGTTCAATCATTCCAATCATGTAAATACCCCACATAGAGAAAGGCCATGAGGAAGAAATAACGTTGAGAAGCGTTGGAGGCACATGAATCCTGTCAGCATAAATTTGGCATTTATGGCACTTCTTTACAAATTTATAAGAGTCAGATATCATTGTTAGCCAATAATAACCTGCCCTAACCATTTTATTAGCTATCGAATGTCCATTGGCATGAGTACCAAAGGAACCTTCATGGATTTCATGAATCAACATGTCTGCCTCGTGTCTTTCCACGCATCTGAGCAAGACCATGTCATAATTTATTTTATACAACACACCTTCATTGAGGAAAAAGCTGCCTGCCAACCTTCCCAATGTTTTTCTATCTTTATTTGACGCCTCAGCCAGGTATTCCTGAGTCCGAAGAAAATTCTTGATATCATAATACCCAGGTTTTTCATCTACTACTCCCTCTGTTGTAAACACATGAGCTGGTCTATCCAAACATCGCACTGTGATACGAGGGACATCATTCCAAGTATTCACTTGATACAAAGAAGCCATAGTTGCCAAAGCATCCGCCATCTGATTTTCATCTCTAGGAATATGATGGAATTCAACTTTGTTAAAGAAGGGTAGAAATCTTCTTGCATAATCTTTGTAAGGGATCAAGCCAGGGTGACGAGTATCTCATTCTCCTTTAAATTGATTTACCATCAAAGCTGAATCACCATATACATCCAGAACATTGATTTTGAGATCAATGGCCTCCTCGAGACCCATGATAAAAGCCTCATACTCTGCCATATTATTAGTACAATCAAATGTCATCCTTGCAGTAAAAGTAATGTGTGATCCATGAGGAGTGATGATCACAACACCGATTACTTTCCCATAAGCATTCACAACTCCATCAAATGCCATACCCCACCGAGATTCAGGATCAGGACCTTCCCTAGGCAAAGGTTCATCACAATCTTTTGATTTCAAGAACATAACACCCTCATCAGGAAAATCATACTTGACATATTGATAATCATTAACCGGTTGGTGAGCAAGATAATTTGCCAGCACACTGCTTTTTATAGCCTTATGAGTGCGGTATTAAATATATTATTCAGATAATAACATCTTCCAATTCACCCAGTAAGAGCAGGCTTCTCAAAAATATACTTGATTGGATCCATTTTGGAAATCAAATAAGTAGTATGATTCAACATCTATTGCTGCAACCTCTTTACCGCCCAAGCCAGAGCACATCATGTCTTTTCTAGCATAGAATTCTGTAACTCACAGTCAGTGAACTTCTTGTTGAGGTAATAGATGGCATATTCCTTCTTTCCTGTTTCATCTTGTTGTCCCAAAATGCAGCCCATAAAATCATCTAGTGATGTCAGATACATGATCAATGATCTTACTTCAGCGGGAGGGGGCAAAATAGGAGGTTCAAGCGGATATTCTTTAATACTTTCAAATTCCCTTTGACAATCATATGTCCACACACAACTGTGATCTTTCTTTAACAACTTAAAGATCGGTTCACATGTTGCAGTCATGTGGGAAATGAATCTGGAAATGTAATTCAACCTCCCAAGGAAGCCTCTAACTTTCTTTTCAGTCCTTGGTGCAGGAATTTCTTGAATTGATTTGACTTTATCAGGGTCAACTTCAATTCCTTTTTGGCTGACAATGAAACCTAGCAATTTCCTTGATCAGACACCGTAGGTTCATTTGTTTGGATTCAAGCGGAGATGATACTTCCTCAAACGCTGAAACAATTTCAATAAATCTTCTACATTACCTTCTTCGGTCTGTGATTTAGAAATTATGTCCAACGTATACCTCAATTTCATTGTGCATCAAATCATGGAATAGGGTTGTCATAGCCCTCTGGTATGTTGCACCAGCGTTCTTCAATCTGAAGGGCATCACTCTGTAACAAAGTGTTCCCCAGGGTGTGATAAACGTTGTTTCTTCCATGTCCTCAGGATCCATTTTAATTTGATTATATCTGGAAAATACGTCCATGAATGAGAATAATTTGAATTTTGATGTACTATTAACCAACATATCAATATGTGGCAATGGAAAATCTTCTTTTGGACTAGCTTTATTTAGATCTCTGTAATCTACGCACATGCGAACTTTTCTGTCTTTCTTTGATACAGGGACAATATTGGCAATCCATAGAGGATACACTGATGTCACATGAAAACCGATATTAATCTTCTTTAACACTTCTTCTTTGATTTTTACTGCTATATCAGGGTGCGTTCTCTGCAATTTTTGCTTGATTGTCGGGCACTCTGGCTTCATCGGCAAATGATGCTCCACAATATCAGTATCCAGACCAGGCATGTCTTGGTATGGCCAAGCAAAGATGTCCAAATACTCTTTCAACAATTAAGTCAACCTGCTCTTCACGTCGGGATACAACAATGCTCCAATCTTGACTTCCTTCGGATCTTCCTCTGAACCCAAATTGATTGTTTTCAATGGCTATTTATATGGGGGAATGGAACTTTCCTCACGCTCGAGCAACCGTGAAACCTATTTTGGAATCTCATCATATTATTATTCCTCGGCCACATACACAGGATATTCAAAGTTGGGAGAGGGAGCATGGTCATTGTATTAAACAGGCTTTTTAATTAATCTGCACATGTGATTTATGATTGCTTTTAGAAACTGACACATATATCAAGTGATCATGCAGATTTATTTACAATTATTATTTATTCGAATGGGTTTTTTATGATTACCATTTTTCCAAGAAAACGCAGAAAAATAAAAACACAATTTTGAGAATCAAAGACAACTTTTATTTATGATTTTAATGGTCAAAGCAAACAGATAAGCCCATACAATATTAACTTTAACTTTGGGCAAGGTGAAAGCTTTTTGCAAAGATTAACAAAAAAAAATTACTTTGAGACATGGATGCAAGAGGGAACATCAATAGTGACCCAGTTCTGGACTCTAACAAGCGTCACATAATTCAGCATCTCCTATTCTTCTTCATCCCCCAAAATAGCATTGATCCCAGAAATTGTTGGGTGGAGGTAACTTCCGTTGTGGAAAATATTATGATAACTTCTCAAAGTAGTCTTCGGCTTCATGCTTTCACCTTTACCATTCTTTGCAGAAAATCCCAAACCAGCCCTGTTGTTGTACCCCAAAATTTGCCCTCTCATTTCTCAAGAATTTTCTCACAAGATTTCTATCGGGTCAAGTTTGCACAAGGTTTGATCAGCTCAAGATACTTCCTCAACACTGATGATTCAAAACTAGAGTTTGAATTTGCACAAGTACAATTGGACTTTTAATGCCCCACGTGGTTTCCATGGATCATATTGGGATCTCAAGCATAAAATCAAAGAAGTGAAAATTAGCTTTGAATTCTAAGCTTCAATTGGGCATTTGACTTCCTTCGAGCAAGCTTGATTCATAAAATTCGATTAAGCAACAATTTCCTACAGGCTTGCTTCGATTCACAAAGTAGTGGCCTCCTACAGGTTTGCTTCGATTCACAAAGCAGTGGCCTCTTACAGGCTTTCTTCGATTCAGAAGGAAATGGCCTCCTACAGGCTTGATTCGATTCAGAAGGCAGTGGCCTCCTACAAGTTTTCTTTGATTCAGAAGGCAATGGCCTCCTACAAGCTTTCTTTGATTAAGAAGGCAATGGCCTCCCACAAAGCGGTGGCCTCCTTCATGCATACTTCGAATCCAACTCTAAATCCTTTGAGCAAGCTTGGTTGAAGAACATTGATCAAATCTTATAACCTTATCCTCCAAATCTCACTTATCAGGTTATGTTGCTTCCAAATCTTTACATAATCAGAGGCATACACAAATTTGTGATATTCAAAGGTTCTAAGCTTTATCCACTAGATTATACCATTTTTAGATGAAATGGAAAAAAGCTATGTATCCTTTTTTCATAAAGATTACTTTAATCACAAAGTCAGTTTTTTGAGTTCCCATCCTGATTTTATTTGAACACAAGCAGTGTCAAAAGCATAAGTCAAATTTCCTGCAAACATCATGCCCACTTGTACTTGAACTTGAGAACTATGAAAATCCATAAAACTTGATTCTTTCGTTTTCAACCAAACCATGGTTTGTCATTTTACAAATCTGGTTACTCCAACATCTCTAACCTTTTCTCTATAAATAGAGAGACCATTTTCAAATGAAAGGCCAGACTTTTTGTTTTATGGAAAAAAATCATCAAACACTCTCAAACACTCTCAAACTCTCAAACTCTCAAAAAAATCAAAACCAAGCACAAAACTTGGCACATCCTGACTTCACACCACAAAAATCTCAAACCCCTTTATGCATTAGTGAGCCTTTCGATTCACTCCTAACTTTCGTATACCAACCTTCGATTTAGTGACTTTCAAGGTAGAGTATCAACTAGAATAACTTCAGGGAGGTCGAAGCAGGCTTAACCCATCATCGAATCGTTCCTGGAAGTCTTACAGAGTTGATTCGAATTGCACTTCAAGAGGTAAGTTTCTTTCAAAACTTAGAAAACTTCATTAAAACCTCATTTGTATATAGTTTGTGAAGGAAAAATGTAGATATCATGTCTAGGAAGCTGACCACGTCCATAGTTTCGATTGTCATTGCTTGCACATTAAAATTTCAACTCTGACTAGTTACCTTTTAATTTTGGTGCTGAAAAATTCATGCTAACCTTTGACCCATAACTTTTGAAAGTTACATGGTTAGATTTGTATTCAAATTTTAGGCTGGTTTTTTACATCTTTCGATTGGCTGAAAATTGAAGCCTTTTGAAGCTCAAACAGTGGATTCATGCATTCATGCGCTCGAAGGAAGAAGTTGAGCATTTCAAACATTCAGAAACGAGTTCATTTTGTATCCAATCAAAGTTATCTTATGAACGGATGAAATAGACAACCCCAATGGTACAAACAGTCTGTGCTAAAAGCCTTGCCATGTAGAAGGTTCTAGTCTCAAGCCCCAGCGAGACCTTTTCTTCATTTTTAATATCTTTCTCACTTTGTCTTGTTTGTAGGAAGCATACATGGGCTTCCACAGTTGGGCTTAAACCTTTTATGTTTCTGACCCCCTGTTTACTAACAAACAAACAGACCCTGAGCCCAAGCATAAAACTGTTTTGTTTTTCTACACAAAGAATTGTTTTAAATACAAAAATTGTTTTCTACACAAAAACTGTTTTAAACACAAAAAAATTGTTTTCTACACAAAAACACCAAGAATATATTTAAGTGATTTAGTTTATTTTATTTAACTTTTTACAATGTCAAAGATTCCTTCGTTACCTGTTAAAGTAGTAGTCGTAAGATTCCTTCATTTCCTATTGAAGTAGTAGTCGTAAGAATCCATCATTGTCTGTTGAAGTAGTAGTCGTCTAAGATTTCTTCATTGCCTGTTGAAGTAGTAGTCGTAAGATTCCTTCATTTCCTGTTGAAGTAGTAGTCGTAAGATTCCTTCATTTCCTGTTGAAGTAGTAGTCGTCCAAGATTCCTTCATTACCTATTTAAGTAGTCGTTGTAAGACTCCTTCATTGCTTGTTGAAGTAGTAGTCGTAAGATTCCTTCATTTTCTGTTGAAGTAGTAGTCGTAAGATTCTTTCATTTCCTGTTGAAGTAGTAGTTTTCCAAGATTCCTTCATTACTTGTTGAAGAAGTAGTCGTAAGATTCCTTCATTAACTGTTGGAGTAGTAGTTGTCAGATTCCTTCATTACATGTTGTAGTAGTCGTAATATTCCTTCATTGCCTGTTGAAGTAGTAGTCGTCAAATTCCTTCATTACCTGTTGAAGTTGTAGTCTTCAAATATTCCTTTGTTACCTGTTGAAGTAGTAGTCGTATGATTCCTTCATTTCCTGTTGAAGTAGTAGTCGTATGATTCTTTCATTGCCTATTGAAGTAGTAGTCGTCATATTCCTTCATTACTTTTTGAAGTAGTAGTCGTCCAAGATTCCTTCATTAATTGTTGAAGTAGTAGTTGTAAGATTCCTTCATTAACTTTTGAATTAGTAGTCGTCAGATTCCTTCATTACCTGTTGAAGTAGTGGTCGTAAGATTCCTTCATTTCCTGTTGAAGTAGTAGTTGTCAAAGATTCCTTTATTACTTGTTGAAGTAGTAGCCGTAAGATTCCTTCATTGCATGTTGAAGTAGTAGTCGTAAGATTCCTTCATTTACTGTTGAAGTAGTAGTCGTTAGATTCCTTCATTACCTATTAAAGTAGTAGTCGTCAATGATTCCTTCGTTACCTGTTTAAGTAGTAGTCGTAAGATTCCTTCATTACCTGTTTAAGTAGTAGTCATAAGGTTCCTAGATTTCCTATTGAAGTAGTAGTCGTCCAAGATTCCTTCATTTCCAGTTGAAGTATTAGTCGTAAGATTCCTTCATTACTTGTTGAAGTAGTAGTCATAAGATTCCTTCATTACCTGTTGAAGTAGTAGTCGTCAGATTCCTTCATTACCTGTTGAAGTAGTATTCGTAATATTCCTTCATTGCCTATTGAAGTAGTAGTCGTTAGATTCCTTCATTACCTATTGAAGTAGTAGTCATCAAAGATTCCTTTGTTACCTGTTGAACTATTATTCCTAAGATTCCTTCATTGCCTGTTGAAGTAGTAGTCATAAGGTTCCTTCATTTCCTATTGTAGTAGTAGTCGTCAGATTCCTTCATTACCTGTTGAAGTAGCAGTCTTCAAATATTCCTTCGTTACCTGTTGAAGTAGTAGTCAAAAGATTCCTTCATTGCCTGTTGAAGTAGTGGTCGTAAGATTCCTTCATTGCCTATTGAAGTCGTATTCGTCCAAGATTCCTTCATTGCCTGTTGAAGTAGTAGTCCTAAGATTACTCTATTACCTGTTGAAGTAGTAGTCGTCCAATATTCCTTCATTACCTGTTGAAGTAGTAGTCGTAAGATTCCTTCATTACCTGTTGAAGTAGTAGTAATCAGATTCCTTCTTTATCTGTTGAAGTAGTAGTCGTAAGATTCCTTCATTTCCTGTTGAAGTAGTTCTTGTCAGATTCCTTCATTACATGTTGAAGTAGTATTCATCAAAGATTCCTTTGTTACCTGTTGAAGTAGTAGTCGTATGATTCCTCCATTGCCTGTTGAAGTAGTAGTCGTAAAATTCCTTCATTGCCTGTTGAAGTTGTAGTCGTATAATTCCTCCATTGCCTGTTGATGTAGTAGTCGTCAAAAATTCCTATGTTACCTATTAAAGTAATAGTCGTAAGATTCCTTCATTTCCTATTGAAGTTGTAGTCGTCCAAGATTCCTTCATTTCCTGTTGAAGTAGTATTCGTAAGATTCCTTCATTGCATGTTTAAGTAGTAGTCATCCAAGATTCCTTCATTGTCTGTTGAAGTAGTAGTCGTCCAAGATTCCTTCATTATACGTCACAGTCAAGCTTTATACTTACCAGCAGTCACTTTGGATGGCATTTATAAGCCCATCTACGACAAATCTCCACCATCTCTCCAAATGGAATCTTTAAGCCCATTCCCTACACAATTAACTACCACATAGTCGTGTGCAAATTTCCGGACACTCTAGTGTTCAATCATCTTCTACCTTCAAGCTACGAACGACAACGTGCCATACTCGGTTTTCAGGTTTAAGAAGATTGAACAGGGGCAGTTGTTGTACCCTAACATTTTCCCTTTCACTTCTCAAGAATTTTCTCACAAGATTTCTATTGGGTCAAGACTGCACAAGGTTTGATCAGCTCAAGATACTTCCTCAAAACTGATGATTGAAAACTAGAGTTTGAATTTGCACAAGTACAATTGGACTTTTAATGCCCCATGTAGTTTCCATGGATCATATTGGGCTCTCAAGCATGAAATCAAAGAAGAGCAAATTAGATTTGGTTTCTAAGCTTCGATTGGGCATTTGACATCCTTCGAGAAAGCATGATTCATAATCTTCGATTAAGCAACAATTTCCTACAGGCTTGCTTCGATTCACAAAGTAGTGGCCTTCTACAGGTTTGCATCGATTCACAAAGAAGTGGCCTCCTACAGGTTTTCTTAGATTTAGAAGGCAATGGCCTCCTACAGTCTTGCTTCGATTCAGATGGCAATGACCTCCTACATGTTTGATTCGATTCACAAAGCAGTGGCCTCCTTCATGCATACTTCGAATCCAACTCTAAATCCTTTGAGCAAGCTTGGTTGAAAAACATTGATCAAATCTCATAACCTTATCCTCCAAATCTCACTTGTCAGGTTATGTTGCTTCCAAATATTTACATAATCAGAGGCTTTTACACAAATTTGTGATGCATTACACAAAGATTCAAAGCTTTATCCACTGGATTTTACCATTTCTTTTATGAAATGGAAAAAAGCTACGTATCTTTTTTCATAAAGATTACTTTAATCACAAAGTCGGTTTTTTGAGCTCCCAACCTGATTTTATCTGAACACAAGCAGTGTCAAAAGCATAATTCAAATCTCCTGTAAACATCAGGCCCCACTTGTACTTGAACCTGGGAACTATGAAAATCCATAAAAACATGATTCTTTCGTTTTCAACCAAACCATGGTTTGTTATCTTACAAATATGGTTACTCTAACATCTCTAACCTTTTCTCTATAAATAGAGAGACCATTTGCAAATAAAAGGCCAGAGTTTTTGTTGGGTGGAAAAAAATCATGAAACACTCTCAAACTCTTAAACTCTCAAATAACTCAAAACCAAGCACAAAACTTGGCACATCCTGACTTCACACCCAAAAAATCTCAAACCCCTTCATGCATTAGTGAGCCTTTCTATTCACTCCTAACTTCCATATACCAACCTTTGATTCAGTGACTTTCAAGGCAAAATATCAACTGGAATAGCTTCAGGGAGGTCAAAGCATGCTTAACCCATCATCGAGTCATTCCTAGAAGTCTTACAGAGCTGATTCGAATTGCACTTCAAGAGGTAAGTTTCTTTCAAAAATTAGAACCCTTCATTCAAACCTCATTTGTATATACTTTGTGAAGGAAAAATGTAGATATCATGTCTAGGAAGCCGACCATGTCCATAGTTTCGATTGTCATTGCTTGCACATTAAAATTTCAACTCTGACTAGTTTGGTTTTGATTTTGGTGCTGAACAAAATTCATTGCTAACCTTTGACCCATAACTTTTAAAAGTTACATGGTTAGATTTGTATTCAAATTTTAGGCAGTTTTTTACATCTTTCGATTGGCTGAAAAACAAAGCCTTTCGAAGCTCAAATAGTGGAGTCATGCATTCCTGCACTTGAAGGAAGAAGCTGGGTATTTCAAACATTCAGAACTGAGTTCATTTTGTATCCAATCAAAGCTATATTATAAATGGATGAAACAGACTACCCCAATGGTACAAACAGTGCACGCTAAAAGCCTTGCCATGTAGAAGGTTCTGGGTTCAAGCCCTAGAGAGACCTTTTGTTCATTTTTCATATCTTTCTCACTTTGTCTTGTTTGCAGGAAGCATACATGGGCCTCCACAATTGGGCTTCAACCTTTTATGTTTCTGAACCCCTGTTTACTAACAAACAAACAGACCTTGGGCCCAAGCATAAAAAAAATTTTTTCTACACAAAAAACTGTTTTAAATACAAAAATTGTTTTCTACACAAAAACACCAAAAATATATTTAAGTTACTTAGTTTATTTTATTTAAATTCTTACAATTAAAAAGACCAAAAACAATTTCCTATTTATTTTCTTTTCTTTAACTTAATTAAACTTGCTTTAAAAAATCCAAACAAAATTTCTTTTCTTTTCATTCATGCCTTGTACATTATATTCCTTATACATTATTCAAGTTTAAATATGGTTGTAATAGATAATTAGGATTTAATTTCTTGCAATCCCCATTTGTAAATTTGTACACCCCATCCATAAATGATGTAATAGCATAGTAAATTTACTTTCCATAATTTACCGCTTTCATATAAATGTTAGTAACTAGGGTGTGTATGGCAAGATAAAATCAATCGTTAGATAACCCCAATCAAAGAATAAAGTGCATGCAATCAAACACAATATTCACACATGCACCTCTAGGGTAATCTCACTTGTTACCTAGGAAAATAGTCATGTCCCTCGAATATGGGCGTTTTAGCAAAGACCCTCGATAAAAAGATCACAATCCCTCGATGTTGCCTTCGGTAAACGATCTAGTCCCTAACAAAAATTGCTAAAACTTCTCATAAGTTGCCTTCTATTACTATAAGATTGACCCACGCTCGTCCCTTCACATCCAACGATGGGGCTTCTTACTAAATCAATGGTAAGATAGCAACATCTAAAGGAGGAGGAAAAGTACAAAGACCTTTTGAGTAAGTAGGACGCTCGTAGTTGCTTGCTCTTAAAATAAAACCATTTCCACACTTACACTTTTAAAACATCTTCAAAAACAAACATCTCTTTGAACTATTTTCAAAACAAATACTTTGTATGCATTCTTATAGAGACGAGAATCATTACAAAGTTAGCCGCAACAAAGGCATTTTGCAAAATATTTTCAAAACCTACACCTATCACAAGCACCTTTTAAAACAAAGCATTTTTGATCTAGCAAGCAACTAGGAGCCCGTAGATAACTATGGATGAAAAGGGTGCTAATACCTTCCCTTTTCATAATCTACCCCCCGAACTCAAGAAAAAATCTCAAAGGTCTTTCATGTTCTTTTCACCCTTTCCTTATTGGATAAAAGAAAAGTCGATGGCGACTCTTGCTATCCGCAATAATTGCGATCAAACGCAAAACAACCAAGTCAATTCTCCCACCGTATTACACCTGTTCTTGTTCACCGACGGGTCAACATTCTACCCCCATACTTTACATGGGCCATTGTGCACAACCTATTGAGCATATTTAAATGAAGCCATAGAATTCTCATTCTCTCTTACATTATAAATGAATAAAGCTTAGAAATGCGTTCCAATAGCAGCTTCATTTGCTACTACAACACTGAAAGAAGATAAATAAGAGATTAACAATGCTTGCTCTCCATTTATAATAACCACCTTTCCTTCACTAACGAACATCAGCTTTTGGTGTAGAGTTGAAGTGACGACCCATACCTCATGTATCCATGGTTGTCCAAGTAAGCAGCTGTATCAGGAACAATGTATATGACTTGGAAAGTAATATGAAAAAGGTGTGAGCCTATGTAAATAGGCAAATCTACTTCCCCAATAACAGATTTCCTTGATCCATAGAAAGCTTTTACAATAATGTCACTTGGGCTCATGGGAGCTCCTTGATACTTCAGCTTCATCAGAGTGCTCTTCGGTGTGACATTTAGGGCGGACCCATTATCGATCAGCACATTTGACAATGAATCATTCTTACAGCTCATAGATATGTGGAGAGCCAGATTGTGATTCCTCCCTTCGCCAGTCAATTCATCATCAAAAAAGCTTAGGTTATTACAGGATGTAATATTACCTACCACACTGTTGAATTGATCTAACGGCATATCACTCTCCATGAAGGCTTGATCTAATACCTTCATCAAGGATTCTCTATGAGCAGACGGGTTCATCAACAAAGCCATAATAGATATTTTTGAAGGAGTATGCAATAGCTTATCTATAATCTTGTAGTCGCTCATTTTGATAACTTTTAAAATATCATCCACATCTTTCTCCAGAGTAGCACCACTGGATTACCCTACAGCTTTCTTAGGTTGAACGCTTTCAACAACCTTCTTACCAACACTATCATTTCCCCGGACAACCGATGCAAAAACATAACCACTGTGGGGTCACTCTACTGGTCTCAATAATATTAGACAAAGGTTGGATGGGAACCTTCGCACCATCCTCTAAGATTGTAGAATTGTACTTGTACGGTACAAGTTTGTCTGATTTATAAGGAACATGACCCGGTAAGCAAATCACTAATGGGGAAACAATCGGCTTGCTACAATATTTAATCTCAACAGGGGCATACTCATTGAAACAAGGCACAATTACGTTCACCCCCTCCTCAGAATAACTGGGCATTGCAAAATCATCATTAGAGATCATATCTTCATTTGAAGAAAAGAATTCATCCGTAGAAGCATATTCATCCTCCGACTCAGTATCAACCAAGCAAGCTCCTATCGCATTAACCTCATGGTAATCATCTCTCTGGCCTGACACCTTGATAGTGCCATTTTCCAATAACAATGGAATACCTTTTCTTACAATGGAACATCCTCGAAAATATCTACAACATACCCTACAAGATCCATAGTGGTGCTCTACCTGACCCTCCATATGGCAAAAGGTAGGGTTCAATTACACAAGATCATCGTTCATATGGTTCACATCAAAGATCCAGAACTCTCCCAGACACCCTGTTAGAACAAAGTTTGAATCTACTACCCTAAGTTTAAGTTTTGATGATAACAAAATGCAAAGATATATTAATTGTATGATTCATGTAAGACATATATGCTACCTAAAAATTACATTCTGTTTTACAGAAACTCTGATGGGTATCAACAAGAGAATATCATCATCGGCATCAGAAGATGAAATATCAACATCAGCATCAGAGGATGTTATATCAGATGCCAGAATCAGAAGATCAACATGTGCTTACGCTGAAGCTTGATGAACAGATCTGCGCGTAACAATCTGAACTCTGATCAAGAAAACAACAATTCATCAGCATCTAGCAGCGTCAGAATAAGCCAAAGCCAGAACATGTTTTAGTGGCAACGGTACTGTGCATTCAAGACTATTTATTATCAACGACATTATTCCAGACAAAGATCTGCTTAATATGGAAATAATGTTATTGGCATTGAAACGGATTTACTGACTCCAATGTACCATTTTCCAATGCTATATAAACAAGTCAGTGAAGATTGAATTGGCTAATGCTCTACAACTATCTACACGCCAAAAGATATTCATCATCTTCCTCATTCTCAGTTTTCTAAAGCTCTCAAACTCTTTACTCAATTATTTTAGCACTCTAGTTCTCATAAGCTTAACGTGTGTAGTATCACAGTTGTGATAAACAGTTTTTGTAGAAAACATTCAACACACTTAGATTTCATTTATCTGTAAGAAAGTATTACCTTGAGAAACCGGTTTGTGGTTTGACTCAAGAAGGCTTTAGCAGTTGTTAAAGCAGTTGTAATATTCAGTTGAATATAGTGGATTAAGACCTCGTTGGAGAGAGGCGAAATCACCTTGACGGGTGGACTGGAGTAGTTTGAGATCAAACGAACCAGGATAAAAATACCGTGTCAACTGCAATTGATTTCAAGTTTTTACAATTCAACCCCCCTTCTTGTGTTTTTCACTTCTTCAATTGGCATCAGAGCGCCTGGTTCTGAGCTAAAACACTTAACCGTGTCAGTACAAGATCCAGCGTCAGAAAAACACAATGGCCGGAACTTATCAATACACCAGCAATGACAACAATGAAGACAGAGACAGATTCAGCGGCAAACCTCCAGTCTTTGATGGAGAAAATTTTGATTACTGGAAAGACAGAATTGAAAGCTTCTTTCTGGCACATGATGCTGATCTGTGGGACATGGTGACAGATGGATACACGCACCCAGTGAATGCAAGCGGTCAGAAGATTGACAAGAAAGTAATGTCTGATCAACAAAAGCGCGACTTCAAAAATCACCACAAGGCCAGAACCATTCTTCTCAGCGCCATCTCTTACGCTGAATATGAAAAGATCTCTAACAGAGACACAACAAAGAACATGTTTGACTCACTCAGAATGACGCATGAAGGCAACATTCAGGTCAAAGAAACCAAATCTCTTGCACTCATTCAGAAGTATGAGGCATTCAAAATGGAAGAAAGTGAATCCATTGAAACAATGTTCTCAAGATTCCAAATTCTGGTGGCTGGTCTCAAGGTTCTGGACAAAGGATACTCTACTGCTGATCATGTCAAGAAGATCATCAGAAGCTTGCCAAAACAGTGGAGGCCAATGGTTACAGCGCTGAAGCTAGCTAAAGATCTCAACAAAATTTCTCTGGAGGAACTTATCAGCTCCCTCAGAAGTCACGAGATAGAGCTGGAAGCTGATGAACCTCAGAAGCAAGGTAAGCCTTTAGCATTAAAATCTAACAAAAAATCTGAGTCTAAAGTTTTGCAGGCAGTTGAAGAAACATCTGATGGATCCTCATCAGAAGAAGACGAACTTTCCCTCCTCTCCAGAAGAGTGAACCAACTATGGAAGCAGAGGCAAAGGAAGTTCAGGAATCCCAGAAGATCTGATCAAAATGAGTCCTCTTCCAGATACAGAAGGTCAGATTCTTCCTCTGGATACAGAAGATCTGAAGGCTCTTCAGGAAGTAGAAAGCCAAACACCAAGGACATCATCTGCTATGAATGCAATGAGCAAGGACACTACAAGAGTGACTGCCCAAAGCTTCAGAGGGAAAAGCACAAAAAGAAGTTTGGAAGAGAAAAGAAGAAAAGTCTCATGGCTACATGGGATGACTCTGACTCATCTGAAGCTGACTCAGAATCAGATGATGAGAGAGCAAACATAGCTCTCATGGCCAACATTTCAGAAGACAGTGAAGCTTCTGAATCAGACTCAGAATCAGACACTGAAGAGGTATTTCCTGACTTTGCAATTAATTTTACTAAGGCTGAGCTTGCTGAAAGTCTTAACGAAATTCTGGAAAGGTACCAGCAGATTAGAGTTAAATTCAGAAACCTGAAAAGGAATCTTGAATCTGACTCTGATAAGACTGAGAGTCTTAAATTGGAAAATTCTGAGCTAAAAAATAAAATTTCAAAGTTAGAAAATTTTTTACAAAACCCTCAGAAGGAAACAATTTCTGAAACTCCCAGCAGCGCTGATGAGATCATCAAGGAGTATGATCATAGCTTTCAGAAGTTCCTTGCTAAAAGTATATATAGAAGAAAAATGGCTTCAATGATCTATGGAGTTAGCAGAAACGGTAGAAAGGGAATAGGATACCAAGGTAAGGTTCCTACACCAAAGAATGCCATCGATTTAACTATTAAACACACTTCTCTGAACTCACATTTTGTGTATGGTCACACACATGATATTAAATATACTAGTAGTAAGTATTCTGTGAAACCAAAATTAAACCAGAGTTTTGGTAAATCTAACAAATCAGGACCCAAGAAAATCTGGGTACCTAAGGATAAAATAATACATGTTGCAGATATCTTTAGCAGCAAATCAGAAACACCAGTCATGGTACCTGGACTCTGGCTGCTCGCGACACATGACGGGAAGAAGGCATATGTTTTAAAGCCTGGAACTTAAGCCTGGAGGCAATCAGAGGGGAAAGATCATTGGCTCTGGAACTGTAGGTAATGGAAATCTTCCCTCTATAAATAATGTTCTGCTAGTAGATTGATTAATGCATAATCTGTTATCCATAAGTCAATTAAGTGATAATGGTTATGATATAATCTTTAATCAAAAATCATGTAAAGCTGTTAGTCAGAAAGATGGGACTCTCCTATTTAATGGAAAGAGGAAAAACAACATTTATAAAATCAAACTTTTTGAACTGAAAAGTCAGAATGTAAAGTGTCTTCTGTCTGTTAACAACGAGCAATGGATCTGGCACAGAAGATTGGGGCATGTTAGTATGAGAAGAATATCTCAGATTAACAAACTCAATCTGGTCAGAGGACTTCCTAATCTGAAGTTCAATTCAAATGCTCTGTGTGAAGCATGTCAGAAAGGCAAGTTTGCAAAACCTTCTTTCAAATCTAAAAATGTTGTTTCTACTTCTAAGCCATTAGGACTTCTGCACATTGACTTATTTGGACCAGTTAAAACTGCTTCAGTCAGTGGCAAGAAGTATGGGTTAGTAATCATAGATGACTATAGCAGATGGACATGGGTAAAGTTCTTAAGACACAAGGACGAGTCACACTCTGTGTTTGTCACCTTCTGTAACCAAGTTCAGAATGAAAAGGATCTTAGAATCGTTAAAGTCAGAAGTGATCATGGTGGAGAGTTTGAAAACAAAGATTTTGAGTCATTCTTTAATGACAGAGGCATTCTGCATGATTTCTCTTGTCCTAGAACTCCCCAACAAAATGGAGTTGTAGAACGAAAGAACAGAACATTGCAAGAAATGGCAAGAACCATGATCAATGAGACAAACGTTGCTAAGATCTTCTGGGCAGAGGCAATAAACACAGCGTGCTACATTCAGAATAGAATCTCCATAAGACCTATTCTAGAAAAGACTCCATATGAATTGTGGAAGAACATAAAGCCCAACATTTCATATTTTCATCCATTTGGATGTACTTGTTTTATGTTAAATACAAAAAATTATTTGAACAAGTTTGACTCTAAAGCACAAAAGTGTATTATGTTAGGATACTCTCAACGCTCAAGAGGGTACAGAGTATACAATACAGAAACACAGATTGTGGAAGAATCAATCAGTGTTTGTTTTGATGATAAGCTTGAATCTGAAAAGTCAAAGCAGAATGAAGTCTTTGCAGGTATGGAAATTGAATTCACAGGTTCTGAAGACAAGTCATCAGAAGCTCTCAACAACAACACTCCTTCAACATCAGAAAGAGGCACTGCGAGCAATCCAGCAACACCTGTTGATCAACCTCAGAAAAGACTACCCAGAAGCAGCTTGGATCACCCAGAAGAAACTATCTTAGGAAGAAAAGAAGATCCAATCAGAACAAGAGCCAGCTTCAGAAACTCTGAAGAATCCCTCATGGGACTTGTTTCTCTGATTGAACCTTCCTCAATTGATGAAGCACTTATGGAAAATGACTGGATTCTAGCAATGCAAGAAGAGCTGAATCAATTCACCAGAAATGACGTATGGGATCTTGTTCCCAGACCAAAAGGATTCAACGTCATTGGAACAAGATGGGTGTTCAGAAATAAGCTGAACGAACAAGGTGAAGTTATCATAAACAAAGCACGACTGGTAGCACAAGGTTATAGTCATCAAGAGGGAATAGACTATACAGAAACCTTTGCTCCAGTCGCCAGGTTAGAATCTATCAGACTTTTAATTTCGTTTGCTGTTAATAAAGGCATCACTCTGTATCAGATGGATGTCAAGAGTGCATTCTTAAATGGATATATAGAAGAAGAGGTTTATGTGCACCAACCCCCTGGTTTTGAAAGTACAAAAAATCCAGAATATGTTTTCAAACTAAAGAAGTCACTATATGGTCTGAAACAAGCTCCCAGAGCTTAGTATGAAAGACTAAGTAACTTTCTGTTAGAAAATGAATTCACCAGAGGGAAGGTGGACACTACCTTATTCTGTAAGTCAGTTAAGAATGACATCTTAGTTTTCCAAATTTATGTTGATGATATTATTCTTGGATCTACTAATCCTTCTCTTGGAAGAAAATTTGCTAAGTGTATGCAGGCAGAATTTGAGATGAGCCTCATGGGAGAACTGAAATTCTTTCTGGGAATTCAGATCAATCAAAATCCAGAGGGAATTACATTCATCAGAGCAAATATGTCAGAGAACTTCTAAAGAAATTTGACCTCTCAGAATGTAAGTCATCAAAGATTCCAATGCATCCCACGTGCATTCTGGAAAGAGAAGAGGTAAGCAAAAAGGTAGAACAGAAGGTCTACAGAGGTATGATTGGTTCTCTCCTTTATCTGATGGCTTCAAGGCCTGATATCTTATTCAGCGTATGTATTTGTGCTAGATTCCAATTAGATCCTAGAGAATCTCACTTAACAGATGTTAAGAGAATTTTCAAGTATCTGAAAGGTACTACTAATCTGGGTCTATTTTATAGAAAATCTAGTGATTACAGCTTAGTAGGTTACTGCGATGCTGACTTTGCTGGAGACAGAGTAGAGCGTAAAAGTACTTCTGGAAGCTGCCAGTTTCTGGGAGAAAATTTGATCTCTTGGTCCAGCAAAGGCAATCCACAATTGCGCTATCAACAGCAGAAGCTGAGTACATAGCAGCAGCTGGATGCAGCACACAAATGCTCTGGATGAAAAGTCAGCTTGAAGACTTCCAGATTTTTGAGAGTAATATCCCTATACTCTGTGACAATACTTCTGCTATTTGCTTAAGTAAAAATCCTATTTTACATTCTAGGGCTAAGCATATAGAAATAAAACATCACTTCATTAGGGACTATATTCAGAAAGGAATTTTGAACTTAAAATTTATTGATACAGAACATCAATGGGTTGATATCTTCACTAAACCACTTTCTGAAGATAGGTTCAACTTCATTCTGAAAGATCTCAGCATGAAGCTCTGCCCATAGTGAAAATGTTTTAATTTTATATATTAACCTTCAGAATGTGTTTTGTTTTACTGTGAACTTCTGATCAATCTTCTTTCAGAAAGATAGACATGCAGATTGTATCAGATTCTATTCTTAAAGATCTGAGTGTTTCAGCTCAAGGATAGACGTGCTGCTCACTATATCAAACAAGTGTCATCCAATCATCAACAAATCTCTGAAGCAGAACACGCGTGCACACTTCTGAGAAGGCAAAACGCTGATTGGATGCATTGAGACACATGTCTGGTAACCGTTCCAAGTATCTTTCTCAAATCCCCCAAAATCAGCAAGCATTAAATGCGTGTAATCATGTTTTAAACTGCAATCATGAATTAATTCTATTTCTTAAAACCGTTTACGTTTTCAAAACACTTTTTGAAATCTATTTAAGCACATTAACATCATTCATTAAACTTTTACCGTCTCTTACAATCATCCAAAATATTTTCTGCATTTTCACTTGTGTGTTCATCCTTTTTCAAAAGAAACCCTTTCTCAAACTTTTTCTCAGAAAACCCCAGTGTGAACATGGCAACCTCTAGCACTGTTTCTGCAGGTTCTCAGAAGGAGGCTTCATCTGAACAATACCAAATTCCCTTCAGAACGCTCCTTACACCAGTGAAGAACTTGGAAGTTCTGTCTGAACTGATTGTTGATTTCACCAGTCTGAAAGAAAATGGATTCGATTTGACAGAAGAAATTAGGGCACAAGGATGGGAGAAGTACTTTGATAGGTTGGTGGGACCAACGATTCCTGTATTGGTCAAGGAATTCTGGATTCATGCGTCTTCATCAACACATCAAGTCACTTCCTATATCATGGGAAAGAAGATTGTGATCACTGAGGATCACATTGCAAGATTGATTGGATACACTGGTGGTGGTATCCGCTGTATCGACATGGCAGAAAGATGCTCAGATGTTGATGTCATTGCAAGAGAGATTTTCACCCATGGGGTTCCCAGCAGCAAAATCAGAGACTTGAAGGATCAGCACAGAATATGGGCGAAGATTATTCTGGGGTGCTTCAATCACAGGAAGCCCACAAGCTCTCCTGATTATATAAACATAGATCAGCAGTTTATGATCTATTTTATTAATCAGAAGGTAAAGATTAACTTGGCTCATCTTCTGTTTAATCACCTCAGGACCGGCGTCAAGGAGACAAGAGAAGAAGAAAGGACAAAAAGGGATTGGATACCCTTTGGCAGGTTAATATCATATATTCTAACTGAGAATAGGCTGATTGAACACCTTACAGAAGCACAGGAATTAAGCTCTATTGAACCTACTATTGGCAAGCCTCTGAATGCCAAGAATCTGAATAAAATGAAACTGATAGAGAATATCAGAAAGGAGCCCAGCGTCACTCCTCTTGCTGACATCACCAGCATAAGAGTCCCTCTGGACGACTTTCCAATATTCTCTGAGATTGACTCTAAACCAGTCATTGTTCTCAGATACTTGGACGCTTGCAAGGCTGATGGCACAGATCCCACTATAAACATTAAAGATCTGCACCAGCAAACTCCAGAAGTTTCTGTGAAGAAGACGAAGAAAAGAAAGGCTACTTCAGAAGGACCATCCCAGCAGACCCCTAAGAAGAGAGGTAATCTATCTGCTGTTAATGTTTTAAATTCTTCTGCTATTCCAACATCAATTCCAACCCCAGCTTCACATGAACTCCCAATCCCCATACCAACCATTGATGACACCGAACCAGAAGCTGACCCTTCTGAGTCACTAACTCTCAGGAGATCCCGCACCAAATCCCAAAATCCAAAACCCACAACATCAACAGAATCAGAACTTGACAAAGTTCTTTCTGAAATTGATCAACGTTCTTCCGCTCCCCTCTCAGAAAATCCAAACACTCAACCAGAAACTCCTCATTCACCACAACCAGCAACTACACTATCTCCAATACCAGAGGAACCAGAAATTCCACCTCCCTCTCCACAACCAGAAATTCCACCTCCCTCTCCTCAACCAGAACTTCATCCACCTTCACCTCAACCATCATCTCCACAACCTGAGTTTCAACACTCTGAAACTCCATCACCTGAACCTCAAACCCCTGAACCTCATTCACCTCAATCATCTGAACCTCAACCCTTGGCAATTCAACTGCCATGTGGTACAACTGTAAACATGGCCCAATTGCCATCCTCACCAGAAACTACCCCTCCGAATACTCCAAACAGTCCAATAATCATTTCTGATTCTCCCACTCCATCTCCCAAACAAAATACAGAAGACCACAGTAGGACCTTCATTGATTTAACAAGCCTTAACCGTCTTGCTGATCTTAAAAACAAAATAGCCATCCCCAAACCCAAACAACTAGATGTTGGTGCTGGCATTTTGAATTTTGAAACAGGCTTGCAAAATTGGATTGCTTCTCTAAAGCAGGTTTGTCCTGGAATGATTGATCCTGCCGCTTCATACCATCTCTGGACTCAATTCAGAAAGTGGGTACGCGCTGAAGGCCTAAAGCTGCAAGACATCAATTATGAACAGGCTCAACAGAACTTCAGCAAACTGCTGAAAGAAGTTGAAGGTCCAGTCATGAGTCACCTGCTGAAGGAGGAAGTGCTCTTTCTGGATAGTGAGCCATGGTCTGAAAAGCGTCCAGCTTCAAAAGTTCAGCAGACAGGAGATCAGACTAGTCAAGCAGAAGATGTTGCAGAAAGCTCTCAGAAGCATCCTATTTCTGACGTTTCTCAAGCTGCCTTGGACAGGCAGACTCTTGAAGAGCTGAAGCAGAATGATATTTGTCTGCAGAAAAGAATGGATGAGAATGATCAAAGGATGAAGGAAAGGATGGATGTGCAAGATGGCAAGATTGATACAGTTGTCAGCATGGTGCATCAGCAGAAGGAAACTGCTGATCAGATTAAGAACATGCTAGAAGCTCTGTTCACACGCTTTCCACCCCAACCTTAGTTTTTCATTCATGATGTTTTCATTGTTTTCTTTCCATGTTTTATGTACTCTCTTCTATGCTTTGAATTAAATATAACAATTTTTCTGCTCTGATCGTTTTAGCTTATATTACTTGCACTTTTTGATTGCTGACTAAAAGGGGGAGAAAAAGAATGATATTTTTCAATAACGGACTACTGAGACAAAAAGTCTCAAATATTCTAACACTCTGATATACTTGAATGTTTTTTTTTGCATAAGCCTACAGGTACAAGAAGTTAATCATCTCTGATACACTGAAGCTCTGATGTTCTGTTGTTCAAAGAAAGTCAATAAAGATCTGATCCTGAAGGACTCATGGAATCAAAAAGGGAAGTAATAAACTCAGGGAGAGTATCTCCGATCTAAACTCTGATATCTCTTTATCCCTTATCCTCTTATCTTTGATAACTTCCTATTTAATTCTGATACTCTTTACTATTTGGTTATCTCTGATACTTTTTGCGTTAATTTTCAATTGAAAAAATCTAGTTTTTGTCATCATCAAAAAGGGGGAGATTGTTAGAACAAAGTTTGAATCTACTACCCTAAGTTTAAGTTTTGATGATAACAAAATGCAAAGATATATTAATTGTATGATTCATGTAAGACATATATGCTACCTAAAAATTACATTCTGTTTTACAGAAACTCTGATGGGTATCAACAAGAGAATATCATCATCGGCATCAGAAGATGAAATATCAACATCAGCATCAGAGGATGTTATATCAGATGCCAGAATCAGAAGATCAACATGTGCTTACGCTGAAGCTTGATGAACAGATCTGCGCGTAACAATCTGAACTCTGATCAAGAAAACAACAATTCATCAGCATCTAGCAGCGTCAGAATAAGCCAAAGCCAGAACATGTTTTAGTGGCAACGGTACTGTGCATTCAAGACTATTTATTATCAACGACATTATTCCAGACAAAGATCTTCTTAATATGGAAATAATGTTATTGGCATTGAAACGGATTTACTGACTCCAATGTACCATTTTCCAATGCTATATAAACAAGTCAGTGAAGATTGAATTGGCTAATGCTCTACAACTATCTACACGCCAAAAGATATTCATCATCTTCCTCATTCTCAGTTTTCTAAA
The DNA here is from genome assembly GCA_948472305.1 of Vicia faba. NCBI lineage: Eukaryota > Viridiplantae > Streptophyta > Magnoliopsida > Fabales > Fabaceae > Vicia > Vicia faba. Next base: position 696,351,456 of record OX451738.1, on the reverse strand, counting down.
GCTCTCAAACTCTTTACTCAATTATTTTAGCACTCTAGTTCTCATAAGCTTAACGTGTGTAGTATCACAGTTGTGATAAACAGTTTTTGTAGAAAACATTCAACACACTTAGATTTCATTTATCTGTAAGAAAGTATTACCTTGAGAAACCGGTTTGTGGTTTGACTCAAGAAGGCTTTAGCAGTTGTTAAAGCAGTTGTAATATTCAGTTGAATATAGTGGATTAAGACCTCGTTGGAGAGAGGCGAAATCACCTTGACGGGTGGACTGGAGTAGTTTGAGATCAAACGAACCAGGATAAAAATACCGTGTCGACTGCAATTGATTTCAAGTTTTTACAATTCAACCCCCCTTCTTGTGTTTTTCACTTCTTCACACCCAAATACCATGTTCACTTCCTCCTCATATTCTGCCCTAGGCCTGATTATATGAATAACGCCCCCATCCATCATCTCCTGCAAATCAGCCTTTATCTTATCGCTCCCTTGTATATCAGTACTACAGATACCACAACTAGCATGGTCATGAGTATAGTAACTAAACTCACACAGGTCTACATGAATCTTCATGAAGTCTCCTCTGACCAAGTTGATATCATAAATCTGGAAGTCCCCTGGACAACCAGCAACCATGTTGACAGTATTTGTTCCTCCATGCTTTGGCAAAGGATTATATTTTACATTCAGTCTGACATCTTTGAAGGACAAAAGGCCAGATCTCACCATTTTCTGTACTTCTGATTTTAGAGGATAACATTTTTCCACATTGTGCCTAGTGCACCCTGATGGAAAGCGCACGTCTGATCTGCCTTATAGTACCAAGGCAAAGGTGATGGTATAATAGAGGGTGGCATAGTCTGGACCAACTTTTTCTGGATCAATGCTGGGAGTAACTCTGCATAACTCATGGGGATAGAGTCAAAAGGCTCTCTCCTCTAATTCTGCCCTTGATTTCCTTGAGGGGATGGTCTTTGATAAGCGACTCTAGTCGGAGCTGTATTAATAACTGGAGTTACTGAGCCAATCTGTTGATGGCACTGATGATTTCTTCTAGGATGATTAACCCTTCTCTCTTGAATAACAACATTTATCTCTCCTTCTTTCTTTTTAGAAAACTTGTATGATGGTTTCTTCACATTGCCAAAATTTTCACTTTTTGTTAAACGACCTTCTCTTACAGCTTCTTCCAAACGGACGCCCATTCCTACCAGCTCGGTAAAATCATTGGAATTCGAGAAGTACAAGGGAAAAACTTGCCCTCGTTCTCACTTAGTGATGTATGTGAGAAGAGTGTCTACTCATACCGATGATTAACTCCTATTGATTCATTTCTTTCAAGACAGTTTGACTGGTGTATCGTTGAAATGGTACACGAGCCTGGATAGTGCCAACATTTACTCTTTCAATGACTTGGGTGAAGCATTTATTAGACATTAAAAATACAATGTGGACATGGCGCCTGACCATGCTAAACTCAGGGCCATGGTCCAGAAGGACAATGAGTCATTTAAAGAATATGCACAAGGAAGGCGTGAAGTAGTCGTCCAGGTGATTCCTCCAATGGAATAAAAATAAATGACAAAGATTTTTCAGAAGACTCTAGGTGCATTCTATTATGAGATAATGGTGGCGAGTGCACCCAAACACAAATCATTCACATTTTTCCCAAACAGTTCTTTTCCTCTGAGGGCCTTCAACTCTTTTTGCATCTTATCAAATTGTCCTGGAAATCGTCCATTCGATCATAGACACCCAAGCTTTCACTTGGTGGGGGAATATGGAGATACACTTCATCATTAGCAAATGGTACAACATTCACTGAGGGAGGTGCAGCATAGTGAATATCATTTCAGGGAAAATGGGTAATATGCACCACGAGAGGTGCAGTAGCAACAACAGCCTGAACAAGTGGAGCAACTTGAGTATCTTGACTATTACCTTCTAGCATGAAGTTTTCTGGCATTCCTCACGGATATCCCTGAGGCATGCGATTTTGAACAACATCAACTGGAGTAGCAGAAATAGGAATTGTCTGAGCTTCGGAAGCAACCGTTGTATATTGAGGTTGAGCAAGTGGTGGCTGATTCTGAGCAGCCACCAAAGATTCCATCAGAGCAGATAGATTGGCCATACCAGCCTTCAGAATAGAAACTTCCTCATGCAGCTCGCGATTCTCTTGTTCTAGATTATCCATCTTCCTTCTGAAATTGGCCTGAGTATTATACTGATGAGATAGCTTGCTGAATGAAGTAAAGAAGCTCGGTAAGACATCTGGATATGAACAAAAATGCAAGAAGTATGTACAATATGATGCATGATATGAATGCACATGATTTATTTTGCTATTGTTTCAAGGAACTCATAGATTTATAGACAATTTGCAAATACCAAAGTACTAACACATTTGAAATACTTAAAATCTCATTATAATAATTTCAAAACGTATTACAACTTTTTGGTACAAGTTTCAATAATCTCAAGTACAAGAAGAAGATAAATTCTAAAACCCTATAAAAGAAGAGCTGATGGAGATCACTTTACACACTGATGTTTCCCTGTGAGTCTTGCAATCTGAGCCTTCAGCTGTTTATTCTCTTCTGCAAACCTATCGACGACCTCTTTCCAATCACCAAAGTCGGGAAGTGAGCAACTGGGTATGGATTGATCCCTAGAGGAAAATAAATCCTCTTGCCTCTCCAACGCCTCTACAACATGACTCTCAAGAATCTCGATCAAATCATCTTTCTCTTTCAGGTCTGCTTGGTAAGAAACCTCTAAAGTATGACACTTATTCTTCTAAGCTTCCTTTTCCTGGTGTATCCTGACTAAAGCAAGTTGAAGCTCTTCCACATCATCTAATAGGGGAGGAGTAGTCTTCACAAACATATCAGACATGGGTGCTTCACAGGAATACGACATCTTCAACTAGATGGCTCTTGCTTGTACCCACTGAAGATAAGGCTCCAAAGAAACAACCCCTCTAGATCCCAAGTCCTTTCTACCCTTCCTATGAATATAACACAAAGCCTTTGCAATCTGCTCCTTAGCTTCCTTATGAACTTCTCCCTCTTTAAGGAAGAAACCACTCAAATGAATACTATTTGGCTTATCCCTCATTGGATATCCAAGTTGTCATCGTGCAAGAACATGGTTGTAGTTAATTCCTCCCTTTGTACCAAGAAAAGGTACATTGGGGAAACCACCACAACTGTCGACAATCTCTACATCATGGTAAGCTTGATGATACCAAACAATATGTGAATGAGTGAGGGCCATAATCTTCAGAGCCCAACGAGGTTCCTTCCTGACATCCAGAAAGCATCAGATCGAAGCAAGTGAGAAATAAACCATTGATACAACAAAGGTGTGCAACAAATGATCATCCCTCCATGATAAGAATCCCGAAGATAAATAGAGTAATAAGCATCACCCAGTAATGTAGGAACTGGGTTTCCATTCATAAATATTCTGATGGCATTGATATCCAAAAAATTGTTTACATTAAGGAATAAGAATAATCCATAAGCAAGTAGAGCAAAGATAGCCTCAAAAGTAACCGTACTCTTTATCTTGGGAAAGTAGAGAGCTTTCTCCAATAAGAACTGAGCTGGTAGTCCTCTAATCCCTCCTTTGGAAATCATGTGGGCTTCAACCTCAGTATTCCCCAAGTGGATCAAAGCAGCAATCTCATTGGATTTTGGCTCCCCCTCCAAACCAGTAAAAGGAACACAATCGGTAATAGGTAAACCTAGCAGATAATAATACTCCTCTAATGTAGGAATCAACTGGTAATCAAGGAAAGTAAAGCATCGGTACACCGAATCATAGAACTGGACTAAAGTCGAGAGAATAGCCTCCTTCATCCTGAGCTTCATAAGAGAAATTATGGACCCATACTTCCTTCGAAAATCTGTAGAACTCTCGATCTCAGGAATCTGACTTATCAAATCACCTATCTTGGGATCTTTGAAACTGTACTTCCCAGTCTTTCTTTTTCTGGAATCCATAGTCAAAAAGTACCTGAGATATTCACAAAGAGTCAACTTTTATGTCCCTTGAAACAAAATGTCTTTAGAAAATGCTAATGGGTGCATGAATGCATGATGCAACAATCACACACAAGATCACAAACATAGGGTTCATAGGTTCAACGTCACGAGCATGAGGTCGAAGGTACTACCCATAAGGTATGATCTAAAATTTATCACCTGCCGAACAAGGTTCTAAGAGGTTCCCAGAGTCTACATCCTTCCTTCAGATATTACCAACTTCCCGATTGACTCGATAATTAGCAATATTCTCTAGAAAAACTCGTCCGAGCACAGTATCGCGTGATAACCATTTCCATATTACTCCGTCATAGCTTCCGCACTACACCTAAAAGGCCAAGATAGGTTAAAGGTCATGCGGTCCTCAGTTTCAGCAGGCTCCAATGTCGAAAGCAGCAAGTCTTCCCGATTACTCGATAAGCGACACTACAGTCAGAGGGGCCTCCACAGAGTGGGGGATATCATGCCTCCTTTTTTGGGATTATCCCTCCTAGTTAACATCACATAGCACCCTCAAAATCAGGAAAATCCATAAAAACATATATACAACACATAATATACAACAAATAATAGCACATATATAGATAAGCAAACATAGGCGCAACCCACTTAAGGATGGACCAACAATAGGTCAATCTTTCCCCAGTGAAGTCGCCATTTTTTCTGTAGCGGTAGAAATGTTGAGACTAAGTCATTGGATTGACTTAACTCGCACCAATCAAAATAAAAATCGCCATCGTGCTTTATTTTTTCCAAAGGAATGGGAAAAGGGTGAATCTTCCAAAAGAGGGGGAGAGAATCTATGTTTGGGGGTTGGTTATGCAAAGGGAAGTTATTAGAACCCTAAACATCTACGGTACTCCATAGGAACCTCTTTGAAAATATGTGTATTTTAGCTATAAAAGTTGTATACAAAAATAGATTGTGGGGATGAGAAAAGAAATGTTTTTTTTACAATTTTTGCACCTGCGCGGTTGCGAACCTTTATTTCCTACGTACCATCTTCTGTGCAATAGGGGATTAGGGTACTCGTAGTTCACCTTTAAAAAATTTAAAATGACAAATGTGTTGGTTAATTTTAAGAGACGAGACATCATCGTCTTATCCGAGTGGAAAAACATACTTACTACCCACGATTATGAGGAAGAAGAATTTGCATCATCTCAAAGTGGAGGATATGGCTTGGATTTTGAAATCAACAAAGCCTCGCTCAACACTCAAGTGGAAAATATCTCACTTCAATACATATTGTAGAAGTATAGTAGCTCGCATCATTACAAGGATTGAAAAGAGTATAATCTTTTGAGAAAAGTTTTAAATAAAAAAGGCCAAAGTGGAAAAATGGTTTGAATGAGATTGATTTACTTTTAGTCTGCTCACAAAAATGTCAAGGTATTATTAAGTTGATTAATGTTTGATTAAGAAATTGTTTTGAAAATGCATGGACCTAAGTCCAATTTTATTATGAAAGTAGTTCAAGTTTAGAAACAAGAAGAGTTTTCAAAAAGGAGGGAGAAGATTTTTGAAATTAAAGAAGATGGGTGGAGATGAAGGGACTAACCTAAAGCATAAGGTAAAAACTAAGGAAAAGAACTATCTAACCAACAAGAAGCTAACACTTGATACAATGAGTCAATGTAGAATTCACATCCTTTTGATTTAAACCAAACAAATAAAAGTAATTGACCTCTTAAGAAAACCAAGCTTAATTTGCATTAAATTGGGCAGAGTAATAGCTGTATTCAGATGAATTCCAGATGACAGACAAAGCATGTAAGCTCAATAACCTACACACAAAACAAACAAACAATCCAATGTCTTGGGACAAACCCCAAGAACTCCAGACAAAAATAATAATTGAGGTCACAAGGTCTCAAAGATAGGTCAAAGTTTCTAATCCTAAGTCTAAGAAGTCCACAATCTCCATAAATTCCAAGGATAGTAACCAAGTAGTCCAAATGACATTAAATGTTTTTATAGTTCAAGTTGATTATTAAGTATATTCAAAAAGAAGTGAAAAGCTCAAGTGAGTAAAATGAAAATGGAATTAAAGTAAATGCTCTAATGAGCAAAGATGAAAATAGAATGAAATGTAAAATGCTAAAGTAAATGGTGCGTAAAGTAAAAGCATGAAGTAAAGGCACAAAATAAAGTCAATTGTTATAAATTTAGGGTTAGTTGAATGACCACCTTGAAACTTGCATTTGAAACTCATTAGAGGATTGTTAAAATTAAAACCTCTCAACAACAAGTTTCATTTGCTTTTTTTCAAGTATATCATCTATTTAACATTCTCAATGCAACATTAAATGATCAATGATGTTTAAGTGATTCACATTGACCAATGTTTATGAAGATTCATTAGAGGATTGATAAGACCAAAGCCTCCTAACAACAAATCTAAAATTTATTGGATCAAAGGATTCAAATTAACATACTTGGGCTTACAAACATGTGTTTGGGCCACGAATGATCATTTCTCGAATCGGGACAAAATTTAGTGCTATATTAAGCAATCGTAAATGGACTTATATATAAGTCACACCTATTTTAAGGCCGGTCAATAGCATTCTATGCACCATATGTTTTGAGAAATGATATGTAAATTATTCTCCAATGACATTTAGTACAATAAAGAAGGGGATAAGATGAAGAGGGATGGGGTAAGAATTAAACCACATTTGAACCAAAAATTTAATCAAACTATTATTAAAATCATTCATCCATTTTTTGTGGAGTAAACTCAACACCATGGATCCAATGATGTTAATAAAGCTCATGATCAAAATTTCATAGTCCAAGATCAGCAAGAATATATTCACAATAAAATTGTATTTAATAATAAAGAAAAAAGATTTTTAAAATGGTTTTAAAATAAAAATAAAAGGAGAAAATAGAAACTATATTCAAAACATTCATGAAAAATTAAATAAGACCATAGAAAAATCAAAAATGAGTTTAAACATTTATATAAAATTTTGGTGATTTTTTAAAGTCAGAAACTATTTTTAAACTAATTAAAATTGCTCTAATAAGTGGAAAAAAAGATTAAAAAATAGTATAATACAAAATAAAATTCTAAAAAAAATTTAGAAGGTCCAAAATAATGGAAATGATGTTGATGAATTTTTTCAGAATTTAAAAATGCTAAAAAGTATTTTTTAAATAATTAAAAACAAACCAAAACAAAGAAAAATTATAAAAAATACCAAATCTAAAAATAAAATTATGAAAAACTAAAATTCCAAAAGAGAATATTTGAATATACTTTTGTAAATTTTTTCATAATTTTTGAATTAGAAATGAATTTTGTATGAATTTTGGAAGTTTAAAACAATTAATATATAAAAATAATAAATAAAAAATAAAGTAAAAAAACGTGGACCAATGGATAAGAGTTAAAACGCGTTATTAAGCTAATCCAATGAATTAGACGCATTGTGCATATCATGGTCTTTAGTGAATAAAGCATGGAATCATTAATTAAATCAGATTTTGAAAAAAAGCGTGACATGCTTTCATTGGTTGATAGATGACATGTTGGTCATCTTCAACCTCCATCCACGAGATATGCATGTCCATGAAATTGTAAAATTAAAACATGAGACCGGTACCATTCGCTTCGCCTTTCAAGACGATTCCAATGGTACCCTCGCGAAAAATTTATATAAGTTGTAACTCAGTCATTTTGGAAGAGAAGTTTTGAAAAGGGATTTGAAATTTCATGGCCAAAACAAACTTCCAGTTAAAAGCAAGTGGTTGCGACTAGAATCAGGATGATGAGAGCTTCATAACAGTATCAAATTTTGGGAGAATTGGTGAAGGAATCTACCTATTGAAGTTAAGTTGCAGTGCTCTGAAACTTTACTTGGCTAGCACGATTTAGGGAGGCTTAGAACTTAATTATTCTTCTATTATCTTCAGTGAGGTTCAAGGAGGGTGAATTGACAAATAAAATGGATTGAGAAAGGTTGTAAGAGCAAATTCGAAATTGCAAAAAATTGAGTTCAAGAGGGAATTTGGCAGGGTGATTCTGGCTCTCTAAGCTTGATAAAATGAATGATGTATGGTCCTCTATTTATAGGGAAGCTGATTGAATGCTCAAGCGTGTGGAATGATGGGATTTAGAGGGAAATCGTGCAAAGTTGAAAACAACAAAAGTGTAACTTTTATTTTGATCAAAACTCATCCAAACTTGCGTTTCAATGTGCTAATCACTTCTGGAAATTCATTAAACATGATTAGAAGCAAAAGCACGTAGAAAACTTGTGTTTAAAAGCCAAATCAAGGATTTTAAATTGTTACTTGAGTTGAAACTTCAGTTTCAAGGTACCACTTTTGAACCAATGGAATTTTCATCTCAAGGAATCTTAAGACATGATCCTTGAAGCTTTAGAAAGATGAGATCACAAGCTTTATAATGTGAAAAGAATGGAATCAAATGGATGTCTGAGCTGAAAGTTGCAATGAGTCAAAGTTGAGAAAAAGAGGTTGACTTTCTATACTTATAAAATTTCGAAGTTTTTCTTCAAAAATGTCCTATAATGTCTTGCATCCAAACAGGGTCTTCCATTTGAAATTTGCTCTTGACTAAAAATGATGGCATGAAGTAGATCTCTTGAATGGAATTTTGAGACTTGAACCGTTCAAAATCTACAAAAATTGAGAAAGTTATGACTTGTTAAAGTTGGCAAAAATGCACAAGATGACCTATAATCTTTTGCATCCTTAGGGCATCTTCTATCCATTTTCACACTTTGCACTTAAAATAAGGGATGACTTTCAAATTATTAAAATTAATGTGGAAAAAGAATGGGCTCAAGGAGATAAAAATTGACCAAGTTATGGTTCTTTGAAGTCACATAAGGTAAATTGATGGTTCATCTAGAGGACTTGTAATCTTTCTTCATCATCAAGTATCTTTCACACAAAATTTCTTTGTAACTTTTGAAATGATTTATTGATAACACTTTAAAGAGAAGCGTTTCTTTGGAATCACTCAAAAATACCAAAAGATGAGTAAGATATACCCCCTTTGAAGTTCAAAATCCTAGCTCCTAGAGCAACAAAATGCCTTGAGAACCCTTTTCAATTTTGACAAACCTTCTAGCACAAATATTTTTGTCATGTAAATAGAAGTTATTGAGGATTATAATGAGGAACCATAGCAACCATAACCACTTCCAAACATTGTTAATTGAGGAAAATATGTACTTGTGATCAAGAAATCAAGAGTTTTTCCAACTAGGTCAAACTTCTTTAATCAAACCTTGTACCTTTTAACTATATTTGACAACTTGAGGCATGATGAATCATAATAGACTTTTTTATGATATTACTTCAAAACATATTCAATGATGAGGCTTGAATCTCAATGAAGCTTTTGTTGAAGAAGGCGTGGAAATAGACTTATGAACCTGTAGATCAACTTGATGGAAAGTTTTGTGCTCTCACCTATAACATAATAAATTAGGGAAACATTCATTGTATTTATTAGCTAGAAGTTAATCAAAACCAAACATATATGATCACAAAAAATACAAGTCAAGGTGCTTGGTGATTCCCCATGAGTAAAGCCAAAGATAAGGAGAGGAACCAAACCCTAGTGTGTGATCTTGTTGCATTTTGATGGTATGAAATAATGGAGGAATATTAGGGGCAAAAATTGGGGTATAACAGCTGCCCTTATTTAAGTGTCTTCTATCCGGAGATGCGAAGGTTAAAACCTTTGTGCCCTTATTTACGTCGACATATCTTGTAGGGGTAACCGAACATTGATAGAACTTTTGGTACTGTGCTTCCTGATGTTCCCCAACTTCACCATTTCTGAACATAATTCCTGAAAGGTCAGGTTCTCCTCTTTGGTTTTGGATTCTTCGAGACATAATGAGACACAAAGATGGTGGATAATTTAGGTTTCGAAAATTACAGAATGAGAGGTTGTGGTTTTTGGTTTTTGTTTCACAAGTGTTTAAATAGGAGAAGAATATAGATGTCAGGGAGCGGGTGATAATGCGGTTTAATGGAAATTTTGAAAATGGAGGAAGTGGGACGGTCAGGGGTGATGAACAGGGGGAGTGGGTTTTAATGGGGTTTTAGTGAAAGTGGAAGATGATGAAAGAAAAAACGAAATGGGTATCTGTAATAAACAAATACAAATAGGATTTACTTTGTGCCGAGGGGCACAAAGTGTGTTCCGGGCGACACACTTTGTACAGGCCTGGCGATTGTCACGATATGTGTGGCGAGCGACACAGTGCTAAAAGCCAGAATTTCCAAAATGTTATTTTTTTTACTAAAGAGTGATATGGTTTAGGCACATACATAGACATTTATATCAGTATGTATATAATAATTTGTGTAACATTAAAACATTGCATACATGTAGATGTAAATATTAGAAACAATGCCAAATATTTTAACTGAATCTAGAAATTTTGAGTATTCCAAACAATATGTTGAAGAAAAATAGAAAGTAAATAGAAACAATAAAATATAGTCTAGAAAGGAAAAATAGAAAACAAGAAATCTATTCTAGAAAGCAAGGAAATCCTAAATTGGTTGTCCTCCCCCCACTCTAATATAAAAAGTGTCCTCACTATTTTAATGTGAGAGTTGGAAAAATGCAGAACGTCTAGAAACAGCACCCACTATTATTAGTATTCTGAGAAGAGGAGTATATATTTTGAAATATGTGATCCACCTGCTCCGTCACTAAATCCATAAAACCATGAAACTCAATGTGTAATTTAGTGAATTCTTCTCTCAAGCAATTTAGCTCATTTTGTAAAGCAAGGATGGAAGTAGCTTGATCAACAGAGGGAAGTGCAGAGACAACTGGAGCAACATAGGAACATGAAGGGGTGGGTTGGTTGGTGGATGGGAAATTTTGATAAAATAGAGGTGTTTCAGGATCTGTTTCAGGATCAGAGAGAAAGGAATCATTGTGATCATAGATCTGTGGTGTCTCAGGAGAAGCTAGAGGTGAAACTTGTTGTACTTCCAAATCAAATCGCTAGTTGTTTCGGTCATGAATACTAGTTCTGGGATTTGGAAAGGTGAAAAGTTGCATAACCTGGTTGTTAATGAGAAGTTCAAATTTTCTAGGGCCTAGGTATCTAATAATGCCATTGTTGAAACAGAATTGTATATTCATGGGTTGAAATCCATCCAGGGGTGGAGTATGAGAAGTGGTTGTCGCATTCCAATAGCATTGGCTATCATGGTCATTAAGCCTCCTACTAAGATAGGGTGTGAGCAAGGATCTTATGGAAATAATGGATAACAGGGTAATGGACATTCTTAGAAAACATGTTATTAGGCTTAAGGTTTCTATCTCCGGTTATGCTATCCCAAAAATATCCAAGTTCAAGGTCCAAAAGAAGGTCTTCTTTGGTACTAGCAAAGACATGTGGGCCACTAGGAAATCCTAACATATTAGAAAGCTCGCGGTTATTATACTGGTATTAAATACCGAACATTCTAAAGGTAGTTAGGCCTCGGTTAAACCCTAATCCATGGTTAGGAAAAAGGTGAGTAAGCTCAGGAATTCTAAGGCCAACCTACAATAAGAACTAAATCTCCTTCTCAAGGGATAAGTATCCAAACCTATTTGAATCAGAAAAAACATCACACTATCCTTAATACCTAATATGGTCATGGTAGGGCCATCAGGGTAGAAAGTCAGTGCCATCTCTCTTGCAGCCAGTGCCTCAAAACGCCTCCTTTAGGCTCTCCTCTGAAAGCAATTCCCATTGTGTCAACTTCTTGCATCGTTAGTTAGTTCGGTTAGCTAAAATTAAGTTAACCTGTAAGTAAGTTGACAGTTAGAATCAAGTTAGTAGTGGTTAACATTAGAGAATAATACTGCATAAATTTTATGAAAAGAAAAAGAATGATAAGTAAGAAAATGTAAAGACTAAAATTAGTAAATCAAAATAAAAGACTAGAAAGTGGAGTGTCACCCACCAAGCGCTTTGTTTTATTTCGTAAGCTCGAAATAATTTTAATAGGTGATTAAATATGGGAGTGAGCAGGTTACTCGCAAGATGGAAACTAGCAGAATAGTCTCTGTTATCGATACAGTGGTAGTGCTTCAAGCACTGCCCATTTACGATAAACGGTTCACTAGATTTTCCTTTAACTTTAATAGCTTCACTTGGAAAAAACTTAGTTTTTTCAAACGGACCGGACCACCTAGAACAAAGTTTTCCTGGGAACATTTTAAATCTAGAATTAAACAGGAGCACTACGTCACCCTCATTGTACTTTTTCCTAGATATGCGCTTGTCGTGCAAAAAAAAATTTCTTTCTTAATAAATCTTGGCATTTTCGTATGCATCTAGTCTAAGCTCTTCTAAGTCATGGATATCTAAGATTCTCTTTTCGCCTGCGTTAGTGTAACTTAAATTAAGTGTTTTGATTGCCCAATAAGCTTTATGCTCAAGTTCTACTGGCAGATGACACGATTTTCAAATAAACTAGTTTGAATGGTGTGTCTTCTATAGGTGTCTTATAGGTTGTTCTATATGCCCACAACGCCTCGTGTAATTTGGATGACCAATCTTTCCTAAAAGTGGCAACTATTTTTTCTAAGATTTGCTTAATCTCTCTGTTGGAGACCTCTACTTGCTCACTTGTTTTGGGGTGATCGGGTGTTGCTACACGGTGTCGGACTCCATATTTCACTAATAGTTTTTCAAAAAAATTTGAAATGAAATGAGAGCCACCATCACTGATGACAAGTCTTGTCACACCGAATCTAGGAAAAATTATATTTTTAAAGAGCTTGATTACTACTCGTGCATCATTTGTTGGGGAAGCTACGGCCCGATCTATTTTGATATGTAATCTATAACAACGAGTATGTATTTATTGCCCAAAGAGGATGGGAAAGGTCCCATGAAATCAATTCCCTACACGTCAAAGACTTCTACCTCTAAAAAGCCTTTTTGAGGCATCTCGATGTGTCTGGAGATGATGCCACTACGTTGGCACCGGTCGCAACTTATGACTGAAATATATACTTCTTTCCATAGTTTAGGCCAATAGAGGCCAGCTTGTAAGATCTTAGTGCAAGTCTTTGAAGTGCTTGCATATCCACTATAGGAAGCAGCATGACAATGGGAAATTATATTTTATATTTCATCTTCAAGGACACATCGAAGGAAAATACCATTGGTGCCTCTCTTGAAAAGCATACGCACATCCCAATAATATTGTTTAAGATCAAGGACGAACTTCTTCTTTTGTTGATAGGTTAGATCCAGAATAAGCACTCCAGCGGCCAAGTAGTTGATAAAGTCGACATACCACGATAATGTGGTTTTAGTGTAGACTGCTTCCACGAATTCATTTATCTTGGTATTATAAGTTACGGGGCATTTAATTGTCCAACTGGTCTATGATTAATTCGTCATGTAAATCATCAGTGGTAGGCACTTGTTCAAGCTTAATGCCTTCCATTCAAGATAAGTGATCAGCTACTAAATTTTTAGTGCCTTTTTTGTCTTTGATTTCTAAATCAATATCTTGTAGGAGTAAGATATACCTGAGTAATCTTGGTCTGGTGTCCTTTTTTCTTAATATGTATCTAATTGCAGCATGATTGGTATAGATAATTATCTTTTCTCCTACTAGGTAAGAACGTAATTTATCTAGGGCGAACACGACAGCTAAAAGTTCCTTTTCAGTGGTGGCGTAGTTCATCTATATAGAATCTAAGGCTCTACTAGCATAATAAATCACATGAAGCTTTTTATCCTTTCTTTGTCCTAAAAATGCGCCTAAGGCATAGTCACTAGTGCCACACATGATTTCAAACGGTAATCTCCAATCAAGTGGTTGCATAATAGATGCAGTAATAAGAGCTATTTTTAATTGTTCGAATTCTTTTAAGCATTTTCCATCGAAATTGATTTCAGTTTCTTTCATTAATAGGCCAGTTAGCAATTTGGTAATTTTATAGAAATCTTTAATGAGTCTCGGTAGAAACCGGTGTGTCCTAAGAAACTTCATATTTCTCTTACGGTTTTCAGAGGTTGAAGGTTTTCTATAACTTCTATTTTCGCTTTATCAATTTAAATCCCTTTTTCGTACAGTGTTGTACCCCAAAATTTTCCCTCCCATTATTCAAGACAAATTATTTCAATAGGTCTCCCCATGCTCCTAGGGTTCTCAACTGCTCAAGGCTACTCAAATGTTGACCAGACAAACCCTCCTCCTAAGCAGTTGACCTACAACTAGGGTTTTGCTTCTCTTAAGGAAAATTACTTCTAATGCCTCAAGTGGAATTCATGGTTTCTCATATGTCTCAAAGAATCATCATGTTAAATTCCAAGCCTTGCAGCATAAGTTTGCTCAGTCAATTAGTTAGATGATTGAAAATCAACTATATTGGGCAAAAAGTCAAATTTGACCAATTTATAGTCAAACTTCAATATTTTTGGTCAACATAAACATTTTGAAGTCACATTTATCATTTTATCAAGGGTTAATCATGACTCATCAAGAAAACTCAAGATTCATCAAAAGTCAAAAGTTACTAAATTAGGGTTTCCTTAAGGAAAAATCAAATGAACTTTGGTCAAGCATAACTTTCACATACTTTCTCAGAAATTTATCAACCAAAACTCATTTTTAAGGAAATTCAATTCTATACAACTTTGTCTCTCTAAGATCAAGGCCAAAAATGCTTCATTTGAGAGATATGGGCCAAAACATTACAGGTCATTTTAAAAGTCAACAAAAAGACACTTTTTGTCAAATCAATTTACATCAAGATAAACTCTTGAATGAAAAAATGACAACCATGAAGATTGTAGGGGACTTCTTGAGTTTTCCAAAAAGTCCAAGATCATCTTCATATGATAAAAATTGGGTGAGATATGATTTGTGCAAGTTGGGAAATTTTGAGAAAATGCATGAAGATCAATGTGAGCAAACTTGAAATTTTGGGATAATGGGCCTATCTTTTCAAGTCTAAAAATGTTCATGACACCTTAGAGGATCTCTAAGCCCATACATGCATCATATTAATTTTTATTTCATTTATTTTGATTTTTATTCATTTAAATTCAAAATTAAATCAAATAAATATTAAATAAATTTATAAGGCATAAAAGGCTTGTGATCTAAATCTTTTGGAGGCCCAAGATCATGCTACAAACCGTGTAGACATATTTGAGAACCAAATATTCATGGTTTTGTATTATTTCAATCTATTTTAAAACAAAATCAAAAGATATGTTTTACATGATGTCCAAGCCCACCTCTTAACCTAATATTTTCTCCTATAAGTACACTGCATATTTAGACCAAAAGGGACACGAAAAATTGCTCAAGAAACAAGGGTTTTGAGATCAAAATTTTTAAGTAAGAGGTTGAATTCGAAATCCAACTTTCATCCATCATCAAGGTTAGGTGACCATCCAAATCGATTCACGAGGTATCATAGAGTAAGTTTTGGTCATTCTTGATGGTCAAAGGTGCCTGAAACATGCATTCCAAGCATCGACTATTTTGCATATTTTGTGAAATTCATATTTTGAGTTTTATGATGCTCTGATTTAAACTAACAATTTCAATATGTCCCTGAGACAAAATAGTGCAGGTTTCACCCCTTTCATGAGGCCCATGATGCCAAAACACTCCATCACCATTATTACACTATTTTGCTTTGTTTTGTTCGTATCTCATTGTACATGTCGAATTAGCCAAAAATAATGCCACAATTGGATTCACAAGGGTTGAATTAGGGAGACCGGTCCTTCTTGATCTCTAACGCACGTTATTTTTGCAAGCGAAAAAATGATCTCACCGGAGAAGACGACTAGAGCTAGGGCTACGGTGCTTCTCTTGTCCACTGGTTTATAATATATTTGTTGGTTTGTATTGTATAAAAGAATTGAAGTGCAACGCAGTTGGTTAAAGCGAAGGCATGTAACGTGAAGGGCGTGGGTTTGATCCCTGCGTCTTGCAATGTTATTTTTTGTTATTTTTCAAACTAACGCGCCTGTTTAAAATATATTATCCAAGTTCTATTTCCAAACACCAACAGACGCTTGGCCTAGTGGCGAGCAATGCAGTTTGTGAAGCCAAGGACGTGGGTTCAACACTCACCCCATGCAAATCATTTTTCCCCATTTTTGTTTAACCTAGTTTATTTTCTTTTTCTTTTCTAACCTTAAATATTTTAATTAATCATTAAACTAACCTAATTTTTTCCTTAAGACTAATAAAATTGGATTAGGTTTTTATTTATTAATATTTAATATTCTTGATTTATTTAATTAATTAATTAATTAATCAACCTTTTTTTCTTAAATATTAAAGTCAATTAGAATTTAGGTTTTATTAATTATTTTCTACAAATCATAAAACATTTAAACATTCTTATTTCTATATTTCTTCTTTCATAGATCAAATGTATAGGACGCACTCTCCATTGTAATAGCGTAGACTTATTTTCCACTTATTTTTCTTATTATGTAACTGCTCACAGGATGTAATAGCTTAGGTTTAATTTTCCGCTTTTTTATATTCCGCACTTTATTTTTCTGTATATATTTAAATGCTAGTAACTAGAGTTTGCATGGCAAGACTAATTATTGAATCTAGAAAACCCTAATTCTCAAGATAAATAACTGAAAACAAACACTCTTCACACTTGCACCTTTAGGGTAACCTCTCTTGTTGCCTTACAAAATATTAGTCACGTCCCTCGAAAGTGGGGATACTTTAGCAAAAGACCCTTGATCAAATCATCATGTCCCTTTCGAATAAATATCTTAATCCCTCGATGTCCCTTCGAGTTGCCTACAAAAGGATCTAGCCCCTCCAATTTTCCTATAAAATGATGATAGTCCCTTTGATACAATTGCCAAAGTATCCTTACTTGTTGCCTTCGATGACCATGCGATGACCCTACACCTATCCCTTCACATCCAATAGATAGGGATACCTACCAACTAATGGTATGGGTAGTGCTATCTCTATAGGAGAAGGAAAATAATAAGAAAGACTTTAGTGGATAAGAAACTCTTAATTTCTTGCTCACAAGTTTTCTCAAAACTTTTATTCACACTACACTTTTAAACAAATATTTTCAAAAATAACACTTTATATAAATTCTTGAGGAATGATACAAAAATCATTACAAAGTTATCCTAAAATAGGCGATTTCAAAATATATTCAAAAGTGAGCTAAGAAATTAAGAGCCCGTTTATAACTATAGATGAAAAGGGTGTTAATACCTTCCCTTTTCATATCTTACACCCCCCCTTCCACCATACTCAATCTATCAAAGGTCTTTCCTGTTCTTTTCACCTCTCCTAAATATTGGATAAAATAAAAGTGGGTGGCGACTCTAGTTATCCGCACATTTGGATAAAACCAAAAAAGGTCAGTTCTCCCACCGTATTACAGACACTATATGTCCAAGTATGATTCCTTGTCGAACCATGACATGGCATTTTTCCCAATTTAATATGAGATTAACTTGTATGCATTGTTTAAGTGCCATTTCTAAGTTCGATAAGCATCCTTCAAAACATTTCCCACAGACAGAGAAATTTTCCATAAATACTTCCATGATGCCATCTATAAAATTAGCGAAAATTGATATCATGCACCTTTGGAATGTTGCGGGTGCGTTGCATAGTCCAAATGACATTTGTCTATAGGCAAGTGTACCATAAGGACAATTGCATTTAGTCTTTTCTTGGTCTTCGGGTGTATAGGGATTTGGAAAAATCTCGAATAACCATCTAAATAGCAGAAATGGGAGTTCTTAGCAAGTCATTCGAGCATTAGATCAATGAAAGGTAAAGGAAAATGATCTTTTCGAGTGGCTTTGTTTAATTTCCTATACTCAATTCACATTATCCATCTTGCATTTGAGTATGTTGTGCTACATATTCTCCTTTTGCATTGCTGACAACTGTAACACCTCCCTTCTTTTGTACAACATGTACCGGGCTAACCCATTTACTGTCAGATATCGGGTATATGATTCATGCTTCTAATAAATTTTGTACTTCTTTCTTTACTACATCACTCATAATTGGATTTCTTCTTCTCTGATGTTCTCTCGAGGTCCTGCAGTCTTCCTCAAGCATAATGTGATGCATGCAAATCAAGGGGCTTATTCCTTTTAGATCATAGATGTTATAGCCTAAAGCAGTCGGGTATTTCCTTGGGACATGTAATAATTTTTCTATTTCTATCTGTCCTAAATCTGCATTGACTATGACAGGTTGTTCAAGTTCTGTATCTAGGAATTCATACCTTGGATCTTTTGGTAATGTTTTAAGTTCGACAACTTGTTTCCTCAGGCAAGGCATAAGGTCAGGAGTTAGCACGAAAAATTCATTTAGATGGTCATCTTTGTATTCATCACACCAATTATCGTCTCCAAGGATGGGAGGTATTGGAAATTTTAAAGCTTCTGAATATTTGGTCTGTTGTTTCTCCATTTCTTTAATGCACTCACCAACCTCAAATGTGAGTTTACCTCTTTTTACATCTATGATGGCTCCGGAGGTGGCGAGGAATCGTCTTCCTAATATATTAGGGATGTTGGAGTCTTCCTTTATATCCATAATAATAAAATTAGTGGGGATATAGAATTGTACAATACGTACAAGAACATTTTCAAGCATTCCTAAAGGAAACTCACTGAATGATCAGCTAGTTGTACAAATATTCTTGTTTATCGCAATTCTCCCATATTTAGCCTTTTTTCAGATTAATAAAGGCACTATACTAATACTGGCTCCTAAGTCACATAGAGCATTATCTATGACGAATTTTCCGATTACACATGGTATGGAAAACTACTAGGGTCTTTCAGCTTAGGGGCATGTTGTTTTTTATTATAGCGTTACACTCTACAGTAAGCATAACGATTTCATTTTCCTCGGGATTTTTCTTATTGTATAAGATTTCTTTAAGGAACTTGGCATAGGAGGGAATTTGTGTGATGGCTTCTGTAAAAGGTATAGTGATATTCAGTTCTTTTAGAAGTTCAACAAATTTCTTAAATTGCCCTATATTTTTAGATTTAGCTAACCGTTAAGGGTATGGTATTAGTGGTTTGTATGGTGGTAGAGGTACATAGGGTTTTCCTCTCTCTTTTTCCTCTACATTTTCATCTCTTTCTCATCTTATTTTGCTTTGTCTTCCTTCCCAGTTGGTTTACTAGTACTCAGGTACATGGCTGGATTTTTGGTTCTTGGGTCAGTTTGTCCATCTACTTCCGTTCCACTCCGAAGTATTATAGCATTAGCATGACCTTTCGGATTTGGTTGTGGTTGGCCAGGAAAAGTGCTAGATGGAGCAGCTGTAACTGCTTGCTGTTGAGCCACTTGAGAGATTTGCGTTTCAAGCATTTTATTATGAGTGGATAGGTCGTCAACCTTGTTTGATAGTTTCTTTAGTTGTTCACTAGTGTGTATGTTTTGATTTAGAAAATATTTGTTTTGTTGAGCTTGAGTGACTACGATGTTTTCTATCATGATCTCTATATTATATTTCCGAGGAACATTTGGAGCAGTTTAGGCGGCTTTCTGGTATCCTGGTGGTGTAGTAGAAGCTTGCCCAAGTGCATATAATGCATTATTGTTCTTGTACGAAAAGTGTGGATGGTTCTTCCAGGTAGGGGTTTCCTTAAGCATAATTCACTTGATCAGCTAGTACTCTTGTTAAAAGTGGACATTCGGGTGCAACATGTACGTGAAGTTCGCATAACTTACAGGTTGGAGCTACTGCAGCCACAGTGGCTGCGGGAGTTATGGTCAGGTTTTCTATCTTTTGGGTAAGAGCTTCTACCTTAGCTTTAACTTCGTCTAAACTGCTAACTTCGTACATATTGCCCTTCGTTATGGTATGATTTTGAGCCATACTTTCGATAAGCTGATAAGTTTCATGATAAGGTTTATCCATCATTGCACCGCCACCTGCAACGTCAATTGTTAGTCTTGAGTTATACAAGAGACCATTGTAAAAGGTGTGGATGATCATCCATTCTTCAAGACTGTAATGTGGACAAATTCGCAACATGTCTTTGTATCTTTCCCATGATTCGAAAAGAGATTTTCTTTCCTTTTGTTTAAAACCATTGATATTGGCTCTTAGCATAGCCGTCTTACTCGGCGGAAAATATCGTGCTATGAAAACTTTCTTCAACTCGTTGCATGTAGTAATATAGTTGGATGGCAGATACTAGAGCCAAGCTTTAGCTCTATCTCGTAATGAGAAAGGGAAAATACGTAGTCTTATTGCTTCGGGGATGACACCATTTTCTTTTACTATGTATGCGTATTGCACAAACACAAACAAATGTAAGTTCAAGTCTTCCGTAAGACATCATGAAAACTGATTTTGTTGGACAGCTTGTAGCAACGAAGTTTTCAACTCGAAATCATTCTGTGTGATAGCGGAGGAAGCAATGTTGTTGTGAGGTTCCTCCTATGATGGGGAAGCATAATCCTTCAAAGGAAGATTTTGGAGTCCTTCGGCCATTCTTGGCTCAGGAAGAGATAAGTTGGGAAGATTGAATTCGGGAAGATTGTAGTTAATTTGGTATTCTCTAATTCAGTGTCTTATACAAACAAAATGCTCGACCTCGTCGATTGGTTGCTCTAATTATTCGCCTTGAGAGCGAGTGTTTGGCATAAAATCAATGGATAAAAGGGAATAAAATGTGTTACCCTACTATATACTTCATAACAAATAAATCACAACATCCACTAAATTAATCCCCAACAACAACGCCAAAAACTTGATCACAACTTTAAGAGTATATCGGGTGTAGTGACTGCAAGTGCACAATCTAATCGCATAGTTTTAAAAGATATTGAATCCATAAGGACTGATAATCGAACTACTGCTATCTAAAGTCACTATGTAAAGATAAGGCTAATAATTAATCTTGGGTTTTGGGTGAGACCAAAATAAACTTAGATTTAAATGAAATATTCGATAATGGGACATAGATATGCAATATGTCAAACTTCGTGGATTCAGTAAGTCATTGACATAGCTTTGAGTATTTGAAATACTATTTCAGTAGAAACTATAAATTTAAAAATCTATATCTCACACTCTCGTGATTATTGATTCGGACTATATTATTAAACTTAAATGCTTGCTCTCGCTGTCTCATTTAAAATCTAGAAATACTTTTTTAAAATAGATAGAATCTAATTAATCCTAAACCGCTCTCGTTGTATTTAAAACTAATGTTCGATTACCACTATCCGGTTAAAATCTCAAACTCTCGTTATATCGATTTTAACCTTCATTTGTCTTTTACTCTCATAACAAAACCGTTTTAATATTAAATGTTGGAAGCCAAACCATAAAATTATTTTATAAATTTTTATGTCAATTCATTACCAAACCCCTTCGATTTTATGACCTTACATACTGGTATCAGGGAAATTAGCCAGACATGTTATTGAGTACCAACACAAAATTAAAGTAAACAAACAATAACATAATAATGATTATTAAGTAAAAATAGTATATACAAATGAAATAAGAACCTGGAATTAATAAAGGAAATTGAAATTAATACTAAACTTCTAGTGCCAAGTTCAATCCTCCATAATATGCTAGCAGGATTTGCTTTGCGGAAAAATAATAACTTGAATGTAGAAAGAAAATATAAACTAAAACAAAGTCTAAATTTTTTTAATCAAATCTACTCGTGCAATAGCTTCCCGATGTGGAAAACTATTGCTAATTCAGGTGGGTAAGTATCTGCTAAAAATTTCTAAAGTAATGGTTCAGAGCTATGAGAGAATTGAACAAAAGCATGAGAGACTTTTTGCTGCTTGGTTGCTTCCTTTTTATAGCCTTCTTGTAACTTCCATTGGAGAAGATTTAGGAGTTGTATGGCAATCGGAAGACCCGAATTCTCAAAATAATCAGGGAGGTGATCATCATGGACTGGAGCATAATACGGGCTCAATTTGTTCTGGTTGAGAGAATACAGAAGCTTCCTTGCAAATGTCGAGAGAACCATATTCATTACAGACTGTGGTGAGGGGCATGCCTTGATTTTCGTGGGGCACACAAGCCAAAGTTGTGGTGACCGTAACACATGTATGCTGAGGGGCACACATAATTCCAAGGCGTGACAGCTGGAGGTTGTGACGACCGTCACAGTCCTCTAATGCAATTTCTTCCATTTTCTACTACAAAATCACTTATTTCTTTCATTTCTTCCTATTTTCTTATGCAAGTCTTGTGAAATGTAAATACCTGAAACACACTTAAAATACCAACATAATGCAACATAATTAACAGAAAATGGTAACATCAATTATGCTAATCGAGCTGAATATGCGATGTGTTTTGGTGTTATCACCATGCTATACCTTCAACTTTACCATGGTACTATAAAGCTGATCATACTTGTGCTTTTCATCAAGGAGCCCCCTAGGCACAACATTGAAAACTGTTATCTGGTGAAGTCTAAAGTATAGAAGATGGTAAGATCTATCTCTTGTCTTTTAAAGATGTTGGTCCTAATATGAAAGATAATCCACTATCAAAACATGGAGGTGGAAGTGTTGTAAATATGGTTGCTGGTTGTCTCAGAGAATTCCATATTTTTTATGTAAATTATATGGATGATGATCTGGTACAACTGCATGCCATATTTTGTCACATGGATGGCCAGGAGGTACATCATTATGGGTCCTGTCAGACATGTTGTAGGGATTAGATGGTGGTACTATCAGGACCACAGGCAATAAGTATGATTATAATGGAGTTAATATGATCGAAGACTACTCTGTTGAGGCCATGTCTGATGATGAGTACGTTTCTGCTGATGAGTTCTTTTCTTCTGATGAGACAGAGTTTTTGAATGAGGGTATTTTATCTGATAATGATTTTATGATTCCTGATTATTCTGAAGAAGCAGGGGTGAGTGTTATTTTGTCGTATTTTGGTGTTCCCGCTTCTATAGAGATTGCATATCACAATAAGCCCATTGTTGCTCCCGTAGTTATCTGTCTGCATGGTCCTATCCCATATCAATTAGATAAAGCTATGCCTTATAAGTACAATGTAACTATCCTGGAAGATGGCGTGGAAATTCCTATCCAACCTTTGTCCCTTGTGGAGAATATTGTTGAAGCTAGTCGGGTAACTCGCAGTGGTCATGTCTTTGCCCCTACATTTCGAGGAGATTTTATTTCTAGAAAGAAGGTTGTTGAAATTGTTGAACCTAATAAATTGGTAGGAGAATCTAGTGGAACTGCCTTGGAAAAAGATGTTGATGATCTGCTAAAAATCATCAAGATGAGTGATTACAAGATTGTGGATCATGTGTTGCAAACTCCATCTAAGTTTTCCATTTTTCCATAGTTGATGAACTCTTCTGCTCATCAAGAATCTCTGATGAGGGTGTTGGGTTAGGCTTTTGTTAAAAGTGATTTGTCTCTGGATCAGTTCAACGGTGTTGTAGGGAATATTACACCTTGTAACAATCTGAGCTTTTGGGATGACGAGTTTCCTGATGAAGGGAGAAACCATTCTCTGGCTCAGTATATATTTATGAATTGTAAGAGTGACTCTTTATCCAATGTGCTGATAGACAATGGATCTACTTTGAATGTCATACTGAGAAGCACTCTCACGAAGCTTAAATACTAGGGAGCTCCCATGTGCCCAAGTGGCATTATAGTGAAAGCTTTTGATGGTTCAAGAAAATTTGTCATTGGAGAGGTAGGTTTACCTATTCACATAGGTCTACACTTATTCCAAATGACCTTCCAGGTTATGGATATTATTCCAGCCTATAGTTGTTTATTGGGATGAACATGGATCCATGAAGCAGAAGCTGTTACTTCAACTTTGCATCAGAAGTTGGAATTTTTCCGTGAAGGAAAGGTAGTCATTGTGAATGGTGAGCAAGCACTATTGATATCTCATTTGTCTTCCTTTAGCATCATATAAGTTTATGAAGCCATTGTTGGAACCCAGTTCCAAGCTTTGTCTATTAATAATATAAGGAAAAATGAAGATTATATCACCTTATTTAAGGATGCATAACAGGTAGTGCAGAAGGGCCATATCAAGGTGTGGGGGCAGATTATTAATCCATATGTGAATAGGAATGGGAATGATTTGGGTTTCTCTATGAAGAAGGAAGTTATGAAGCCAAAGTTTGTTTTGAGTAAATATATAGACATCTTTCATAGTGCAGCATATCTCCATCTGACTACTAAAAGTTGAGTTAGAGCAAGAGATGCCAAACTTTGTGACACATGGAGTCATGATCCAGAATTGGGTCGCTGTTGATGTCCCTTATTGCATTCACATTTCAAAGTAAATTATTTTTTGTTTGTCTTTTCAAAAATATTTCACTCTGCACAAGGTGAAAGTAATGTTGTTGTATGGGCGTGTTTGTTGTTTTGAATTTTAAAATCATTAATAAAAGTTGTTTTTTATTTCTAAAATTATATCTTAATTTTTTGATTTTTCTTGGAAAATGGTAATTAGAAAAATCCTTTCAAAATAAATAATAACTGTAAATAAATATGCATAATCACTTGTTACATGTGTCAGTTTCTAAAATCAATCATAAATCATATGTTCAGATTAATTAAAAAACGCGTTGAGTGTAATGACCCTACACCCTCTCTCAACTTTAAATACCATGTGTATATTGCTAAAGAAGAGGAATATGATAAAATCCTAGAAGACTTTTCACAATTGCTTGAGCATGAGGAAAATACCATTAAGTGTATAAAGAGCCATTGGAGACGATTAACTTAAGTTCAGAGGAAGATCCGAAAGTAGTCAAGATTGGGGCATTGATTTATCCCAATGTGAAGAGCGGGTTGATTAAGCTCTTGGAAGATTGTGCAGATATCTTTATTTGGTCTTACCAAGACATGCCTGGTTTTGATACCGATATTGTGGAACATTATTTGCTGCTAAAGTATATTCTGTTACAAAGTGATGCCCTTCGAGTTCAAGAACGTTGGTGCAACGTACCATAGGGCTATGACAACCCTATTCCATGATCTGATGCATAAGGAAATTGAATTATATGTTGATGATATGATCGCTAAATCTCATACCGAGGAAGGGCACATAGAAGACTTGTTGAAATTGTTTCAGCGTTTGAGGAAGTATTGTCTCTGTTTGAAGCCAAATAAGTGTACTTTTAGAGTTCATTCAGGAAATTTGTTAGGTTTCATTGTCATCCAAAAAGGAATTAAACTTAATCCTAATAAAGTTAGGGAAATTCAAGAAATTCCTGCACCGAGAACTGAAAAGCATGTTAGAGGCTTCCTTGGACGTTTGAATTATATTTCCAGATTTATCTCCCATATGACTACAACATGTGAACTAATCTTCAAGCTGTTGAAAAAGGATCAAGGTTGTGTGCGGACGGATGATTTCCAAAGGGTATTTGAAATCATTAAAGAGTATCTTCTTGAGCCTCATATCTTGCTCCCTCCTGTTGAAGGAAGACCATTGAATATGTATCTGACAGTTTTAGATAATTCCATGGGTTGTACTGTTGGGCATCAAGATGAAACGTGAAGAAAAGAATATACCATTTATTATCTCAACAAGAAGTTCACTAACTGTGAGTCACATTATTCTATGTTAGAAAAAACATGTTGTGCTTTGTCTTGGGTGACAAAGCGATTACAATAATATATATTGAATCATACTACTTGGTTGATTTCCAAAATGGGTCCAATTAAGTATATTTTTGAAAAGCCTGCTCTCATTGGAAGAACTAGCTGCTGGCAGATGTTATTATCTGAATATGATATTGAATATGGTACTTTGAATGCTATTAAAGGAAGTGTGTTGGTAGAGTACCTTGCTCACCAATCGGTTGATGACTATCAGTCTGTTAAGTATGATTTTCCTGATGAGGATGCGATGGTTTTGAAAGTAAAAGATTGTGATGAACCTTTGACTGAGGAAGGTCCTGACCCTGAATCCCGGTGGGGTATGGTGTTTGATGGAACTATAAATGCTTATGGAAAAAGAATTGGTGTTGTGATTATCACTCCCCATGGGGAATATATCCCTTTCACTACAAGGTTGACATTTGATTGTACCAATAACATGGCAGAGTATGAAGCTTGTATCATAAGTCTTGAAGAGGCTATAGATCTCAGAATAAAAATTCTTGATGTATACATTGATTCATCTTTGGTAATAAATCAGATAAAAGGAGAATGGGAGACTCGTCACATTGGCTTGATTCCCTACAAAAACTATGCAAGAAGATTATTACCTTTCTTCAATAAAGTTGAATTCCATCGCATTCCAAGAGATGAGAATTAGATGGCGGATTCTTTATCCACTTTGGCTTCCATGTACCAAGTAAATGCATGGAATGATGTACCTCATATTACAATTTGACTTCTTGATAGACCAACTCATGTGTTGTCTACAAAGGAGATGTCAGATGAAAAACCTTGGTATTATGATATCAAGCACTTTCTTCAGACTCGGGAGTACTCGATTGGTGCGTCGAACAAAGATAGAAATACGTTGAGAAGGTTATCAGTTAGATTTTTTTTCTCAATGAATATGTGTTATACAAGAGAAATTATGACATGGTCTTGCTCAGATGCGTGGATAGACACGAAGTAGACATGTTGATGCATCAGATCCATGAAGGTTCTTTCGGCACCCATGCCAATGTACATTCAATGGAAAAGAAGATACTTAGTAAAGGTTACTATTGGCTGACAATGGTATCTGACTGCTACAAGTTTGCGAAGAAGTGCTATAAGTGTCAGATTTATTCTGAAAAGATTCATGTGCCTCCAACATTTCTCAATGTTATTTCTTCCCAATGGCCTTTTTCTATGTAGCATATTGATATGATTGGAATGATTGAACCTAAGGCATTGAATGGACATCGTTTCATCTTAGTGGCAATTAACTACTTCACTAAGTGGGTTGAAGTAGCTTCTTATGCTAATGTCACCAAGCAGGTAGTAGTACGCTTTATCAAGAGTAATATTATATGTCGGTATGGTGTGCCAAGTAGGATTATCACTGATGACAAATCAAATTTGAATAACAAGATGATACAAGAACTTTGTAAGGAATTCAAGATTGTCCATCACAATTCGTATCCTTACAGGCCTAAAATGAATGAGGTTGTTGAAGCTTCTAATAAAAACATTAAGAAGATCATCTAGAAGATGGTTGTTACCTATAAGGATTGGAATGAGATACTCCCTTTTGTTTTTCATGGGTATCGTACATCTGTCCGCACTTCAATAGGGGAAACCCCATTCTCTCTTTTATATGGTATGGAAGCAGTGCTCCCCGTTGAGGTCGAGATTCCCTCTTTACGTGTAATAATGGAAACCGAGTTTTCAGATGCTGAATGGGTCCAGAACAAGTTTGACCAGTTGAATTTGATTGAAGAAAAGAGAATGACAGCCTTGTGTCATGGTCAGTTATATCAGAAAAGAATGAAGAAAGCTTTTGATAAGAAGGTTAAGCCTTGTGAATTCAAAGAAGGTGACCTTGTGGTCGGAAATATCATGTCTTTTAACGTTGAATCTAAGGGTAAGTGGACTCCCAACTATGAAGGCCCATATGTTATCAAGAAATCCTTTTCTAGCGGTGCATTAATTCTTGAAACTATGGATGGTGAGGAGTTCCCACGTCCCATGAATGCTGACGTAGTCAAGAAATACTTCGCCTAAATAAATAAAAGAATAACTCACTAAGTTGAAAACATGAAAGGGCGACTTAGGCAAAAAAGAGCATCTCTGTAGGTTGAAAACCCGAATAGGCGGTCTAGGCAAAATTTAGAGAGACAAACAGAATAAATTTTTCCCGTAGGTTGAAAACCCGCAAGGGAAACCTAGGAAAAAGGTAGGGATTTCTTGGAAAGTAACTGTGACAGATAAGACTTGATCATTGAAGCAACAATCTTCTTAGATTCTCACCACACTTCAACTAAAGCCTCTGCTCAGGAGTTCAAAGGATCTAGGGAGAATAGTGGTTATTGTATTTCAATGTATCTTTACCATGTATTTACCATTTTCCAAAACTTTGTAATCAACTATGGAGTCTCGCCATTCATAGACTGCCATTCTATTAATAAAGTTTGAGCCTTTATCCAATTATTTTTTGTTCTTATTTTATTCTGTTTACAAAATTTTCATTTATTATTGATATTAATTTTTCAGAACAAAAAGACTTAATAATAAAAGCATGTTTTTGAAAAGAATTTGAAAATTACTTTTTACCTTGATTTTATGATTCAAGTGGGACAAAAGTAGTGATTCTAAGCATGGATGAACTCTGAAATTTCATAATTTCTCTCCAAGAAGTAACCTGGGTTACTCTTGTTGATTTGCATGTAGTTCACTCTTTTCCTTGGATTGATGAATTTCATACCAGTTGATATGTGGTGTTGGGTTTGTAATCTCATTTTCCCCAGTTACGTCTTGGTTTCGATTTTATCCAATTTGTTATATGGTGTTGGGTTTGCATGGTTTGATACCTCTCTCCCATATTCCCCAGCTAAGTCTTTGTTCAGGTTTCTCTAGCTGAGTGTGATTCTTTCCCCAGCCAAGTGGTGATCAAGCGGAGATTGCAAAGTTATGAAGGCCTTGCTCATTTGTTGGATTATTTCTCCCTTTGTGTGTTGAGAATGGATGTGGAATCTCTTATAGAGTATTTCTCTTTCCAGTTATGACATTGTTGTTGTTGTGTGCTCCCCAAGTAGAAGGACAAGGGCAGTATCTTTTA
This sequence comes from Vicia faba, assembly GCA_948472305.1. Classification (NCBI taxonomy): domain Eukaryota; kingdom Viridiplantae; phylum Streptophyta; class Magnoliopsida; order Fabales; family Fabaceae; genus Vicia; species Vicia faba. Next base: position 696,322,636 of record OX451738.1, on the reverse strand, counting down.
TAAGAAGTATTAAAATAGCTATCAACTTTTTGGGTTTTCTCTCACCAATTATTGAGTTTGAAAAATCCCCATAATTTTGACTTCTTACTATGATGTTAACTTCGTAACTCCCAAGATGAATCGAAGGTGATGCTTCTCTCTAAAGTTGTTATCCCCATGAAGTTTCATAAATTCTCCCCGGAGAAGTTTGCACAACCACTACTCTTGGTATTGAAGAATGTATTTGGACTCTCATCGGTGTGTGTTGTTTCATCTCCCCTCATGAAGTCAATAAGGAATCCCCAATTGAAGCCTAGATGATGTGACATTGTCTTCCCTAGTAAAGTCTGTATGATATTCCTTGTTAAAGCATGAAGGAGGGTGTTATATCCCTGCAACTATTTTGGTTTTTTTTCTATCATATTTTGCTTTGATTATTTTTCAAATAGAGTTTATTCCCAGTGAAATTAATCCATGAAGTAGGACTTTGTTTCCTCAGTCAGTGCTTACTCTCTTATGGAATCTTCATCCTGGATGTGATTTAGCCGAGTGTTCTCTTTACCCAAGTTGGTTTTGTTTGGTTATCCCCAGTACGGTATGACTATTTTTTCACCATATACATGACAACATTCATACATCCACAAATACATCATGCATAGTTAAATTAAAATTCATTGCTCATTTGAATTCATTGATGTTTTTGTTGGCATATTATCCTCTTTGTAGAGTTATGTTACCCTCTCTCCAATAGAGTGTCAACCTTAACCAGAAAGGGTATACCCTTTAAAATTCCCCACTGGGTTATCCCTCATGGAAGAATTTTGCTTTAGCCTTCCTACACATCTCACTATCTTGATGGAATTTGATCCCCATTTGAGTTTATTCCTCATTGGATGGTGTTTTGGTTGACTGTTTCAATTTGATTTGTTCCTGGTTTGAATTTTATAGTCTCCAACAGTATTATTTTGATCCCTCTAGGATGTGAGCCCTAGATTGAGAATATGCATTTTATTTTTCACGTGAAGACTTTATCTTCTCAGTGGGAATGTGTTGGTATTTCCCCAGGAAGTCAACATTCATTTCCTAGTAGTATTATTGCAATGCTTCTCATAACAGCAAGTGGTTGTCTCTTTATTTGAGAAAAATATGTACTTCCCTAGTAAGTCTTCTAAATCCAGAGAAGACTTTTTTTACTCCGATGGACGATAGTCTCTTCATTATGGGAGATAGTTTGTTGTTGAGATTTTACTCCAATGGATGACAGTCTCTTCATTATGGCAGATAGTTCATTGTTGAGGTTGGCTTTACTCCAATGAGAAAAAAATTTTATTGAAAGATTCTTACAACAGTTTATTACCCTTTTCAAGTGATATCTTGATCAAAGAAGAAGTTGAGACCCGTTCTAGGTGGAACGCTAGAATTTTTTGGAAACTTGTTTTTGTTCTATGTTTTTTATACCTTCACCCTTGAGTTGTTAGTTCACCATTTATCGTAGTCAGCATTCATCTCTTTCTCCTCATTGGACTTTACTCCAATAGAGTTGTGTTGTTCCAAGCCATAAGTGCTTATGTCAAATCTTTTGTTCCCATCCATAAGTGTTGATGTCTGTTTTTGTTCCTAGCCATAAGTGTTGATGTCAACTTTTGTTCACAGCCATAAGTGGTGATGTCAACTTTTGTTCCAAGCCATAAGTGTTGATGTCAACTTTTGTTCCCAGCTGTTGTACCCCAAAATTTGCCCTCCCATATTCTTCAAAGATTTGCCAAGTCAAGCTTCAAAATTCCCCAAGGGTTGCACAGTGCAAGAGCCTCCTGAACAGTCAAGATTAGGGTTTTGGTTCTGATCAAGAAAATGAAGTTTCCAAGGGCCCAATCAAGTCCCACATGCCTACAAATATGGTCAAGCATCCTCATACAAAGTTTCAAGGCTTTCAGCACAAAATTGCACAGTCAAAAACCCTAATTGCACTACAGTCAACTGTAGGGGCAAAATGGTCATTTGGCAGTCAAAAGTTCAAATTTTTGTTCAACATCTCATTTTTAAGTCACAAACATCATTTGATCAATGCTTGATCATGATTCTCAAAGCTTGGCTCAAAAATCATCAAGATGCAAAAGTTTCCTTATTTGGACAGCTGAAAAAGTCAACTGTAAATTGACCAGAGCATAACTTTCACATGGATTATCAGAAAAATTCCATCCAAAGCTCATTTTGAAGAGAAAGACATTTCCTACAACTCATCTGCATACTTCAAGTCCAAGAAATGCTCTCAAAAAAAGTTATCAATTTCAACATTATAGGTCATTTTCAAAAGTCAACAAAAAGGGACTTTAAGTAAAAGGCCATAACTTGAGATTGGTAAATCAAAATGACATGGGACCAAAGGCATTGGTTAGAGGACTCAAAGACCTTTCCAAAATTTCCAAGAACATGAGCTAAGCTTAAAAATTGAGCAAGTTATGCCTTGTGGAAGTTGGGAAATGTTTGGATATTTTGAAAAGTCAACATTGATTCAAATGACCTAAAATTGCTAATGGGCCCATTTTTCTTCCACAATTCATCATCCCAAGCATGTGCACGACCACTTGGCCCAAAGGGAAGTTTTTATTCATTTTTTTATTTATTTATTTGAATTTTTATTAATAATAATTCATTTAAATCAATTAAATATATGAAAAATACTTAACCTAACTTATCAAAATGTTTTTGTACATGTAATAGGCTCAATGATTCGTGCATGATCAGATTTGGAAGGAATTGGATTGATTGGATATGATTTGTACAAAAATAGCATGAAAAAAGATTTGAAAATCATGGTGGAAAAATCAAATATTGCATTCATTAATTCATGGATTCTAATCAAGTTTTTCAACCCTAATTGGTTCCATACATAAGCACAAGCAAGACCTAATGCCTCATGATCACTAAGCTGCGCAAGAATCTGGAAATCAAACACACAATATTTCTTAAAAATCTCAATTCTGAAAACACTTGTGCAGGACGATTCAAGGCGAAATTTTTATCCCATCACCTTCCTGAAGCTTCAAGGAAGGGTTTCTGATCAAAATCATCCATCATAACTGCAAGAATTGGTAAAACGAGCAGGACCTGTACCGAAAAAAATTCATGTTCTTGCATTTCGATTCATGCACTTTTCATAACTTTTAATGCTTGGTTTATGTTCATTGCAAGATTCTGATGCTAACCCAATGATTTAATTTTGTTTTCGGGCCCTATATGAAGATTTGCCATTGATAATATTTAGGGTTTGTGAAGCTTGGAATTAGGGGTTTTGAAATAAGGAAAAATTGGAGTCTGAGACCAAAGCCATTGAATTCAATGCGTTTAGACGAAGAGAAACCACATGTCGCGCCTAATTTATGAGGCCTTATGGCCTATTCGCTATTTTCTTATATGGCATCTATGACAACGTTTGAAAACCGTTGCTAGTTTGTTCTTGTTTCAGAAAAAAAAATACACAAACGAGGAAGATGCTTAGGTGGCGAGGCATGGATGGCTGGTTCAAACTTTCGCGCGCGGAGGCCCCACTAACATTGTTTTATTTTATATTTTTTCTTTTGTATAATATAATCAGAATGAACGAAGTGGCTCAGTGGCACACGTGTAGGCTGGTAATGTTAATGACCTGGGTTCGAGCCCCAGGTCTTCACCCTTTCCATTTATTTTTCCAATAAATAATCACATGCAGATTCCATGCTGAAGCGCATCATACACCTTCAAGATCAAGCCGGCCACGTGTACCTGGGCATCAAATCAAAGGCTCAGATCTAAGGAATATGATGAACCCTGGTCAACGCTTCTACACGTGAGTGAAAAAGTCTCCAAGGCCAAGAATCTAAATGGGCCAGATTGCTAAAGGCCTCACCTCCTATTTGGGGTCTGAACCCCCTTGGTTTGCAAATCTTCTTTACTTTCTTTTTTTATTAATTCTATTCTCTTTTAATTATTATATTCTTAATTAATTTATTATTTTTCATAAAAAAGGCACAAAACCATAAAAAAAAATCAGAAAGATAAAAATAAAATAGTAAATATTTTATTTAATAGTATTTTGTAAATAAATAACTTTAATTGATTAGTTTTAAATTAGGTTTAATTTTAACTTTTTTTAATAAAAATCTAAAAAATATATAAATTAGGGTTTAATTAATTTTCATCTTTTTTTCTTTTATTCCATAATAATTAAATAATTAAATATTAGATATTTATTTTTATAATTAAATTGTATGTAAATTAATTAGGGCTAATTTTAGGTCAAATTTAATCTTTTCTTAACAAATAAAAATGGTAGAATTAGGTTTAATTTTAATTGCATTTAACTCTTTTTCATCAAGATCATAAAATACTAAAAAATACCAAAAAACAATTCCCTTTCTTTTTTAATTTTAATTAATTCATCGTTTAATTTAATTTTGCAAAAAGGGTCCAACGCCCTCGTTTTTTAATTCCCATTTAATTCGCATTTATTTCTTCTTTCGTATAATATTTATGTATCTCTCCCGAAGCCATGTAATTAACTTCTCGTACTTTTAATTCTCTTTATTTCTTTCTTTATTTTTCTGTCAAATCGGGTTCAAGAAATTTTGGCGATGTGGACCCGTGCCTTTTGTAATAGCTTAGAATTTTTTATCTTCCTCGCAATATTTTAACTGTTAATCAAGGCATGAAAGAATGTATGGACAAAATAAAAACAAGCGCTAGATCACCAATAACATGACAAAAGACAAACATATCTGAAAACGACACACGAATCGCACACACCACCCCTAGGGTACGCCTCACTGTTGCCTTGCCTCGAAAGGTGATCGTCGAGTAGAGGATGTCTTAGTAAGTCCTCATGATCCGGGAACCTGGCATGAGGGTAGCTTCTAAGGTGTCTTCCTATTGCTCCGGTGATCACCATGTCCCGAACCTCGAATTGACCCGAACACCTCCAACGGTGGTGCTACCTACCTCTCAATGGTGGGATGGCACTACTTTAAAGGACATTTACACAGACGAATTCCTTAGGGTAGGTAGACGACTCTAGATACTTGCTCTAATTTCAAAACAAATTCAAAAATACTTTTCACACCAACACATTTTCAAAAAGCTTTCGAAAGCAATTTTTCAAACACTCTTGAGGACTGATACAAGAGTCGAACTGGAATTTTCAAAGAAACTTTTTAAAACCCACAGTTGAAAAGCAAACAAACCATTTTTGAAAACACAAGTGAGCAAGTATCTAAGAGCCCATGGATAACCATGGATAGAAAGGGTGCTAACACCTTCCCTTTCTATAACCTACCTCCCGAACCGAGAGCAATCTCTTTAAGGAATTTTTCTGTGCTTTTGTCCTTTCCATTTGGAGAAAATAAAAGACGGTGGCGACTCTTGCTTCCGCGACATTTCGCGAACCAGCGTTAAACAGTCAGTTCCAGATCCACCGATCACACCAGCCATAAGTGTTGATATCAAACCTTTGTTCCCAGCCATAAGTGCTGATGTCAAACCTTTGTTCCCATCCATAAGTGCTGATGTCAACCTTTGTTCCCAACCATAAGTGTTGATGTCAATTTTTTTCCCAACCATAAGTGTTGATGTCAAACCTTTTTTCGTAGCCTATAACTGCTGATGTCAAACCTTTGTTCCCAACCATAAGTGGTGATGCCAAACATTTGTTCCCAACCATAAGCATTGATGACAATCTTGTGTTTCCATTCATAAGCACTAATGTCAATCATTCGTTTTATAGTCTCAATGTTGATATTTACCATCTTCTCTGAGCCAGATTTATCTTACTATTTCTAGTCGCATCCTGCGGGTGGTTAATTCATGATTCCATGTATGCCGATGTTACTCTATTTTTGCTATCTCCTCTATAAGTGAGTAGTTTATATTTATGTATTGATCATTGTTATTGATCTCAGCGGTTGATCAGAACCTATAAGGTGGCCAGATGATGATCTTTTGTCTGGATGGAATGTCGAGGAGGAAAAAATGGGGTTGTACCTGCAAGGCACTCCGATGATCAAGTGTGAGAGCAAAGAGATACAAGGAAAGTATTAGGGTTTTAGTAGTGAATAATGGATATTCGATACCTAGCCCTCACATGTGTGAGGGTTTATATAGTTCTCTAGCGCTTGGCCATTGGTTCCTATTTTTGGGCCTAGATATAGAGGTCCGTAAAAATAGGTAACTGACAGGACCTGGTCAAACCGGACATGTGTTCCCGTAACTAGTCATTGGTTCCAATGAGGAGGTAGGTTACAAGGAGAGGTCTAGCCGGTTCCTGGTTGTCTGGCCTACTTGAGGTCGGGCAGACTGAGAGGCTCTCGTCAGATGTCGTAAGTCAGTGCTGGTCTAGGAGGGCAAACGAATGATGTTGCTCAACAAAGGGCCAGGGAGCCCGAGCATTGGTTGCACAGGCCGTACCGAAGGAGGAGGTTAGGCTGGGGCCCTCTAGTAGTTGATCCTGTCCATAACAATTATCCATTGCTTTTTCTTCATTTGTTGAGTTGATGATAATTTGTCTCCTCTTTGGGCCTTACCCCAGTAGAGTTGAGTTTTATTTTCCTCCATTGGAGTTCAGTTTCTTTCCTCCTGTCGAGTTGGTAACTCTTCATATTGGTTACCTCTTTGATTGATAGTTTCTTGCTTCCATTATTAAGAGTTTTTGTTGTTTAAATCTTACTATGCATTTGGTTTCTTTTAATCGTGGTTTCGGATTTACCTGTTTATAGCCATCCCCAGAGTCGTGTTGTTCCCCAATGATTTATTTTCCTGGTCATACTCTCTTTTTGGTATGTTGGTTTCAATTTTTACTTCCCCAGGGGTGTTATGTGTCACCTTTGGAGTAGATCATTTGAATTTATAATCATAAGCATTGAATGGCATCTTAGGGCCAAAAATAGGGTTTATTTTATATTTAAGTATCTCTAATCGCATCGAGACGAATATTTTAACCTTCATATCTCTGGATAGAATACCATTAAATGAGGGCAGCTGTTATACTCCAATTTTTCCCTTGAGATCTATTATCATCTCATTTTTATCAATACATCAAGATCACATACTAGGTTTGGTTCTCTCTTTCTACTTCATCCTATATTTAAGTTTACTTTTGAGGGATCACCAAGCACCTTGAATTGTGTATCTTGTACATGTTTTCTTAGACTAACATCAAAATATGTATATATGTCTCTTTGAATGTTCATATTGTAGGTGATGATACAGTTGCATTTATCTAACCATCCAACCTAGGGTTTGAGGAGCGGTCCTCAGTCAAATGGTTCTTCAATGGATTGCAAGAGTTCAAACTTCAAGGCTATGTCTATGATATCAAAGATTTATGGTTCAAAGATCTCCCTCACTTTATTTAGTTCAAATGTTCCTCAAAGTTGGTGGTGGCATTCATTAAGAAGATTCATAGATTCATATGTTTATTTCCATGCCTTCTTCAACGAGTTTCTTTGAGACTTAAGCTCCATCTTTGAGTGTGCTTCAAGATAATATCACTTCAATTCCTATAGTGATTCATCATGCTTTATTTTGTCAAGAAGTTTCAAAATATTTAAGGTTGGTTCAACAAGTTTGACCTAATTGAGAAAGTGTTTGATTCAGTGATCACATGTGCATAACTCACTCAATTTTTAACATTTTGAGTTGGTTACTTTTGTTATGTATTATTATAATCATCTACAACAACCTCTCTTCACATGACAAGATCCAATTGTAAAAGAAAAGTCATCAAAAGTTGAAAGGGGTTTCAAGTCATTTTGACACTCCCTGAGCTAGGTTTGTTGACTTGTAAGGACCATATCTTGCTCATTTTTTGATATTTTTGATTGACTCCAAAGCCATTATTCTCTTTAAAGGGTCCTTAACAAGCTCTCTTAAGGATTATAAGGATAATTTTGAATGGAAGATCAATAATGGTTGAGAAATATTTCAAGTCTCTTTGAAAAGCCTTTGAATCTTAGGGTTTGAATTTAAATAATCATAACTTGATAAACATTTATCTCCTTGAGCCCATTCTTTTTCCACAAAAATATTTGGTATGTCTACTACAACTTTGTTTCAATGTGCAAGACTTGAAAGTGCTTGGAAAGTTGTTTAAGAATTGAAAAGATTTTAGGTCTTTTGTGAATTTTCCCAAGTTTGTTCATCATCTTCCAAAGACCATAACTCTTTCAATTTTTATGATTTTTGAGTGATCTCAATTCCAAAATTCAATTTCAAGAGGTCTACTTCATCTCATCTTCATATATCAAGATCAAATTTTGAGTGGAAGGTCATGTAATTATGAAGAACATTATAGGTCATTTTAAGGTCCCATACTTAGAAATATTTCCTAAGTACAAAAATCAGTTTATTTTTCACGATTTCAAGAGGACCTAACTTCTAGCTCAATTATCCAAATGAAGTCTTTCTTGGCACATTGTGAAGTTTTTTGTGAGATCTTTAAAATGTTTCAAGAATCTTCCCATAAAGGTCCCTGAGTAGTGAGCTATGCATTGTTGAAGTTGGCTCCATGGAATCTATTTTTGCCTCGAGTCAGAATTTTTATCATGAGTAAACTTGGATTACAAGTCGAATTACTCAAAGTTTAGTTGCTAAACATGTTTAACTAATATCCCAGATGCATTTTGATAATAATTGCACTTGGTATGAGGTCGTTTTAATGCATTTCAAGTCACATGTTTGGCATGATCACAGTTGGCTTGTGAAACAACTGGACAAATCATCGAAAATAAACTCAATGAAGTCGCCATCTAACATTTTTTATCCCTCCGAAAGGGAAAGGTGAACATCAAGTAAACCTGAAGGGATGAAATCACGGTCTTGCGACCATAGAGACCGAGTAAGGAAGTCGCTTACGTGAGGGGAAGGTATTAGCACCCCACACGCCTATGGTACTCCATAGGATCCACTTATGTTTGTTCTAATCCATGGGTGTGTAAAAAGTCTAAGGCTGAAGCTTAAAATCTAAAAATAAATATGCAAGAGGGAATGCATGCAAAAAGAAAATAAGGGGAAAGAAGGAAACATTACAAAGTTCGCTCGACTGAGCCCCGTGACTAGATGCCTATGTATCCCTTTTAAGGGATCAGAACGTCGTACTTCGGTTCAAAAGTTTCCATTTGTTGTGTGTTTTTTATGAACAACGTTGGCTAAGCATGACCTTTTGAAAATTGTTTTAAAGGAAAAAGTATGAAGATAAAAAAATATTTGCATTGGTTTTGTTTTTTACCTTGAAAAAGGATTTGATGATTTGAACCACATTAAAGTATACGACATGAGAGACTTTGGGTGGTCGAGCCATACATGTAGTACCCAAAGGACTAATGTAAGGCTCATGACATATGGCTCGCATAATTATTATTAAGTGTTTTAAGAAATTTGGAAGAAAAAGAGATTTTAGTTTTAATGAGAATGCAAAATAGAAAGAAAAGACTGGGGGAGACTAGGAAAATAGACCTAAAGTTTTCATGCATTGTTGATCCTATAGTTGAGGATATGGGTGAAACATCTACCTAATGTTGGCATACATGGATACAAGCCTACGGTCTATTCAATTAACACTTGGAAAAGAGTGATTTGAAGATCCTATGGGGAGCATACAAGAGTAGAATCTAAGTAGAATAAGGGAGAGGGATGATAATACATCACACACAAAGATGACAAAACATCAAGAAACATGTATCAAGTATAGATGACAAAACATCTAACAAGGATGGCAAAACACCATGCAAATATGAGATGATAAAACATTATACAAAGAATGAGATGACAAAACATCAAGAAGCTTGTATCAATATACAAGAATGAGAAATAAAGAGAGGTATGATGATACCTAACAGAGAATGTTCGTTGCCTCTTCAATGCCCACGAGATAAGAAAACTCTACTGGACGCCTCCTTGAGTTTCCTCCATCAACTAATAATTAGTCATACCCAGGATGCATCAATAATCAATTTTAAAATCATAGCACAAGTGTCCACAAGATAAATGGAATGCTTGTGGTATGGGAGTTGAATTGTGTTATGGTTAACCAAGGGCTATACTTGATTAATCTCGTGAGAGTGGCTGCTCCCACCCTCAACCATGAGACCCTTTTGTGCATGGGACACTTGGTATATAGACCGAAGTGATTGATTTGGGTTATGATTAACTAAGGGAATAACTTGATTAATCTCGTGAGAATGACCATGCCCAAACTCAACTATGAGACCCTTTAAGAAAATGTTTGGTATGTGGACCAATGGGAGAGAAGAGAGTTTCTTCTATGCATAAGATAAAAATCAAAAGCCCATATAAGGTGGCTATATGCATGCTCCTAGAAAGGGGTACTAGTGTGGCGCTAGTATTCTAAACGACCAATTGGAACAATCGATCAAATAGTTGTCGTTGTAGAAAAGCCCAGGACCAAACTATGAATGTGTGCAAGTGTGCATTTGTAGGTGGATACCTTTTCATTGATGATGAGCCCAAGAGGAGGCCATGTGTCTATATATAATGGCATATGCATAATTGAGCAAATATTAAATCATACAAAGAAATAAAATTCTAAGCTATTAAAAACCATATGGGAATTGGGGTACAATTTTATGAATGGGGATGTATCAAATCGACAACACGATTAAAAGTCTAAATAAACAAACAATACAACCCAATCGAAATTAATTAAATAACTAATTAAATTTAACCATATTAATTGATAAAATTAATTAACAAAATAATTAATGATATCAAATAATATTTTTCAATCTAATTAATTATTTAAAACAATAGTATTTTTTCATTTTTTATCAATAAAAAATAATCACTAAACAAGACAATATAAAATATATGGAGAAAAAGGGAAAATGGGTCGGAAATCAACAATTCAGGGGGATGGTGAAAGCAAAGGGGAGTCCAAGACCAAATAAGGGAGTCCGCTAGATTTGGTGTGCTGCATCTCCAGGGGTGTATCGTGAGGAACTCACTTTTGGAACGTTAGATGATGATCTGAGGGCCGAGATCGTGCAGGCACATGATAAGGCATCAAGGCGAGATGCATTAGAACGGATGAGGTCCGTGCGATCTTGTGCTTGGCTTGAGTGAAGGTACATCGTAGATACACATATTAGGAAGCTTGATGATGATTGATGAAAGATCCGATTGTGTTTAGGAGACAACTCATAATGGACAATGGTGAAGCATCTACATGGAATCAGAAAACATCCATAAGGGCAGTGACAAGTGTCACCGCCGATTAGTGATTCTAAACAAAACTTAATTAACAAAAATGAAACATTAATCAATGTTAAAACAAAAAGAGATTAAAATTTCTCTCTCAGATCTTGTTCTCTCGTTCCTTTAGAGCTCACTAGAGAAGAAGACCACCGTGCCGAAAATCACCTTGCGGCGGCGATGATGACGACGCCTCAAAATGCGTCCATCTTCAATTTTCTTTCATCATTCTATTCGTCTCTTCCTCCTGAACACTAATTTATGGTTGATTGTTGCAGGAAATGAAATATTTCACGTAGATCTAAAAGGGAATATTAAAACCCTAACTGTTCAAAAACAACGATAATTCAACGATTTTTATGAAAGCAAAAATCGTAAATCAAAGGAGAGCAAAAAAGAGAGATCAAAGAAGGCGAGTCTGGGAGATCGACGAAGACACGTCGCTTTTGAGGTTGATCGTTTGTCTTTCGGTGAGATCTTTCTAATTCTCTCATCTTCTTCTTAGTTGCCTTCGGTTTCTTACGAAAGTATTTCATCTTCTTCTTTCTATCATCTGAATGGTTTTTAGTTTAGGAAGATGATGCTAGTTAGTGTTTATGCTTGAAAACTTCTTGCGGTTTTGTGATATTTGTGAACGAAACTTGATTTTTGAAACACTTTTCTGGTTTTTGAGATGATTGAAGATGAAGGTTGAAATTTGAGATTGAAGATGAAAATGAATCGTGAAGTTGAGAGAGTTGAGAGAATTTTGTGGAGATTCTTTTGGGTGATTCTTTAGAATGTGAAGAATGAATTTTGATTCATAGTGAGTTTTTGTTTTATAATATGTTAGAGCTGAGAAAATTAGTTAGGGATTGAGACAATCTTGTCCTTTGAATGTTGAAATTTATTACAAGGACGAAGGGTCAGGATCGATTAAGAATGAAACTTGCTTTGAAAGCTTTGTTGAGACGTGGAATTTTAATCATATATGAACTGTGATGCTTGAGCTGGAGCTTGTGATTTTTTTACTGGAGTGATGTGATGAGCCTTTTTAATGAATTTCCAATAACTTTGTCTCTCTTTTTTTTTCTTACTGTGAACCAAATTAAATTTGTGATTTTCAAATAGAGTAAATGGGCATGTGATTAAACATCTTACTACTGATTTTGTTTTGAAACAAATGTATGAGACCTTGATGTTGCTGGATTTTGATTGAAAAACTACCCTTAAATTTCGATTCCTTCACTAACCCTCATGATGAGAATTAGAAGAAAAATTATTTGAAAATGCTTTGTTCTTGTTCAAGTTTCGGTTTCTCGATCACTAACATTTCACTTTCTCTTTTTCATGAGGTTGAGTTGATGGATGGATATGGAAAGGCAAAGTTGATGAAGAGGTTGTGGCTTCCACATAAGAACTTGGATTGAAAGCATGAAGTGAGAAGCTTGAAGAAGAAGAAGTCTTGGAGGGGAACTTGAAAAAGTGAAGAATTAAATCTTTAGCAAATAGAATCCAATAGGATAACTTAGGATTTATAATACTTTGATTAGTTTCTTGTGACAACAAAAGCTTGTAATCGTTAATAACTTTAGAAGTTTAAATCTTGAAGAAAGATGAATGAAAGTCTTGTAATTTTCAACCTCTTTTGTCTTAAGTGTTGTAATGAAACAAACTTAAAAACAAAATAACTTTTCTTGTAAGCCTTAGTAAAACATGTAGATTTGGATGAATGTTGCACTTATAATGATCATAACTATGAAAATGTGTTGAATTTGAATGAAATTTGTCATTGGCATGATAATGAATGAATTTTAGAGAAAACATGGATGATTATGAAAATCATAAAGTGATGTTTCTTGAAAAAATCATAAATTCACATGGTATTCCTCTTAAGATAATCCAAAGCAAACTTCAAGTTCAGAATTCAAACTTCTTGAATGAAACCTAAAGCAAATGACTTATATTATAAACAAAGCAACAAGCCCAATCTTAAATTTATGACCATGAACCCAATAGTACCTAATATCCCCTTTGTCCTTCATGAAAAAATGGATCCACTACATGCCATGATTAATGATCCAAAAAAGTGCATTGCCTTGAAGAAATTTTGAAGATACGAAGACCTGAAATACGAAGAGATACTTGTCATGAAAACCATAAACAAATAATCCTCAGTCGAAATTAGTTACAAAGTCATAATCCACTTGACTAAGAGACATATTGAAAAAGATTTATGGAAGAAAGGATCCTCAATAATGATGAACACAAAACCCTAATTTCACATTTCAATACTTGCAGTCTCCAATCTTCAGATGAAATGATAGACAAGTTGAGGTGTCTTGAGGTGTGAGAAGCCTTGGTATCTTGAATGAATAAAATAATGAGGATATAAAATCCATCTTGGACTGATTGCCAATACAACCATCCTCCACTTCTTGAAGAAAAACTATGAGAGCCAGAGATACCTTGATCCTATCTCAAAATATGCAAGAGTATGTATGATGAAACATAAGCCATATAAGGTAAAATGAAGAGGGCATATTTTGGGGGGCAACAAATGCCCTTATTCAATCATCTTAAACCTGATAAGTGAGAAAGAGCAACAACTTTCAAACATTCAAGATGGAAGAAGATTGAATACAAAAAGAACCCAAAATTTTGTGCTCTGAATAAAACAGAAGCGCAGAAACACTGATAAATGTATCTTTCAAGGATTACACCAAGCAAACTGGGTGGAAGATGAGAAGATTAGTGAATAATAAATTCTACCAAAGAGTGTAATATAAAACTAGATTCAAGAGATATACCAAGTAGAAATTGGATTTGAAGAATGAGCCAAGTAGATATTGGACTTGAGAAGTAAGCCAAGTCAAGATTGCACTTACACCAACAGAACTAGTGGATGCTAGATTCTAGAAGGATACGACAAGTAAAGCTGGAGCACATATTACAAAAATGAGCTAAAACTCGACTCAAGCAGGCTAGACAAAACTAGACTTTAGAAGAATGTACCATGACAAAACTGGAACACAGGTTACAATAATGGGATACAACTCAACCCAAGAAGACAAGATGACACTTGATTCTAGAAAAATGCGTCAGGACTAAAATGGAACACCAATTGAAATAATGAGATAAAACTCAACCCAAGAAAACTAGGCAAGACTAGATTCTAGAAAAATGCGCCAGGACAAAACTTGAAACACCAAAATAATAAGATAAAACTCAACCTAAGAGGACTAGGTAAAATTAGATCTTGAAGATTGTGTCAGGACAAAACTGAAATACAAATCACAAAGGTGAGATAAAACTCAACTCAGGAGAACTAGGTAAAACTAGACTCCCACAAGATACAAATATATCGGACCCTAATGGGTATACCAGAAATAAACTAGCCTCGATCACCGAAGAACAGACAAAACTGAACTTATACTATTTACACATTAGAGGAACATTGGTGGGATCGAGTAGAGGTTATCGAGATAAAACTCGGCCTCCGAGAGTACATATAAAGAATGTTCCAGGACGAAACTGGTGTGCAAACAAGGTAACGAGACGAAACTCAACCTAAGAGGAACTAGACGAAACTAGACTCTGAAAAAGTACTCAATAGGACAACAATAGAAATTGGGTCATATAGCAAGGTGACAGAAAGTACGTGTATTTCACAAAACACCTGTTGGTCTTAAACGAGGGTAGACAATAGACGATGCTGAATGAACCCAAGCAATAAAAGAGACAAATGACGACTAGAAACTTGGCTTAAGAAGACTAGATGAAACTGGTCCAAAGATGAGACTTAAAATGAGTAGAGAACTCGACTCAAGAAGATTAGACGAAACTAATCCAAAGATGAGTACCATGACAAAACTGGATTACACGCACAAGTAACGAGACAAAACTTGACCTAAGAGCAACTAGATGAAACTAGGCTGAAAATGAATATCAGGGAAAGATTGGTATCCATAAGATATATCAATAGACATTAAAAAGAACCAACAAGGTTAGTAAAGACTAAACCCGAGAAAACTGCACCAGATAGAAACTGGACTACAACAAAGATAGTGAATATACACTCAACCACCTAAATATAACATCAAAGGGATACTTATATGGGTAAAAACCGGGATACTAAGGATAGAGACCTCATTGGGGATATTGTCTGAAGTTTAGAAAATCCACTGGGGAAAACAGAAACAATAATGACTTATGTTCCAATCCATGTTTGAATTATTATTTTTCATGCAGTAATGTTCTAAAAGAGATTGGAAACAATACACTTTGAGGATGCAATGCGATGATGCATGACTAAATGTTTTATTGGGGAATGGCCAATCGAGAAGCTAACAACCAGCATGCCAAAACTTGACAAGACTTGCAAAAATAAATTGCAAATTCCAAAGGAGAAGAGAAGATATGAGAAACCGCTGGAGAGAAACCCTTGAAGAGTCGAAACTCTATGGGGATTAATGAAATGAGTAACCGCTAGAAACGGGCTACAAGTTCTGAGAGAAGTTGCAAAAAAAAAATTCAAACTCTGATGGAGAAGATCAGATCGAAACTGTGACCTCTGGTAACAGATGCCAAATGAAGATTGGGCACCGCTGGAGAAAAACAGGGAAGAACCATAATTTTTTAAAGAGAACGCCGAATAGAAATATGATGTTGCTGGAGAAGATCATGGCGAAATCGCAACTTCTGAAGAGGAGCGCCAAATAGAGATTTTACATTGCTAGAGAAGATCAGGGTGAAACCATAAATTCTGAAGGGGGACGCCAAATAGAGATTGGACGTTGTTATAGAAGATCAGGGCAAAACTATAACTTCTGAAGGGGAACACCAAATAGAGATTGGACGTAGTTGGAGAAGACACCAACGAAATAGGGCCTGCAAGGAATCAAAATTCACCTTTAACTGTTTGGAGTATAACTTGTCAACCTCTCGCCTGGGGATAACAGAAACTTACACTAGGGAAAAGGAACAATCCTTGAATAAGAACTTCTGAAGAATTGACTTAACTAAGGAATGAACATTACCGGTAATTGATGTCCAAAAAAAAACCTCACAGAGGAGATGAAATAAATTCATCGGGGAATAAGATAAATCTCTAAAGGAAATTCTACAAGGGAATAGGAAAATTCTCAACCTGAACTCTCAGTCGGGGAATAAGACATCTCTGCTCTGGGGAATAAACATTCTCCCATAAATACAACAATTACACATATTTGTCGATGAGGTATAGATCCTATACCAATAAATCTTATCAATCAGAAGGATCCTCTACTGGGTGATGTTGGGGAGAAAAGGCATCAAGTAACAATGGGGAATCGTCCAAGAATCTCCATATCAACTGAACTTTTAGATACAAACCCTTTACTTGGGGAAGACTCATTGGGGAGAAGTAGAAACTTCATTGCTGCTATAAAATAATACTTGCTCCACTAGGGGAATAATAATCATCTTGAATGAAGCTATTATGGTATTTGGCAAACTACTTAAAATTGAGTGAACGATAGTTCTGCCCAACAAAGTAACCCAAACGTGCCCTAAGTATAGTATGAAGTAATTTCACTTTGAGAAGGTCCTTATAGAAACATGGACTGAAATGATTAAAGAAGAAAAGTCCAAGCATAATGCCTTACCACAGTCTGTAGGGTTGTTGAAGAACTTGCCTTGAAAGCACTTCTTGGGATAAGTACCACCAAATAAGTTGCCTCAGTGTTATATGGCTTTGACTAACCATCATTATAAGTGTCTTCATGGAACTTGGATAACAAACCCTTATCACTCATCACTTTGAGAGATTTGTCGAATCTCGATATAATTGCCCCATATTGGCGAAATATTTACTCTACAGGGTACTCACACACTTCTTGCTCAACAAAGTACTACCATTGAAATACCTGCCCCTGCTCAACGGATTCTTGGAAATCCATTTCCTCACCTCATGCTCATGGAAGAGAGAGAAGTTCACGGAGCCTTGGATGACATCATACCCTTAGAGTGGTTGACTTACATATTGAAAGTGGGCTAGTACACAATTGTACTTCTCATATTGAATTGATTTCTGCTGAAACAGATGTTTGAAGCAATCCATCCCTTAGGACCAACTGAAAGTGATGCACCATTTCTCAACAGAGACTTTTGGACAATCAAAACTTCCACACAAACTGCTTTCGATCGTTTTTCAAACCGGTCTTTTTTACACAATAGAGTTATCAGAAAATTTTCCCCAGATTGGCTGAATTTGCAAACTTCCTTCCTTTTAAGGATACGTAAACAGTAAAGTATCACATTGTTCATACTCATCAGAGCCTCTGGGAAACAAACCCCTTAGGTTACTCAGACTTGTAAATCACCAAACTGCTTATTTTTAACAGAGTATCTGGGAAACATGCCCATGGATATCATCCACTCTTTGAAAGATTAGCTTTTGATTCAACAGAGTATTCAAAGTCTCTTCTTTGATAAGATTAAGCTCTTTACAAAAGCTCTTTGTGCAAGCTCACCTGATGTTTAGGTACTTTTTGTATGACAAGAATGTTAATTCTAAGAACGATATTTATAATGCAAATCATATGCTTGTCTTGAAATTTCAAAAAATTTATTGAAAAGATGATGAAACATCGGAAAAAAATTATACAAAAGACAGTAAAAGATGGAGTGACACCAACTCAAAAGTTTTAGCAAGCCTCCCAGGAGTCAATTATCGTACTCTTGTTACAGTGTTGCTTCAAATTAACCCATGCTTTTGTTAGATCTTTAGAAAATAGAATCTCATAGGGTAACTTAGGATTTAGAAAGCTTTGATTAGGTTATTGTAAGAAGAAAAGCTTGTAATTGTTAAGAACTTTAGAGGTTTAAATCTTGAAGAAAGATGAATGAAAGTCTTGTAATATTAAACCTCTTTTGTCTTAAGTCTTGTAATGAAACAAACTTAAAAACAAAATAACTTTTCTTGTAAGCCTTGGTAAAACATGTAGATTTGGATTAATGTTTCACTTATAATGATCACAACTTTGCAAATGTGTTGAATTTGAATGAAATTTGTCATTGGCATGATAATGAATGAATTTGAGAGAAAACATGAATGATCATGAAAATGATAAAGTGACGTTTTTTGAACAAATATTGAATTCAAATGATATTTCTCTTAAGATAATCCAAAGCAAACTTCAAAAACTTTAATTCAAACTTCTTGAATGAAACCTAAAGCAAATGACTTATATTATAAACAAAGAAACAAGCCCAATCTTAAATTGATGACCATGAACCCAATAGACGCTAATATCCCCTTTGTCCTTCATGAAAAAATGGATCCACTACATTCCATGATTAATGATCCTAAAAAGTGCATTGCCTTGAAGAAAATTTGAAGATACGAAGACTTGAAATACGGAGAGATACTTGTCATGAAAACCATAAACAAATAATCCTCAGTTGAAATTACTAACAAAGTCATAATCCACTTGACTAAGAGACATATTGAAAAAGCTTTATGGAAGATAGGATCCTCAATTATTACGAACACAAAACCCTAATTTCACATTTCAATACTTGCAGTCTCCAATCGTCAGATGAAATGATAGACAAGTTGAGGTGTCTTGAGGCGTGAGAAGCCTTGGTAGCTTGAATGGAGGGAAGAATGAGCATATGAGATCCATTTTGGACTGATTGTCAATACAGACATCCTCCACTGCTTGAAGAAAAACTATGAGAGTCGGAGATACCTTGATCCTATCTAAAAAATTCATGAGTATGTATGATGAAACATAAGCCATATAAGGTAAAATGAAGAGGACAAATTTTAGGGTGCAACAACTTGGTTTGCACGATTTTCTCACAATTCCTCTCATTTCTCATCACCATTAACTTCCCTATAAATAGAGGATGATATTTGCCAAACTTTAGAGAGCCAAAAAACCTCTATTGAACTTCCTCCATACCTCTCATTTCTGTAACATCGAATTTTGTTTTAAAGCATCTTTCAATCCAATTTCTTTGCTCATTCTTCATCCTTGAACTTCACTGATGCTAACAGAAGAAGAACCATGCCTTCAAGTGAACTAAATCTTGCTAGCCAATTCAAGTTACAGAGCTCTGAAGTTGAGCTTCAATAGGTAGATTCCTCCATCAATTCTCTCCAAACTTGTCACTACAATGTAGCTCTCATCACTCTGATACTCATTGCATCATTGGTTTTTAACTGGAAGTGAGTTTTGCTCATGAATTTTCAAATCCCTTTTCATTCTTTTCCTTCTGGTTTTTTTCAAATCGACTGAGCTACAAGTTAAATAAATTTTTCGCGAGGGTACAATTGTCTTCGTCTTGATGAGACAAAGCGAAAGGAATTCATCTAAACCTCTAATTTTATAGTATGAGAAACCTGGTTTTGAGGTTGGCTAGAGGTTGAAAACGACCGCGCTGGCGTCTTTAACTAATGAGAAATTGACACGTGTTTTTCAAATCTGTTTTTTCTTAAATAATAGATTCAGTGTGTTATTCACTAATGACCATGATATGCACAGCGCACCAGATCCCTTGGATTTGATTACTAACGCGTTTTGACATTGATCCAATGGTCTATATATTTTTGGCTTTTTTTTTATTTTTTTATTTTTATATTTTAATTTTTTTAAAATTCAAAAATTCATAAAAAAATCATTTCAACTTCTAAAATTCTGAAAAAAAATTCAAAAATACTTTTGATTTTTCTCTTTATGATTTTTATTTTTTCACAATTTTATTTTGTGATTTGATATTTTTTATGATTTTTCATTTTATTTGGCTTGTTTTAATTGTTAAAAAAAATACTCTTCTTGATTTTTAAATTCTGAAAAAAATTATGGAAAGATCCAATGATCTCTTGACAAATAATGGTGACCCTATCTTATTTTTATTTTTGGACTTTACTATTTTTCATAAATTTTGGTTTATTTTTCTTATTTCTTTAAATTTAAAAAAAAATAGTTTTTGACTTTAAAAAATTCTGAAAATTTGTGTCAATACTTCTTGACTCATGTTTGACTTCTGATATTTTTTTTAGAATTTTATTTGGTGTTTTAATACATTTTTTGTATTTTACCAATTATTTCCCTTTTGTTAATGAATTAAATATTGTTTTATTAAACATATTTTATTATTTTTGTTTGGTCTTGATTTGAGTATTATTTTTGGGACAAATTCCTCAACCTCATTGGATCTTGGGTGTTGATAGGTTGAAAAACCAAATCCACCAAAATAGATGAATGATATTGATATATTTGAAACCCTAATTTCATTTGATACATCCCTTCACTCTTCATCTTATCCCTTTCTTATTTTTACTTGTGCGACATGTTTTATTGGAGAATGATCTACATATCATTTCTCTAACATGTTGGTATATAGATTTCTATTGACCAGCCTCAAAATAGGTGTGACTTCTACATAAGTCCGCTTACGATTGCTTAACATAGTACTAAATTTGTCCTGATTAGAAAAATGATAATTTGTGGCCCAAACCAATGTTTGAAAGACAAAGTATGTTTAATTTGAAACCTTTGATCCAATAAATTTTAAGTTCACTGTTAGGAGGCTTTGATGTTATCATTCCTTTAATGAACTTCGTTATCTTTGGTGTAAGTGAATCATTTGAACATCGTTGATCATATGTGGTTTTCTTTGAGTATTTGAAATGAATGATATACTTGACAAAAAAAGAAAATGAGACTTGTTGTTGAGAAGCTTTGATTTTATCAATCTTCTAATGAGTTTTCAAATGCAAGCTTCAAGATGGTCATTCAACTAACTCTAACTTCTAATTCACTAACAATTAACTTTACTTTATGCCTTTATTTTATGCCTTTATTATTTATGTACCATTTACTTTAGAATTTATATTCCATGCCATTTTTCTTTTGCTCACTTAAGCATTTATCTTTATGCCATTTTATCTTTGCTCATTTGAACTTTTTTTTTTTGAAAATACTTAATAATCAACTTGAACATTAAAAAACTTTAAGGTTACTTGGACTATTTGGTTACTATCATTGGCATTATGGAGTTGTGGACCTCTCGGAGTTAGGATTAGAAGCCTTGATATTTTGGGACCTTGTTGCTCTATTCTTATTTTGTCTGAAGTTATTGGGGTTTACCCTAAGACATTGGGTTTATTTTCTTTGTGTGCGGGTTATTCTGGTTATATGTTTTGTCTGTGATTGAGAATTTCTCTGTATACAGTCGTTACTGTACCAAATGTTTGTGAAGACTTAATTCATCTGAACCTTGGTATTTCTCAAAGGTTTGGTATTTTTTCTATCTTGGTTTCAATCCAAAGAATGGAAATTCTACATTGACTTCACATATCAAGTGTTGGCTTCTTTTTGGTTAGATCTTTCTTTTCCTTCGCTTTTACCTTATGCTTTAGGATAGTCCCTTAATCTCCTCATATCTTCTTTACTTCAAATATATTCTCCCTTATTTTCGAAACTCTTCTTATTTTCTAACATGAACTGCTTTCATAATAAACTTGGACTTAGGTCCATGCACTTTAAAAATCTTTTCCTTATCAAACTTTAACCAACTTAATTAAAATTTAACATCTTTGGAAAGACTAAAAGTCAATTAACCTCATTCAAACCATTTTTCCACTTTGGCTTTTTACTAAAAAACTTTTCACAAAAGATTAGACTCTTGTCGATTCTTGTAGTGATGCAAGCTACTATACTTCTATGATATGTAGTGAAGTGAGATATTTTCCACTTGGGTGTTGAGTGAGGCTTTGTTGATTTTAAAATCCAAGCTATATCCTCCACTTCGAGATGATGCAAATTCTCCTTTCTCATAGTCGTGGGTAGTAAGTATGTTTTTCCACTCGTATTTGACGACAATGTCTTTTCTCTTAAAATTAACCAACGCACCTGTGTTTTTTTTTAAATTTTGAGGTGAACTACGAGTACCCTGATCCCCCTATTGCACTGAAGGTAGTACACATGCACTAAAGGTTCACAACTGCGACGGGTGTGTTGTACCCCAAATTTTGACCTAAGATACCATCTCCCATCTGCATCATTACATTGCAAGCGTTCACAAGCGATTTGACCTATTTTATCAATTTTTTAAAGCAGAGGTTTAAAATTCATAACTTTTTCAAATTTCGACAATTTTTTTAAGTTGTTATTTTACCTATGATTCTCCTTGACAACTACAACTTTTCTTTAGAAGTCAAGAGCTGATTATTTTTGAAAACAATGTTTATTTAATCATTTATTATTCTGAGTTTAAATAGCTGGAATTCATTTTCAGTTATTATAATTTAAAGAATTATAAATAATAAAGTAAATAATTGAAAAAAAAAGTTTATTAATTGATCAATGCTAAAACAATGTTTATTTAATTATTTATTATTCTGAGTTTAAATAGTTGGAATTTATTTTCAATTATTATAATTTAAAGAATTATAAATAATAAAGTAAATAATTGGAAAGGAGAAAAGAATTAACCGGTAAAATAGTAGAGTTAAATTCATCTTTATTCTAATTGTTACAATTGTTGTTTAAATACCATATTTATTTACAAAGTATTTACAATGATAATTGTACAAATGTTTAAAGTGAAATAAAAAAAACTATCCTAATTTTTATAAGTTCTAAATCTTCATCTTCTATCCAATACTCCTTTGATGCACCTTTGATTTTATCTGCAAAGAATAATTAAAAAAAAAATCAGAAATAGATATATAATTAAAAGCAGTCAATTAATTTAGAGTTCATCATTAAAAGCAAACGGCCGGAATCAGTTTTACCCTCTTTGCAAATCACGGAATTTCTCCCGGTTCACAAAAATGGGATGAATATTATTGATAAATATGAATGCACAAGTATTTGAAATGCACAAATTCATTTTTGCCAAAATCAACTGCATAGTTCAAAATCAACTGCATATTTCAAAACCAACAGCATGTGTGAAATTTTAAATTGTCAAAACAAAGTCCAACGTAAACTGTCCAAAATATGGGAGGAGGTCAAAATACAAAGGCTCCTTTATACTGTAACAGATGCAGGAAAGCTAAAGAAGGAAATATGCAGATTAAAACCATATATGCAAGCCAAATATTTCCAGTTTCATCATTTCCCAACCTTTTTGCTTTTTCAGAACTAAGTACATAACATTATTTTAATGTTTAAGCTGTACTAAGGAGAGAGAAAGGAGAAAAGAATTGGGTTTACAGGTTTTGGCTTTAGGCAGAAAAGAGATAGAAAACAAAACTGCAGTAACACAGTAAAAAAGAGGCATAGAAAAAGATACAAAACAAACTTAATGAAACAGTAGAAGGGCAGAAGTATCAAAGAAATTTGACAAAACAACGAAAACCTGAACCATCCAAAGGCAAGGCCAACCAACTGATATAAGAACAACACAACTTCTCAAGCAAAGGCTGAGTTCAAAAAAACCTGTTTTGAGGCCTATTCTCAAAGTACCAAAAACCTCAAGAACCTGCATTCAAAACAACATACAACCTGCTGTCCAAACCCCTGGAACCATGCCAAAAACTCAAGCATCAAGCCAAGTTAACCTGTCAAGTTAAAAAACCAGTAAACACTAAGCTGCCCAGCCAAAGCCTTAAGCCTTTCAAACCATAACCTGTTGAAACCTGTAAAAGCCATTAACCATAAAAAAAAACAGTATAAGCTGCTACCTCAAGCACATCATACCAGAAAACCAAGCCATGCCAAAACTGAAGCCTAAAAAACAGTAAACCTGTCAAAAGACCTCCCAAAACCTGTACCTATCATCAAGCCTAAAAGTTAAAGCCAAGACCACTGTCAACTAAAGCCTACAGCATAAATGAGTAAACCTTTTGAACCATCAAACAACCTCATAAGCCTAAAACCTATGAAACCATTAAGGCCATAACCTGCATAAACCTCCATCCCAAAACCTGTGATGTCAAAAACACACTAACCAACAAAGTCTCAGCATATCAATATTCAGAAGCATACTCGGAAACACAGGGTCAAACATCACCAAAACCCTCAGAATTTCTTCATCATTGGGCTAGCATTCACGAATCATACAGCATCAAGGCAACTCAAAGGCAAAGGCAACTCAAAGGCAACTCAAAGGCAACTCAAGGCAACAAAGACAAGGAGGAAAAATCAAGCATACAAAGGCAACCATAGGCAAGAAGCAAACAAAAGCACACAAGGAAAGGCATCAAGGCAACGAAGAAGAAAAGTGATATCAACAAAAGGTTCTCAGGTCAAATCATCATCAAACCTAAGGGCCAAAGAAACACAAACCAGGAATCCAAGCAAGCCCAGCATCACGCGTTTCACCCCTCCGCCGGCAAGCCTTCGGAACGCCTCCTTCCTCCTCCTTCGTAAAGGTAGCCTTTCTTTTTTCTATTTCCTTCCACCATCTCAACAGAAACAATAATGTTAAAGCTAAAGTCAGAATCAAGTGAATGTGAAATCGTAACATGCAAATCATAAAAACCCTAAAGAGATAAAAAATGAAAGTTAACCTTGAATGAACCATCGCTTGCTTAATCGTGGGAAGGAGGACGCAGAGATGGCGTTGGTGGCTCGGGCGAAGGAGAAGCTCTGAAGCGGGAGTTGACGAAGACGAAGAGGAATGCGTGAAGTGAAGAGAATAGCAACGGCGTTGTAAACCCTGAAGCCTTTCCCAAATGAAACAAAAATTCATAACCCTAAAAACTTTGTTTCAAGTAGATTGGGCCTAACCCGTTTCCTAAGCCTAAAACCCAAACGAATTTCATTAAACCCCCCATCCTGCTTCTAAGTACCCTTGCCTTGGGCCTTATTCCAATCAGCAGGCCCCCATTTAAGACTTATTGATACAACTCCCTATTTTCTGTTTTAACATTACCCCTTTACTCTTTTATTTGATTTAGTTTTAATCTACTAACTTTAAAATTTTATTTTAGATTTAACCTAGTAACTTTAAAAATATATAGTTGTTAGATTTAATATTAGGTTGATTAGTTTAATCACGTAAATTACAAAAAAGTTTCCTCTTTTAATTAGAACCAATTAGTTTAAATTTAGAATTATTGTAATAATTTTAATTTTTATTTAGTTAGTAAACTTTATAATTTTAAGTTAGTAATTTTATAATTTTAATTTAGTTTTACTTATTAACTTTAAAATTTTGTTTAGTTTAGTTAGAAACTTTAGAATTTAAGTTTAGTTTACTTAGTAACCTTAGAATTTCAAAATTAGTTTAAATAACCCTCTAATTACATTTTCCTTTTATTCATGATTCTTCTTTGTACGTTTATTTAGTTTCTTATAGTTTATCTTGTCACTATTCTCCTTGTTTGTTTCTTTTGGTTTTTTTTAATTACTTATATATGATTCTTGCTCGATTACTAGACCTACTTGCTTAGGATCAAATCCAAGAGAAAAATGATTAAATTTGTTAACTTCATGTCCTCAAATCCAATCACGCGAATACCTTCATTTCATTAAAACTTAAGATAATTTTTCCCAAATATTCATTTTTTTCAAGACTCATACCGTTTAAGTCAAAATTTCGACATTAGGTCGTCGTATCTTCAAAAACCCGTCTGTACCCCTTTTTGGCCAAAACAGTTTATTTTTAGTCAAACAAACAAATTTCAATAAACAGATATTTCAAAAGGTTCCTATAGGATACTATAGATACATTGGGTTCTAATACCTTCCCCTTGTATAACCAACCCCCGAACTCTAGACCTCTTTTCAAAACGCCTTATATTTTCATTACTTTTAAAAGTATTATTTTACATTGCATACTTTAGGGTTTTATTTCGCTCTTTTCCCTTTTCCCTTGGAAATAATAAAGCGCGGTGGCGACTCTTGCTTTTGTGAGACAAATTAATCAATAATTTAATCTCCGATTTACCCCACTACATTTGTTATCGCTACAGAATTGGCGACTCTGCTGGGGACAGATTGACCTCTTGCTGGTCCATCCCTAAGTGGGTTAAGCCTAGTTTGTTTTATCTGTTTTATTATTATTTGTTTTGTTTAATTATGTGTTTAAATTGGGGTTGTTTGGGTTTTTTGCAAAGGACGAATCCTATACCCGGATTAAGTTACACTTAAGAATAGGACGGGCGGTACAGTCATGTTAACTTTGAGGGAGTAATCCCGAAGAAGGAGGCATGAGATCCCCCACTCAATGGAAGGCCCTTTTGAACATAATATTTGTTTACCGAGTAATCGGGAAGACATTATTATTTTCGACCTGGGAGCCAGAGAAATTGAGAACCGTAGAACCCTGACCCATCTTGGCCTTTTAGGTGTAGCGCGGAGACTATAACGGAGTAATTCGGAAGTAGTTGTTACGCGATGCTACGCTCGGATAAGTTTCTCTTGAGAATATTGCTAATTATTGAGTAATCAAGACGTTGGTAATATCCGAAGGAGGAATGTAGACTCTGGGAACTCTTAGAACCTTGTCTTACAGGTGTGATTAAACCGTAGTACATACCTTGAGGTGGGCTTTACCTTTGACTCCATGCTCGAAATGTTGAACCTTTGAACCCCATATTTGTGAACTTGTGTGTAATTGTTGCATTATCATTCATCCATACATCCATAAACGTTTTTTGTAAAAAACTTGTTTTTCAAGGAACTTAAGAATGATTTTTGCAGACATCTCAGGTACTATTATTATGGAATTTGGAAGGAGAAACACTCGAAGTTTTAGTTTTAAGGAGCCCGAGATTGAAGAACTGAAGAGTTTAATTCCTAAGATCAAGAACCCGACGAATTTTCAAAAAAAGTATGGGTCCATTATACCTCTCATGAAGCGCAAGATGAAGGAAGGCATCCTCGGTACGTTGGTCCAATTTAACAATCCTTTGTATCGATGTTTCACCTTTCCGGATTACTAGTTAATGCCCACCTTAGAAGAGTACTCCTACATACTTGGTTTGCCGATCACCGACTGTGTTCCTTTTTCTGGCTTAGAAGAGGAACCTAAATCTCATGAGATAGCGATCATCACCCACTTTAAGAAGTCAGAGATAGAGGAGAACATGACTACAAAAGGGGGAATCCGAGGCTTGTCTGTGCAGTTTTTGTTGAGGAAAGCTCGTCATTTCGCTGAGATAAAAGATATTATTGCCTTTGAAGACATCTTTGCTTTACTCGCTTATGGTCTATTCTTGTTCCCTAACGTTGATAAGTTTATGGATATCAACGCCATCAGAATTTTCTTGATTGGAAATCCGGTCCCTACGCTACTAGGAGATACCTACTACTCCATCCATCTTCGAAACTCTTATCAAGGAGGGATGATTATTTGTTGTGCACAGTTGTTGTATCAGTGGTATGTTTCTCATCTACCTAGGTCTGATGTTTTCTGGGATCTCGAGAAGGAGCCGCGATGGGCGCCAAAAATTATGGCTCTCACTCATTTCGACATTGACTAGTATAATCGAGCTTACTATGACGTGAAGATCATCGATAACTGTGGTGCTTTTCCTAACGTGCCCTTTCTTGGTACGAAAGGAGGAATTAACTATAATCCTGTTCTCGCGCGCCGTCAGTTTGGATACCCGATGAGGGACAAGCCAAACAACATCCATGTGAGTGGTTTCTTTCTACAAGAAGGACAAGATCACCAGGCAGCTAAGAGGGAGATCGAAGGAGCTTGGCGCCACATCCATAGGAAAGGGAGAGACATGTTAGGACATAGGGGTGCCG
Organism: Vicia faba; assembly: GCA_948472305.1. Classification (NCBI taxonomy): domain Eukaryota; kingdom Viridiplantae; phylum Streptophyta; class Magnoliopsida; order Fabales; family Fabaceae; genus Vicia; species Vicia faba. The sequence goes on along the minus strand of OX451738.1, from coordinate 696,294,740 downwards.
TTTCTTTGGAGCCTTACCTACAATGGGTCCGTGCTAGGGCTTGTGCTCTCAAGATGCCCTATAAACCTGAGAAACCTTTATTCCCTACCGTTGTGTCATCATCTGTTGATATCCCTATCGAGAATATGGGAGAATACCAAGGAAATCTGGCTAGGATGAAGTCCGAGAGAGATGCTTGGAAAGAAAAGTATAATATGTCCGAATATGAGAATCGGGTCCTGGCTCGACAACTAAAGGAAAAGGAGGATTTGCTATTTATTCAAGACGGCTGGTTCATTGATCATGATGAGAAGCTTCGTAAAAAGGATGCTTTACTGAATAAATATGCTAGTGAAAGGAAGAGAAAAAAGGAAGGTTCGGTAAGCGTTGCTCTCGTTCCTAATCCACAAAGGGAAATCATTGATCGACTGGTAGCTGAGAAGAAAGAGATGGAAGACTTTTATGAAGAGAAGATCAGGAAGCTCCGGTTACAGTTGGCATTTGGTCCTTCATCTGATGATTCTGAGTGATCTTTAGTTCTTAGTTTTATTTTACTAATGTCATTTTGTAAAACTCTGTAAAAGGGCTTCATGTTCCAAAGTTGTAATTTACTGCTTTTATTATGGGCTTCATGTTCCAAAGTTGTAATTTACTGCTTTATTATGGGCTTCATGTTCCAAAGTTGTAGTTTATTGCTTTATTATTGGGTTGTTATCCCAAAGTTGTAATTTATTGTTTTGTTGTTCCAAAGTTGTAAGTCGTAATTTACCGCTTTGATTAATGAAGTGAGTTTTTGTTGTTCCAAATTCCTTTACCATTGATGTGTGCAAAATTAATGAAGTTCCTTGAAAAAACTATCAAAATGAATTATCATTTGCATCACATATCATACATCATCCAACATTCCACTTCACATGTTTTCTAGAGTCTTATCCTTGTTTCTTTTTCCACTCCGATAGATTGTCAAGTTGTCTCATCGATACGATACCCGAGCCAATCGTCAGAGGAAAATGGAAGATCTGGAACAGGAAAACCACGAGCTTCGTGAGGAGGTCTCTACCTTTCGTGTCGGGATGGAAAAGTTAACTGCGCTAGTGGAAAGTTTGATGGCTGCTCAGAATCAGCCATCGACTACGGCTACTGAGATTCAGACTTCAACTACTGTGGTTTCCGAGATTGTCACCGTTCCAACATCTGTGACTCAAATCAACTCTCCGCTTCAACATCAGATGCCAAAAGGTTTTCCGTGGGGAATGCCTTACAACTTTGTGCCAGAGGGGTATCAGCCTGTCGTACAACCTTTGTTTCAACCTACTATGTCTTTTCCTCAACCAGAGACAACTGCTATGCCGCCGGTAATCCCGTCTGTGACACCTTTCCCGCAACCAGTGATGACAACTGTCGCTCCTGTGGTTCACTCCATGCCATACTTGAATGAACCTACTTATCCTGCTGAGCCTGCTGAAAATCTGGGTCTTTTTGATAGAATGGAAGAATTTCAAGACCAATTCCAAGAAACGCAGAGGGAGCTTAGAGCGTTAAAGGGGAAGGATTTGTTTGGAAAGAACACTCATGACCTGTGTTTAGTTCCAAATGTCAAGATTCCAGCAAAATTCAAAGTTCCAGACTTTGAAAGATATAAGGGTGATTCGTGTCTTAGGAGTCATTTGAGTATGTACATGAGAAAGATGTCTACATATTCTGATGATCATGACTTGTTAATTCACTATTTTCAAGACAGTTTGACTGGTGCCGCTCTAAAGTGGTATATGGGTTTGGACAACATTCGGATCCGCAACTTCAACGATCTTAGTGAAGCTTTTGTTCACCAGTATAAGTATAACGTCGACATGGCGCCGGACAGGGATCAACTCCGGGCGATGTCCCAGAGAGACAGAGAGTCCTTTAAGGAATACGCCCAGAGGTGGCGTGAAATTGCTGCTCAAATCTATCCTCCTCTTGAGGAGAAAGAGATGACAAAGATATTCTTGAAGACTTTAGGTTCCTTTTACTATGAAAGAATGATTGCCAGCGCACCCAGTGACTTCACCGAAATGGTAAGCATGGGCATGCGGTTGGAGGAAGGGATTCGTGAAGGACGTTTGGTTAAAGAAGGAAGTCCATCTAGCAGTATCAAGAAGTTTGGAAGTGTTTTCCAAAAAAGAAAAGAGCAGGATGTCAGCGTAATCTTCCCAGGAAGACCAAGGAGAGGTTACTCACACATTGCGGAAGTCACTCCGGCTGTCCGCCCAACATTGGTGACCCCAACTCATCAAACCCCACCAACTCAACAACGCCCATTTCAGCAGCAGCCTCGACAACAGGCTTATCCATTCAACAACCAGAACCGTTCACCAAGGAAACCGCAATTCGATGCCATTCCCATGACTTATACTGAGTTGTTCCCCGCCTTGATCAGAAAAAACCTCATAACGACGAAACCTCCTCCTGTCGCACCAAATAGTACTTCTCCGTGGTACAAGGCGGATCAGTTTTGTGAATATCATCAAGGGTCGTCGGGGCACAACATTGAAAATTGTTTTGCTTTAAAGGCGGACGTGCAGAGGTTGATTAAGAATGGTATCTTGTCTTTCAAGGATGTTAACCCAAATGTTAGAGATAATCCTTTGCCTCGACATGGGGCGGCATCAGTGAATATGGTGGAAGGTTGTCCGGGAAAGTTTCGAGTTTTTCAAGTTGAACACATAAGAGATTCGTTGATCAGGTTACATCAGAGCTTAAGAAGACTTGCCTTTTTTAGGCATCAGCATGATTATGATGTTTGTGAATTTTGTTCAAGAGAGGTTGATTGCCCTATTGTGAAGGAGGATATTCAAAAATTGTTAGACCAGAGGGTTATCACTATTACACATGACAGAGATCTGCTGGATGAAGTGAATGTTATAATACCACAATTCAACTTGCCTGAACCAGTAGAGATCGTTTACGACAGTCAGACTGCACCTGTTGCTCCTTTGATCATTTATCCACCTGGTCCTGTGCCTTACAACTCCGACCAAGCTATACCGTATAAGTATAATGCCACCATGATTGAGAATGGGGTAGAAGTCCCTATACCGACAAGGCCATCTTTTGTTAACATCGCTGATGTGAGTAGAGTTATGAGAAGCGGACGTGTTTTTGCAGCAGTACCTTTGAAGAAACCAGAAGTTCAAGTCAGGAGACCCATACCGGCAGAAATTCCAGCGAGAAATGTTGAACCAAGGGTTGAGATAGGCCGATCCAATGAACCTATCCCACATCCCGATGATGATGAGATTCTGAAGCTCATCAAGAGAAGTGAATATAAGATTGTGGACCAACTATTGCAAACTCCTTCCAAGATTTCTTTGCTTGCTTTACTGAGAGTTTCTGGTGCCCATAGAGAAGCTTTGATGAAGGTCTTGGACCAGGCATTCGTGGATCATGATGTGACGGTTGACCAATTTGATGGAATTGTGGGAAATATTACTTCGTGTAACAATCTTGGTTTCAGTGATGAAGAGCTTCCGGAGGAGGGAAGGAACCATAATATGGCTTTGCATATCTCAATAAGTTGTGGAAATGATACTTTATCAAGTGTGTTGGTAGATACAGGTTCGTCGTTAAATGTAATGCCCAAAACTACATTATCTCGACTCTCATATCAAGGTGCTCCCATGAGACCTAGTGGGGTAATTGTCAAAGCGTTTGATGGTTCTAGGAAGACTGTCATTGGTGAAGTGGATCTTCCTATAATAATTGGTCCTCATACTTTTCAGATCACTTTTCAAGTAATGGACATTCGTGCCGCCTACAGTTGCCTATTGGGTCGTCCATGGATCCATGATGCAGGGGCAGTCACTTCCACGCTCCATCAAAGATTGAAGTTTGTAAGGCATGGAAAGCTGGTAATGATTGGTGGAGAGCAGGCTATGGTGGTAAGCCATCTGTCATCTTTCTCTTTTATTGATGCTGATGAGGATGTTGGAACCCAATTCCAAGCTCTATATGTTGCTAATAATGAAGTGAAGAAGCAAGGGACATCTATTTCTTCTTTTGAGGATGCGCGACGAGTGGTTGAAAGTGGTTCGGCTGAAGGTTGGGGTCAGGTGTTGACTTTACCCGAGAACAAGTCTGGAGAAGGTCTTGGTTTTCATCCCGTGTCTACAAGAGTCAAGCATGAAATAGTTACCCGTCCGATACAAGAAGTTTTCCGAAGTGCAGGTTTTATCCATCCGACTCCTCCTGAAGTTGATGCTATAATAGGAGACGATTCTGAAGAGGATTTACCCGATTTTGTAACGCATGGAGTGGTTTGCCAGAACTGGATTGCTGTTGATGTTCCTGTTGTGATGCACATTTCTGAGTAATGTTTTGTTTTATTTTCGAAAAATTTTTGCTCTGCCCAAGGCGAAAAGTATTTGTGTCGGGCTATGTTGAAAATAAATCCTTTTGCTCTGCCCAAGGCAAAAGAGAAAATGTCTGGGCTCTTTGTTTCAAGTATTTCCCTTCATGAATAAAAATGTCATTTTGTCCACTACTGTTTTGTTTTTTCACTTTTTCTGGGAAATAGTAATGAAAATTAATTGGTAGTAATAGGAAATATAATAACTTTTTGTTTTATTTGTACAAATCAATTTCTAAAATAAAGCATAATCATATGTGCAGATTAATCCATGACTTAACCATTGAAAACAATGATCCTATGCCCTCTCCCAACTTTGAATTCCCTGTGTTCAGAGCCGAGGAAGAGGATAGTGAAGAGATTCTTGATGAAATTTCCCGTTTACTTGAGCACGATGAAAAGACTATTCAGCCGTTTGAAGAACCTATAGAGATGATCAATTTGGGTGGTGAAGAAGATAAAAAGGAAGTCAAGGTCAGAGCATTGCTTATCCCAGAAGTCAAAGAGAAAATGTTGGAGCTTCTCAAAGAGTATGTTGATGTGTTTGCTTGGTCCTACCAAGATATGCCAGGTTTGGACAACCATATTGTGGAGCATCGTTTACCGTTGAGACCTGAATGTCCGCCGATTAAGCAGAAGTTGAGAAGGACTCGTCCCGATATGGCTGACAAGATCAAAGAAGAAGTTCAAAAACAGATTAATGCAGGTTTCCTTGTTACATCGGTCTATCCTCAATGGTTAGCCAATATAGTGCCTGTTGCTAAGAAAGATGGCAAAGTTCGAATGTGTGTAGACTATAGAGATCTGAATAGAGCTAGCCCAAAGGATGACTTCCCATTACCACACATTGACGTATTGGTCGACAGTACCGCAAAGTTCAAAGTCTTTTCTTTCATGGATGGTTTCTCTGGTTACAATCAAATCAAGATGGCACCAGAAGATATGGAGAAGACAACTTTCATTACACCTTGGGGAACATTTTGTTATCGGGTTATGCCGTTTGGTTTGAGGAATGCTGGTGAAACATACCAAAGGGCCATGACTGCTTTGTTCCATGATATGATGCATAAAGAGATAGAAGTGTATGTAGATGACATGATTGCCAAATCACAAACTGAAGAGGATCATTTGGAACATTTATTGAAGTTATTCCAGCGTTTGAGAAAGTATAAACTCCGTCTGAATCCCAACAAGTGCACTTTTGGTGTTCGTTCTGGAAGACTTCTGGGTTTCATTGTCAGTCAGAAAGGTATTGAGGTAGATCCTGATAAAGTCAAAGCTATTCGGGAAATGCCCGCACCCAAGACGGAAAAACAAGTAAGAGGATTCCTTGGGAGACTGAACTATATTTCTAGATTTATATCTCATATGACTGCTACCTGTGGGCCGATTTTCAAGCTTCTCCGAAAGAACCAAGGATGTGTGTGGACAGAAGATTGTCAGAGAGCTTTTGATAGCATCAAAGAATATTTACTTGAACCTCCCATTTTGATTCCTCCGGTGGAAGGAAGACCTTTGATTATGTACCTGACTATATTGGAAGATTCCATGGGATGTGTGCTTGGTCAACAAGATGACACTGGAAGAAAGGAACATGTTGTATATTATCTGAGTAAGAAATTCACAGACTGTGAGTCTCGATACTCATTGCTTTAGAAAACCTGTTGTGCTTTAGCTTGGGCTGCTCGCCGTCTGCGCCAGTATATGATTAACCACACCACTTGGTTGATCTCCAAAATGGATCCGATCAAGTATATCTTTGAGAAGCCCGCCTTATCTGGAAGAATAGCCCGTTGGCAGATGTTGTTATCCGAATATGACATTGAGTATCACACTCAGAAAGCAATCAAGGGGAGTATTTTAGCCGACCATTTGGCTCACCAACCAATTGACGATTATCAATCCATCAAGTTTGATTTCCCAGATGAAGATGTTATGTACTTGAAAGCTAAAGATTGTGAAGAGCCGTTACCTGAAGAAGGACCTGATCCCGAATCGCATTGGGGTTTGATTTTTGACGGAGCTGTAAATTCTTACGGAAATGGAATTGGGGCGATCATCGTCACTCCCCGAGGTACTCATATCCCGTTCACGGCGAGATTGAAGTTTGACTGCACGAACAACATGGTTGAATATGAGGCATGTATTATGGGTCTCGAAGAAGCAGTGGATCTAAGGATTAAGATTCTTGATATTTACGGAGATTCGGCATTGGTAATTAATCAAATCAAAGGAGAATGGGAGACTCGTCATCCTGGTTTGATCCCTTACAGAGACTATGCTAGAAGATTGTTAACTTTCTTCAACAAAGTGGAATTACATCATATCCCTAGAGATGAAAACCAAATGGATGATGCTTTAGCTACTTTGTCTTTAATGTTTCAAGTGAATGGTTGGAACGACGTGCCTACAATCCGGGTTATGTGCCTCGACAGACCTGCTCATGTGTTCTCAGTAGAAGAGGTTACCGACGACAAACCATGGTTCTATGACATTAAACGTGTTCTTCAAACTCAAGAGTACCCGCCCGGGGCATCCAATAAAGATAGGAAGACGTTGAGAAGATTAGAAAGCAGTTTCTTCCTCAATGAAGAAGTATTGTATAAGAGGAATCACGACATGGTCCTACTCAGATGCGTAGACAGACATGAAGCAGACATGCTGATGCAAGAAGTACATGAAGGATCCTTTGGTACTCATGCCAATGGACATGCAATGGCTAAAAAGATGTTGAGAGCTGGTTACTATTGGATGACAATGGAATCTGATTGCTGTAAATATGTGAAGAAATGTCATAAATGCCAGATTTATGCAGACAAGATACATGTGCCACCGACCCTCCTCAACGTTATCTCCTCACCTTGGTCTTTATCTATGTGGGGAATTGATATGATTGGAATGATTGAACCCAAAGCTTCAAATGGTCATCGTTTCATCTTGGTAGCGATCGATTATTTTACTAAATGGGTGGAAGCAGCATCTTATGCTAATGTAACCAGACAGGTGGTAGTCAGATTTATCAGGAATTAGATCATTTGTCGATACGGTATCCCGAGTAAGATCATCACTGATAATGGTTCGAATTTGAATAACAAGATGATGAGAGAACTTTGTGAAGAGTTCAAGATCGAACATCATAATTCTTCTCCTTACAGGCCGAAGATGAATGGGGCAGTCGAAGCTGCTAACAAGAATAACAAAAAGATTGTCCAGAAGATGGTGGTAACTTATAAAGATTGGCATGAAATGCTTCCGTTTGCTCTACATGGATACCGCACTTCAGTTCGAACTTCAACAGGCGCAACCCCATTTTCCCTAGTTTACGGTATGGAAGCAGTACTCCCCGTGGAGGTTGAGATTCCGTCTATGAGAGTGTTGATGGAAGCTAAACTTTCTGAGGCTGAATGGTGTCAAAGTAGATATGATCAGTTGAATTTAATTGAAGAAAAGAGATTGACAGCATTGTGTCACGGTCAATTATATCAGCAGAGAATGAAGAAGGCTTTTGATAAGAAGGTTCGACCACGCGAGTTCAGAGAAGGTGACCTTGTGCTCAAAAAGATATTATCTTTCCAACCTGATTCTAGGGGCAAGTGGGCTCCGAATTATGAAGGACCATATGTCGTTAAGAAAGTTTTCTCTGGAGGTGCCTTGATTCTCACAAATATGGACGGTGAAGAGCTCCCGCGCTCCATGAATGCCGATGCAGTCAAGAAGTATTTCGCTTAGGTTTGAGTGGACAGTTCGCTAAGTTGAAACCCGAAGGGGCGGCTTAGGAAAGCTTTTGGTCAGAACGGCTATGGCATATGGGCACATTTCGGAATTCGAAGTTGTTAGGGAGAATAGTAATCATTGTTTTTGCGTAACCCTTTCTTTCATGTAATATTTTCCAAACTTTTGTAAACCGTTGGAGTCGCGTTGTTAGCGAACTACCATCTTATTAATGAAATTTGAGCATTTACCTTTTGTGGGCAAAATTTTAATTTTACGCCAATATTTGAAACAAAGTTATTTAAAGTATTTTTATTTTAAAAATGTGTCATGAATAATGAAAGGAATATTAACAGTTGTTCCGAGGATGGTCAAGCCATGAAATGCAAAACAATACAGTAATTTATCCTTGCATGATGAACATGTTTTATTTCAAAATCGTCATGAGGTGTTGGTTGTGTAAACTTGCGTTTCTCGTGGTACTAAGTTTGGTGACTCCCCAGTTGTTCCAGTTAAGCGTTGTTCTGGTTACCTTTATTTGGGCGATTTCTAAAGTGTGGTACGCTTTGTCTCATGCCAGTAATCTATTGGTATTAGAAGATTGGATTTGAATACTTTTCTCCTCAGAAGACTTGAGCCTTGTAGCGTGATACGCTCTGACGTTGCTTTGTGGTTCCAGTTCCAGTTATTTTCCGTCTTTTTAAGATTGGCCGAGTATCTATCTTTTCGTGACATCTTATCGTCTTCAAGATATTCCATCTGTTCGTTTTGTCAGCATAACATTCATTTACTCATTTACACTTATATCACGCATGCATATTCACATTTGTCGTTGATTTTGGGTTGTATACTTTGTTTATTAAGACAATGTACATGTTCTTTCCGAGTAGAAGGTTAGCTTAGGCAGAAAATGTGCTTCCTTTCTAAATTCCCCAACTGAGCTAATCCTCGTGGATAATTTTTTGATTTAGCCTACCTTGTCCATTTCTGGATAGGATGAATCCCCCGATCAAATTACTTTCTCATTGGGTGGAGTCTTGTTTGATTGTTTTCTCTCTGGTTTATTCCTGGAGGGAGTTGTTGTCTCTTGCATAGGCTATCTCATGATTTTCCCCAGTGAAGTCGCCACCTAGACGAATGATGCATTTATTTTGCACATTTAAGTATGTGATCTCCTCGGGAAGGATTGATTCATGGTTCTCTTTGACGAAGATTATATTCTCTGCCAGTATCATCGCAATTTCCTTCTGAGTTATTCTTCAGAACACGACAAGCGGCGGTCTCTTCATGAGCAACTTGTACGTTATTATTATTTTGGAAAACGGCAAGCGGAAGTCTCTTCATGAGCAACTTGTACGCTATTATTTTTGGAAAATGACAAGCGGCGGTCTCTTCATGAGCAACTTGTACGTTATAGACATCGTTAGAAAACGACAAGCGGCGGTCTCTTCATGAGCAACTTGTACGTTATTATTTTTGGAAAAACGGCAAGCGGCGGTCTCTTCATGAGCAACTTGTACGTTATTATTATTTTTGGAAAACGGCAAGCGGCGGTCTCTTCATGAGTAACTTGTACGTTATTATTATTTTGGAAAACAGCAAGCGGCAGTCTCTTCATGAGCAACTTGTACGTTATTATTTTTGGGAAGACAACAAGGGGCAGCTTCTTTATTTGAGCAGCTTGTATGTCATAGTATTTTTGGAAGACAACAAGTGGCAGCTTCTTTATTTGAGCAGCTTGTATGTCATAGTATTTTTGGAAGACAGCAAGTGGCAGCTTCTTTATCTGAGCAGCTTGTATGTTATAGTATTTTGGAAGACAGCAAGTGGCGGCTTCTTTATTTGAGTAGCTTGTATGTTATTGACATCCCTGGACGACGGCAAGTGGCAGCTTCTTTATTTGAGCAGCTTGTATGTCATAGTATTTTTGGAAGACAGCAAGTGACAGCTTCTTTATTTGAGCAACTTGTGTATTTACAACCATATTATTATTTCAGCATTAATTAGTATCTCTTCGGAAATCTCGCAGAGAAGTTTGTTATGAATCTTTACCTTCAAAAGTCGGTAATCCGTCGCCAGCAAAATTGATACTTTTGTGTCTATCTTTGACCTTGAGTTGTGAACTCACCGTTATTTTGGGTCGATAATCTGTTTTGTGGCCTATGCAAGATGCCTTCTTTGTTAGGGTCAGAGGTCGTATTCTCTCAAATTTTTATTCGTCGTCAAGAGTGTATTATTTGAAGTCGATGTCTCATTTCCCCAGTAGTGTGTAATCTATGTCCCTGTGTTTTGTTGGTGTTTGATTTCTCCAGCATTATCTTGTTTCATACAATATCTTTCTCTGTGAATTCAATTACTACATTCATATCACAAACATAATGGCGGTATCTTAGGGCAAAAATTGCGTATTATGTATTTAAGTACCTTCAATCTCGTCGAGACGAAGATTTTAATCTTCATATCTCCGGATAGAAGAAACTTAAATAGGGGCAGCTATTGTACCCCAAATTTTGACCTAAGATACCATCTCCCATCTGCATCATTACATTGCAAGCGTTCACAAGCAATTTGACCTATTTTATCAATTTTTTAAAGCAGAGGTTTAAAATCCATAACTTTTTCAAATTTCGACAATTTTTTTAAGTTGTTATTTTACCTATGATTCTCCTTGACAACTACAACTTTTCTTTAGAAGTCAAGAGCTGATTATTTTTGAAAACAATGTTTATTCAATTATTTATTATTCTGAGTTTAAATAGCTGGAATTCATTTTCAGTTATTATAATTTAAAGAATTATAAATAATAAAGTAAATAATTGAAAAAAAGTTTATTAATTGATCAATGCTAAAACAATGTTTATTTAATTATTTATTATTCTGAGTTTAAATAGTTGGAATTTATTTTCAATTATTATAATTTAAAGAATTATAAATAATAAAGTAAATAATTGGAAAGGAGAAAAGAATTAACCGGTAAAATAGTAGAGTTTTATTCATCTTTATTCTAATTGTTACAATTGTTGTTTAAATACCGTATTTATTTACAAAGTATTTACAATGATAATTGTACAAATGTTTAAAGTGAAATAAAAAAAACTATCCTAATTTTTATAAGTTCTAAATCTTCATCTTCTATCCAATACTCCTTTGATGCACCTTTGATTTTATCTGCAAATAATAATTATTAAAAAAAATCAGAAATAGATATATAATTAAAAGCAGACAATTAATTTAGAGTTCATCATTAAAAGCAAACGGCCGGAATCAGTTTTACCCTCTTTGCAAATCACGGGATTTCTCCCGGTTCACAAAAAAGGGATGAATATTATTGATAAATATGAATGCACAAGTATTTGAAATGCACAAATTCATTTTTTCCAAAATCAACTGCATAGTTAAAAATCAAATGCATATTTCAAAACCAACAGCATGTGTAAAATTTTAAATTGTAAAAACAAAGTCCAACGTAAACTGTCCAAAATATGGGAGGAGGTCAAAATACAAAGGCTCCTCTATACTGTAACAGATGCAGAAAAGCTAAAGAAGGAAATATGCAGATTAAAACCATATATGCAAGCCAAATATTTCCAGTTTCATCATTTCCCAGCCTTTTTGCTTTTTCAGAACTAAGTACATAACATTATTTTAATGTTTAAGTTGTACTAAGGAGAGAGAAAGGAGAAAAGAATTGGGTTTACAGGTTTTGGCTTTAGGCAGAAAAGAGATAGAAAACAAAACTGCAATAACACAGTAAAAAAGAGGCATAGAAAAAGATACAAAACAAACTGAATGAAACAGTAGAAGGGCAGAAGTATCAAAGAAATTTGACAAAACAACGAAAACCTGAACCATCCAAAGGCAAGGCCAACCAACTGATATAAGAACAACACAACTTCTCAAGCAAAGGCTGAGTTCAAAAAAACCTGTTTTGAAGCCTATTCTCAAAGTACCAAAAACCTCAAGAACCTGCATTCAAAACAACATACAACCTGTTGTCCAAACCTCTGGAGCCATGCCAAAAACTCAAGCATCAAGCCAAGTTAACCTGTCAAGTTAAATAACCAGTAAACACTAAGCTGCCCAGCCAAAGCCTTAAGCCTTTCAAACCATAACCTGTTGAAACCTGTAAAAGCCATTAACCATAAAAAAAACAGTATAAGCTGCTACCTCAAGCACATCATACCAGAAAACCAAGCCATGCTAAAACTGAAGCCTAAAAAACAGTAAACCTGTCAAAAGACCTCCCAAAACCTGTACCTATCATCAAGCCTAAAAGTTAAAGCCAAGACCACTGTCAACTAAAGCCTACAACATAAATGAGTAAACCTTTTGAACCATCAAACAACCTCATAAGCCTAAAACCTGTGAAACCATTAAGGCCATAACCTGCATAAACCTCCATCCCAAAACCTGTGATGTCAAAAACACACTAACCAACAAAGTCTCAGCATATCAATATTCAGAAGCATACTCGGAAACACAGGGTCAAACATCACCAAAACCCTCAGAATTTCTTCATCATTGGGCTAGCATTCACGAATCATACGGCATCAAGGCAACTCAAAGGCAAAGGCAACTCAAAGGCAACTCAAAGGCAACTCAAGGAAACAAAGACAAGGAGGAAAAATCAAGCATACAAAGGCAACCATAGGCAAGAAGCAAACAGAAGGACACAAGGTAAGGCATCAAGGCAACGAAGAAGAAAAGTGATATCAACAAAAGGTTCTCAGGTCAAATCATCATCAAACCTAAGGGCCAAATAAACACAAACCAGGAATCCAAGCAAGCCCAGCATCACGCGTTTCACCCCTCCGCCGGCAAGCCTCCGGAACGCCTCCTTCCTCCTCCTTCGTAAAGGTAGCCTTTCTTTTTTCTCTTTCCTTCCACCATCTCAACAGAAACAATAATGTTAAAGCTAAAGTCAGAATCAAGTGAATGTGAAATCGTAACATGCAAATCATAAAAACCCTAAAGAGATAAAAAATGAAAGTTAACCTTGAATGAACCATCGCTTGCTTAATCGTGGGAAGGAGGACGCAGAGATGGCGTTGGTGGCTCGAGCAAAGGAGAAGCTCAAAAGCGGGAGTTGAGGAAGACGAAGAGGAACGCGTGAAGTGGAGAGAATAGCAACGACGCTGTAAACCCTGAAGCCTTTCCCAAATGAAACAAAAATTCATAACCCTAAAAACTTTGTTTCAAGTAGATTGGGCCTAACCCGTTTCCTAAGCCTAAAACCCAAACGAATTTCATTAAACCCCCCATCCTGCTTCTAAGTACCCTTGCCTTGGGCCTTATTCCAATCAGCAGGCCCATTTAAGACTTATTGATACAACTCTCTATTTTCTGTTTTAACATTACCCCTTTACTCTTTTATTTGATTTAGTTTTAATCTACTAACTTTAAAATTTTATTTTAGATTTAACCTAGTAACTTTAAAAATATATAGTTGTTAGATTTAATATTAGGTTGATTAGTTTAATCACGTAAATTACAAAAAAGTTTCCTCTTTTAATTAGAACCAATTAGTTTAAATTTAGAATTATTGTAATAATTTTAATTTTTATTTAGTTAGTAAACTTTAGAATTTTAAGTTAGTAATTTTATAATTTTAATTTAGTTTTAGTTATTAACTTTAAAATTTTGTTTAGTTTAGTTAGAAACTTTAGAATTTAAGTTTAGTTTACTTAGTAACCTTAGAATTTCAAAATTAGTTTAAATAACCCTCTAATTACATTTTCCTTTTATTCATGATTCTTCTTTGTATGTTTATTTAGTTTCTTATAGTTTATCTTGTCACTATTCTCCTTGTTTGTTTCTTTTGGTTTTTTTTAATTACTTATATATGATTCTTGCTCGATTACTAGACCTACTTGCTTATGATCAAATCCAAGAGAAAAATGATTAAATTTGTTGACTTCATGTCCTCAAATCCAATCACGCGAATACCTTCATTTCATTAAAACTTAAGATAATTTTTCCCAAATATTCATTTTTTTCAAGACTCATACCGTTTAAGTCAAAATTTCGACATTAGGTCGTCGTATCTTCAAAAACCCGTCTGTACCCCTTTTTGGCCAAAACAGTTTATTTTTAGTCAAACAAACAAATTTCAATAAACAGATATTTCAAAAGGTTCCTATAGGATACTATAGATACATTGGGTTCTAATACCTTCCCCTTGTATAACCAACCCCCGAACTCTAGACCTCTTTTCAAAACGCCTTGTATTTTCATTACTTTTAAAAGTATTATTTTACATTGCATACTTTAGGGTTTTATTTCGCTCTTTTCCCTTTTCCCTTGGAAATAATAAAGCGTGGTGGCGACTCTTGCTTTTGTGAGACGAATTAATCAATAATTCGATCTCCGATTTACCCCGCTACATTTGTTATCGCTACAGGGTGCAAATTTGTAAATAAAATACTTCTTTTCTCATCTCCAGCATCCTATTTTTGTATACATCTTTTATAGCCAAAATACACAGATTTTCAAAGAGGTTCCTGCGGAGTACCGTAGTTGTTTAGGGTGTTAATACTTTCAATTTGCATAACAAACCCCCGTACATAGATTCTCCCCCTCCTTTTGGGTTTATTCACTCGTTTCCAATTTCCTTTGGAAACAATAAAGCACGGTGGCAATTTTTATTTGATCTATACAAGTTAAGTCAATCCAATGGCTTAGTCTCAACATTTCTACCATTACAATAAGCCAAAATGGGGGCAAGAGTCCAAAGTGGAAAGTGATTGTACATGAAACAGAGGCGTAGGGAAAGAAAGCTGAGTCAAAGGGTTATCAAGTTTCTCCTAACTATAAGGTAAAACCCAATGACAAGGACTCAGTGGAGGCGTTATCAGAGGAACAAAAAGGAGGAAAAGGAAGCTTCAACATCCTAGTTGAAGCCTGACGAAAATAGTTATTTCGAAGACGTACTGCTAGCAGAAGATACAAAGCCAAAAGGGTTTCCAATCCTAAAGATGTATTATCCCAAGTTGAAGCTGACTGAAAAAGAAAAAGTCATAGAAAATCAAAGAATGGCTATGAGGGTAGCTCCTTTAGGTAACACAGAGCTGGTGGCAACATAAAATATGGAATATACTCATGCGCCTGAGTATACTCCTACATTTGAAGGCGAAGAGGAAGAACCTGATTATGAACCTTTGCCAGAAGATGATATTGTCGATGATGACAATGATTATGGTGAAAACTTCATAATTAACTGTGGAATTGTGTCAATTATGCTTGCAAAATATGACAGGGTATTGAAAGTATCAGAAAAATAAGAAGATTTTACCTTCGACGAAGCGGCTGATGAAAAGCCTTTATGCTACTATGTCATGAATAGTGGTGTGGTCGAAGAATAGAAGGTTGTGTTTGAAAAACCAAGCCCAGGGATGTTGTATCATCTCAAGCCTTTATTCTTAATGGAAAAGGTAGATGGCATGCTAGTGAAAAAGGTGTTTGTCGATGGTGGGGCTGCTGTAAATTTAATACCACGTGCTCTGTTTAAGAAAATGTGGAAGTGTGGGTCGGAGCTTCGACCTTACAACATGGTTTTATCATACTATGAAGAAAAAACCAGTAGCGTACTCGGTGTTATCCAAGTCGAATTTGTTGTCGAAACAATAATCACATCAACACTATTCATGGTGATAAATTCCAAGGCCAACTTTAACTTATTACTTGGCCGTGAGTGGATCCATGGAATAGGATATGTCCTATCGACTTTACATCAGAGGATTTTCATTTGGAGGAAAGATGACATAGTAGAGAACATAGAAGATGATCAAAGCTACTATAAATTCAATGAGGTTAAAGGTGGAAGAAGTCTTTCGACCAAAATTTGGCGAATGTAGCACCTTGTAATGATGAGTAAACTCCCAATGAATACTTAAATTGTTTTCGAAGTTTGGACCATGATCGTAGGTTTACGTGATATTCTGAAAAGGCAATAGGGCCTAGGGAGTCGATTCCACCTACGGGTTGGTTAGTGGCCAAAAAAGATAACCAGTGAATAATAAGTTTAATTTAGAATCCGGCCTATGGTTGAACACGTCATAAACATTCAACTTTAGGAGCTGAAAGATGGTTGTTGTCATAACCGGTAAAAAATATGAGAGTCATCACCACTACTTTTTGTCCTAACGACAGGTGAATAATGGAGTAACCCTAAAGTTAATATAGAGATTCTAAGTTCTTGACTCACTTTAGACAAAGGAAAGGTGTTAGGAACCCCTCATCTACCTTGTTCACAAGGATATTAGGAATTAGGTTAACAGTTAGGATAGGGTTTAAATTTTTAATTAGGGGACTCGCGACGATTTTAGTCGTATGCCTATGTATCCTCTTATGAGGAGTCAGAGTCCCAATTCGTAGTTCGAAATGTTTGGATAGTTTTTTTATGGATCGGGGAAGTATTTTGAGTTAATCCTTGAACCAAGTTTGGGTTGAAAATAGCGAAACCGTAGACACAGTTCGTAGTTAATATAAAAGATTTCCACAATCCTTTTTTTGAAAATAATATCTTGAAATTGAAATTATTTTAGTAGCAAAAAGATGTTAATGTTTGATTGGTTAGCTGTTTAGGATACGCCATGTGATATGAAAAATAAGTTTGAATGAGAAAAAGTTTAATCAAATAGAAAAAAAAAGGTTAATATTTGTAAAAGAATTAATAAGTAACTATTTTTATATTATTAGAAATATATTACATATTTTTAATATTATTCCAATAATTGTTTATTAAAATACTTTTATAATAAAAATGCAAAAAATATAATTTAATTCCAAAATAGATTTGATGATAAAATGCTAAATATGTTATGTGAAAATTAAGTTAAATAAATAAAAATAGAAAAATAAAAAAGAATTAAAGAAAATAATTAAAATTGATTAATTTAGTTAATGGGGGGTGTAAAACTTGAGATTGGGTGGTGTATTAGGAAAAATATTTAGGCCTGAATGTAAATTTGAGCCCAAATAGCAGGGGGTGCGAATTAGCATTGGGTAGTAAAATCAGGAGGTGTGAACGTTAAGGGCCCAAGTTCATAAACTTGGCGCATTATGAAAGGGGGTGAGTAATCATATAAGTAGTAAAGGCCTGGGGGTGTGAATAATGGGCGCCTAAGCCCATAACAAAATTGGGGAGATCCGTTGGGATCTAGTGCGAGCGTTAACGTTGCAAGGTTTTATCGTGGGTTCGATGGATCTGCGATATTGATCTTGATCATAAAGGTGGGGACTCAATGTTGACTGAGCGTGCATTGTAGGAGAACGTACATATAATATTATGCACTAATTTCATCACATGGCCAGATGATGACCACGTGTCGCCACCGAAAAAACGGACGGAGGGAGTTATATCTTTCTTTATATCATTTTTCTTTTCATTTTCATTCATCTCTCTCTCTCTCTCTCTCTCTCTCTCTCTTGCTAATTCCTTCTTCTCTCTAACAAACACACCAACAACACCAACAACAACCCAAACACAAAACCATATTGATTGCCCTAACTTCCACCCTAAACCAACCCAAACCTAAAAAAGCCCAAATCGACAACAACCTCAACCCCAAATCAAAAACCACAACAATGATCGCAACAAAAAAAACCCTAAACTAATGTTTGGCGGCTTACCTCTATTGGTCGTGATTCATGGTTCTTCTAATCTCCGATCTCTCTTTCTGATCCCCTTTCCACATTTTTTCAGGTGACAGAGGCGCTTGGCAGCGACGACAGACATGACAAATCTAGGGTTTCAATTTTGAAACCCATATCCCAAGCGAAGGAAACCTCGATTCGAAGATTCAAGCCACAATGTCTTTTGCCCTGCCTTCTTCTTGAAATTTTCCGGTCCCTATTCTTAGAAATCTTAGGGTTTATATAGGTTTTAGAGATTAGATGAATTTAGGAAATTAGGGTGTGATTTATGTTATAATTCTTTATATTAGAGTTGATTTAGGAAGTAGTGTTATATTTGTATATTCGATGTAAATTAGATACAGTTAGGGATTTATTATGTTTGTAAATTTCCCAGATTTGATGGAGATTTGGATTTGTTGTAAATTAGTTGTAAATTGATTTAGAGATTTGATTTCATTATTGTTTGATTCGTTTTGATTCAATTTGTGTTTTTTCTGGATTCTGAGCTTTGATTGCTTAGTGTGGAAGGTGACGATCTAGGCATGGGTTAGGATGAAGGAGACGAACAAATCTAGGCGCCGTCGTTGGCTTAGGGTAAAGAATAAAACCCTAATTTTTACTTTTGTCAAAATTAGGTTAATTGGTTTGATTAATAAAAAATTCCCTTAATTAATTTAATTAACCAATTAATCAAACAAATTTATTATTATTATCTTCAAAAAATCAAATGGACTCTGGTCAAAAAAGTCAATTGGGCCAATCAATTTTTTACTTATTGGGCCATCCAACTTAGTAAAGACACCCTCCTCTTATAAACCATAAATGGGCCATTAACAAAGAAGAAGCCGTGATTTTTTAAAACCTTAATCGGCTGGCCTGCAATAAACCTTTATACAACAAAAATACACCCCTCTATTATTTAGAATGGGACTCAAAAAACCTTAAAGAGGCATCAGATTTTGATGGGCCATCCAATTCGATAAAGACACTCCCCTTTTATAATTGCACCCCCATCATATCTAAACAAATTTGAAATAGAAAAAAATAATCTACACATATATTATACTTTTAAATAAAGAATATGATAACACTAAGATTTAAATAAAATGACCATTAAAATAGATAGGGAAAATTTAGGGTATGACAGCTACCCCTATTTAATTACTCTTCGATTGAGGGTGCGAGAATACAAAGGTCTCACACATTCAGATCGGAGGGTTGTTAAATAATACAAGACCCAAAAATTTGACCAAAGGATTATAAGGATACACTATAAAGCCTTTACAAGAGAAAAGATAAGGATAAATTGTAAAGTATAACCAAGAGAACAGAAAAATAGGCAAGGATGATGCAGTCATCTGACCAATGCTCGAGCAAAAGAGTATAGTAGGCCTAGATATGACTATGCATATAACTCATCAACATCTAGAAAAGAGATCGTAGGTTTTGCATATTTACTATAACCTAGGAGGTAAATAACACAAGTTTGAAAGTTGACTTACTAACACTTTGAGACTAACATAATAAGATAGCGCAGATTTTGTACATTCATCGCAGCCTAGGAGATGAATAAAATAGAGTTTTGTAATCCATTTCTGCATGGATACTAACACAATGAATTATATCACAGAGAGACAGATAACCTATTACTGCTTTGAGACTAACACAATGACTTATATCACAAATTTCGTATATTTACTACAACCTAGGGAGTAAATAACGCAGATTAAAAGATCCTACTAGAGCTTAGAGACTAACATAGTAAGGTATATCGCATGCTTGTGCACTTATCACAACCTAAGGGATAAATGACACAAAGTTGATAATACATTGACGTTTCGAGACTAACACAATGGATTACATCATAGTTATTGCATATTCACCACAATCTAGGGAGGAAATAACACAACAAATAATTCACTAATGCTTTGAGACTAACACAATGAACTATATTGAATATTCGTATATCTACCACAACCTAGGGGATAGATAACACGAGTATAGGTTTGTGTATTTATCATGAGCTAGAGGGTAAATAACACAGACTTGATAATTTATTGCTTCTTAGAGACTGACACAATGAACTATATTGCTGATTTTCACATACCTACCACAACCTAGGGGGATAGATAATACGAGTATAGGTTTGTGTATTTATCACGACCTAGAGGATAAATAACACAAACCTGATAATTCATTATCACTTAGAGACTGACACAATGACTATAGATTTTCGCATACCTACCACAACTTATGGGGTATATAACATGAGGATAGGCTTGTGTATTTATCACGACCTAGAGAATAAAAAACACAAACCTGAAAATTCATTATCGCTTAGAGACTGACACAATAAACTATAGATTTTCGCATACCTGCCACAACCTAGGGGTACATAACACGAGTATAGGCTTTGTGTTTATCACTACCTAGAGGATAAATAACACAAACCTGATAAATCATTATCTCTTAGAGACTAACATAATGAATTATATCGTAGATTTGCATACCTATCACAACCTAGGGGATATACAATACGAGTTAGATAACTTATCACTGCTTCGAGATTAACGCAATAACTTATATCACAGATTTTGCATATTTATCACAACCTAGGGGATAAATGATGCGAGTTTGAAATTTGAAAATTGTTTTGATAATCTAATCTTAGATAACTAAACCAAAGATAAGATCAAATTTTACCGGTTGTTTCTGTTCTCAACCAAGGTGTTTGTTTGTTTTGCGTAGATAAGCTAATTCAACAATAGGCCCCAAGAAAGTTTGTAGTTTCACCAAAGTAGATTTTAAAATGCCATGCACGATGCGTAATGCCCTAAGTTGATATGGAACCCAAAGTTATATGCACCAAATGTTTTGTATATGCACTCAATGTTTGTAAATGTTTATGCACTGAATGTATTGTAAATATTGTTTGTTATTTTTCTCCTTTTAAACAATTGGCTTTTCTTCTTCTTTTTTTTGTCACTAACTCCCCAATGTTGTACATTGCTTTGTCGTGGTATCTCCAACTTGATTTGAATTTTGATATGACATGGTGAACATCATCAACAAGATTTTGATAATTGTATCGTAGGCGCATGCGTAGGCATGGACGTAGACGTGGACGTAAACATGTATTTTTCTTTTGACATTTTTCAAACCAAAATGCTCTTTGATGTTTTATTAAATGATTTGAATTTTTGTCCAATCCCCAAAATAACTTTTATGAAGTATTTACAAGAAATATTTGTGGTATTTTGCAATCAAGTCAAAAAAAGAAAAACACAATTGAAAGATTGAAAAGTAAATTGTTGTATAGATGAAATTTCCTTTGAATAGGAAATTACAAGATGAAATTACTTGAAAGAGTTAATTATAGAAAGTTTAACCAAAATTAAGAATGGCAATGAAAAAGATATTCATTACTGCTATTTCTCCAATGTCCTTTTGATAACTCCAATCTCCTTTGCTTCCAAGTCAAATGATTTGGATTAATCCCTCTCCTTTGTGGTCGTAGTCAGGGATTTTAGATTGTAGTCTATTTGTTCTTTATTTTGAATAAGATCCTTAACTTTTTCCTGCATCTCCCTTTAGGGTTTTCAATCCACCGGGACAATTTTTTTGTTTATGTCCCTAATTTTTTCCTGGACCGCCCTTTCGAGTTTTCAATCCACCAGGACGCCCCTTTTTTCCTAAGTCTCTTGTTTATGGTTCGAACTAGCGGGCTTTTTTATACGTAGTATTTTTTACTGCATCAGAATTCATCGAATGTGGAAGTTCTTCCCCACCCATTATTGTGAGGATAAGACCACCACCCGTTTTAACCACATATGGACATTTGTAGTTGGGTGTCCATTTACCACGTGATCAAGGCGGGGGCAGTAGAATCTTCTTGAGAATGAAATATCCTTCTTTAAACACTCGAGAATGGACCTTCTTGACAAATGCCCTCTTCATCCTCTTTTGGTATAGCTTCCCGTGGCACAGAGCTGTCAAGCATTTTTCTTCAATGAGGTTAAGCTGATCATGTTGCGTTTGAACCCACTCTAATTCTTCAAGATTTGTTTCCATTAGAACTCGTAGTGATGGAATCTATACTTCAACATGGAGTACTGTATCCATGCCATGTACGTGAGAGAAAGGAGTTTCACCTGTTGACGTACGTACGGATGTACGGTAGCCATGTAGAGAAAATGGGATCATTTTGTGCTAATCTTTATATGTCTTCACCATTTTCTGAATGATTTTCTTGATATTCTTATTGGCATCTTCAATGGCCCCATTCATCTTGGGTCGATATGGTGAGGAATTATGATGCTCAATCTTGAAGTCATCACATAACTCCTTCATAATTTTGTTGTTCAAGTTGGACCCATTGTCTGTAGTAATCTTTCTAGGAACCCCATATGTGCATATGATGTTGTGCTTGATAAACCGGGTAACAAATTGTCTTGTCACATTCGCATAAGACACGGCTTCGACCTACTTGGTGAAGTAATCAATGGAAAATAGTATGAATCGGTGTCCTTTAGAGGCTTTTGGTTCGATCTTCCCTATCATATCAATTCCCCACATTGAGAATGGCCAAGGAGAACTCAGGACATTCATAGGAATTGGTGGCACGTGCATTTTATCAGCATACAATTTGAATTTGTGACATGTCTTTGTATAATGATTGCAATCAACTTCCATCATCAACCAATAATAACCTGCTCACAAGATCTTTCCAACCATGGAATGTCCATTTTATGAGATCCAAATGTGCCTTCATGGATCTCTCTCATAAGTGTTTCTGCTTCATGTTTCTCCATGCACCTGAGCAACACCATATCATAGTTTTTTTTGGTACAACACATAACCATTTAGAAAGAACTTTAAATCTAGCTTTCTCATAGTTCGCTTGTCAATCGTAGAGGAAATTTTTGGATATTCTTGCTTCTCGAGACACCTCTTGATATCATAGAACCAAGGCTTGTTATATGGTCCTTCATTAATGGCAAGTCAATGTGCAGGTTCTTCAAAACGTCTGATTGTAATGCACGAATCGTGCTTTGGCCAAGTTACTTTGAACATGGCTTCTAAAGTTGCCAAGGTGTATGCCATCTGATTTTCTTCTCGTGGAATATGAGTGAAGGTAATCTCAGTAAATTATGTAGCTAGCTTCAAAACATGATCCTGATATGGAATCAATTTGGGATGTTTAGTGTCCCATTCACCGTTGACTTCGTATATGACTAATGTTGAGTCTCCATATACCTCCAGTTGTTTAATCCTCGAATAAATAGCAGCTTCTAGACCCAAGATACAAACTTCGTATTCATTAATATTGTTGGTGCAGTTAAAACATAACCTTGCAGTATAAGGTTTGTAAAAATTCTTCGGAGAAGTTAACACTGCCACAATACCATGCCCTAGTGAGTTTTAAGAACCGTCAAACATGAGTGTCCAACGTGCCCCTAGTTCAAGTCCTTCGTCGGGTCCTAGTATTTCGTAGTCACCTATAACCATGACATCTTTGTATGGAAAGTTGAACTTCATTGGTTAATATTTTGTCAACGGCTGATGATCCAAATGATCAGCTAGTATACTACCTTTAATGGCCTTTTAAGTAACATACTAAATGTCGTACTCGGATAGGAACATCTGCCATCTGGCTATTCTTCTTGTAAGGGTTGGTTTTTCAAACTCATACTTTAGAGGATCCATCCTTGCTATTAACCATGTGGTGTAAGTCAACATGTATTGTCCCAATCATTTAGTAGCCCAAGACAAAACACAACAAGTCTTCTCGAGGAGTGAATACCTGGTTTTGTAGTCAGTGAATTTCTTGCTAAGGTAGTACATTGCATGCTCTTTTCTACTTGTTTCATTGTATTTCCATAATACACATCCCATAGACCCTTCAAGCACTATTAAGTACATGATGAGCGGCCTTCCAGGTACTGGTGGCATCAAGATTGGTGGCTCTTATAAATATTACTTTATCGTCTCAAAGGTATTATGACAATCATCATTCCACACCACTTCTTGATTTTTCTGAAGTAATTTTAATATAGGCTCGCACGTAGCTGTTAGGTGCGATATGAACCTTGAAATATAGTTCAATCGACCTAAGAAACCACACACCTCTTTTTCTATCCTTGGAACTGGAATTTATTGTATGGCCTTCACCTTGTCGGGATCCACCTCAATACCTCGCTGACTCACAATAAAACTTAACAACTTGCCTGACCTGACACCAAATGTACATTTGTTCGGATTCAACCTCCATATGTATGTTTGTAGACGCTCAAATAATTTTTGCAAATGAATGATGTGATCCTCCTCCGTATGGGATTTGGCAATCATGTCATCTACATATACCTCGACTTCTTTGTGGATCATGTCATGAAATAACATGACCATTGCTTGTTGGTAGGTTCCTCTGCAGTCTTTAGACCGAAAGGAATTACTTTGTAACATAAGGTTCCCTGAGGAGTCATGAATGTAGTCTTTTACATATCCTCGGGTGCTATTTTGATCTGATTATAATCTGAGAAACCATCCATGAATGAAAATATCGAAGCATGAGTTGTATTGTCCATCAAAACATCTATATGTGGTAACGAGAGATCGTCTTTGGGACTTGCTTTATTCAAATCCCGATAGCCTACGCACATGCGTACTTTACCATCCTTCTTGGGAACTGGAACAATGTTAGCTATCCAAGGTGGATGATCTACCACGGCTAGGAACCCTGCATCAAACTGTTTAATCACTTCTTCTCGAATCTTGTCAGACATGCCTGGACGAGTTCTTCTAAGCTTCTGCCTAATTGTAGAACAACCTTCTTTGAGAGGTAGTCTATGAACCACAATATCTGTATCCAATCCCTATATATCTCTATAAGACCAGTAAAACATATTCACGCACTCATGCAAAAGTTTGATTATCCTTTCTTTGACGTTTTCCTCTAAGGTTTCCCTAGCTTGATCTCTCTCAGATCTTTCTTTGTGCCAAGGTTGATGATCTCAATCGATTCTTGGTATGGTTTTATACTGTCTTTTTGCTATAATACCCTCATCAATTCTTTGGAGAGTTCAAGATCTTCCTCATCTTCCTCTTCAAATTGGTTAATTGGCACATTAAAGTTATATCAGATAGCAGCAGTAACATTATCGATCAGTTTTGGTATGGATCTGCACATTTATCATGTTTTGGTGAAGCTTAGTATGTGAATTTGGAAAATTCATATGAAGAAAAGTATTGTCATTTTTAAATGTAAGAGATAAATGCAAGAGAAAGACATGGATCTTAATTGAATGCAAAACAAAACTCTTATTAATTAAAAATATTGTTTGAAACAAATGGGGGGCCCTTACAAGCTATCCTTATGCCTCGAGCGTGACATAGGTTCTTTTATAAACAAGAAAATTACTTTGGAAAGAAAAAGACCTCTGGAATCTCCACGACTGTGCCATTCTTGAGTTCTTCTCCTGGAGTGTATTCACGGATGAAGTTTGATGCTCCTTTGGTGCTGCTCTTGTTGGATATCTTTGATATTTGCCCACCATGCTCTACCCCTTTGTTGATAAAGGTTTCCTGAATGGGAGAAAACTGCGCCTTGCCTTTCAGAATAGCCTTTCATGGTTCGTAGCCCAAATCAAAATGATATTTCTTCTCAGGTATCTCCACAAGTTTACCCCAACCTTTTGAGGCACGATCTTCCACAGTTTTTTGTAAGTCTCTCTATGAAGTGATAATAGGTTTCTTGATTTTCTCCACTGGTAGAGTTACCATTGAAGCAAACTCTAACACTTGGAATGGTGTTGGTATGCAATCTTCATCCACACTGATATATCTATAATACTTTATGTGACTTACAAATATTTCCTCTTCACTATCGATTATAATCAATCTTCCTTCAATGAGGAACTTCAATTTTTGATGCAGGGTTGAGGTAACAGCCCTGACGGCATGAATCCAAGGTCGCCCGAGCAAGCACGTATATGGTGGCTCTATATCCATCACTTGAAAGGTAATGTAGAACATATGTGGACCGATCATGACCGGAAGATCCACTTATCTGAACACTGAACTTTGAGAACCATCAAAAGCTTAAAATACTGTAGAACTCGGCCTTATGACAACACCGTATAATGTTAGCTTCATCAGATTGGCTTTCGGTAGCACATTAAGAGCGGAACCAGTATCAGTGAGTACCCTAGATAAGCTAGTTGTTTCTATATGTATAGAAATGTACAGCTCTTTGTTATGTGAGCTCTACCTTGAGGAGGTAACTCACTATCATTGAAGCCTAAATACGATCTAGATGTTAGATCGCTACAACATTGTCAAACTGATTTATTGTAATCTCCTTTGTAACATGAGCAGAACTTAGAATCTTCATCAGAGAGTCTCGATGCGCTTCTGAATTAATAAGCAACGAGAGTATTGACATTTTGGTCGGAGTTTGGTGTAACTAATCCACCACCCTATAATCACTTTTCTTGATTATTTTCAAGAATTATCCCGCCTCTTGGTTGCTAAAATTCTTTCTTGGAGGTTCTTGTTCTTGACTTGCCTCAACCACATCTTTTTCTTTATCCTTAAACACAACTCATCTTTCTTTTGTTGTTTCGGACCATAGATTCGACCACTACGAGTCATGCCTCTTGTCCCTGCTATATTTGTAATTGTAGGCTCTTGGCTCGTTAATGGCTCACATTCTTGCTTTATGACATATACATAGACAATAATATCATAACCCCCATGGTACAACTTTGTAACTTTCATAAGGAGTGAGAGACGGCCCACTAATCACCATTGTAGTCTTCGGAATCACTGGTATCCTCAAAGTTTGTCGTGGTATTGTTACTGGTGATTTTTTCGTACTTGACTCTCCCCAAGGAATTACAACATTTTCTTGGCATGATTCTGCCCTTGGCAAGGAATTACCAATGGATTTTTCGTATTTCCGTCATTCGCAACTACATATTCTCCTTCAGGGTATCGCCTGAATTGGACTATCCCCTGATCCACCAATTCATGCAATGTTTTCTTAAAAGCTTCATTATGTTCCAAAAGGAACTCATGTTCAAACAGATATTCCTTCAGAAGATCTGTCGAAGCTTTTACTCGTCTAGCTGCCCCAAAGTCAGTGACCATCTCAATTGCGTTCACAGTTGGCCCGCCATGTGGAGGCATGGGGTTCGTCTTGATGTTAGGCTTATCAAAAGTGATATCTTGAGAATCCAACAAATCTTGAACCTTATGTCTGAAGGCCAAACATTTTTTTGTGGTATGTCTCCGAGAGTTAGCATGATATGTGCACCTTGATTAGCATCATATTTTGGTGGGAGTGTCCCAATTGGAGGAGCTAGTGGCTTCAGTTCCACCAAAGATGCTTTAGTAATTGACTGTGAGGCATGGGGAGAGGATAAAACTTCTTAGAGGCCTCTCAAACCTATTTTGTAGTTCTTGTTCTCGTGGAATTACCAATGTATGTTGTTCCCTTGGATGTGATGCGACAACATTAATTTCTCACTCATTCTTCTTCGAGAAGTTAGGAACGTGCTTCTTTGAACTATAAGGAGTACTGGATGATGCTCCTTATATCTTGCCGCTTTTTATACCTACCTTAATTCTTTCACCAATAGTCACCAAATCAGAAAATCTGGAAGAGACACTTCCTACCATTTTTTCATAATATACCCCTTGATGGGTACCCATGAACATGTTGACCAATTATTTCTCCATGAGTGGTGGTTGCACACGGGCTGCCATTTCTCTCCATCATTGAGCATACTCTTTGAAGGACTCATCTTTCTTTTGAGATAGGTTCTGGAGCTGCATACGGTTAGAATACATGTCGAAGTTGTACTTATATTGTCTTAAGAAAGCATTGGAAAGATCTGCCCATGTTTGGATATGAACTTGATCAAATTGCATGTACCAATCTAGAGATTCCCCACTCGATCTGTCTTGGAAACAATGGATCATCAGCTTCTGATCTTGAGCATAGGCATGCATTTTCCGGCAGTACATGTGTAGATGATACCTTAGGCATGTGAGTCCCTTGTGTTTTCCAAAGTCAAGTACTTTTTATTTTAGACGGATCACTACATCTGGAACTAGACCTATCTTGAAAGCATCAACGTTTAAAGCATCATAGCCCTCCACATCCTTTAACCTTTCCTTAAGATCTTTAAATTAAGTGTGCGCCACAGGATTTTCAGCAACATTGGTACGGGAACTCCTTTGAGGCACCTGGTTGACGTCTTCTGAGTCATGATCTCTATACTACAGGTGTATGTAATTATCCATGTCGTGTGGATTTTTTATTGGAATTTGCAAGGTATAAGATACCCCTACCTTTGGTGGAGGTGGGACAAAACCTTTAGTATCAGCTTGTTTGACCTCTTGTTGAGCCATAGTTGACTTTAGAGGTCCTGACTTGGGTTTTTGTCTTGGTTGGTGACCGCTCGATGCACCAATAGTCAGGGCTACTTCTTCAAAGGTTGCCCTAGGAATCTGATCTTGCCTTTCGATGATGTTTTTCAAGGCTAATAGAACTTGACTCATGTCTCCTTTCATCGAGTTAATTTTTCTCTTCACTTGCTCTAAATCTTCTTAGAAACTACTTGATTCTATTCGACTTGTTACATCACTTTCTTTTGATGGGCTCTTGTTTTATATGGCGGTCGGAGAGGCAGTGCTATTTTACCAATGATTTAACTGAAGATTGATTTTGAAAAATGATAAGGCTTTTTGTATGAAATATGAGATGCGATGTGTTGTACCCCAACATTTTCCCTCCCATTTTATTTAAGGCATGCTCATTGAGGTCCTCAATTTCACAAGAAGCTTCAAATGATTTTCATGGCACCCTATACGCTTCAGCATAATGGCACAACTGAAGATAAAAAATAAGTGTACATAACAAGGTGTACGCGAAAGCTAAAAATATGCCTAAGAGCTTTTGGGTCGAAGCTGCTTCGATAGCAGTATGCAGTCTATTCTGATGCCCAACAAAGCGCTGGGGTAGAAAAAAGAATGGTTCGAAAGAAAATATGAGGAGGATTTTATGAAGCCTTTGATTGATGAAGAGCTAGTAAAGAGCATCATCAAAGGGTTCGTTTTTGAACTATGGAAATGTAAGTTATTCGAAGCATTACAAGGAAGACACACTTTGACTGACATATTGTTTGAATGGGCGCTTCGAATAGAAGAATATTTTGAATTCGAAAGCTTTTATATTATCCAAAGAAGCACGTGGAAGTCTAATGGTTCAAAGGACATGAAATCTTCAAACATGGCATGATCGAAGGACAATTAGGGACAAATCGGCCAAATATAAGTCACCTTAGAGCTTTTGGCATGTACCTGAACAGGTGTTGGATGATTGAAGTGACATCCTGATGCACATAGGTTACCTTTTGATTGGTGCATACAAGTTGTATTCACCAATCGAAGATGAACTAGTGAGCAAGAAAGATATTCTTGTAGACAAAAGCAAAGGGTGGGAGTTGGAATCGAAAAACCACCTACACAACTGTGTTCGAAAGAAAGAACAAAATGAAGTTTCGACAGGACAAGATGAAGAGGTGATGCTTCAATTGGTTTGATTGAAGGAAAGGAGATCGAAAGGAACAAGAGCTGAGTTCGATTGGGCTAATTGGATAGTTTTCAGATCAAGTAACTAAGGCAGATAGTGACTCAATCGAAGAAGGCATGATGATGAGGTCTTGAACCATTCGAATTGGAACTCAGAGCCATCGAAGAACAAACCCTGGGAGCATTTGAAAGATTCATGATTGTAAAAGTTGAAACGAACACGTAATTGGATGAAACCTATCCAGGTTCACTCAAAGCCCAAAAATGGTAGAAAATCATCAAAAATGGCAACTTCTTAAATATTTCGATTTTGCTTTCAAAGCCATGGTTAATGGTTGATTCATTCCATATTCGTCCACCACCACACCCCTGTAAATACAAGAAGAGATTTCCTTTCAAAAGACACATACAAGAAGCTGCCCCAGAAAACTATACCAAATTTCTCAAAAATTTCAACAAAGTAGTCAAAATCAAAACAATCTTTGCAGGCCTCCTCAATCCAAAACAAGCATTCCACTCACTACCTGAAGGTTCCAGGAGACATTTCCAAGCATAAGGAAGGTCCAACGCATGCAGGAGCATCACTCACACCATCCCTCCGTTGGTAACTTGTCTTGGATCTCAAACTCTTTTAACCTTTAATCTAAGTCTCTTTAGATTGCATATTCATGTTATTGTCATTATTTATGAATGTTTTAACGTAATTCACGTGAGTTGCAGTGCCCAAATGATAGGATACCGTTGTTAGGACCTTTGAAACTGATTGTTTTCGAAACCCTTGGTACAGACTTTTTCAGGCCAAAATAACCCAGATTCTGACTCAGGGGGTTCGAATTAGGAAGGGGTTCAAATTAAAGGGAATGGCCTGGGTTTGACATCCAGGTCAGGCATTTTGTTTTTTCTAACAATTATATTCCAGATCCTATGCTTGCAGGTCTAACATGCACACCATGTACCACTTGGTCAACACCAGTAGATCCCATAAATCCAGATCCAATACCCTTAACGTGCAGTCCATCATGCACTTTCAACAACCTCCCTCATTAGATTGAAAGACATCCTCCCTCATTGGATCGAAGGATAATCTCCCTCATTGGATCGAAGGACAAGCTCCCTCATTGGACCGAAAGGCAACTTGGGCCTCTTATTGATATGGGCCTGTGATTTTTTAAATTCACCTCCCCTATTACTTTTACTATCCTGGCCAATTTACTATTGCTTTTAATTATTTTATTTTATTTTATAGCATTATAAAATCAGATTAAAAAATCACAAAAAAAAATATTAGGTTAGTATTTTCTCAACTAAATTAAATTTTTAAATTAATTTATTAATTATTTTAACCCTTTTCTTAATTTAAAAATAAATAGACTTAGGATTCTAAATCAAATTTCTTTCCATGGTCAAAAACAAACAAAAAGATTTCATTTTTATTAGGCATTTTAGACGTATTTTAAATTCGCGCGTTTACCTTTACTTTCGCACTTTTGCATATTATTGTATCTGCTTACTGGGATGTAATAGACTTAACTAGGACTTTACTTTTAATGCTTTTTATTTTTTCCCCATTTTTGAACTTGTAAATTCCCCCTCCCCGAAGCCATGTAATAGTTAGGATTTTACATTTATGCACTTTTAATTTCTGCAAATTATTAACTGCTTAGATGTATGCTAACTAGGATTATATGGCAAGAGAATTAAAAATAAAACTAGGAAACTTAACACAAGACTAAAATAACTGAAAACAACATAATTGCACATGCAGACCTCTAGGGTATCCCACTTTGGTTGCTTTCGAAAAATAGTCACAACTCTCAAAACGTGAGAGATTTTAGTGGCTACCCTCCGGTTTAAAGATCATAAGTCCCTCGATAACCCTCTCTATGTTTCCTCGGTAAAAATAATCTTAAAACCCTATGGTAGTTACTAAGGTTTCTTTCCCACATGCCTTTGTGACTATAAACGTCCCTTCGAATGTCCCTCAAACATCCAATGATAGGGCTTCCTACTAACTAATGGTAGGATAGCACTGTCTAAAGGAAAAGAGGAAAAGAAAAATCCTTTAGAGTTAAGTAGATAGTTGTTTGATGCTTGCTCAAACAAATTTTTACACTTACACAAAACTCCTTTGAAAAACACTTTCAAAATGCTTTACCAACACTCTTGAGGACTGATACAAGAGTTATCATAAAGCAAACTGCCTGACTATTGGCATTTCAAAAAACTTTTTCAAAAACACACAAAGAACAAGGTATTTCAAAATGAGCTAAAGCATCTAAGAGCCCGTAGAAAATTACGGATGGAAAGGGTGCTAACACCTTCCCTTTCCATAATCTACCCCTCTTACTCAGAAAACTCTCGAAAGGTCTTTTTCTATTCTTTTCACTCTTTCCTTTGTTGGATAAAAGAAAAGTCGGTGGTAACTCTTGCTTACCTCAACATTTGCGAATACAAATGCAAAACCAATATAACAGTCTATTTTGCCACCGTATTACAGAATTGGCAACTCTACTGGGGATTAATTTATAAAGTGGGGTTAACTTAGAGCTTAGTTCATATTAATTGCTTTAAATTGTGTGTTTGTATGCTTTACTTTTAAGGGTTTTTGTTTGGGTTGTTACTAAAAGATCCTACACCCGAATATAGGACACCTTTTAGGTAAGAATCAATAGATCATGGAGACTTTACGACATAGACCTATATGGTTAAAGTGATGGTTGCGTTAGTGTGACATATTTGTTGGTACTGGTATCCCTTGTGTTAAATTAAGGAGAATATGGGGCTGTTGTGTGGTGTCATAAAGCACTAACGGACCTTATAACCTTAGTTGAACAAACATGGCCGTTAGAAAGTAGTGAGATAGTCGGTGTTGTACCCTAAAATTTTCCCTCTCATTTATCAAATATTTTCTCACAATATCTCATTTGGTTCAAGACTGCACAAGACACCTCCTTAAGCACTGATGACTAAAATTAGGGTTTGAGATTGCACAAGGATAATTGAACTTTTAATGCCTCATATGACTTTCATGGATCATTATGGACTCCCAAGATTACTTATGTCAAGTTTCAAGTCTTGGATCACATTTTTGCTCAGTCAATTGAGTAGTTGACATAAAAATCAACTATATTGGGGAAAAAGTCAAATATGGCCGATTTATAGTCAAACTTCATAATTTTTTATCCATATCAACATTATGAACTCATATGTATCATTTGATCAAGTTTGGACCACAATTCCTCAAGAAATTTGATCAGATCATCAAAAGGGCAAAATGGTCAAAATTAGGGTTTTGATTGAGAAAGGGCAATTTCTGATTTTTAACCTAGCAAATGGTTAATTGGTTTGAGGCATGATCTCAAGAGTTTAATTTCATCATTTTAAATTAATGGAATGACTCAAAACATTTCTCAAGATCAATTGGATTAATAGTTGATTTTCAGTCAACTGATCAAAAGTCAACTGTATACTGAAAAGTCAAACTTTGACTTTTTGGTCAAAATCAAGTGTCAAAGATCACAATTCATCAAAACATGTTAAAATATGAAACTTGTTCATCAAGAAATAAAAAATTCAAGATTTCATTTTGAAAAGTCAAAGTTTTCAAACATAGAAATTTTTCTAAGTGTTGAAAACTTCATATTTTTCACAACTTTGAGCCAATTTTTCACCATGATGTAAGATGATTCAAAATAAACTTTCAATATGAAAGTTGTAGATATCAATGAGATATACAACATTTCATTACATAACTTCTCCTAGAAATTATTGGATCTCAAGTTATTAATCCCTGAAGTCATGGTCATGAAACTAAACACTTAGTGAAAATTTTGCCCTAGTTTAGGCAGGATTTTGACCTAACTTCATGGCAATTTTCACATAGTTCCAAGGGAAATTTTCAAAAGTGATTTAAAGATGGGTTGTAGAGAACATTATAAGCTTTCCAAAATTTCCAAGAACTCCTTTAGATCATTCTTGAGAAAGGAGAATCGAAGAGAGGAAGTTAGGGTTTCAAACTAAAATTATAGGTCATTTTCATGATGAACAAAAATGCAATTTCAATGTTAGGCTGCATAATCTTGCTTTGCGGGCCTTCTAACTTATGTATCTATCCACCATTAATGGATTACACAAACTTGTTTGCTTTAATCCAAGTGGTTTAAGCTTTATCCAATTCACATTTCCATTAATGGCATAAAGTGAACACTTCCATTTTGGAAAAGCAAGCTTTATATACAAAGTCAAAGTCAGAAGCAAGTGTGTTTAAAGCATAACCACTCTATCTTAGCAAGTACACAATGCTTTGAAACTTGGATTTCTAAAAAATCACATGTTATGCTTAACTTGTGATTTTGAATTCTGATCAACAACAAGCTTCCAAACTTGTTGCTTATAAATAGAGGCACTATTTGTCAGCTAGAACACGAGCTGAAGCACCCTGAAACACACCAAAACTCTCTAAAATCAGAAATTGCCAAAAAACTCCATTGTTGCATAGTTTCTGACCTTGAACACCAAACTCATATTTCCCTCGTGCGTTTCTTAGCCTTTTGGTTCCTAAAGCTTCCTTACATCAAATACTACTCATCCCCATCCTCATTCCAGAACTGTAACACCATTTACCATAACCTCTATAACCAAAAAATAGAGTCTGCACATTGACTTCTCCAAGCCATTCCATTCATCCATTGCTCAAGCAAACCATTGCATTAGCTTCCTGGGAACTTGAGGAAGTAACTTGATCATTGTAGCACCTTGAATCAAGCTCATTTGCATTTCATGATTTCCATTTTTGAGGTATTTTTCTTGAACTTTTATCTCATTACTTAGGCATTGTTAGGCTTGCATTTGTGAAGATAAAATGTAGACAACATTGCCCTGAAGCTGTACAGGTCCATAGATTTTATTTATATTGATTGAGTTAGGAGAATTTTAGGATTGAACCTCTGAAAATAATTAGGTCAAAATTTGGTACTTTCAAAAATTCTCATTCATCTTTGATTTATAGCTTATGACGTTTATATGGTTAGATTCGTATGAAAAAATGGAGCAACTTTCATGTTGGCATATTTCATTTTTATTGAGAAATAGTGAAGATACAGGTGGTCTGGCTGGAGGTTGAAGATGAAGTGTGTTCAGGACTTGTTTTGTAATATATATTTATCATTTCAGTTATATTAACGGATGTATAGCCACCGCAGTGGTAAGGCAGCGCGCTGGTAATCAAGAGGTCATGGGTTCGAACCTTAGCGCGTCGCCTTTTGCTTTTTTTCACATTTTCTTTACATTTTTTTATCCTTGTAGCGCCTAGGCCTCCAAATTATTGGGCATTATTTTTTTTTTGCTATTTCTAACCCCCTGCCTTGTTGTTTACACCCCTGGCCCATTTATTTTAATTTATTATTTTATTTTCTTTCTTTTTTTATTTTATTTTCATTTTACATTTTCTTTATTATTAATATTATTATTAATATTATTATTATTACTATTATTATTTTCATTAATAAAAAATCAAAAAAATATTTATATTTTATTATTTATATTTATTTAGTTTATTTTTCTTCACAAAAACAAAAGAACAAAAACATTTCCTTTACATAATTTAATTTACTTTTTTAATACTTAGATAATTTAATTTGGTCATTATATTATTATGTCTTTCTTATAAAAATCAATTTAGAACTTAGGACTTTTTATTTTATTAATTTTATTTACTAATTAAATTCACAAAAACCCTAAAAAACTTTTACTAATTTAATCTTAATTTTCTTATTTTTTTAGTTAATTATTTTATTTTATTTAATTAGGTCAAAAACCCCTTTTTTATGAAAACCAAACAAAAATCATTTTTCATTTTACATTTACATTCTTGCATTTTTACTTATTTAATTTTGTACATTTATTCAATATTCAATATGGTTGTAATAGATAATTAGATTTAATTTTCTTGCAATTCCCCATTTATAATTTATACACCCCCTCCCCTAAATGATGTAATAGTGTAGTAATTCTAATTTCCGCAATTTAATGTTTTATATACAAATGCTAGTAATTAGGCTTTTGTATGGAAAGATTAAAACCAACAAATAGCAAACCCTAATCAAAGACAAATCAAGCATGTAAATCAATAGACTTGCACACAAACACCCTTAGGGTAAATCCACTTGGTTTCCTTACAAAAATGGCCTTATTATGCATGTGAGGTATCTTAGCAAAAACAAGCAAAATACAAGATCATAGTCCCTCGATGACGCTATGAATGTTGCCTTACAAATGATCTTAGTCCCTCAAAGAGAAACGCTAAGATATTTCACAATATTGCTAATCATGGCTATACGATGACTCTTTCACGTCCCTTTTACATCCAAAGATAGGGTCACTTACCAAATCGATGGTAAAATGACAATGTCAAAGGAAAGAGGAAACAAACATGAAAGACTTTTGAGTAGGTAGATTGTTCCTAGTTTCTTGCTCATTTTCAAAACCAAAACATCCTTGCTATTTTTAAAACAAACACCAACACTTTCAAAAAAAATATCTTTCAAACTTGAAAACATTTTCAAAAGATCAAACACTTTGTATACATTCTTACGAACGAGAATCATTACAAAGTTTGCCTAAACGATGACACCTTTTCAAAATACCTCAAAAACCACACAAAGCACATTCTCAAACAAAAGCAAGTGATCTAGCAAGTAACTAAGATCCCATGGAAAACCATGGATGAAAGGGTGCTAATACCTTCCCTTTTCATAATCTACCCCCCGAACTCAAGAAAATATCTCAAAGGTCTTTCCTGTTCTTTTCAGCCTTTCCTTTTGGATAAAAGAAAAGTCGATGGCGACTCTTGCTAACCGCAACATTTGCAATCAAATGCAAAACAACCAAGTCAGTTCTCCCACCGCGTTACAGAACTGGCGACTCTGCTGGGGAAAATCTTAAAAGTGGGGTTACCTTAGGGCTAGATCACATTTATTTTCCTTCATTGTTTGACTTGTATGCTTCACATTTTGGTTCTTTGTTTGGGTTTGAATCCTCTACCCAGATTTGGGATACCTTATAGGTAAGTAGCAATACGTTGTGGAAACTATGCGGGGTATACCGACATGGTCTAAGCAATAGCAACGTTAGTGTGACATATGTGTGGGTACCGGTAGCCCTTGAGTAGTCAAGGAGAATACGGGGCCGCTGAGTGATGTCATGAAGCACTAACTAACTTCTAGAACCTTTACTTGACCAACTTGGCCATTAGGACGTAGTGAGATGACCGGCTTTGGTGCAGTCCGAAGTTGGTAGATACTTGATACTACACTCATTGAGGTTTGGTTTTTTAGGATATTTCGGTCGCCATTAAAGAGGCTTATGCTGAAACAATGCCCAAGAAAACAAACCAGTGATATTGAGCTCCTTAGAACCCGGTTAGTATTGCTAGGACAGGTTTAAGCCAACTAAACTTCAAGAGGGTACTTACCTATGAGACTCTATGCAAGCCTAAACCTAAGGACTTGTTTGTTTTGTTTGTATATATTTACTTGTACATAACATCATGAACATAATAACATCATACTCATACTCACTAACCATTTCAAGGATTTTGGGATTTATCTTTGTTCTGTTTTGTAGGATATGGACTTTATTCGCAGGAAAACCATTCAAGTCAATCTTGTAAGGATCCCTCCTCAACTTAAAGAGCTAGCATCAAGGGTTCGCGAAAATTCTACATTTACCGAGAGACATGGTCGCCTACTAAACTTGGTTACCTCCAACACTAATGAGGACATGATGAAGGTGCTCTTCCAGTTCTTTGATCCTCTACATCATTGCTTCACATTTCCCGATTACCAACTTGTGCTAACTTTGGAAGAATTCTCCCAACTCTTGAGGATTCCCATTCTCAATCAACTACCTTTCAACAGTACGGAAAGAGATCCAAAACCAGAAGAGGTCTCTCAAGCCTTACACTTGCAACCATCTGATATCACAACTAATTGGGAAACAAGGAGTGGTGTCAAGGGTTTCTTAGCCAAGTTATTGTTTGAGAAAGCCCAAAACTGCTGGAATTCTTTAGACTTGTAAGCTTTTGAGGAAATTTTTGCTCTCCTCGTATATGGGATGGTTTTGTTTCCAAATCCTGACCAACTCATAGATGTAAACACCGTCAAAATCTTCATGTCTCGTAACCCGGTGCCTACCTTGCTAGGAGACATCCTACATTCTTTTCACACTCGCACTATGAGGAAAAGAGGTATCCTTATGTGTTGTACTCCTCTTTTGGAAAGATGGTTAATTTCGCATCTTCCTCAATCTGTATTGAAGAACGAGCAAGGTACAAGGTGGTCACATAGGTTGATGACACTCAAACATTCAGACATTCATTGGTGTTCCCGATCTATAGAGAATGTTACTATCGTCAACCATTATGGAGAATTCCCTAATGTCCCCTTACTTGGAGTTAGAGGAGGTATCACCAACAACCCCTGCTTAGCCTTAAGACAGTTTGGTTACGCCCAAATGGATGGCCATATGAGATGCTTATTCAAGGTTTGGTATTTGACTACGAGAATGACGATCAAGGTCATCGCCAGAAGTTTATCCGAGCTTGGAGAATGTTAAATAAGGTAGATAGCAAGACATTGGGGAATAAGAATTCCATCCCTCTTGAGCCTTACCTCAAATGGGTACGAGCTCGTGCTTAAAGTATTATGATGCCTTACCCCTCCATTCTTCCAGTTATCATAGAGCCTGTTGTGGAAGGATATGTTCCATACACTATCCTGCATCCTGAGATGCCCACCTCTCTTGAAGACTTGCAAAGGGATTGGATACAGCTTAAGGGGGAGCGAGACACTTTTGAGGCCCAATTCTACGCCAGCGAAAAGAAGGTTTTGGAACTCACCAAGCAACTTCATGAGGAGCGGAGTCTGAACGTCTATGCGTACAACTTTTCTATCTTAGAGTTTTGTATTTCTTTGTAAGCCCAAAGAGGCATGTTGTACTCAAACTTTGATTTATTAATATAATGTGTGTTCCCTTTTGGTCTAAAGCAAATTTAAATCTCTAATTTCCTTGAAATCATTGCATATGCATATCCATTCATCATAACATAAGCAGGTTTCTTACAACAAGTCTCCTCATCTTTCTACTGTTTATTTCAGTTAGATAGATCTCGAGAGAACAGTAAAAGACCTCCAGGCACAGAATGCTCAGTTTCAATAGATGTTCTTGACTCTAGCCAAAGGACAAGAGGATTTGAAAACTTTGTTGATTAAAGAAAAGAAGAAGAAAGCAAAGAAAGCAACCGGTGTTCTTTGAGAGGTAGTCTATGAACCACAATATCTGTATCCAATCCCTATATATCTCTATAAGACCAGTAAAACATATTCACGCACTCATGCAAAAGTTTGATTATCCTTTCTTTGACGTTTTCCTCTAAGGTTTCCCTAGCTTGATCTCTCTCAGATCTTTCTTTGTGCCAAGGTTGATGATCTCAATCGATTCTTGGTATGGTTTTATACTGTCTTTTTGCTATAATACCCTCATCAATTCTTTGGAGAGTTCAAGATCTTCCTCATCTTCCTCTTCAAATTGGTTAATTGGCACATTAAAGTTATATCAGATAGCAGCAGTAACATTATCGATCAGTTTTGGTATGGATCTGCACATTTATCATGTTTTGGTGAAGCTTAGTATGTGAATTTGGAAAATTCATATGAAGAAAAGTATTGTCATTTTTAAATGTAAGAGATAAATGCAAGAGAAAGACATGGATCTTAATTGAATGCAAAACAAAACTCTTATTAATTAAAAATATTGTTTGAAACAAATGGGGGGCCCTTACAAGCTATCCTTATGCCTCGAGCGTGACATAGGTTCTTTTATAAACAAGAAAATTACTTTGGAAAGAAAAAGACCTCTGGAATCTCCACGACTGTGCCATTCTTGAGTTCTTCTCCTGGAGTGTATTCACGGATGAAGTTTGATGCTCCTTTGGTGCTGCTCTTGTTGGATATCTTTGATATTTGCCCACCATGCTCTACCCCTTTGTTGATAAAGGTTTCCTGAATGGGAGAAAACTGCGCCTTGCCTTTCAGAATAGCCTTTCATGGTTCGTAGCCCAAATCAAAATGATATTTCTTCTCAGGTATCTCCACAAGTTTACCCCAACCTTTTGAGGCACGATCTTCCACAGTTTTTTGTAAGTCTCTCTATGAAGTGATAATAGGTTTCTTGATTTTCTCCACTGGTAGAGTTACCATTGAAGCAAACTCTAACACTTGGAATGGTGTTGGTATGCAATCTTCATCCACACTGATATATCTATAATACTTTATGTGACTTACAAATATTTCCTCTTCACTATCGATTATAATCAATCTTCCTTCAATGAGGAACTTCAATTTTTGATGCAGGGTTGAGGTAACAGCCCTGACGGCATGAATCCAAGGTCGCCCGAGCAAGCACGTATATGGTGGCTCTATATCCATCACTTGAAAGGTAATGTAGAACATATGTGGACCGATCATGACCGGAAGATCCACTTATCTGAACACTGAACTTTGAGAACCATCAAAAGCTTAAAATACTGTAGAACTCGGCCTTATGACAACACCGTATAATGTTAGCTTCATCAGATTGGCTTTCGGTAGCACATTAAGAGCGGAACCAGTATCAGTGAGTACCCTAGATAAGCTAGTTGTTTCTATATGTATAGAAATGTACAGCTCTTTGTTATGTGAGCTCTACCTTGAGGAGGTAACTCACTGTCATTGAAGCCTAAATACGATCTAGATGTTAGATCGCTACAACATTGTCAAACTGATTTATTGTAATCTCCTTTGTAACATGAGCAGAACTTAGAATCTTCATCAGAGAGTCTCGATGCGCTTCTGAATTAATAAGCAACGAGAGTATTGACATTTTGGTCGGAGTTTGGTGTAACTAATCCACCACCCTATAATCACTTTTCTTGATTATTTTCAAGAATTATCCCGCCTCTTGGTTGCTAAAATTCTTTCTTGGAGGTTCTTGTTCTTGACTTGCCTCAACCACATCTTTTTCTTTATCCTTAAACACAAATCATCTTTCTTTTGTTGTTTCGGACCATAGATTCGACCACTACGAGTCATGCCTCTTGTCCCTGCTATATTTGTAATTGTAGGCTCTTGGCTCGTTAATGGCTCACATTCTTGCTTTATGACATAGACATAGACAATAATATCATAACCCCCATGGTACAACTTTGTAACTTTCATAAGGAGTGAGAGACGGCCCACTAATCACCATTGTAGTCTTCGGAATCACTGGTATCCTCAAAGTTTGTCGTGGTATTGTTACTGGTGATTTTTTCGTACTTGACTCTCCCCAAGGAATTACAACATTTTCTTGGCATGATTCTGCCCTTGGCAAGGAATTACCAATGGATTTTTCGTATTTCCGTCATTCGCAACTACATATTCTCCTTCAGGGTATCGCCTGAATTGGACTATCCCCTGATCCACCAATTCATGCAATGTTTTCTTAAAAGCTTCATTATGTTCCAAAAGGAACTCATGTTCAAACAGATATTCCTTCAGAAGATCTGTCGAAGCTTTTACTCGTCTAGCTGCCCCAAAGTCAGTGACCATCTCAATTGCGTTCACAGTTGGCCCGCCATGTGGAGGCATGGGGTTCGTCTTGATGTTAGGCTTATCAAAAGTGATATCTTGAGAATCCAACAAATCTTGAACCTTATGTCTGAAGGCCAAACATTTTTTTGTGGTATGTCTCCGAGAGTTAGCATGATATGCGCACCTTGATTAGCATCATATTTTGGTGGGAGTGTCCCAATTGGAGGAGCTAGTGGCTTCAGTTCCACCAAAGATGCTTTAGTAGTTGACTGTGAGGCATGGGGAGAGGATAAAACTTCTTAGAGGCCTCTCAAACCTATTTTGTAGTTCTTGTTCTCGTGGAATTACCAATGTATGTTGTTCCCTTGGATGTGATGCGACAACATTAATTTCTCACTCATTCTTCTTCGAGAAGTTAGGAACGTGCTTCTTTGAACTATAAGGAGTACTGGATGATGCTCCTTATATCTTGCCGCTTTTTATACCTACCTTAATTCTTTCACCAATAGTCACCAAATCAGAAAATCTGGAAGAGACACTTCCTACCATTTTGTCATAATATACCCCTTGATGGGTACCCATGAACATGTTGACCAATTATTTCTCCATGAGTGGTGGTTGCACACGGGCTGCCATTTCTCTCCATCATTGAGCATACTCTTTGAAGGACTCATCTTTCTTTTGAGATAGGTTCTGGAGCTGCATACGGTTAGAATACATGTCGAAGTTGTACTTATATTGTCTTAAGAAAGCATTGGAAAGATCTGCCCATGTTTGGATATGAACTTGATCAAATTGCATGTACCAATCTAGAGATTCCCCACTCGATCTGTCTTGGAAACAATGGATCATCAGCTTCTGATCTTGAGCATAGGCATGCATTTTCCGGCAGTACATGTGTAGATGATACCTTAGGCATGTGAGTCCCTTGTGTTTTCCAAAGTCAAGTACTTTTTATTTTAGACGGATCACTACATCTGGAACTAGACCTATCTTGAAAGCATCAACGTTTAAAGCATCATAGCCCTCCACATCCTTTAACCTTTCCTTAAGATCTTTAAATTAAGTGAGCGCCACAGGATTTTCAGCAACATTGGTACGGGAACTCCTTTGAGGCACCTGGTTGACGTCTTCTGAGTCATGATCTCTATACTACAGGTGTATGTAATTATCCATGTCGTGTGGATTTTTTATTGGAATTTGCAAGGTATGAGATACCCCTACCTTTGGTGGAGGTGGGACAAAACCTTTAGTATCAGCTTGTTTGACCTCTTGTTGAGCCATAGTTGACTTTAGAGGTCCTGACTTGGGTTTTTGTCTTGGTTGGTGACCGCTCGATGCACCAATAGTCAGGGCTACTTCTTCAAAGGTTGCCCTAGGAATCTGATCTTGCCTTTCGATGATGTTTTTCAAGGCTAATAGAACTTGACTCATGTCTCCTTTCATCGAGTTAATTTTGCTCTTCACTTGCTCTAAATCTTCTTAGAAACTACTTGATTCTATTCGACTTGTTACATCACTTTCTTTTGATGGGCTCTTGTTTTATATGGCGGTCGGAGAGGCAGTGCTATTTTACCAATGATTTAACTGAAGATTGATTTTGAAAAATGATAAGGCTTTTTGTATGAAATATGAGATGCGATGTGTTGTACCCCAACATTTTCCCTCCCATTTTATTTAAGGCATGCTCATTGAGGTCCTCAATTTCACAAGAAGCTTCAAATGATTTTCATGGCACCCTATACGCTTCAGCATAATGGCACAACTGAAGATAAAAAATAAGTGTACATAACAAGGTGTACGCGAAAGCTAAAAATATGCCTAAGAGCTTTTGGGTCGAAGCTGCTTCGATAGCAGTATGCAGTCTATTCTGATGCCCAACAAAGCGCTGGGGTAGAAAAAAGAATGGTTCGAAAGAAAATATGAGGAGGATTTTATGAAGCCTTTGATTGATGAAGAGCTAGTAAAGAGCATCATCAAAGGGTTCGTTTTTGAACTATGGAAATGTAAGTTATTCGAAGCATTACAAGGAAGACACACTTTGACTGACATATTGTTTGAATGGGCGCTTCGAATAGAAGAATATTTTGAATTCGAAAGCTTTTATATTATCCAAAGAAGCACGTGGAAGTCTAATGGTTCAAAGGACATGAAATCTTCAAACATGGCATGATCGAAGGACAGTTAGGGACAAATCGGCCAAATATAAGTCACCTTAGAGCTTTTGGCATGTACCTGAACAGGTGTTGGATGATTGAAGTGACATCCTGATGCACATAGGTTACCTTTTGATTGGTGCATACAAGTTGTATTCACCAATCGAAGATGAACTAGTGAGCAAGAAAGATATTCTTGTAGACAAAAGCAAAGGGTGGGAGTTGGAATCGAAAAACCACCTACACAACTGTGTTCGAAAGAAAGAACAAAATGAAGTTTCGACAGGACAAGATGAAGAGGTGATGCTTCAATTGGTTTGATTGAAGGAAAGGAGATCGAAAGGAACAAGAGCTGAGTTCGATTGGGCTAATTGGATAGTTTTCAGATCAAGTAACTAAGGCAGATAGTGACTCAATCGAAGAAGGCATGATGATGAGGTCTTGAACCATTCGAATTGGAACTCAGAGCCATCGAAGAACAAACCCTGGGAGCATTCGAAAGATTCATGATTGTAAAAGTTGAAACGAACACGTAATTGGATGAAACCTATCCAGGTTCACTCAAAGCCCAAAAATGGTAGAAAATCATCAAAAATGGCAACTTCTTAAATATTTCGATTTTGCTTTCAAAGCCATGGTTAATGGTTGATTCATTCCATATTCGTCCACCACCACACCCCTGTAAATACAAGAAGAGATTTCCTTTCAAAAGACACATACAAGAAGCTGCCCCAGAAAACTATACCAAATTTCTCAAAAATTTCAACAAAGTAGTCAAAATCAAAACAATCTTTGCAGGCCTCCTCAATCCAAAACAAGCATTCCACTCACTACCTGAAGGTTCCAGGAGACATTTCCAAGCATAAGGAAGGTCCAACGCATGCAGGAGCATCACTCACACCATCCCTCCGTTGGTAACTTGTCTTGGATCTCAAACTCTTTTAACCTTTAATCTAAGTCTCTTTAGATTGCATATTCATGTTATTGTCATTATTTATGAATGTTTTAACGTAATTCACGTGAGTTGCAGTGCCCAAATGATAGGATACCGTTGTTAGGACCTTTGAAACTGATTGTTTTCGAAACCCTTGGTACAGACTTTTTCAGGCCAAAATAACCCAGATTCTGACTCAGGGGGTTCGAATTAGGAAGGGGTTCAAATTAAAGGGAATGGCCTGGGTTTGACATCCAGGTCAGGCATTTTGTTTTTTCTAACAATTATATTCCAGATCCTATGCTTGCAGGTCTAACATGCACACCATGTACCACTTGGTCAACACCAGTAGATCCCATAAATCCAGATCCAATACCCTTAACGTGCAGTCCATCATGCACTTTCAACAACCTCCCTCATTAGATTGAAAGACATCCTCCCTCATTGGATCGAAGGATAATCTCCCTCATTGGATCGAAGGACAAGCTCCCTCATTGGACCGAAAGGCAACTTGGGCCTCTTATTGATATGGGCCTGTGATTTTTTAAATTCACCTC
This sequence comes from Vicia faba, assembly GCA_948472305.1. Taxonomy (NCBI): domain Eukaryota; kingdom Viridiplantae; phylum Streptophyta; class Magnoliopsida; order Fabales; family Fabaceae; genus Vicia; species Vicia faba. Next base: position 696,250,179 of record OX451738.1, on the reverse strand, counting down.
CCCTATTACTTTTACTATCCTGGCCAATTTACTATTGCTTTTAATTATTTTATTTTATTTTATAGCATTATAAAATCAGATTAAAAAATCACAAAAAAAAATATTAGGTTAGTATTTTCTCAACTAAATTAAATTTTTAAATTTATTTATTAATTATTTTAACCCTTTTCTTAATTTAAAAATAAATAGACTTAGGATTCTAAATCAAATTTCTTTCCATGGTCAAAAACAAACAAAAAGATTTCATTTTTATTAGGCATTTTAGACGTATTTTAAATTCGCGCGTTTACCTTTACTTTCGCACTTTTGCATATTATTGTATCTGCTTACTGGGATGTAATAGACTTAACTAGGACTTTACTTTTAATGCTTTTTATTTTTTCCCCATTTTTGAACTTGTAAATTCCCCCTCCCCGAAGCCATGTAATAGTTAGGATTTTACATTTATGCACTTTTAATTTCTGCAAATTATTAACTGCTTAGATGTATGCTAACTAGGATTATATGGCAAGAGAATTAAAAATAAAACTAGGAAACTTAACACAAGACTAAAATAACTGAAAACAACATAATTGCACATGCAGACCTCTAGGGTATCCCACTTTGGTTGCTTTCGAAAAATAGTCACAACTCTCAAAACGTGAGAGATTTTAGTGGCTACCCTCCGGTTTAAAGATCATAAGTCCCTCGATAACCCTCTCTATGTTTCCTCGGTAAAAATAATCTTAAAACCCTATGGTAGTTACTAAGGTTTCTTTCCCACATGCCTTTGTGACTATAAACGTCCCTTCGAATGTCCCTCAAACATCCAATGATAGGGCTTCCTACTAACTAATGGTAGGATAGCACTGTCTAAAGGAAAAGAGGAAAAGAAAAATCCTTTAGAGTTAAGTAGATAGTTGTTTGATGCTTGCTCAAACAAATTTTTACACTTACACAAAACTCCTTTGAAAAACACTTTCAAAATGCTTTACCAACACTCTTGAGGACTGATACAAGAGTTATCATAAAGCAAACTGCCTGACTATTGGCATTTCAAAAAACTTTTTCAAAAACACACAAAGAACAAGGTATTTCAAAATGAGCTAAAGCATCTAAGAGCCCGTAGAAAATTACGGATGGAAAGGGTGCTAACACCTTCCCTTTCCATAATCTACCCCTCTTACTCAGAAAACTCTCGAAAGGTCTTTTTCTATTCTTTTCACTCTTTCCTTTGTTGGATAAAAGAAAAGTCGGTGGTAACTCTTGCTTACCTCAACATTTGCGAATACAAATGCAAAACCAATATAACAGTCTATTTTGCCACCGTATTACAGAATTGGCAACTCTACTGGGGATTAATTTATAAAGTGGGGTTAACTTAGAGCTTAGTTCATATTAATTGCTTTAAATTGTGTGTTTGTATGCTTTACTTTTAAGGGTTTTTGTTTGGGTTGTTACTAAAAGATCCTACACCCGAATATAGGACACCTTTTAGGTAAGAATCAAAAGATCATGGAGACTTTACGACATAGACCTATATGGTTAAAGTGATGGTTGCGTTAGTGTGACATATTTGTTGGTACTGGTATCCCTTGTGTTAAATTAAGGAGAATATGGGGCTGTTGTGTGGTGTCATAAAGCACTAACGGACCTTATAACCTTAGTTGAACAAACATGGCCGTTAGAAAGTAGTGAGATAGTCGGTGTTGTACCCTAAAATTTTCCCTCTCATTTATCAAATATTTTCTCACAATATCTCATTTGGTTCAAGACTGCACAAGACACCTCCTTAAGCACTGATGACTAAAATTAGGGTTTGAGATTGCACAAGGATAATTGAACTTTTAATGCCTCATATGACTTTCATGGATCATTATGGACTCCCAAGATTACTTATGTCAAGTTTCAAGTCTTGGATCACATTTTTGCTCAGTCAATTGAGTAGTTGACATAAAAATCAACTATATTGGGGAAAAAGTCAAATATGGCCGATTTATAGTCAAACTTCATAATTTTTTATCCATATCAACATTATGAACTCATATGTATCATTTGATCAAGTTTGGACCACAATTCCTCAAGAAATTTGATCAGATCATCAAAAGGGCAAAATGGTCAAAATTAGGGTTTTGATTGAGAAAGGGCAATTTCTGATTTTTAACCTAGCAAATGGTTAATTGGTTTGAGGTATGATCTCAAGAGTTTAATTTCATCATTTTAAATTAATGGAATGACTCAAAACATTTCTCAAGATCAATTGGATTAATAGTTGATTTTCAGTCAACTGATCAAAAGTCAACTGTATACTGAAAAGTCAAACTTTGACTTTTTGGTCAAAATCAAGTGTCAAAGATCACAATTCATCAAAACATGTTAAAATATGAAACTTGTTCATCAAGAAATAAAAAATTCAAGATTTCATTTTGAAAAGTCAAAGTTTTCAAACATAGAAATTTTTCTAAGTGTTGAAAACTTCATATTTTTCACAACTTTGAGCCAATTTTTCACCATGATGTAAGATGATTCAAAATAAACTTTCAATATGAAAGTTGTAGATATCAATGAGATATACAACATTTCATTACATAACTTCTCCTAGAAATTATTGGATCTCAAGTTATTAATCCCTGAAGTCATGGTCATGAAACTAAACACTTAGTGAAAATTTTGCCCTAGTTTAGGCAGGATTTTGACCTAACTTCATGGCAATTTTCACATAGTTCCAAGGGAAATTTTCAAAAGTGATTTAAAGATGGGTTGTAGAGAACATTATAAGCTTTCCAAAATTTCCAAGAACTCCTTTAGATCATTCTTGAGAAAGGAGAATCGAAGAGAGGAAGTTAGGGTTTCAAACTAAAATTATAGGTCATTTTCATGATGAACAAAAATGCAATTTCAATGTTAGGCTGCATAATCTTGCTTTGCGGGCCTTCTAACTTATGTATCTATCCACCATTAATGGATTACACAAACTTGTTTGCTTTAATCCAAGTGGTTTAAGCTTTATCCAATTCACATTTCCATTAATGGCATAAAGTGAACACTTCCATTTTGGAAAAGCAAGCTTTATATACAAAGTCAAAGTCAGAAGCAAGTGTGTTTAAAGCATAACCACTCTATCTTAGCAAGTACACAATGCTTTGAAACTTGGATTTCTAAAAAATCACATGTTATGCTTAACTTGTGATTTTGAATTCTGATCAACAACAAGCTTCCAAACTTGTTGCTTATAAATAGAGGCACTATTTGTCAGCTAGAACACGAGCTGAAGCACCCTGAAACACACCAAAACTCTCTAAAATCAGAAATTGCCAAAAAACTCCATTGTTGCACAGTTTCTGACCTTGAACACCAAACTCATATTTCCCTCGTGCGTTTCTTAGCCTTTTGGTTCCTAAAGCTTCCTTACATCAAATACTACTCATCCCCATCCTCATTCCAGAACTGTAACACCATTTACCATAACCTCTATAACCAAAAAATAGAGTCTGCACATTGACTTCTCCAAGCCATTCCATTCATCCATTGCTCAAGCAAACCATTGCATTAGCTTCCTGGGAACTTGAGGAAGTAACTTGATCATTGTAGCACCTTGAATCAAGCTCATTTGCATTTCATGATTTCCATTTTTGAGGTATTTTTCTTGAACTTTTATCTCATTACTTAGGCATTGTTAGGCTTGCATTTGTGAAGATAAAATGTAGACAACATTGCCCTGAAGCTGTACAGGTCCATAGATTTTATTTATATTGATTGAGTTAGGAGAATTTTAGGATTGAACCTCTGAAAATAATTAGGTCAAAATTTGGTACTTTCAAAAATTCTCATTCATCTTTGATTTATAGCTTATGACGTTTATATGGTTAGATTCGTATGAAAAAATGGAGCAACTTTCATGTTGGCATATTTCATTTTTATTGAGAAATAGTGAAGATACAGGTGGTCTGGCTGGAGGTTGAAGATGAAGTGTGTTCAGGACTTGTTTTGTAATATATATTTATCATTTCAGTTATATTAACGGATGTATAGCCACCGCAGTGGTAAGGCAGCGCGCTGGTAATCAAGAGGTCATGGGTTCGAACCTTAGCGCGTCGCCTTTTGCTTTTTTTCACATTTTCTTTACATTTTTTTATCCTTGTAGCGCCTGGGCCTCCAAATTATTGGGCATTATTTTTTTTTTGCTATTTCTAACCCCCTGCCTTGTTGTTTACACCCCTGGCCCATTTATTTTAATTTATTATTTTATTTTCTTTCTTTTTTTATTTTATTTTCATTTTACATTTTCTTTATTATTAATATTATTATTAATATTATTATTATTACTATTATTATTTTCATTAATAAAAAATCAAAAAAATATTTATATTTTATTATTTATATTTATTTAGTTTATTTTTCTTCACAAAAACAAAAGAACAAAAACATTTCCTTTACATAATTTAATTTACTTTTTTAATACTTAGATAATTTAATTTGGTCATTATATTATTATGTCTTTCTTATAAAAATCAATTTAGAACTTAGGACTTTTTATTTTATTAATTTTATTTACTAATTAAATTCACAAAAACCCTAAAAAACTTTTACTAATTTAATCTTAATTTTCTTATTTTTTTAGTTAATTATTTTATTTTATTTAATTAGGTCAAAAACCCCTTTTTTATGAAAACCAAACAAAAATCATTTTTCATTTTACATTTACATTCTTGCATTTTTACTTATTTAATTTTGTACATTTATTCAATATTCAATATGGTTGTAATAGATAATTAGATTTAATTTTCTTGCAATTCCCCATTTATAATTTATACACCCCCTCCCCTAAATGATGTAATAGTGTAGTAATTCTAATTTCCGCAATTTAATGTTTTATATACAAATGCTAGTAATTAGGCTTTTGTATGGAAAGATTAAAACCAACAAATAGCAAACCCTAATCAAAGACAAATCAAGCATGTAAATCAATAGACTTGCACACAAACACCCTTAGGGTAAATCCACTTGGTTTCCTTACAAAAATGGCCTTATTATGCATGTGAGGTATCTTAGCAAAAACAAGCAAAATACAAGATCATAGTCCCTCGATGACGCTATGAATGTTGCCTTACAAATGATCTTAGTCCCTCAAAGAGAAACGCTAAGATATTTCACAATATTGCTAATCATGGCTATACGATGACTCTTTCACGTCCCTTTTACATCCAAAGATAGGGTCACTTACCAAATCGATGGTAAAATGACAATGTCAAAGGAAAGAGGAAACAAACATGAAAGACTTTTGAGTAGGTAGATTGTTCCTAGTTTCTTGCTCATTTTCAAAACCAAAACATCCTTGCTATTTTTAAAACAAACACCAACACTTTCAAAAAAAATATCTTTCAAACTTGAAAACATTTTCAAAAGATCAAACACTTTGTATACATTCTTACGAACGAGAATCATTACAAAGTTTGCCTAAACGATGACACCTTTTCAAAATACCTCAAAAACCACACAAAGCACATTCTCAAACAAAAGCAAGTGATCTAGCAAGTAACTAAGATCCCATGGAAAACCATGGATGAAAGGGTGCTAATACCTTCCCTTTTCATAATCTACCCCCCGAACTCAAGAAAATATCTCAAAGGTCTTTCCTGTTCTTTTCAGCCTTTCCTTTTGGATAAAAGAAAAGTCGATGGCGACTCTTGCTAACCGCAACATTTGCAATCAAATGCAAAACAACCAAGTCAGTTCTCCCACCGCGTTACAGAACTGGCGACTCTGCTGGGGAAAATCTTAAAAGTGGGGTTACCTTAGGGCTAGATCACATTTATTTTCCTTCATTGTTTGACTTGTATGCTTCACATTTTGGTTCTTTGTTTGGGTTTGAATCCTCTACCCAGATTTGGGATACCTTATAGGTAAGTAGCAATACGTTGTGGAAACTATGCGGGGTATACCGACATGGTCTAAGCAATAGCAACGTTAGTGTGACATATGTGTGGGTACCGGTAGCCCTTGAGTAGTCAAGGAGAATACGGGGCCGCTGAGTGATGTCATGAAGCACTAACTAACTTCTAGAACCTTTACTTGACCAACTTGGCCATTAGGACGTAGTGAGATGACCGGCTTTGGTGCAGTCCGAAGTTGGTAGATACTTGATACTACACTCATTGAGGTTTGGTTTTTTAGGATATTTCGGTCGCCATTAAAGAGGCTTATGCTGAAACAATGCCCAAGAAAACAAACCAGTGATATTGAGCTCCTTAGAACCCGGTTAGTATTGCTAGGACAGGTTTAAGCCAACTAAACTTCAAGAGGGTACTTACCTATGAGACTCTATGCAAGCCTAAACCTAAGGACTTGTTTGTTTTGTTTGTATATATTTACTTGTACATAACATCATGAACATAATAACATCATACTCATACTCACTAACCATTTCAAGGATTTTGGGATTTATCTTTGTTCTGTTTTGTAGGATATGGACTTTATTCGCAGGAAAACCATTCAAGTCAATCTTGTAAGGATCCCTCCTCAACTTAAAGAGCTAGCATCAAGGGTTCGCGAAAATTCTACATTTACCGAGAGACATGGTCGCCTACTAAACTTGGTTACGTCCAACACTAATGAGGACATGATGAAGGTGCTCTTCCAGTTCTTTGATCCTCTACATCATTGCTTCACATTTCCCGATTACCAACTTGTGCTAACTTTGGAAGAATTCTCCCAACTCTTGAGGATTCCCATTCTCAATCAACTACCTTTCAACAGTACGGAAAGAGATCCAAAACCAGAAGAGGTCTCTCAAGCCTTACACTTGCAACCATCTGATATCACAACTAATTGGGAAACAAGGAGTGGTGTCAAGGGTTTCTTAGCCAAGTTATTGTTTGAGAAAGCCCAAAACTGCTGGAATTCTTTAGACTTGTAAGCTTTTGAGGAAATTTTTGCTCTCCTCGTATATGGGATGGTTTTGTTTCCAAATCCTGACCAACTCATAGATGTAAACACCGTCAAAATCTTCATGTCTCGTAACCCGGTGCCTACCTTGCTAGGAGACATCCTACATTCTTTTCACACTCGCACTATGAGGAAAAGAGGTATCCTTATGTGTTGTACTCCTCTTTTGGAAAGATGGTTAATTTCGCATCTTCCTCAATCTGTATTGAAGAACGAGCAAGGTACAAGGTGGTCACATAGGTTGATGACACTCAAACATTCAGACATTCATTGGTGTTCCCGATCTATAGAGAATGTTACTATCGTCAACCATTATGGAGAATTCCCTAATGTCCCCTTACTTGGAGTTAGAGGAGGTATCACCAACAACCCCTGCTTAGCCTTAAGACAGTTTGGTTACGCCCAAATGGATGGCCATATGAGATGCTTATTCAAGGTTTGGTATTTGACTACGAGAATGACGATCAAGGTCATCGCCAGAAGTTTATCCGAGCTTGGAGAATGTTAAATAAGGTAGATAGCAAGACATTGGGGAATAAGAATTCCATCCCTCTTGAGCCTTACCTCAAATGGGTACGAGCTCGTGCTTAAAGTATTATGATGCCTTACCCCTCCATTCTTCCAGTTATCATAGAGCCTGTTGTGGAAGGATATGTTCCATACACTATCCTGCATCCTGAGATGCCCACCTCTCTTGAAGACTTGCAAAGGGATTGGATACAGCTTAAGGGGGAGCGAGACACTTTTGAGGCCCAATTCTACGCCAGCGAAAAGAAGGTTTTGGAACTCACCAAGCAACTTCATGAGGAGCGGAGTCTGAACGTCTATGCGTACAACTTTTCTATCTTAGAGTTTTGTATTTCTTTGTAAGCCCAAAGAGGCATGTTGTACTCAAACTTTGATTTATTAATATAATGTGTGTTCCCTTTTGGTCTAAAGCAAATTTAAATCTCTAATTTCCTTGAAATCATTGCATATGCATATCCATTCATCATAACATAAGCAGGTTTCTTACAACAAGTCTCCTCATCTTTCTACTGTTTATTTCAGTTAGATAGATCTCGAGAGAACAGTAAAAGACCTCCAGGCACAGAATGCTCAGTTTCAATAGATGTTCTTGACTCTAGCCAAAGGACAAGAGGATTTGAAAACTTTGTTGATTAAAGAAAAGAAGAAGAAAGCAAAGAAAGCAACCGGTGTTCTTTGAGAGGTAGTCTATGAACCACAATATCTGTATCCAATCCCTATATATCTCTATAAGACCAGTAAAACATATTCACGCACTCATGCAAAAGTTTGATTATCCTTTCTTTGACGTTTTCCTCTAAGGTTTCCCTAGCTTGATCTCTCTCAGATCTTTCTTTGTGCCAAGGTTGATGATCTCAATCGATTCTTGGTATGGTTTTATACTGTCTTTTTGCTATAATACCCTCATCAATTCTTTGGAGAGTTCAAGATCTTCCTCATCTTCCTCTTCAAATTGGTTAATTGGCACATTAAAGTTATATCAGATAGCAGCAGTAACATTATCGATCAGTTTTGGTATGGATCTGCACATTTATCATGTTTTGGTGAAGCTTAGTATGTGAATTTGGAAAATTCATATGAAGAAAAGTATTGTCATTTTTAAATGTAAGAGATAAATGCAAGAGAAAGACATGGATCTTAATTGAATGCAAAACAAAACTCTTATTAATTAAAAATATTGTTTGAAACAAATGGGGGGCCCTTACAAGCTATCCTTATGCCTCGAGCGTGACATAGGTTCTTTTATAAACAAGAAAATTACTTTGGAAAGAAAAAGACCTCTGGAATCTCCACGACTGTGCCATTCTTGAGTTCTTCTCCTGGAGTGTATTCACGGATGAAGTTTGATGCTCCTTTGGTGCTGCTCTTGTTGGATATCTTTGATATTTGCCCACCATGCTCTACCCCTTTGTTGATAAAGGTTTCCTGAATGGGAGAAAACTGCGCCTTGCCTTTCAGAATAGCCTTTCATGGTTCGTAGCCCAAATCAAAATGATATTTCTTCTCAGGTATCTCCACAAGTTTACCCCAACCTTTTGAGGCACGATCTTCCACAGTTTTTTGTAAGTCTCTCTATGAAGTGATAATAGGTTTCTTGATTTTCTCCACTGGTAGAGTTACCATTGAAGCAAACTCTAACACTTGGAATGGTGTTGGTATGCAATCTTCATCCACACTGATATATCTATAATACTTTATGTGACTTACAAATATTTCCTCTTCACTATCGATTATAATCAATCTTCCTTCAATGAGGAACTTCAATTTTTGATGCAGGGTTGAGGTAACAGCCCTGACGGCATGAATCCAAGGTCGCCCGAGCAAGCACGTATATGGTGGCTCTATATCCATCACTTGAAAGGTAATGTAGAACATATGTGGACCGATCATGACCGGAAGATCCACTTATCTGAACACTGAACTTTGAGAACCATCAAAAGCTTAAAATACTGTAGAACTCGGCCTTATGACAACACCGTATAATGTTAGCTTCATCAGATTGGCTTTCGGTAGCACATTAAGAGCGGAACCAGTATCAGTGAGTACCCTAGATAAGCTAGTTGTTTCTATATGTATAGAAATGTACAGCTCTTTGTTATGTGAGCTCTACCTTGAGGAGGTAACTCACTGTCATTGAAGCCTAAATACGATCTAGATGTTAGATCGCTACAACATTGTCAAACTGATTTATTGTAATCTCCTTTGTAACATGAGCAGAACTTAGAATCTTCATCAGAGAGTCTCGATGCGCTTCTGAATTAATAAGCAACGAGAGTATTGACATTTTGGTCGGAGTTTGGTGTAACTAATCCACCACCCTATAATCACTTTTCTTGATTATTTTCAAGAATTATCCCGCCTCTTGGTTGCTAAAATTCTTTCTTGGAGGTTCTTGTTCTTGACTTGCCTCAACCACATCTTTTTCTTTATCCTTAAACACAAATCATCTTTCTTTTGTTGTTTCGGACCATAGATTCGACCACTACGAGTCATGCCTCTTGTCCCTGCTATATTTGTAATTGTAGGCTCTTGGCTCGTTAATGGCTCACATTCTTGCTTTATGACATAGACATAGACAATAATATCATAACCCCCATGGTACAACTTTGTAACTTTCATAAGGAGTGAGAGACGGCCCACTAATCACCATTGTAGTCTTCGGAATCACTGGTATCCTCAAAGTTTGTCGTGGTATTGTTACTGGTGATTTTTTCGTACTTGACTCTCCCCAAGGAATTACAACATTTTCTTGGCATGATTCTGCCCTTGGCAAGGAATTACCAATGGATTTTTCGTATTTCCGTCATTCGCAACTACATATTCTCCTTCAGGGTATCGCCTGAATTGGACTATCCCCTGATCCACCAATTCATGCAATGTTTTCTTAAAAGCTTCATTATGTTCCAAAAGGAACTCATGTTCAAACAGATATTCCTTCAGAAGATCTGTCGAAGCTTTTACTCGTCTAGCTGCCCCAAAGTCAGTGACCATCTCAATTGCGTTCACAGTTGGCCCGCCATTTGGAGGCATGGGGTTCGTCTTGATGTTAGGCTTATCAAAAGTGATATCTTGAGAATCCAACAAATCTTGAACCTTATGTCTGAAGGCCAAACATTTTTTTGTGGTATGTCTCCGAGAGTTAGCATGATATGCGCACCTTGATTAGCATCATATTTTGGTGGGAGTGTCCCAATTGGAGGAGCTAGTGGCTTCAGTTCCACCAAAGATGCTTTAGTAATTGACTGTGAGGCATGGGGAGAGGATAAAACTTCTTAGAGGCCTCTCAAACCTATTTTGTAGTTCTTGTTCTCGTGGAATTACCAATGTATGTTGTTCCCTTGGATGTGATGCGACAACATTAATTTCTCACTCATTCTTCTTCGAGAAGTTAGGAACGTGCTTCTTTGAACTATAAGGAGTACTGGATGATGCTCCTTATATGTTGCCGCTTTTTATACCTACCTTAATTCTTTCACCAATAGTCACCAAATCAGAAAATCTGGAAGAGACACTTCCTACCATTTTGTCATAATATACCCCTTGATGGGTACCCATGAACATGTTGACCAATTATTTCTCCATGAGTGGTGGTTGCACACGGGCTGCCATTTCTCTCCATCATTGAGCATACTCTTTGAAGGACTCATCTTTCTTTTGAGATAGGTTCTGGAGCTGTATACGGTTAGAATACATGTCGAAGTTGTACTTATATTGTCTTAAGAAAGCATTGGAAAGATCTGCCCATGTTTGGATATGAACTTGATCAAATTGCATGTACCAATCTAGAGATTCCCCACTCGATCTGTCTTGGAAACAATGGATCATCAGCTTCTGATCTTGAGCATAGGCATGCATTTTCCGGCAGTACATGTGTAGATGATACCTTAGGCATGTGAGTCCCTTGTGTTTTCCAAAGTCAAGTACTTTTTATTTTAGACGGATCACTACATCTGGAACTAGACCTATCTTGAAAGCATCAACGTTTAAAGCATCATAGCCCTCCACATCCTTTAACCTTTCCTTAAGATCTTTAAATTAAGTGAGCGCCACAGGATTTTCAGCAACATTGGTACGGGAACTCCTTTGAGGCACCTGGTTGACGTCTTCTGAGTCATGATCTCTATACTACAGGTGTATGTAATTATCCATGTCGTGTGGATTTTTTATTGGAATTTGCAAGGTATGAGATACCCCTACCTTTGGTGGAGGTGGGACAAAACCTTTAGTATCAGCTTGTTTGACCTCTTGTTGAGCCATAGTTGACTTTAGAGGTCCTGACTTGGGTTTTTGTCTTGGTTGGTGACCGCTCGATGCACCAATAGTCAGGGCTACTTCTTCAAAGGTTGCCCTAGGAATCTGATCTTGCCTTTCGATGATGTTTTTCAAGGCTAATAGAACTTGACTCATGTCTCCTTTCATCGAGTTAATTTTGCTCTTCACTTGCTCTAAATCTTCTTAGAAACTACTTGATTCTATTCGACTTGTTACATCACTTTCTTTTGATGGGCTCTTGTTTTATATGGCGGTCGGAGAGGCAGTGCTATTTTACCAATGATTTAACTGAAGATTGATTTTGAAAAATGATAAGGCTTTTTGTATGAAATATGAGATGCGATGTGTTGTACCCCAACATTTTCCCTCCCATTTTATTTAAGGCATGCTCATTGAGGTCCTCAATTTCACAAGAAGCTTCAAATGATTTTCATGGCACCCTATACGCTTCAGCATAATGGCACAACTGAAGATAAAAAATAAGTGTACATAACAAGGTGTACGCGAAAGCTAAAAATATGCCTAAGAGCTTTTGGGTCGAAGCTGCTTCGATAGCAGTATGCAGTCTATTCTGATGCCCAACAAAGCGCTGGGGTAGAAAAAAGAATGGTTCGAAAGAAAATATGAGGAGGATTTTATGAAGCCTTTGATTGATGAAGAGCTAGTAAAGAGCATCATCAAAGGGTTCGTTTTTGAACTATGGAAATGTAAGTTATTCGAAGCATTACAAGGAAGACACACTTTGACTGACATATTGTTTGAATGGGCGCTTCGAATAGAAGAATATTTTGAATTCGAAAGCTTTTATATTATCCAAAGAAGCACGTGGAAGTCTAATGGTTCAAAGGAAATGAAATCTTCAAACATGGCATGATCGAAGGACAGTTAGGGACAAATCGGCCAAATATAAGTCACCTTAGAGCTTTTGGCATGTACCTGAACAAGTGTTGGATGATTGAAGTGACATCCTGATGCACATAGGTTACCTTTTGATTGGTGCATACAAGTTGTATTCACCAATCGAAGATGAACTAGTGAGCAAGAAAGATATTCTTGTAGACAAAAGCAAAGGGTGGGAGTTGGAATCGAAAAACCACCTACACAACTGTGTTCGAAAGAAAGAACAAAATGAAGTTTCGACAGGACAAGATGAAGAGGTGATGCTTCAATTGGTTTGATTGAAGGAAAGGAGATCGAAAGGAACAAGAGCTGAGTTCGATTGGGCTAATTGGATAGTTTTCAGATCAAGTAACTAAGGCAGATAGTGACTCAATCGAAGAAGGCATGATGATGAGGTCTTGAACCATTCGAATTGGAACTCAGAGCCATCGAAGAACAAACCCTGGGAGCATTCGAAAGATTCATGATTGTAAAAGTTGAAACGAACACGTAATTGGATGAAACCTATCCAGGTTCACTCAAAGCCCAAAAATGGTAGAAAATCATCAAAAATGGCAACTTCTTAAATATTTCGATTTTGCTTTCAAAGCCATGGTTAATGGTTGATTCATTCCATATTCGTCCACCACCACACCCCTGTAAATACAAGAAGAGATTTCCTTTCAAAAGACACATACAAGAAGCTGCCCCAGAAAACTATACCAAATTTCTCAAAAATTTCAACAAAGTAGTCAAAATCAAAACAATCTTTGCAGGCCTCCTCAATCCAAAACAAGCATTCCACTCACTACCTGAAGGTTCCAGGAGACATTTCCAAGCATAAGGAAGGTCCAACGCATGCAGGAGCATCACTCACACCATCCCTCCGTTGGTAACTTGTCTTGGATCTTAAACTCTTTTAACCTTTAATCTAAGTCTCTTTAGATTGCATATTCATGTTATTGTCATTATTTATGAATGTTTTAACGTAATTCACGTGAGTTGCAGTGCCCAAATGATAGGATACCGTTGTTAGGACCTTTGAAACTGATTGTTTTCGAAACCCTTGGTACAGACTTTTTCAGGCCAAAATAACCCAGATTCTGACTCAGGGGGTTCGAATTAGGAAGGGGTTCAAATTAAAGGGAATGACCTGGGTTTGACATCCAGGTCAGGCATTTTGTTTTTTCTAACAATTATATTCCAGATCCTATGCTTGCAGGTCTAACATGCACACCATGTACCACTTGGTCAACACCAGTAGATCCCATAAATCCAGATCCAATACCCTTAACGTGCAGTCCATCATGCACTTTCAACAACCTCCCTCATTAGATTGAAAGACATCCTCCCTCATTGGATCGAAGGATAATCTCCCTCATTGGATCGAAGGACAAGCTCCCTCATTGGACCGAAAGGCAACTTGGGCCTCTTATTGATATGGGCCTGTGATTTTTTAAATTCACCTCCCCTATTACTTTTACTATCCTGGCCAATTTACTATTGCTTTTAATTATTTTATTTTATTTTATAGCATTATAAAATCAGATTAAAAAATCACAAAAAAAAATATTAGGTTAGTATTTTCTCAACTAAATTAAATTTTTAAATTAATTTATTAATTATTTTAACCCTTTTCTTAATTTAAAAATAAATAGACTTAGGATTCTAAATCAAATTTCTTTCCATGGTCAAAAACAAACAAAAAGATTTCATTTTTATTAGGCATTTTAGACGTATTTTAAATTCGCGCGTTTACCTTTACTTTCGCACTTTTGCATATTATTGTATCTGCTTACTGGGATGTAATAGACTTAACTAGGACTTTACTTTTAATGCTTTTTATTTTTTCCCCATTTTTGAACTTGTAAATTCCCCCTCCCCGAAGCCATGTAATAGTTAGGATTTTACATTTATGCACTTTTAATTTCTGCAAATTATTAACTGCTTAGATGTATGCTAACTAGGATTATATGGCAAGAGAATTAAAAATAAAACTAGGAAACTTAACACAAGACTAAAATAACTGAAAACAACATAATTGCACATGCAGACCTCTAGGGTATCCCACTTTGGTTGCTTTCGAAAAATAGTCACAACTCTCAAAACGTGAGAGATTTTAGTGGCTACCCTCCGGTTTAAAGATCATAAGTCCCTCGATAACCCTCTCTATGTTTCCTCGGTAAAAATAATCTTAAAACCCTATGGTAGTTACTAAGGTTTCTTTCCCACATGCCTTTGTGACTATAAACGTCCCTTCGAATGTCCCTCAAACATCCAATGATAGGGCTTCCTACTAACTAATGGTAGGATAGCACTGTCTAAAGGAAAAGAGGAAAAGAAAAATCCTTTAGAGTTAAGTAGATAGTTGTTTGATGCTTGCTCAAACAAATTTTTACACTTACACAAAACTCCTTTGAAAAACACTTTCAAAATGCTTTACCAACACTCTTGAGGACTGATACAAGAGTTATCATAAAGCAAACTGCCTGACTATTGGCATTTCAAAAAACTTTTTCAAAAACACACAAAGAACAAGGTATTTCAAAATGAGCTAAAGCATCTAAGAGCCCGTAGAAAATTACGGATGGAAAGGGTGCTAACACCTTCCCTTTCCATAATCTACCCCTCTTACTCAGAAAACTCTCGAAAGGTCTTTTTCTATTCTTTTCACTCTTTCCTTTGTTGGATAAAAGAAAAGTCGGTGGTAACTCTTGCTTACCTCAACATTTGCGAATACAAATGCAAAACCAATATAACAGTCTATTTTGCCACCGTATTACAGAATTGGCAACTCTACTGGGGATTAATTTATAAAGTGGGGTTAACTTAGAGCTTAGTTCATATTAATTGCTTTAAATTGTGTGTTTGTATGCTTTACTTTTAAGGGTTTTTGTTTGGGTTGTTACTAAAAGATCCTACACCCGAATATAGGACACCTTTTAGGTAAGAATCAAAAGATCATGGAGACTTTACGACATAGACCTATATGGTTAAAGTGATGGTTGCGTTAGTGTGACATATTTGTTGGTACTGGTATCCCTTGTGTTAAATTAAGGAGAATATGGGGCTGTTGTGTGGTGTCATAAAGCACTAACGGACCTTATAACCTTAGTTGAACAAACATGGCCGTTAGAAAGTAGTGAGATAGTCGGTGTTGTACCCTAAAATTTTCCCTCTCATTTATCAAATATTTTCTCACAATATCTCATTTGGTTCAAGACTGCACAAGACACCTCCTTAAGCACTGATGACTAAAATTAGGGTTTGAGATTGCACAAGGATAATTGAACTTTTAATGCCTCATATGACTTTCATGGATCATTATGGACTCCCAAGATTACTTATGTCAAGTTTCAAGTCTTGGATCACATTTTTGCTCAGTCAATTGAGTAGTTGACATAAAAATCAACTATATTGGGGAAAAAGTCAAATATGGCCGATTTATAGTCAAACTTCATAATTTTTTATCCATATCAACATTATGAACTCATATGTATCATTTGATCAAGTTTGGACCACAATTCCTCAAGAAATTTGATCAGATCATCAAAAGGGCAAAATGGTCAAAATTAGGGTTTTGATTGAGAAAGGGCAATTTCTGATTTTTAACCTAGCAAATGGTTAATTGGTTTGAGGTATGATCTCAAGAGTTTAATTTCATCATTTTAAATTAATGGAATGACTCAAAACATTTCTCAAGATCAATTGGATTAATAGTTGATTTTCAGTCAACTGATCAAAAGTCAACTGTATACTGAAAAGTCAAACTTTGACTTTTTGGTCAAAATCAAGTGTCAAAGATCACAATTCATCAAAACATGTTAAAATATGAAACTTGTTCATCAAGAAATAAAAAATTCAAGATTTCATTTTGAAAAGTCAAAGTTTTCAAACATAGAAATTTTTCTAAGTGTTGAAAACTTCATATTTTTCACAACTTTGAGCCAATTTTTCACCATGATGTAAGATGATTCAAAATAAACTTTCAATATGAAAGTTGTAGATATCAATGAGATATACAACATTTCATTACATAACTTCTCCTAGAAATTATTGGATCTCAAGTTATTAATCCCTGAAGTCATGGTCATGAAACTAAACACTTAGTGAAAATTTTGCCCTAGTTTAGGCAGGATTTTGACCTAACTTCATGGCAATTTTCACATAGTTCCAAGGGAAATTTTCAAAAGTGATTTAAAGATGGGTTGTAGAGAACATTATAAGCTTTCCAAAATTTCCAAGAACTCCTTTAGATCATTCTTGAGAAAGGAGAATCGAAGAGAGGAAGTTAGGGTTTCAAACTAAAATTATAGGTCATTTTCATGATGAACAAAAATGCAATTTCAATGTTAGGCTGCATAATCTTGCTTTGCGGGCCTTCTAACTTATGTATCTATCCACCATTAATGGATTACACAAACTTGTTTGCTTTAATCCAAGTGGTTTAAGCTTTATCCAATTCACATTTCCATTAATGGCATAAAGTGAACACTTCCATTTTGGAAAAGCAAGCTTTATATACAAAGTCAAAGTCAGAAGCAAGTGTGTTTAAAGCATAACCACTCTATCTTAGCAAGTACACAATGCTTTGAAACTTGGATTTCTAAAAAATCACATGTTATGCTTAACTTGTGATTTTGAATTCTGATCAACAACAAGCTTCCAAACTTGTTGCTTATAAATAGAGGCACTATTTGTCAGCTAGAACACGAGCTGAAGCACCCTGAAACACACCAAAACTCTCTAAAATCAGAAATTGCCAAAAAACTCCATTGTTGCACAGTTTCTGACCTTGAACACCAAACTCATATTTCCCTCGTGCGTTTCTTAGCCTTTTGGTTCCTAAAGCTTCCTTACATCAAATACTACTCATCCCCATCCTCATTCCAGAACTGTAACACCATTTACCATAACCTCTATAACCAAAAAATAGAGTCTGCACATTGACTTCTCCAAGCCATTCCATTCATCCATTGCTCAAGCAAACCATTGCATTAGCTTCCTGGGAACTTGAGGAAGTAACTTGATCATTGTAGCACCTTGAATCAAGCTCATTTGCATTTCATGATTTCCATTTTTGAGGTATTTTTCTTGAACTTTTATCTCATTACTTAGGCATTGTTAGGCTTGCATTTGTGAAGATAAAATGTAGACAACATTGCCCTGAAGCTGTACAGGTCCATAGATTTTATTTATATTGATTGAGTTAGGAGAATTTTAGGATTGAACCTCTGAAAATAATTAGGTCAAAATTTGGTACTTTCAAAAATTCTCATTCATCTTTGATTTATAGCTTATGACGTTTATATGGTTAGATTCGTATGAAAAAATGGAGCAACTTTCATGTTGGCATATTTCATTTTTATTGAGAAATAGTGAAGATACAGGTGGTCTGGCTGGAGGTTGAAGATGAAGTGTGTTCAGGACTTGTTTTGTAATATATATTTATCATTTCAGTTATATTAACGGATGTATAGCCACCGCAGTGGTAAGGCAGCGCGCTGGTAATCAAGAGGTCATGGGTTCGAACCTTAGCGCGTCGCCTTTTGCTTTTTTTCACATTTTCTTTACATTTTTTTATCCTTGTAGCGCCTGGGCCTCCAAATTATTGGGCATTATTTTTTTTTTGCTATTTCTAACCCCCTGCCTTGTTGTTTACACCCCTGGCCCATTTATTTTAATTTATTATTTTATTTTCTTTCTTTTTTTATTTTATTTTCATTTTACATTTTCTTTATTATTAATATTATTATTAATATTATTATTATTACTATTATTATTTTCATTAATAAAAAATCAAAAAAATATTTATATTTTATTATTTATATTTATTTAGTTTATTTTTCTTCACAAAAACAAAAGAACAAAAACATTTCCTTTACATAATTTAATTTACTTTTTTAATACTTAGATAATTTAATTTGGTCATTATATTATTATGTCTTTCTTATAAAAATCAATTTAGAACTTAGGACTTTTTATTTTATTAATTTTATTTACTAATTAAATTCACAAAAACCCTAAAAAACTTTTACTAATTTAATCTTAATTTTCTTATTTTTTTAGTTAATTATTTTATTTTATTTAATTAGGTCAAAAACCCCTTTTTTATGAAAACCAAACAAAAATCATTTTTCATTTTACATTTACATTCTTGCATTTTTACTTATTTAATTTTGTACATTTATTCAATATTCAATATGGTTGTAATAGATAATTAGATTTAATTTTCTTGCAATTCCCCATTTATAATTTATACACCCCCTCCCCTAAATGATGTAATAGTGTAGTAATTCTAATTTCCGCAATTTAATGTTTTATATACAAATGCTAGTAATTAGGCTTTTGTATGGAAAGATTAAAACCAACAAATAGCAAACCCTAATCAAAGACAAATCAAGCATGTAAATCAATAGACTTGCACACAAACACCCTTAGGGTAAATCCACTTGGTTTCCTTACAAAAATGGCCTTATTATGCATGTGAGGTATCTTAGCAAAAACAAGCAAAATACAAGATCATAGTCCCTCGATGACGCTATGAATGTTGCCTTACAAATGATCTTAGTCCCTCAAAGAGAAACGCTAAGATATTTCACAATATTGCTAATCATGGCTATACGATGACTCTTTCACGTCCCTTTTACATCCAAAGATAGGGTCACTTACCAAATCGATGGTAAAATGACAATGTCAAAGGAAAGAGGAAACAAACATGAAAGACTTTTGAGTAGGTAGATTGTTCCTAGTTTCTTGCTCATTTTCAAAACCAAAACATCCTTGCTATTTTTAAAACAAACACCAACACTTTCAAAAAAAATATCTTTCAAACTTGAAAACATTTTCAAAAGATCAAACACTTTGTATACATTCTTACGAACGAGAATCATTACAAAGTTTGCCTAAACGATGACACCTTTTCAAAATACCTCAAAAACCACACAAAGCACATTCTCAAACAAAAGCAAGTGATCTAGCAAGTAACTAAGATCCCATGGAAAACCATGGATGAAAGGGTGCTAATACCTTCCCTTTTCATAATCTACCCCCCGAACTCAAGAAAATATCTCAAAGGTCTTTCCTGTTCTTTTCAGCCTTTCCTTTTGGATAAAAGAAAAGTCGATGGCGACTCTTGCTAACCGCAACATTTGCAATCAAATGCAAAACAACCAAGTCAGTTCTCCCACCGCGTTACAGAACTGGCGACTCTGCTGGGGAAAATCTTAAAAGTGGGGTTACCTTAGGGCTAGATCACATTTATTTTCCTTCATTGTTTGACTTGTATGCTTCACATTTTGGTTCTTTGTTTGGGTTTGAATCCTCTACCCAGATTTGGGATACCTTATAGGTAAGTAGCAATACGTTGTGGAAACTATGCGGGGTATACCGACATGGTCTAAGCAATAGCAACGTTAGTGTGACATATGTGTGGGTACCGGTAGCCCTTGAGTAGTCAAGGAGAATACGGGGCCGCTGAGTGATGTCATGAAGCACTAACTAACTTCTAGAACCTTTACTTGACCAACTTGGCCATTAGGACGTAGTGAGATGACCGGCTTTGGTGCAGTCCGAAGTTGGTAGATACTTGATACTACACTCATTGAGGTTTGGTTTTTTAGGATATTTCGGTCGCCATTAAAGAGGCTTATGCTGAAACAATGCCCAAGAAAACAAACCAGTGATATTGAGCTCCTTAGAACCCGGTTAGTATTGCTAGGACAGGTTTAAGCCAACTAAACTTCAAGAGGGTACTTACCTATGAGACTCTATGCAAGCCTAAACCTAAGGACTTGTTTGTTTTGTTTGTATATATTTACTTGTACATAACATCATGAACATAATAACATCATACTCATACTCACTAACCATTTCAAGGATTTTGGGATTTATCTTTGTTCTGTTTTGTAGGATATGGACTTTATTCGCAGGAAAACCATTCAAGTCAATCTTGTAAGGATCCCTCCTCAACTTAAAGAGCTAGCATCAAGGGTTCGCGAAAATTCTACATTTACCGAGAGACATGGTCGCCTACTAAACTTGGTTACCTCCAACACTAATGAGGACATGATGAAGGTGCTCTTCCAGTTCTTTGATCCTCTACATCATTGCTTCACATTTCCCGATTACCAACTTGTGCTAACTTTGGAAGAATTCTCCCAACTCTTGAGGATTCCCATTCTCAATCAACTACCTTTCAACAGTACGGAAAGAGATCCAAAACCAGAAGAGGTCTCTCAAGCCTTACACTTGCAACCATCTGATATCACAACTAATTGGGAAACAAGGAGTGGTGTCAAGGGTTTCTTAGCCAAGTTATTGTTTGAGAAAGCCCAAAACTGCTGGAATTCTTTAGACTTGTAAGCTTTTGAGGAAATTTTTGCTCTCCTCGTATATGGGATGGTTTTGTTTCCAAATCCTGACCAACTCATAGATGTAAACACCGTCAAAATCTTCATGTCTCGTAACCCGGTGCCTACCTTGCTAGGAGACATCCTACATTCTTTTCACACTCGCACTATGAGGAAAAGAGGTATCCTTATGTGTTGTACTCCTCTTTTGGAAAGATGGTTAATTTCGCATCTTCCTCAATCTGTATTGAAGAACGAGCAAGGTACAAGGTGGTCACATAGGTTGATGACACTCAAACATTCAGACATTCATTGGTGTTCCCGATCTATAGAGAATGTTACTATCGTCAACCATTATGGAGAATTCCCTAATGTCCCCTTACTTGGAGTTAGAGGAGGTATCACCAACAACCCCTGCTTAGCCTTAAGACAGTTTGGTTACGCCCAAATGGATGGCCATATGAGATGCTTATTCAAGGTTTGGTATTTGACTACGAGAATGACGATCAAGGTCATCGCCAGAAGTTTATCCGAGCTTGGAGAATGTTAAATAAGGTAGATAGCAAGACATTGGGGAATAAGAATTCCATCCCTCTTGAGCCTTACCTCAAATGGGTACGAGCTCGTGCTTAAAGTATTATGATGCCTTACCCCTCCATTCTTCCAGTTATCATAGAGCCTGTTGTGGAAGGATATGTTCCATACACTATCCTGCATCCTGAGATGCCCACCTCTCTTGAAGACTTGCAAAGGGATTGGATACAGCTTAAGGGGGAGCGAGACACTTTTGAGGCCCAATTCTACGCCAGCGAAAAGAAGGTTTTGGAACTCACCAAGCAACTTCATGAGGAGCGGAGTCTGAACGTCTATGCGTACAACTTTTCTATCTTAGAGTTTTGTATTTCTTTGTAAGCCCAAAGAGGCATGTTGTACTCAAACTTTGATTTATTAATATAATGTGTGTTCCCTTTTGGTCTAAAGCAAATTTAAATCTCTAATTTCCTTGAAATCATTGCATATGCATATCCATTCATCATAACATAAGCAGGTTTCTTACAACAAGTCTCCTCATCTTTCTACTGTTTATTTCAGTTAGATAGATCTCGAGAGAACAGTAAAAGACCTCCAGGCGCAGAATGCTCAGTTTCAACAGATGTTCTTGACTCTAGCCAAAGGACAAGAGGATTTGAAAACTTTGTTGATTAAAGAAAAGAAGAAGAAAGCAAAGAAAGCAACCGGTGTTCTGAATCTAGGAAGAAGGTTCCCAGGGCCAGCAAGACGAACCCTTGACTTTGCAACATCGTCTGGTGAAAAGGATAATCAAGAAGGGAAAGGCAAGGTAGTGACTGCCCAGCCAGAATCTGAAGAGGAAGAAGAGGATTACTATGAAGAACAGTATCCTCCGGCCGACGACAAATACAAACACCTGGAAGAATGTCTAAGTGCAATGGAGATTCAGAAAGTGCCCGGGCTGGACTTTGAAGAGTTGGGTTTGGTTTCTGGGATTGTTATTCCACCAAAGTTCAAGGCGCCAATGTTCGCTAAGTACGACGGGGTTTTGTGTCCCAAGATGCATCTCCAATCTTATGCGAGGAAGATACAACCTCACATTGCTGACAGAGATTTGTGGGTCCACTTCTTTCAGGATAATCTATCTGGGACTCAGCTTGATTGGTTCTATTAACTAGAAAGGGCCAATATCCATAATTGGGAGGACCTTGCCACTACTTTTAATAAACAGTATCAATACAACACAGACCTTGCTCCCAACCGTACTCAAATCCAGAGTATGGCTATGGTTTCAAGTGAATGTTTCAAAGACTACGCTCATAAATGGAGGGACTTAGCAGGAAGAGTCCAGCCTCCCCTGTCTAAAAGAGAGCTAGTAGACATGTTTTTGGGTACCCTATCCAGTCCTATCTTTGATCATATAATTGGAAGCTCCTCGGCAGGCTTCACTGAACTAATCTTGACCGGGGAAAGAGTGGAAGCTGGGATTAAGAGTGGGAAAATCCAAAAAGACGCATCCTCTGTTGCTGTGAGAAAACCATTTATTGGGAAGAAAGAAGTTGGTGTTGTGTACCCTTAAAGAAATCAGGATAGAACTGAACACCATCTAATGGTAGGGGCTGTCATGATCCCTAAGCCTGCACCTACTCAACAAAGGAGCAACCAGCCTAGAACGGAAAGACCAGTAAGAGAATTTACCTAGATAAATATGATGTTGTCTCAAGTCCTGCCACATTTATTGAGATCTAATCTGGTAACTTTGAAGGAAGCCCCGAAGAATCCCAACACATCCTCTCCTCATTACCACCCTAATGCTCGTTGTACTTACCATTCAGAAAGTCCGGGCCATGATACCAATAATTGTTGGGCTTTGAAAAACAAGGTGCAAGACCTTCTCGAAGCAAAAGAAATTGAGTTTCATGCTCCTGAAATCCCAAATGTTATCACTGCTCATATGCCTAAGCATGGTCGTGATGTTAACGTTGTTGAAGATGATATGTTTGTTACTGCTGTTGATGAACTTGTTACTCCTCTCCTGACTGTCAAGAAGAACCTGTTGAAAGCCGATTTATTTCCGGGCTATTGTGAAGGCTGCCACCTTTGTCTATCCCTACCAACTGGTTGTCATTTGTTTAAAGCAGGTGTCCCACGCCAAATGGATGACAAAGAGATTTTTTTTGAAAATACTCCTGTTCCAACCATTTCTTACAGTGATGTTTCAATAGTAACCATTTCCACCAATCCTTCTAGGGTATCCACCAAAAGACCCATTAGGATTACATAAGTTCCTAAAGTGACTCCACTGATAATTACTATGTGTGATCGGTGGATCTGGAACTGACTGTTTAACGCTGGTTCGCGAAATGTCGCGGAAGCAAGAGTCGCCACCGTCTTTTATTTTCTCCAAATGGAAAGGACAAAAGCACAGAAAAATTCCTTATAGAGATTGCTCTCGGTTCGGGAGGTAGATTATAGAAAGGGAAGGTGTTAGCACCCTTTCTATCCATGGTTATCCATGGGCTCTTAGATACTTGCTCATTTGTGTTTTCAAAAATGGTTTGTTTGCTTTTCAATTGTGGGTTTTAAAAAAGTTTCTTTGAAAATTCCAGTTCGACTCTTGTATCGGTCCTCAAGAGTGTTTGAAAAATTGCTTTCGAAAGCTTTTTGAAAAGTGTCGGTGTGAAAAGAGTTTTGTTTGTTTTTGAAGAGAGCAAGTATCTACGAGAACCTACCTACCCTAAGGAATTCGTCTGTGTAAATGTCCTTTAAAGTAGTGCCATCCCACCATTGAGAGGTAGGTAGCACCACCGTTGGAGGTGTTCGGGTCAATTCGAGGTTCGGGACATGGTGATCACCAGAGTAATAGGAAGACACCTTAGAAGCTACCCTCATGCCAGGTTCCCGGATCATGAGGACTTACTAAGACATCCTCTACTCGACGATCACCTTTCGAGGCAAGGCAACAGTGAGGCGTACCCTAGGGGTGGTGCGTGATTTGTGTGTCAGATTCATTTATTTTTGTCTTGTTATGTTATTGGTGTTCTACGCTTGTTTTTATTTTAGTCCATTCATTCTTGCATGCTTTGTTTAACAGTTAAAAGTTGCGAGGAAAAATAAATCTAAAGCTATTACAAATGGCGCGGGTCCACATCGCCAAAATTAACCAGGACCCGATTTGACGGAAAATAAATAAAGCAAAGAAATTAAAGAATTGAAAAGTGCGAGAAGTAATATTTATAAGGCCTTGGGAGAGATACATAATTATTTAAATGACATAAAATAAATATGCGAAATTAAATAAAATTAAGAACATGGGCGTTGGACCCTTTTGCAAAAATTAAAATTAATGAGGAAATTAATTAAGAAAAGGAATTATTTTTGTTTTTTGGTATTTTTATATATTTTAAGATTTAATAGAAAAAAGAAAGAATTAATTAAAATTTAAATGAGATGCAAACCCTAATTCTAATGGCTTTTAAATTTATTATGAAAGTATTAAAATTTAACCTAAATTAAACCTATTTCTTATATACAATTTTGATTATGAAAATAAATAAAATAAATAAATATTATTATTAAAGAGAAAATTAAAAGAAATAAAAACAATAATTAAACCTATTTCTACATTGTTTAGATTTTTTATGAAAAGAATTAATATTAAAACCCTAATTTAACTAAATTCAATTGTATACAAATATTTACAAGAAAATATTAAAATAAAATATTTATTATGTTTTTTGTCTTTTCTGATTTTTTATGAGGTTTTTGTATTTTGTAAAAAAAAAAAAAATTAATTAAATCAAAACAATAAAGCAAATAAAATAATAATTAAGAAAAATATGGAAAATTGCAAACCAGGGGGGGTTCAGTCCCAAATATGGAGGTATAGCCCAAGATTTCTGGCCCAATAAGCATGGCCTTGTTGACATTTTCTGGGAACGTACACATGTGTTGACTTGGATTCACCGTGTTCTCCAATCTGCACCTTTGGTTTGATTCCATGGGACGCATGGCTGTTGATTCTTGAGGATGCATGGTACGTCTTGACCTTGGGCGCTGCATGGGAATTGTTAATGAAAAATAATATGGAAATTATACAGACTTGGGGCTCGAACCCAGGTCATATGCTTTGCCAAACCTCACGCTTGCCATCTGATCCAAACGCGCACTTTGTATATACAATAACGAATAAATAACAAAAATAAAAATTGGTTAGTGGTCACAAAAAACATAAAAAACGCGCGCTGATTTAAATGAGCCAACCAGCGTTTGCCAACACATCATCTTCCTCGCGTATTTTTTTTTCTGAAACAAGAACGTATTGCAACGGTTTTAGACGCGTTGTTTTAGGCATGCTATTAGAAAATAGCGATTAGCTCTCAAGCGTTCATAAATTAGGCGCGAGCATGGTGTTTTCTTCATCCAGACCTGCTGAATCCAATGATGGTGGTCTTGAGGGCTAATTTTACTTTGTTTCAAAAGCCCCAAATTTACACCCTGCAAAGCCTAGAAAATAAACATGGCAAAATCGCGTATACAGCATGATAATCCAATTAAGGCATATGGTTAGCTTCAAAACTTCACAAGGAACATGAATCTATGAATAAAATGCTGTAAAAATGCTTAAATCATGATGCACGATTGTGGAATTTTCTTGATGCAGTTTCGGTTCAATATACCAGTTCTTGGAGTTTGAATGGATGATATGGATTGGAACACGTTCAGGAACCTTCAAGGAAGCTAATGGAATAGTTTTTGTGCTTTGAATCCACCTGAAAAGTGTTTTTCAGTTTTGAGTTCTTTAGAGAAAAATTCAAGTTTTCTATGGTGTATTCTGAGCAGCTGCGCCTCTAGCATCATTAGGGTTATGATCATGCTTATGTACTGAGTCTATTAGGTCAAAAATATTGATCAAAATCTCTTGAATTAATGGTTTTTGAAATTTGATTTCTTAAGATCTTTTTCATATCTTTTCCCATGTGCATTTTGTTCAAATCATATCCAATTGCTCCAATTCTTTCCACATTTAGCTAAGCACGAAATATTGAGTCCAAAACATGCATAAAAAGATTGGTTAGGTCAAGTTAGATATTTTTCATATATTTAAATGATTTAAATGAATTAATATAAATAATAATTCAAATAAATAAATAAAAAATGAGAAAATACTTCCCTTTGGGCCAAGTGGTCGTGCATATGCTTAGAATGATGAATCATGGAAGAACAATGGGCCCATTAGCAATTTTAGGTCATTTGAAGTAATGTTGACTTTTCAAAATATCCAAAAATTTCCCAACTTCCACAAGGCATAACTTGCTCAATGTTTAAGCTTTTCTCATGTTCTTGGATATTTTGGAAAGGTCTTTGAGTCCTCTAACCAATGTCTTTCGTCCCATGTCATTTTGATTTACCAATCTCAAGTTATGGCCTTTGACTTAAAGTCCCTTTTTGTTGACTTTTGAAAATGACCTATAATGTTGAAATTGATAACTTTTTGTGAGAGAATTTCTTGGACTTGAAGTATGAAGATGAGTTGTAGGAAATGTCTTTCTCTTCAAAATGAGCCTTGGATGGAATTTTTCTGATAATCCATGTGAAAGTTATGCCCTGGTCAATTTCAGTTGACTTTTTCAGCTGTCCAAATAAGGAAACTTTTGCATCTTGATGATTTCTGAGCCAAATTTTGAGAATCATGATCAAGCATTGATCAAATGATGTTTGTGGCTTCAAAATGATATGTTGACCAAAAATTTGAACTTTTGACTGTCAAATGACCATTTTGCCCCTACAGTTGACTGTAGTGCAACTTAGGGTTTTGACTGTGCAATTTTGTGTTGAATGCCTTGAAACTTGATATGAGAATGCTTGACCACATTTGTAGGTATGTGAGACTTGATTGGGCCTTTGAACACTCCATTTTCTTGATCAGAACACAAACCCTAGTTTTGACTGTATAGGAGGCCTTTGTACTGTACAACCCTTGGGAATTTTGTGACTTGTCTTGGCAATTTCTTGGAGAATATGGGAGGGCAAATTTTAGGGTACAACAGTTGCCCCTGTTCAATCTTCTTGGACTTGAGGATGCAGATTGGCTGACGTGCCTTTCGTAATCCGAGGGTGGAAGATGATTGAACACTAGAGTGCCCAGAAATTTGCGCTCACATAGTAGCAGTGATGGTGGAATGGGCTTATAGATGCCATTTGGAGATTGCTGGATAGGATGATGGGCTTATAGATGCCATCTGGATGTTGATCGCGTAAGAGATTCCTTAGCGAGAACCTGCATACCTGCAAAAGAACAAATGAGTACCTGACACGTTGCAGGAGCTGGTTTTCAGATGCTTGGTATAGATATGTCCTGACTAGTTGCAGGAGTTAAGTATGGAGCTTCAAACGGCGATGAATGAACCAAGAATGGTTACTGCCTTAGCATGAATGGTAAGAGAACCTTGGGCGACTTTAACTTCAACAACGCTCGTTGAGAAAAATCTTGGGTGTCTTCTACTGGGATAAGAATCAGGGAGATCTTAGGGTCGATCTGACTGAACCAGAGGAGGCCTTTGACTGGGTAAGAATCAGGAAAATCTTAGGGTCGATTTAACTGAACCGGGCAAGGTCTTGGAATATCTTCAACTGGATAAGCATCAGGGGGATCTTAGGGTCGATCTGACTGAACCAGAGAAGGCCTTTAACTGGATAAGCATCAGGAAAATCTTAGGGTCGATTTAACTGAACCAGGCTAGGTCTTGAAATATCTTCAACTGGATAAGCATCAGGGAGATCTTAGGGTCGATCTGACTGAACCAGAGAAGGCCTTTGTTTGGATAAGCATCAGGAAAATCTTAGGGTCGATTTAACTGAACCGGACAAGGTCTTGGAATCTTCAACTGGATAAGCATCAGGGAGATCTTAGGGTCGATCTGACTGAACCAGAGAAGGCCTTTGACTGGATAAGCATCAGGAAAATCTTGGGGTCGATTTAACTGAACCGGACAAGGTCTTGAAATATCTTCAACTGGGTAAGCATCAGGGAGATCTTAGGGTCGATCTGACTGAACCAGAGAAGGCCTTTGACTGGATAAGCATCAGGAAAATCTTGGGGTCGATTTAACTGAACCGGTCTAGGTCTTGAAATATCTTCAACTGGATAAGCATCAGGGAGATCTTAGGGTCGATCTGACTGAACCAGAGAAGGCCTTTGACTGGATAAGCATCAGGAAAATCTTGGGGTCGATTTAACTGAACCGGTCTAGGTCTTGAAATATCTTCAACTGGATAAGCATCAGGGAGATCTTAGGGTCGATCTGACTGAACCAGAGAAGGCCTTTGACTGGATAAGCATCAGGAAAATCTTGGGGTCGATTTAACTGAACCGGACAAGGTCTTGGAATATCTTCAACCGGATAAGCATCAGGGAGATCTTAGGGTCGATCTGACTGAACCAGAGAAGGCCTTTGACTGGATAAGCATCAGGAAAATCTTAGGGTCGATTTAACTGAACCAGGCTAGGTCTTGAAAGATGATTGAGAATTTAACTGATTCTTTCCTGAAAGGTAAAGGTCAGTCATATGCAATGCATGATATGGATCAAGCAATGATGTTCTCAATATAAACGAGACTTGTATGATATGATGTGTCTATGCATGTTATAATGATGTATGTGATGTTTTATGAATGTATGTTTTTGTCTAGGAAAGTAAATCCTTGACGGGTGCCAGGAAGTCGTATCCTGGGCTGATGTTGAAGAATAGATTCTGCTTCCGCTGGGGATGATAACTGCAAGAATACCGGTAGGAGAAGATGACTCCGTTGCGGAATAAACTTGGCAAATGGCAGATTCTGCGGGGAGAAAAGATACTCTAGCGACCATGCTGGGAAGCCATACTCTGTGGGGATAGAGATGCTTTGCTGAATTGTTGATAACTTGCTGGGGATAGGAAGACTTTGTCGACGACGCTCTTTCCGTGGCTTTTGGCTGAGGATAACCCAGTTATATCCTGTTGAGGAAATAACTCTTTAAATAAAGTTGGGCGCCGCGTTCGTGCTCTGCGAAGGATAAGCTTCCAGAATCTACTGGGGATAAGCTTACTGTTTGGGGATATGAATTCCAATTTTCCTGGGGAAACTGGATTGGACTCTTCTGGGGAGTTTTGATATGTTGGGGAAGTGATCCCTTTGAATGTTGATACGCCGCCGGGGAACAATCTTTAGACCAAGACTGCCGGGGATGCTTGTTAAGAATATATGCTGCTGGGGAACGTTGAGATCTATTGGAGGATACTCAACTTCTTTGAGATTGGATAACTCTGCTTGGAGAAGAATGCACTGACTGCTGACTTACTCTCTGGGGAATTAAAATGTACTGGTCATCTTCTTTAGTTGAACCTATCTTGGTACCTTGGAGGATAGAACAATTGGATTGTTTAGACAACTCTTTTATTGCCCCTGTTTCTAGTGTCACCTGTAATCGATTCCTTTGTTTCGTATGCAAATATTTATGAGTTAGCAAATTATTGTCAATGCATATATCACAAATTGAACCTTGGACGTTCTTCGCAAAACAAAACAGAAAAAGAAAAACACTTGGCACATTTAGCTGAAAATATATTTGTATTGATTTTTGAATGGCCTGTGAATAGGCGTTTTGTATACAAGAGGCTGACGTTCTAGTAAGAGAACGCCGCCGAACAAAAGAGTTTATACAAATTTTGTACAAAATAAAACAGCTGTGTGAAGGGAATGATTCCACTGGGTTTCAACTCTGCTATTGCCTTTATAACTCCGAGCGTCTCATCACTTGATGACCTTGGTTGAAAGTGAGGCTGACTGATCGATGCCGTCTGAACTTGATGTAGATACCGGATTTTGGATGCAAAGTGATCAATGAGACATAGTATTACGCTTTATCCCTAATTTTTGCCTGGACCGCCCTTTCGGGTTTTCAGCCCACCGGGATACCCATTTTTGCCCAAGCCGCCTTTTCAGGTTTTCGACTTGCCGGGTGTACAGATTTTTTCATTTTCATCCCTTCATTTTGCCCGAACCCTTTTGGTTCGACGGGAAGCCCTAATTTTTGCCTAGGCATGTCAGCCTAGCGGGTCTTTTTTCATGCGTAGTATTTTTTTACTATGTCTGCATTGGCGGGGTGAGGAAGGTCGTCACCATCCATATTGGTTAAAATCATGGCTCCTCCTGAGAACACATATTTAACCACAAATGGCCCTTCGTATGTAGGGGTCCATTTGCCCCTTGGATCACTCTGAGGAAGGATGATTCATTTGATTACCAGATCCCCAACTCGATATTCCTGTGGTCTGACCTTTTTGTTAAATGCCCTGATCATCCGTTTCTGATACGTCTGACCATGACAGATAGCAGAAAGTCTCTTTTCGTCAATGAGGTTGAGTTGATCAAGTCGTGTCTGGATCCAATCATCTTCGTTCAGATTTGCATCCTTCATTATCCGGAGAGAGGGTATCTGTACTTCGATCGGCAAGACTGCCTCCATACCATAAACCAGAGAGAAAGGAGTTGCCCCGGTTGACGTCCTAGCTGAGGTACGGTACCCATGTAGAGCGAACGGTAACATTTTGTGCCAATCTTTGTAGGTCACTGTCATTTTCTGCACGATTTTCTTGATGTTCTTATTTGCTGCTTCTACAGCCCCATTCATCTTCGGTCTGTAAGGAGAAGAATTGTGGTGCTGTATCTTGAACTGTTCGCAGAGCTCAGCAATCATCTTATTGTTTAGATTGGTACCGTTGTCTATAATAATCCGCTCAGGGACGCCGTACCGACAGATCAGGTTGTGCCGAATGAACCGTGCCACAACAGTCTTGGTTACCGTAGCATAGGATGCTGCCTCAACCCACTTCGTAAAATAATCAATCGCCACTAGGATGAAGCGATGTCCATTAGATGCCGTAGGTTTTATCTCGCCGATCATGTCTATGCCCCACATTGCAAACGGCCAAGGCGCGGTCAGAACATTCAGGGGAACTGGAGGAACATGCACCTTATCTGCATAAATCTGGCACTTGTGGCATGTCCTGGAATGTTGGTAACAATCAGCTTCCATTGTGGACCAATAATATCCTTCCCGTAGGATCTTCTTAGCCATAGTGTGTCCACTGGAATGTGTACCAAAGGTCCCTTCATGTAGCTCCTCCATGATTCTTTCTGCTTCAATCTTATCCACACAACGCAGTAAGGTTGAATCATGGTTTCGCTTGTACAAGATGCCGTTGCTAAGGAAGAACTTGGCTGCAAACCTCCTCAGGAATTTCTTATCATTGACAGAGGCACCTTCGGGGTATTCCTGAGCTTCTAAGTATCTCTTCACCTCATGGTACCAAGGCTTCTCAGTTACCAACTCAGTTTCGAGATCGCAACAGTATGTCGGTTCGTCCAGTTTCCAGATGATGATCCGGGGAGCCTCATTATCCCATTTAACTTTGAACATTGAAGACATTGTAGCTAACGCGTCCGCTAGCTGATTCTCTTCTCTTGGAAAGTGCTCAAAGGTTATCTCTGTGAAGTGGGGGATCAGGGTCAACACACATTCTCTGTAAGGAATCAGGTTTGGATGTTTCGTATCCCACTCTCCTTTGATCTGATTGATCACAAGAGCGGAATCTCCGAAGACACTTAGAAATTTGATCCTTAGGTCGATCGCAACTTGAAGACCCATGATACACGCCTCATACTCCGCCATGTTGTTGGTACAGTTGAAACACAGCCGGACAGTGAGTGGAGTATGAGTACCTTGTGGAGATATGATGATGGCGCCGATACCATTACCCAAAGCATTGGAGGCTCCGTCAAAGTGCATAGACCATCGGGATCCTGGTTCAGGTCCTTCATCCGGTCCAGGTACTTCACAATCAGTTACTATCATAATGCTTTCATCTGGAAACTCGAAGTTCATTGATTGATAATCATCTACAGCTTGATGTGCCAGGTGGTCTGCCAATACACTCCCTTTGATGGCTTTCTGGGTTGTATATTGAATGTCGTATTCCGTCAAGATCATTTGCCATCTTGCAATTCTCCCAGACAGAGCAGGCTTTTCGAATATGTACTTTATAGGATCCATTTTTGAGATCAACAAGGTAGTGTGAGTCAGCATATACTGTCTCAGCCGGCGAGCAGCCCATACCAAAGCACAGCAAGTTTTCTCGAGCAATGAGTATCGGGTCTCACAGTCGGTAAACTTTTTGCTAAGGTAATAAATGGCATGCTCTTTTCGGCCAGACTCGTCATGCTGCCCCAGCACACAACCCATTGAGTTGTCGAGCACTGTCAGGTATAGTATCAGAGGTCTCCCTTCAACCGGTGGCATAAGGATAGGTGGTTCTTGGAGATACTCTTTGATTTTGTCAAAAGCAGCCTGGCATTCATCATTCCAACGTACTACCTGATCTTTCTTCAGCAGCTTGAAGATTGGCTCACAGGTAGCGGTTAGGTGTGAGATGAACCGAGCAATGTAGTTCAGGCGTCCTAAAAAGCCTCTGACTTCCTTCTCTGTCTTAGGGACTGGCATCTCTTGAATAGCTTTGACCTTAGCAGGGTCCACTTGAATACCTTTATTACTGACCACAAAGCCTAGCAATTTCCTAGATCTTACCCCGAAGGTGCACTTGTTCGGGTTCAATCTCAGCTTGTACAGTTTCAACCGGTCAAACAACTTCTGCAGATGATCTAGGTGCTCTTCCTCAGTCTGGGACCTAGCAATCATGTCGTCAACATACACTTCGATCTCATGATGGATCATGTCATGAAATAAGGCAACCATGGCACGTTGGTAGGTTGCCCCAGCGTTCTTCAACCCGAATGGCATGACCTTGTAACAGAAGGTGCCCCACTGAGTAACAAATGTAGTCTTCTCCATGTCTTCAGGTGCCATCTGGATCTGATTGTAACCTGAAAAGCCATCCATGAAAGAGAATACTTTGTGCTGAGCCGTATTATCAACAAGGACATCAATGTGAGGTAAGGGGAAGTCATCTTTGGGGTTGGCCCTGTTCAGATCCCTGTAGTCGACACACATTCTGACCTTACCGTCCTTCTTAGGTACCGGCACCATATTAGCGACCCACTGAGGGTAAGAAGTCACTGCAAGGAACCCGACATCAAACTGTTTCATAACCTCGGCTTTAATCTTTTCGGACATCTCTGGACGCATCCGACGGACCTTTTGCTTAACTGGAGGGCAGTCTTCCTTAGTCGGCAAGTGATGTACCACAATATCAGTATCCAACCCGGGCATGTCTTTGTAGGACCAGGCAAAGATCTCCATATAATCATGCAGCATCTTGGTTAACCGTTGCTTCACGCTGAGCTCTAGGTTGGCACCAATCTTTACCTCTTTCCTGTCTGCCTCAGTACCCAAGTTTATTGTCTCCACTGGCTCTTCATGGGGTTGAATTGCCCTCTCTTCCTGAAGCAACAGTCTTGCAAGCTCACCAGGCACTTCGCAATCATCTTCACCTTCGTCTTCGGCTAAGTTGATCGGATTTTCGAAGTCATAATTGGCAGTAGCAGAGTTGTTATCAGTGAGATCCAGAGTGGATTGGAACCTGTATGAGTGAGTGTGTGTGTAAATACAGCTGTTTTGAAATATATGTAAAGGAAAAGAAAGACAGAAAAGGAGCACAATATTTGCAATGCGAAAAATACGTCCAAGATTTTCATTCATGATATATGAAATGACAGTTTGTATGCCCTCACAAATAGAACCACGGTGCCTCGGGTAAGACACCGGGCCATAGAGTTTATCATTGTTTATTACAAAATAACGAAACAAAGAAATTTATTACTGCGTCACAAAGGTAACAGGAGTATGATCCTTAGCAATCCAGTTGTTCAATCCGTCTTCGGTCTTCGGATAGATCCAGCTATTAAATTCAGCTTCTTCCACTTCATGGTCTTCCCCAACAGCATTCACTCCTGAACTTTTAATAAATACTGGAGGTCTTCCGATCTTCGCTTTCCTCATAGCTCTCTGACCTTCTGTGGTAAAACCCAGCCCAAGTTTATCAGTCTTCTGAGTAAAGTCTGGAAGTCTGCCCCAGTCGGCACATTCACCCTTCTGAACCACAGCCCGGGCATCCTTCAGGGAAGCCATCTTCAAAGGACCACTTTCTTCTGTTGCTGTTTCTGCTGCAATTGGAAACACCTCCTCGAAATGCTGAAAGGGGGTTTCAATAAACTCCCCATCCATCTCAATGTACCTGAAGGAGTTCAGGTGGCTCACCATATATTCCTCCTCTCCTTGCACAGTGACAATCTTCCCTCTGACGGGGTACTTCAGCTTCTGATGCAAGGTAGAGGTCACTGCCCCAGCCTTATGTATCCACGGTCGACCCAATAGACAAGAGTAAGATGGACGGATATCCATCACATAAAAAGTGGAATCGAACACCTGAGAGCCCACACGAATCGGAATGTCAACCTCTCCATGAACCATCCTCTTTGAACCATCAAAGGCCCTGACGATGATATTGCTGGGTTTTAATTCCAGACCTTCACAATCCAGACGGTCTAAAGCCTTCTTGGGTAGCACATTCAAAGACGAACCAGTATCCACCAACACATGTGCCAAGGTAGTGCCCCTGCATTCGATAGAGACATGCAGAGCGTCATTATGGTCTCTTCCCTTCGCAGTCAGATCAGCATCTGAGAAACCCAAGCCATTGTCTGCCGTCAGACTTGCGACACAATCCGTGAACTGGACTGCAGATGTCTCATGTGGCACGTGGGCTGTCTTGAGGAACGAGATTAAGGCCTTGGCATGGGCCTCGGAGCACAGCAATAAAGAGAGCATGGAGATTTTAGAGGGCGTATGCCCCAGCTGTTCCACAACATTGAAGTCACTCTTCTTTATAATTTTCAAAATCTCCTCCATCTCCTGTGGGGAGGCCTCAGCAGTTATAGGTACGGGTGCCTCCATCTGGGCAGGCTCAACTTCAATTCCCTTGCCCCGAGCATTGGATGACTCGGCAGCAGGAGAAACAACTTGATCGGCAGTAGGAACAACAACTTGATCAGCAACAGGAACAGGTATACTTGTAGGAGTCATCAGGAGCGGTGTTCGGGCAGCAGGCGGTGCAATGTCAGGCGAGAAGAGCCTGCCACTGCGGGTAACTTTGGCTGGGCCAGTGATGTCACAAATGCTGGCGCCAGCGTTGAACTCTTGTTTAATCCCATTCACATATACGTCTGCTCCATAGTGCCAAGGGACAGCTTTGTCAGATACATAGGGCAGGGGCCCTGGAACAGTGATAATAACAGGTGCAACGGTCATGATTTGAACGGGCTTCTTCGGGAGAGCCGGGATCGGATTATTGAAGATAGTCACCACATAAACTTCTTCCATCGGAACCAACTGAACAAAAGACTTCTTAAACAGAATCTCCTTGCTATCCATTAAGCTTTGGATGCCTAATTTTAGCAAGGGACAACCAGATAGGGACACAGCACAGAACAGGCAACCCTCACTACAACCCGGAAATAAACCGGCCAACAGCAGGTTCTTTTTGACAGTCTTCAGAGGAGTGGCTAGATCATCCACAGAAACGGCATAAACATCTTCATCCACAGCGTTTACCCCATGCTGAGGCATAGGAGCAGTAACTACATTCGGCTTCGCAGGCGCTTCGAACTGTATCTCCTTTGCGTCGATAAGGTTTTTCACCTTATTTTTTAACGCCCAACAGTCATCAGTAGAATGCCCCGGGCTATCTGAATGGTAAGCACAACGAGCGTTCGGGTTATACTTGGGAGATGCAGTGTTTGGAAACTTCGGCGCCTCCCTGACAGTCACTAAATTGGTTGAGAGCAACTGTGGCAGGATCTGCGACAAAGTCATGCTTAAGCGGGTGAATTCTCTCCGGGGTCTTTCAACCTTCTGAGGATTGTTTGGCCGGGGAGCGGCAGCAGGCTTAGCAATCATTACCGCATTGACAGATTGGCGGTGCTCATGTCTCTCTGATTTCCTGGAACCATATACGGCACTAGACTCCTTCTTGAAGGGTTTCTTCTCAGAATTGGATGATGCACCCTTCGGAATTTTTCCAGACTTTAACCCAGCTTCAATCCTCTCTCCAGTCAAGATTAGATCAGTGAACCCTGCAGACGAATTCCCGATCAGATGGTTGAAGAATGGCCCAGATAGGGTCCCCAAGAACATGTCCACCAACTCCCGATCAGTCAACGGTGGCTGCACCCTGCCAGCCAGGTCTCTCCACTTCTGAGCGTACTCCTTAAAACCTTCGCTTGCACCTAACGACATACCCTGGAGTTGGGTACGTGTAGGGGCAAGGTCGGCATTATATTGATACTGCTTATAGAAAGCAGTAGCCAACTCCTCCCAGTTACGAACCTTGGTCCCATCCAGCTGATAGAACCATTCGAGATGAGTCCCTGAAAGACTCTCCTGGAAGAAGTGGATCCATAAATTCTTATCCGCAGAGTACGACTGAATTTTCCGAACATAGGACCTTAAATGAAGCTTGGGACAAGACGCCCCAGCATACTTAGAGAAGGATGATGCTTTGAACTTGTGAGGGATGATCACACCAGTTGACAAACCCATATCTCCGAAATCCAACCCAGGTACCTGTTGAACCTCCATAGCCTTCAATCTGTCCTCCAGTTGCTTATATCTGTCGTCTGCAGGAGGGTACTGCTCTTCATCAAAATCTGTCTCGTTGTCGGAGACTACCGGGCTAGGGACCTTTACTTCTGCCTGAGAAGGACTCTTGCCAACAGAAGAACCAGCCTCTTCATGCTGCAGAGTATTGCCAAACCTTCGGCCCGAGTTGAACAGAACGGTTCTTCTCTTCTTCTTCTTCTCCTTCTTCAGGAGCATAGCCTTCAGTTCTTCTTGGCCTTGAGCCAGACCCTTGATTAATTCCTGGAATTGTGCATTCTGCACCTGAAGAGCCTTGATTGATGTCTCAGTTGATGCAGATTCGGGATTCATGATGCTGAAATAAACAGCGAAGAACTGTAAGCAACCTGAAAAAGGGAAAAACCCTGCTATGCACATGATGTATGAAATGCGTATGAATTATGTTTTCAAAGACAATCGGGAATCAACTTTGTAAACAAAAAAGAACACACTTCATTAGATTCAACTTTGTAACTGAAATTATTCAACAAGTTGCCCTTAGGCGTTACATGAAAGGAAATACTGGAAAGGAAATAAAACTGTAAAAGCACATCTGGGGCTCCTTATTGATCCCATGGTCTCCTCTTCTCAGTTCGGATGTAGGCATTCAGAGCTCTCTCATTCTCCAACTGTTTTGTCAACTTCTGGATCTTTAATTCCTGCTCGTTGAACTTTTCCCGGTAAGAATCCCGCTCTTCTTGCAGTTGCGACCAAGATCTCTTCAATGTCTCATAATCGGTAGGTATCTGAGGAGGAAGGACAGTTGGAGGAACACCATCTTTATCAGGACACTCAAGAATGACGGGTCTGACA
Organism: Vicia faba; assembly: GCA_948472305.1. Taxonomy (NCBI): domain Eukaryota; kingdom Viridiplantae; phylum Streptophyta; class Magnoliopsida; order Fabales; family Fabaceae; genus Vicia; species Vicia faba. The sequence goes on along the minus strand of OX451738.1, from coordinate 696,212,229 downwards.
GCTTCATACGGCATACCTAACTTCTGAGCGCGGATGCGAACCCATTTGTAGTAGGCTTCCATAGGTAAAGAAGTCTTTGGCCCTAACTCTTGTGGGTCAGCTTTATGAACTTTGTCCCAAGCCTTGATGAACCTACGACGCAGCTCGTCACTATCCACCTGAAACTCGAAACTGATGTGAGGCACCAACATCTCATGGGGGCCTGCTCTTCTTGCTCTTCCAAACTGACGGAGTGCTAAACATGGGTTGTAAGAGATCCCTCCTTGAGTACCAATCAGAGGGACATTAGGATACTCCCCGCATCGATCAATAATAGCTATCTCGTCCAAACCTCTGCAAGTCCAAATGATGTCTTTATCGGTGAGAGACATTAACCTATGAGCCCAACCTCTTCCTTCTTGGTTCTTTAGTATGAACTTAGGGAGGTGCGAAATAAACCACCTCACCAACAAAGGGATACAACACCATAGGGTTCCTCGTCTTCGGGTAGTACGGGCATGAAGTTGTTGCAAGATGTCACCCAAGAGAGTGGGCACTGGATTCTGAGACATACAGATCCTTATGGCAGTGACATTGATGAAGTTGTCAGGATTAGGAAACAGGACTAACCCATAGATTAGGAGAGCCAAGATGTCTTCATATGCCCTAAAGTCCAGGTCATTCCAGAAACTGTTAGCTTTACCAATCAGAAACTTGGCCAAGAAACCCTTAACTCCGCTTCTAGTTACCCAGTTGTCTGTTACCTCTTGATGGGTCAAAGGAAGAGCTGCAGCCACATCCTCAAGCCTGGGGGTCTTTTCCCAACCAGTAAAGGGAGTCTGATCCAAGATAGGGATACCAAGCAAATCAGAGAACTCTTCCAGGGTAGGGACCAGCTGGAAGTCTTGAAAGGTGAAGCACTGGTACAGAGGGTCATAGAACTGGGTCAGAACACTCATCAACTGTTGATCCCGCTTTGCAGTGACTAAACTGAGAAGGGAACCATGCCTCTGAATGAAGGAAGTGGTATTTGGAATTCTGCTAACCAACTCATCAAGCAACTCAGGTGAACGAACAAAGTTGAACCGGATAGTATTCCTTCGCACAGGCATCATAATATCCTACAAAACAGAGCAAAGGTGAAACCCTCTTGTCTTTGAAATGGTCAGTCCTTATGCAGGATGCATGCAATGCTCATGATGCTATGATGTTATGATAAAGCACACCACATACAGATACAAAGGCAAACATGGTAAGGCACACAAGTCACACAAGGCAAGCCCCTAAAGTTTAGGCCAGCATGAGGTCTAGGTATTACCCTCTTTCGGTTTGTTGGTTCATACCTGTCCTAATCAAAAGTAATCGGGTTCTTAGAGGATCCCAATATCATTGACTACCCTCAATTGGTCATAACTCCAGCATCGCAATCTTTTCTTGCGGCCAGAACCATCACGAGAGTTTAGCCTCAATGGGCGTAGCATACTGCTACTGTTCTAATGGCCAAGTTGTGTCAATTAAGGTTCTAAGGTTGTTGGTGCTTAATGACTCCTTAGAAGACCCATATTCTCCTCGTTGCGACACAAGGGATATCGGTACAGACCAAGGTGCCACACCAACGTAGCCACTATTTCACCCGTGTCGGTCTACGCCGGACAGGTCCCTCACAGCTTATGCTACCTAAACAGGGTATCCCCAGATCCGGGTTAGGATCTATGTAACTCCCATGCAACCCACAAATTTAAAGCAGACAAGTCAATACAATTGAAAACACAGTTATGAACTAGCCCTAAAGTACACCTCACTTTAAGTTTATATCCCCAGCAGAGTCGCCAGTTCTGTGATCGGTGGATCTGGAACTGACTGTTTAACGCTGGTTCGCGAAATGTCGCGGAAGCAAGAGTCGCCACCGTCTTTTATTTTCTCCAAATGGAAAGGACAAAAGCACAGAAAAATTCCTTATAGAGATTGCTCTCGGTTCGGGAGGTAGATTATAGAAAGGGAAGGTGTTAGCACCCTTTCTATCCATGGTTATCCATGGGCTCTTAGATACTTGCTCATTTGTGTTTTCAAAAATGGTTTGTTTGCTTTTCAATTGTGGGTTTTAAAAAAGTTTCTTTGAAAATTCCAGTTCGACTCTTGTATCGGTCCTCAAGAGTGTTTGAAAAATTGCTTTCGAAAGCTTTTTGAAAAGTGTCGGTGTGAAAAGACTTTTGTTTGTTTTTGAAGAGAGCAAGTATCTACGAGAACCTACCTACCCTAAGGAATTCGTCTGTGTAAATGTCCTTTAAAGTAGTGCCATCCCACCATTGAGAGGTAGGTAGCACCACCGTTGGAGGTGTTCGGGTCAATTCGAGGTTCGGGACATGGTGATCACCGGAGTAATAGGAAGACACCTTAGAAGCTACCCTCATGCCAGGTTCCCGGATCATGAGGACTTACTAAGACATCCTCTACTCGACGATCACCTTTCGAGGCAAGGCAACAGTGAGGCGTACCCTAGGGGTGGTGCGTGATTTGTGTGTCAGATTCATTTATTTTTGTCTTGTTATGTTATTGGTGTTCTACGCTTGTTTTTATTTTAGTCCATTCATTCTTGCATGCTTTGTTTAACAGTTAAAAGTTGCGAGGAAAAATAAATCTAAAGCTATTACAAATAGCGCGGGTCCACATCGCCAAAATTAACCAGGACCTGATTTGACGTAAAATAAATAAAGCAAAGAAATTAAAGAATTGAAAAGTGCGAGAAGTAATATTTACAAGGCCTTGGGAGAGATACATAATTATTTAAATGACATAAAATAAATATGCGAAATTAAATAAAATTAAGAACATGGGCGTTGGACCCTTTTGCAAAAATTAAAATTAATGAGGAAATTAATTAAGAAAAGGAATTATTTTTGTTTTTTGGTATTTTTATATATTTTAAGATTTAATAGAAAAAAGAAAGAATTAATTAAAATTTAAATGAGATGCAAACCCTAATTCTAATGGCTTTTAAATTTATTATGAAAGTATTAAAATTTAACCTAAATTAAACCTATTTCTTATATACAATTTTGATTATGAAAATAAATAAAATAAATAAATATTATTATTAAAGAGAAAATTAAAAGAAATAAAAACAATAATTAAACCTATTTCTACATTGTTTAGATTTTTTATGAAAAGAATTAATATTAAAACCCTAATTTAACTAAATTCAATTGTATACAAATATTTACAAGAAAATATTAAAATAAAATATTTATTATGTTTTTTGTCTTTTCTGATTTTTTATGAGGTTTTTGTATTTTGTAAAAAAAAAATAATTAATTAAATCAAAACAATAAAGCAAATAAAATAATAATTAAGAAAAATATGGAAAATTGCAAACCAGGGGGGGTTCAGTCCCAAATATGGAGGTATAGCCCAAGATTTCTGGCCCAATAAGCATGGCCTTGTTGACTTTTTCTGGGAACGTACACATGTGTTGACTTGGATTCACCGTGTTCTCCAATCTGCACCTTTGGTTTGATTCCATGGGACGCATGGCTGTTGATTCTTGAGGATGCATGGTACGTCTTGACCTTGGGCGCTGCATGGGAATTGTTAATGAAAAATAATATGGAAATTATACAGACTTGGGGCTCGAACCCAGGTCATATGCTTTGCCAAACCTCACGCTTGCCATCTGATCCAAACGCGCACTTTGTATATACAATAACGAATAAATAACAAAAATAAAAATTGGTTAGTGGTCACAAAAAACATAAAAAACACGCGCTGATTTAAATGAGCCAACCAGCGTTTGCCAACACATCATCTTCCTCGCGTATTTTTTTTTCTGAAACAAGAACGTATTGCAACGGTTTTAGACGCGTTGTTTTAGGCATGCTATTAGAAAATAGCGATTAGCTCTCAAGCGTTCATAAATTAGGCGCGAGCATGGTGTTTTCTTCGTCCAGACCTGCTGAATCCAATGATGGTGGTCTTGAGGGCTAATTTTACTTTGTTTCAAAAGCCCCAAATTTACACCCTGCAAACCCTAGAAAATAAACATGGCAAAATCGCGTATACAGCATGATAATCCAATTAAGGCATATGGTTAGCTTCAAAACTTCACAAGGAACATGAATCTATGAATAAAATGCTGTAAAAATGCTTAAATCATGATGCACGATTGTGGAATTTTCTTGATGCAGTTTCGGTTCAATATACCAGTTCTTGGAGTTTGAATGGATGATATGGATTGGAACACGTTCAGGAACCTTCAAGGAAGCTAATGGAATAGTTTTTGTGCTTTGAATCCACCTGAAAAGTGTTTTTCAGTTTTGAGTTCTTTAGAGAAAAATTCAAGTTTTCTATGGTGTATTCTGAGCAGATGCGCCTCTAGAATCATTAGGGTTATGATCATGCTTATGTACTGAGTCTATTAGGTCAAAAATATTGATCAAAATCTCTTGAATTAATGGTTTTTGAAATTTGATTTCTTAAGATCTTTTTCATATCTTTTCCCATGTGCATTTGGTTCAAATCATATCCAATTGCTCCAATTCTTTCCACATTTAGCTAAGCACGAAATATTGAGTCCAAAACATGCATAAAAAGATTGGTTAGGTCAAGTTAGATATTTTTCATATATTTAAATGATTTAAATGAATTAATATAAATAATAATTCAAATAAATAAATAAAAAATGAGAAAATACTTCCCTTTGGGCCAAGTGGTCGTGCATATGCTTAGAATGATGTATCATGGAAGAACAATGGGCCCATTAGCAATTTTAGGTCATTTGAAGTAATGTTGACTTTTCAAAATATCCAAAAATTTCCCAACTTCCACAAGGCATAACTTGCTCAATGTTTAAGCTTTTCTCATGTTCTTGGACATTTTGGAAAGGTCTTTGAGTCCTCTAACCAATGTCTTTCGTCCCATGTCATTTTGATTTACCAATCTCAAGTTATGGCCTTTGACTTAAAGTCCCTTTTTGTTGACTTTTGAAAATGACCTATAATGTTGAAATTGATAACTTTTTGTGAGAGAATTTCTTGGACTTGAAGTATGAAGATGAGTTGTAGGAAATGTCTTTCTCTTTAAAATGAGCCTTGGATGGAATTTTTCTGATAATCCATGTGAAAGTTATGCCCTGGTCAATTTCAGTTGACTTTTTCAGCTGTCCAAATAAGGAAACTTTTGCATCTTGATGATTTCTGAGCCAAATTTTGAGAATCATGATCAAGCATTGATCAAATGATGTTTGTGGCTTCAAAATGATATGTTGACCAAAAATTTGAACTTTTGACTGTCAAATGACCATTTTGCCCCTACAGTTGACTGTAGTGCAACTTAGGGTTTTGACTGTGCAATTTTGTGTTGAATGCCTTGAAACTTGATATGAGAATGCTTGACCACATTTGTAGGTATGTGAGACTTGATTGGGCCTTTGAACACTCCATTTTCTTGATCAGAACACAAACCCTAGTTTTGACTGTATAGGAGGCCTTTGCACTGTACAACCCTTGGGAATTTTGTGACTTGTCTTGGCAATTTCTTGGAGAATATGGGAGGGCAAATTTTGGGGTACAACACTATGCCAAGGCTGATCCCGTACTCCTCAGATAAAACTGTCTCATGGAACTATGGGGGCGACGTCTACTATCACGATGTTAAATAGGATTGGCTGGCTGATGAAGACTCAATTTTTGAGAAGGCTGACCCCGACATCAGCAACATTGTGGGAACCAGCAAGATAACCCGAAGTGGAAGAATATTCTCCCCATAGATTTCTCCTCTGAAAATTGTTACTGGTCCTGTGATCATCCCTGTTTTTGTTCCTGTTGACACTACTACTATAATTCCCGTAGTTACCCCTGCTGATACCCCTACCATCTTGTCGATCGAGACTCGCGGCAAAGGCATTCTGGTTGAGCCTGTCCGGATGAAGGCGCAATCAGTATCTATCCCGGAGGCCTCCCAAAAAGAGATGGAAGAAATTCTAAAAATTATAAAGAGAAGCGACTACAACATAGTCGAAAAGCTAGGGCAGACTCCGTCAAAGATTTCCATGTTGGCTTTATTGTTGTGCTCCGAGGCTCATGTGAAGGGCTTGGTGAAATTTCTCAAAAATTCCCATGTGCCCCAAGAAACCTCTACTGATCAATTTCAAGACTGTGTGGCCAGTTTAACAGCTGACAATGGTTTAGGCTTTTCTAATGCTGACTTAACACCTAGAGGGAGGAAACACAATAAGGCGTTGCATGTCTCTATCGAATGCAGGGGCGTAACTTTGGCCCATGTCTTGGTTGATACTGGTTTGTCTTTGAATGTGCTGCCTAAGAAGGCTCTTGATAGACTCGACTGTGAAGGTTTAACCTTAAAACCCAGCAATATAGTGGTAAGAGCATTCGACGGTTCAAAGAGAATGGTGCATGGGGAGGTGGACATCCCCATTAAAGTTGGAACTCAAACCTTTGATTCAACTTTCTACGTGATGGACATTCGCCCTTCCTATTCCTGTTTATTGGGCCGACCATGGATTCACAACGTCAGTGTCGTTACCTCTATATTACATCAGATGTTGAAATATCTAACCAAGGGGAAAATCATTATTGTCCATGGAGAAGAGGAATATATGGTCAGTCACTTGAACTCCTTCAGATACATGGAATTGGATGGTGAATTCATTGAAACTCCGTTTCAGCACTTCAAGGAAGTCCCACAAATAGTGGCAACTACAAAGGTTGTTTCCCAAGTCCCTAATATTACAAGACCTCCGCTAAAGATGTCTTCTCTGAAAGATGCCAAGGCAGTAATCAAAGAAGGAGCCCAGAAAGTTGTACGTCGTGTTCGTGCTGGGGGACCACCTTTGAATATCAGCAACCACGAAGTCAACACAGTGGAGGATGATGATGATGACAGTTGTGACCTAGAAGATTGGATTTTCCCAACCATCAATGGAGGACTCATCAACTGGGAAGATAAAGATTTTGTCCCGATTACTTTTATCCAACAGTAATTGTCTTTAAATTTTTGTTGGACCTTTAATAATTAAACAATTCAGAATTTTAAAACCTTGTGTCTTACCCGAGGCACAATGGTCCATTTGTAAGGGTTGTTACCTCATTTTCATATGTCATCAATGAATCATGGATGTTTTTGCATACAAACTTTGTGCTATTTGTCTTTCTTTTTCTATATTTTTATTTCTTTCAAAGAGAGCTATACTATTACACAGACCCACATTCAAAATGCAAATCCACATCCATTCGGGATCCCATGGGTAACAATTCTGCTATGGCCTTTTGTGACTGAAAATCTAATCTACCAAGCCGAAGATGAAGGTGGGGAAGATTGTGAAGTGCCAGGGGAAATTGCCAGGTTACTACAACAGGAAGAAAGGACCATACAGCCCCACGAAAAACCAGTGGACACAGTTAACTTGGGTACCAAAGAGGACAAGAAAGAAGTCAAGGTAGGAGCCAATATAGAATCTAGTGTCAAGAAGCGCTTAATTCAGTTGCTACGTGACTATGTTGAGGTCTTTTCTTGGTCGTACAAAGACATGCCAGGACTTGATGCTGATATCGTGGTCCATCATCTACCGACAAAAGAAGACCGCCCTCCGGTAAAACAGAAAGTCTGCCGCATGTGGCCAGACATGTCAGAAAAGATCAAGGTTGAAGTCATGAAACAATTCAACGTTGTATTCTTAGCCGTGACCTCCTATCCACAATGGGTCTCCAATGTTTTTCCAGTGCCTAAAAAGGACGGTAAAGTACACATGTGCGTGGACTATAAAGATTTGAATAGGGCAAGCTCTAAGGATAATTTCCCACTTCCCCATATCGATATTTTGGTCGACAACACCGCATAGCATAAGGTGTTCTCATTTATGGATGGTTTCTCAGGCTACAATCAAATCAAATTGGCACCTGAGGACATGGAGAAAATGACCTTCGTCACACAGTGGGGCACATTCTGTTACAAGGTTATGCCATTCGGGTTGAAGAATGTTGGGGAAACCTATCAACATGTCGTGGTAGCTCTATTTCAAGACATGATACATCATGAAATAGAGGTCTATGTGGACGACATGATAGCCAGATCTCAAACTGAAGAGGAAAATCTTGACCATTTACAGAAACTGTTTGAGAGGTTAAAGAAATATAAGCTAAGGCTGAACCCGAATAAATGCACATTTGGGGTGAGGTCCGGTAAACTCCTAGGCTTCGTTGTCAGCAGTAAAGGTATCAAAGTGGACCCTGCCAAGGTGAAAGAAATACAAGAAATGCCTGCTCCTCGCACCGAAAAGGAAGTCAGAGGATTCTTAGGACGGCTAAACTACATTGCCAGATTCATTTCTCACTTAACAGCTACTTGTGAACCAATCTTCAAATTATTGAAGAAAGATCAAGTAGTCAAATGGAATGATGAATACCAACCTGCCTCCGACAAGATCAAAGAGTACCTTCAAGAGCCTCCTGTTTTTATGCCACAAGTCGAGGAAAGACCTTTAATCATGTATCTAACTGTCTTGGAAAATTCAATGGGGTGTGTGTTGGGGCAGCATGACGAGTCTGGCCGAAAAGAGCATGTTATTTACTACCTGAGCAAAAAGTTTACCGACTGTGAAACAAGATATTCACTACTCGAGAAAACTTGCTGCGCTCTGGCATGGGCTGCTTGTCGGCTAAGACAGTATTAGCTGACCCATACTACCTTATTGATATGGATCCAATTAAATACATATTCGAGAAGCCTGCCCTCTCTGGGAGAATAGCAAGATGGTAGATGATCCTAACAGAATATGACATTCAGTACACTACACAAAAAGAAATAAAGGGCAGTGTGCTAGCCGATCACCTTGCTCATCAAGTTGTGGATGACTATCATCCCATGAAGTTCGAATTCCCAGATGAAGATATTATGATGGTAAACAACTGTGAAGAACTCGGACCATATGACGGACCTGAACAAGAATCCCGATGGACCTTGGTTTTTGACGGAGCCTCCAACGCACTCAGCAATGGCATATGTGATGTAAACATATCCCCTGAAGGATGTCATACTCCCTTTACCGCAAGACTTTGCTTCAACTGTACTAATAATATGGCCGAATACAAAGTGTGTATTTTTGGTCTCAAAGCTTCCATAGATTTAGGAATCAAGTCCTTAACTGTATTTGGAGATTCAACCTTAGTCATTAGTCAGATCAAAGGATAATGGGACACGAAGCACCCTAACCTTATCCCCTACAAAGAACATGTGTTGACATTAGTCCCACATTTCGAGGAAATTACCTTTGAGCATTTTCCACGAGAGGAAAATCAACTAGCGGATGCGCTAGCCACCGTGTCATCCATGTTTAAACTCAAGTGGGGTAATGAGGCTCCCCAGATCACCATTGAATGGAGGGACGAACCAGCTTACTGTCACGTGATCGATACTGAAGAAGTAGTGAACCAGCCTTGGTTCCATGAAGTTAAGAGGTATCTCGAGGCACAAGAGTATCCGGAAGGATCTTTAGTCAATGATAAGAAGTTCTTGAGAAGATTCTCTACTAAGTTCATCCTCAGTAATGGCATTCTCTACAAGTGCAACCATGACTTTGTTTTGCTTTGTTGCATAGACAAGGTTGAGGCATAAAAGATCATGGTTGATCTACATGAAGGCACTTTTGGCACCCATTCCATTGGGCATACGATGGCTAAGAAGATCCTACGGGCGGGTTATTACTGGTCTACCATGGTAGTAGATTGTTATCATCATTCTCGAACCTGTCACAAGTGTCAGATCTATGCTGACAAAGTGCATGTGCCTCCAGTTCCTCTAAATATCCTAACTTCTCCCTGGTCATTCGCGATGTGGGGCATCGATATGATTGGAGAAATCAAACCTACGGCTTCTAATGGACATCGCTTCATCTTTGTGGCCATGACTATTTAACGAAGTGGGTTGAGGCAGCTTCTTTCGCTTCCGTTACCAAGAATGTTATGGCCTGTTTCATCAAATAGAATCTCATTTGTCGGTACGGTATCCCAGAGAGAATCATCATAGACAATGGTACAAATATCAACAACACTATGATCACCGCATTGTGCATGCAATTCAAGATCCAGCACCATAATTCCTCCCCTTACCGGCCAAAGATGAATGGCGTTGTCGAAGCCGCAAATAAGAACATCAAGAAGATCATAAAAAAAATGATAGTAACCTACAAGAACTTGCATGAAATGCTACCATTCTCTCTCCACGGTTACCGTACCACGGTGCGCACATCAACAGGGGAAACTCCCTTCTTCTTGGTATACGGATGGCAATTGTCCTACCAATTGAAGTCTAAATACCTTCTTTGAGAATCATAAGGGATGCATGGCTGAGTGAAGACGATTGGATCCAAACTCGACTTGACCAGTTAAACCTAATTGATGAGAAAAGGCTTACTACTGTCTGTCACGGCCAGATGTACCAAAAACGTATGATGAAAGCGTTTAATAAAAAGGTCAGATGTCAGATATATCAGGTTGGTGACTTGGTAATCAAGCATATCATATTACCACAAGGTGATCCCAGGGGAAAACAGACTCCTACATACGAAGGACCATTTGTTATCAAAAGCATATTCTCCAGTGGAGAAATGATCTTAACCACTATGGATGGCGACGACCTTCCGCACTCTGTGAACGCAGACATAGTCAAAAGATACTACGCATAAGAGACCCGCTAGGTTGACACACCTAGGCAAAACAAGGGCATCCCAGTGAACCATAAAAGGTTAGAGCAAAAATTAGGGATAAAAAACAAAAAAAAATCTGTACACCCGGCAAGTTGAAAACCCGAAAGGGCGGGTTGGGCAAAAGAGGGTATCCCGGTGGACTGAAAATCCGAAAGGGAGGTCCAGGAAATAGTTAGGGAATTAAAGCGTATGACTATGCCTCGTTGGATCACCTTACAGACAAACTTTAGCTTTGAATGACAAACTCAGTGGTTCTGAGCAATCCAATCAACTTCGGACAAGGCAGGAAGTGGACAAGACGCTCAGAGACACGAAGGCTATAGCAGAATGGGAACCACATGGGATTATTTCACATAGCTATCTTTTCTTTGTATCAAAATTTCATTTTTCTACGACGACATTCTCTTATTAGGATGTTCATCTCATTGTACAAAAAATACTTATTCAAGTTAATACAAAGATATCCCTTTGAAAGTGAAAATCTATCTGTTTTTCTTTGTTTCTGTATTTTGTTTAGAAAAACGTCCAATGATTTATTTTTGAACATATGCATTTGAACGTGACTATTATTTACAAATGACTAAAAAGGAACAGAAAATAGAAAGACAATCACTAATGGCTTTAAGAAATAGGATAATATCTTTAGACTATTCCATAAAATCCCCCACAGTGTGCAACTTAATGATATCGAGATCTCTCACATCCCCGACGGAACAAAACTTCCAGTTACCACTCCTAAGATTCCCTAGTAAAAGTCGCCCAATTTCTCAGGATTTCACCAGTAATACACGACGTTACCTTTACACAATAGAGTTTTTTTCTCTAACAAATGGAAGCTCATCAACTCATCTACACTTCAAAATATGAAGACTTACAATCCTCATACCTAGCAACACTCCAGGATTTATTTTCCCTGACTCCAATAACACTGGCATAACAATTAACGTGTCCATACATCGAACCCATACATCATAACATTGACAACACAAATACATATAACATCGTCTCATTTATTTTGAGAACATCATTGCACCATGCATTTCATACATCATGACATTGCATACAACTAACCTTTCATCTTTTTCAGGAAAGATCAATCAACAGAAAATTATCATCAAATTTTCAACAAGACAATTACAGATCAATTCCCAAGAAAGGATTGATCAACCATCTACACAACAGATGTTTCTTTCAGACTCCTTCTGTTTCAGTTTAAATATCTTAACGATTTATTCTGATTCTTTTCCCGCAACTGTCTTCCCTGGTTCAGATAAATCTCTCAATGATTTGTTCTGATTATTCTCAAGATCTCTGTCGGTTCAGATAAATCTCTCAATGATTTATTCTGATTCTTTTCCGCAAACGCTTTCTATGGTTCAGATAAATCGCACAAAGATTTACTCTGATTTTTTCCAGTTAAAGAATATTCAAGATCTCTTTTGGTTCAGCTTAAATCCCCCAACGGTTTATCCTGATACTTTCCAAAAGAAACACTTCGGGTTCAGATAAATCTCTCAACGGTTTATTCTGATTCTTTCCCGAAAATGCTTTCTCTGGTTCAAATAAATCACATAAAGATTTACTCTAATTCTTTCCAGTTAAAGAATATTCAAGATCTCTTTTGGTTCAGCCTAAATCCCTCAACGATTTATCCTGATACTTTCCAAAGGAATATTTCGGGTACAGATAAATCTCTCAAAGGTTTATTCTGATTCTTTCCCAAAAACGCTTTCTCTGGTTCATATAAATCACACAAAGATTTACTCTGATTCTTTCCAGTTAAATAATATTCAAGATCTCTTTTGGTTCAGCTTAAATCCCTCAATGGTTTATCGTGATACTTTCCAAAGGAATATTTCGGGTACAGATAAATCTCTCAACGATTTATTTTGATTCTTTCCCACATGCATTTTCTCTGGTTCAGATAAATCGCACAAAGATTTATTCTGATTCGTCCCAGTCAAACAACATACAAGACTTCTTCTGGTTCAGATAAGTTGCTCCAAAGATTTATTCTGATTCTTTTCCAGTTGAAATCATGTTCAGACTTAATACATTCTCTGTCAACAATCACCTTTGGATGGCATCTACAAGCCCATCTCTGGCAAATCTCCATCATTCCTCCAAATGGAAATTATAAGCCCATTCTCATTTTATCTTCAAGTGCAAATTTCTAGGCACTCTAGTGTCCAATCATGTTCCACCTTCAAGTCACGAATGGCGGATCCTCCAATCTAACTCTTCAGGTTTAAGAAGATTGAACAGGGGCAGTTGTTGTACCCTAAAATTTTCCCTCTTGTTTATCAAATATTTTCTCACAAGATCTCCTTTGGTTCAAGACTGCACAAGGTTTGATCAGCTCAAGACACCTCCTTAAGCACTGATGACTGAAATTAGGGTTTGAGATTGCACAAGGATAATTGAAATTTTAATGCCTCATATGACTTTCATGAATCATTATGGACTCCCAAGATTACTCATGTCAAGTTTCAAGTCTTGGATCACATTTTTGCTCAGTCAATTGAGCAGTTGACCTAAAAATCAGCTGTATTGGGGAAAAAGTCAATTGTGGCCAATTTACAGTAAAAATTCATAATTTTTTATCCATATCAACATTATGAACTCATATGTATCATTTGATCAAGTTTAGACCACAATTCCTCAAGAAATTTGATCAGATCATCAAAAGGGAAAAATGGTTAAAATTAGGGTTTTAACTTAGAAAGGGCAATTTCTGATTTTTGACCAAGAAAATAGTTAATTGGATTGAGGCATGATCTCAAGAGTTCAATTGCATAATTTTTACATAATGGCATGACTCAAAACATTTCTCAAGATCAATTGGATTGATAGTTGATTTTCAGTCAACCGATCAAAAGTCAATTGTACACTAAAAAGTCAAACTTTGACTTTTTGGTCAAAATCAAGTGTCAAAGATCACAATTCATCAAAACAGTTTAAAATATGAAACTTGTTCATCAAGAAATCACAAAGTCAAGATTTTATTTTGAAAAGTCAAAGTTTTCAAACTTAGAAATATTTCAAAGTGTTGAAAACTTCATATTATTCACAACTTTGAGCCAATTTTTAACCATGATGCAAGATGATTCAAAAGAAACTTTCAACATAAAAGTTGTAGATATCCATGAGATCTACAACATTGCTTTACACAACTTCTCCTAGAAATTCTTAGATCTCAAGTTATTTCTCCATGAAGTCATGGTCATGAAACTAAACACTTAGTGAAAATTTTGCCCTAGTTAGGAAGGATTTTAACCTAACTTCATGGCAATTTTTCACATAGTTCCAAGGGTAATTTCCAAAAGTAATTCAAATAGGGGTTGTATATAAAGTTATAAGCTTTCCAAAATGTCCAAGAACTCCTTGATATCATTCTTGAGCAAGGAGAATCGAAGAGAGGAAGTTAGGGTTTTTCAAACTAAAATTATAGGTCATTTTCATGATGAACAAAAATGCAATTTCAATGTTAGGCTGCATAATCTTGCTTTGCAGGCCTTCTAACTTGTGCATCTATCCATCTGTTGTACCCCAAAATTTGCCCTCCCATATTCTCCAAGAAATTGCCAAGTCAAGCCTCAAAATCTCCCCAAAGGTTGCACAGTTCAAGGGCCTCCTAAGCAGTCAAAATTAGGGTTTTGGTTCTGATCAAGAAAATGAAGTTTCCAAGGGTCCAATCAAGTCCCATATGCCTATAAATATGGTCAAGCATCCTCATACCAAGTTTCAAGACTTTCAGCACAAAATTGCACAGTCAAAAACCCTAATTGCACTACAGTCAACTGTAGGGGCAAAATGGTCATTTGACAGTCAAAAGTTCAAATTTTTAGTCAACATCTCATTTTGAGGCCACAAACATCATTTGATCAATGCTTGATCATGATTCTCAAAGCTTGGCTCAAAAATCATCAAGATGCAAAAGTTTCCTTATTTGGACAGTTGAAAAAGTCAACTGTAAATTGACCAGGGCATAACTTTCACATGGATTATCAGAAAAATTCCATCCAAAGCTCATTTTGAAGAGAAAGACATTTCCTACAACTCCTCTTCACACTTAAAGTCCAAGAAATGCTCTCACAAAAAGTTATCAATTTCAACATTATAGGTCATTTTCAAAAGTCAACAAAAAGGGACTTTAAGTCAAAGACCATAACTTGAGATTGGTAAATCAAAATGACATGGGACCAAAGACATTGGTTAGAGGACTCAAAGACCTTTCCAAAATGTCCAAGAACATGAGCAAAGCTTAAAAATTGAGCAAGTTATGCCTTGTGGAAGTTGGGAAATTTTTGGATATTTTGAAAAGTCAACATTGATTCAAATGACCTAAAATTGCTAATGGGCCTCTTTTTCTTCCACAATTCATCATCCAAGACATGCACACGACCATTTGGCCCAAAGGGAAGTTTTTTTATTATTTTTATTTATTTATTTGAATTTTTTATTACAATTAATTCATTTAAACTAAATAAAATATGAAAAAATGCTAAACTAATGAAATAAAATCTTTTTGTGCAGAAAATACTCTCATTGGACACTTAAAATTCGTGCATGATCAATTAGGGAAGGATTGGATATGATTTGGTATCAATTTGCATGAAAAGATTAGAAAATATCATGGCTTAAAAATCAAATATTACATTCATCAATTCATGGATTTTGGACCAATTTTATTTGACCTAATCATTCCATACATAAGCTGGATCAAAACCCTCGTGCTCATGGACTGCAAGCTCTGCCATACATAGAAAACAAAACTTGAGTTTTTTGTGAAAAAAGTGAAATCTGAAAACAGGGTTAGAGGACGATTCAAGGCAAGATTTTTATCCCATCACCTTCCTGAAGCTTCAAGGAAGGATTTCCAATCAAAATCATTCACTCTAACGCCCTAAATTGGTAACACGGTGACCACCTGTACAGAAAAAAATTCATAATCGTGCATCTCAATTCATGCATCTTTTGTAATTTTTAACGCTTGATTTGTGTTCATTATAAGATTCTAATGCTAACCATGTAAATTAATTGTGTTTTTGAGCATTGTACACGATTCCACCATGTGAGCATGTTAGGGTTTATGAAGCTCCGAATTGGGGGTTTTTGAATACAGCAAAATTGGGACACCACGATGCCATGACCATGCTCAGCACATTTGGACGGAGAGAAAGCCACCCTCGCGCTCAATTTATGAGCATCCCTGGGCTAATCGCTATTTTTTAATAGGGTGCCTATGGGAACGTTTGAAAAACCGTTGCCATTCTTTTTTGTTATTTCAGGAAGAACGAAGACGTGAGGAAGACGATGAAGTGGCAAGCGTTGGTTGGTCTGTTCAAAATTTCGCGCTAAAACATCATTAATGTTTGGTTTTATTTTATATTAATTGTTTGATATCAAATATACAAACGCGTTGAGTGGAGCAGTTGGTAGAGTGCATCGCTGGTAATCTCTAGGACCTGGGTTCGAGCCCCAGGTCCTCACTATTTCCATATTGTTTTTCAACTAATATTCCTATGCAGCGTCAATACTGAAACACACCATACATCCACCACATCAAGTCACCACGTGCCTACTGAGATGGATCAGAAGGTCCAGATGGAGAGAATACCGTGTACGTCAGTCAAGGGAGATCCACGCCAGCGCAAAAGTCAACCTGGCCTGAAGCTAATTGGGCCCAAAAGTACTGATCAAAACCTCCCAATTAGGGGCAGACCCCCTAGGTTTGCTATCTTTAAATTTTTTTTTATTTTATTCTTTCTATTTTGATTATTATTCTTTTCAATTAATTCTTTTAATTTAATTTCTCAATAAAAAACACGAAAAACAATAAAAAATCAGAAAAGATGCAAAAAATAATAAATATTTTATTTTAGTATTTTTGTAAATAAATTCATTAATTCACCTAGTTTTAAATTTAGGTTTTAATCTTAATATTTTTTACTAAAACTCAAAACTTATAGAATTAGGGTTTAATTAATTTTTATCCTTTTTTTTCTTTTATTCCATAGTAATTAATTATTAAAACATTAAATATTTATTTTTGTAATTAAATTGCATGTAAATTAATTAGGGTTAATTTTAGGTCAAAATTTAATCTTTTCTTAATAAATTAAAAAACAACTAGAATTAGGGTTAGCATTTATTTTAATTAATTCTTTTTTCATTAAAATCATAAACTACCAAAAAATACCAAAAAAACAATTCCCTTTCTTTTTTAGTTTTAATTAATTTCATCATTTAATTTAATTTTGCAAAAAGGGTCCAACGCCCTCGTTTTTTAATTCTTATTTAATTCGCATGTTTATTTATTTTCCGTATAATATTTATGTATCTCTCCCAAAGCCGTGTAATTAATTTCTCGCACTTTGCTTTTCATTATTTCTTTATCTTTTTGTCAAATCGGGTTCAAGAAATTTTGGCGATGTGGACCCGCGCATTTTGTAATAGCTTTAGATTTTTTTACTTCTCGCAATTTTTTAACTGCTAAATCAATGCATGCAAGAATGAATGGACAAAAATAAAAACAAGCGTAGAACACCAATAACATGACAAGACAAAATAACTGAACATGACACACAAATCACACACCACCCCTAGGGTACGCCTCATTGTTGCCTTGCCTCGAAAGGTGATCGTCGAGTAGAGGATGTCTTAGTAAGTCCTCATGATCCGGGAACCTGGCATGAGGGTAGCTTCTAAGGTATCTTCCTATTGCTCTGGTGATCACCATGTCCCGAACCTCGAATTGACCCGAACACCTCTAACGGTGGTGCTACCTACCTCTCAATGGTGGGATGGCACTACTTTAAAGGACATTTACACAGACGAATTCCTTAGGGTAGGTAGGTTCTCATAGATACTTGCTCTAAATTTCAAACAAAAATTCAAAAATACTTTTCACACCAACACATTTTCAAAAAGCTTTCGAAAGCATTTTTTCAAACACTCTTGAGGACCGATACAAGAGTCGAACTGGAATTTTCAAAGAAACTTTTTTAAAACCCACAGTTGAAAAGTAAACAAACCATTTTTGAAAACACAAATGAGCAAGTATCTAAGAGCCCATGGATAACCATGGATAGAAAGGGTGCTAACACCTTCCCTTTCTATAATCTACCTCCCGAACCGAGAGCAATCTCTTTAAGGAATTTTTCTGTGCTTTTGTCCTTTCCATTTGGAGAAAATAAAAGACGGTGGCGACTCTTGCTTCCGCAACATTTCGCGAACCAGCGTTAAACAGTCAGTTCCAGATCCACCGATCACAGAACTGGCGACTCTGCTGGGGAATAGAACTTAAACTGAGGTGTACCTTAGGATTAAGATCACTGTGTTTTCAATTGTTTTCTTTGTTTGCTTTAAATTGTGGGTTGCTTGGGAGTTCTATAGATCCTAACCCGGATCTGGGGGATACCTTCTTAGAAAGTAGCAACAAGGCTGTGAGGGAACTGTGCGGGGTATACCGACATGGTTGAAACAGTCTGCTACGTTGATGTGGCACTTTGGTGTGTACCGGTAACCCTTGAGTTCAGTCAAGGAGAGTACAGGGCCTCCGCGTGGTGTCGTGAAGCATCAACAGACCTTAGGAACCTTAATTGAACTATCTTGGCCTCTTTAGGGTAGTGAGATAACTGACTTTGGTGCAGTCCGAGGTTGGTTGATACTCGATACTACACTCAATTGAGGGTTGCTTTCCTGGAATATTTCGGTCGCCAGTTCAGTGGCTAAATCGAAACGATGAACAATGAAAGCAGTCCCGTGATATTGGGATCCTTAGAACCCGGTTACTTCTAATAGGACAGGTTGAGCCCACCAACTTCAAGAGGGTACTACCCAGACCCCATGCTGGCCTTAAACCTTAAGGGCTTGTCTTGTGTGCCTTGTGTGCCTTACATGTTTGTCTTTGTAAATATCTGTGGTGTGTTTAATCATAGCATCATGACATCTTCCAGCATCATATGCATTGACTAACCATTTCGGGGGTTCGAATCTTCATCTTTGTTCTTTGTTTTGTAGGACATGGAAACTGTTCGTAGAAAGACAATTCAAATCAGCCTTGTAAGGGTCCCTCCTCAGCTTAAGGAGCTTATATCTAGGATTCTCGAGAACTCTTCATTCAGTGAAAGACATGGAAGTCTCATCAGCTTGGTCAATACCAACATTGAGGAAGATATGATAAAGGTCCTGTTCCAGTTCTTTGACCCTCTGCATCACTGTTTCACCTTCTTGGACTATCAGCTGGTACCTACATTGGAGGAGTTCTCCCGGCTCCTGAAGATCCCTATCCTTGATCAGCTACCCTATAACGGTACGGAAAAGGAACCCAAGCTTGAAGAGATTGCTAAAGCCTTGCACCTACAGTCATCTGACCTCAAGGGACATTGGGAAGTTAGAAGTGGTATCAAAGGGTTCTTAGCCAGGTTTCTGTTTGAAAAGGCCCATGAATGTTGGAACTCCCTTGACCTACGAGCTTTTGAAGAAGTTGTGGCCCTCCTTGTCTATGGTTTGGTGTTGTTCCCTAACCCAGATCAGCTTATTGATATCAGTGTTGTCCAGATCTTTATGTCCAGGAATCCTATACCTACGTTGCTGGGGGACATCCTTCACTCATGTTACACTCGAACCATGAGAAAAAGAGGTGTCCTTATGTGTTGCACTCCTCTCCTGGGAAGGTGGTTTATTTCGCACCTTCCACAATCAGTCTTGAAGAATGAGCGGGGTTTGAGATGGTCACAACGGTTGATGACTCTTACACATGCAGATATACATTGGTGCCCTCGGTCCAGAGAAGATGTCACTATCATTGATCGTTGCGGGGAGTACCCTAATGTTCCTTTACTTGGAATCAGAGGAGGTATTACTTGGAACCCATGCCTGGCTTGGAGACAGTTTGGTTATGCTCGGAGGGATGGTCCTCATGACATGTTAATTCCTGACATAGTTTTTGACTTCGACAACGATACTCAAGGACTTCGCCAGAGATTTATCAGAGCTTGGAGGATGCCCAGTAGGATAGACAGCAAGACACTGGGGCACAGGAACTCCATCCTGTTGGAACCTTATCTCAAGTGGGTATGCGCCCGCTCCCAGAAGTTAGTGATGCCTTATCCTCATATGCTCCCTGTGATCAAAGAGCCAGTCTTGGAAGGAGAAGTGTCCTACACTATTCAGCACCCCGATATGCCCACATCCTGGGAAGAGATGCAGAAGAGCTGGATCCAGCTTAAGGAAGAACGGAATTCTCTTGAGACCAGTCTACATGCCAGTGAAAAGAAGGTCTTGGAGCTCACCCGCCTGTTGCATGAGGAGAGGAATCTCAACACTTACATAGCTCCAAAGAGGATGCGCAGTGTATTTTGGGATTGATTTACTTTTGTAATTTATGCCCGTGAGGCTTTGATGTACTGAACAATTATTTCCTTAATGATAACGTGTGTTCCTTTTTGTCTACAACAAATTTGAACTTTCGAACCCTTGAATGCATTGCATAAACACATATCATTCACCATGTGCATAGCAGGTTTTCCTCTTTTTAGGTTGCTTACCGTTCTTCGCTGTTTATTTCAGCATCATGAATCCTGACTCGTCATCAACTGAGACATCCATCAAAGCTCTTCAGGCGCAGAATGCGCAATTTCAGGAATTAATCAAGGGTTTGGCTCAAGGCCAAGAAGAGCTGAAGGCTCTGCTCCTGAAGAAGGAAAAGAAGAAGAAGAGAAGGACTGTTCTGTTCAGCTCGGGCCGAAGGTTTGGCAATACTCTGCAGAATGAAGAGGCTGGTTCTTCTATTGGCAAGAGTACTCCTCAAGCAGAAAAAGGTCCTAGTCCGGTAGTCTCTGACAACGAGACTGATTTTGATGAAGAGCAGTACCCTCCTGCAGAAGACAGATACAAGCAACTGGAGGATAGGTTGAATGCTATGGAGATACAACAGGTGCCTGGGCTGGATTTCGGAGATCTGGGTTTGTCTACTGGTGTGATTATTCCTCATAATTTCAAAGCACCATCTTTCACTAAGTATGACGGGGCGTCTTGTCCCAAGCTACATCTCAGGTCCTATGTTCGGAAAATCCAACCGTACTCAGCGGATAAGAATTTGTGGATCCACTTCTTCCAGAAGAGTCTTTCAGGGACTCATCTCGAATGGTTCTATCAGCTGGATGGGACCAAGGTTTGTAACTGGGAGGAGTTGGCTACTGCTTTCTATAAGCAGTATCAATATAATGCCGACCTTGCCCCTACACGTACCCAACTCCAGGGTATGTCGTTAGGTTCAAGTGAAGGTTTTAAAGAGTACGCTCAGAAGTGGAGGGATCTGGCTGGCAGAGTGCAGCCTCCGTTGACTGATCGGGAATTGGTAGACATGTTCTTGGGGACCCTATCTGGGCCATTTTTCAACCATCTTATTGGGAATTCGTCTGCAGGGTTCACTGATCTGATTCTGACTGGAGAGAGAATTGAGGCTGGGTTAAAGTCTGGTAAGATTCCGAAGGGTGCATCATCTAGTTCTGAGAAGAAACCCTTCAAGAAGGAGGCTAGTGCTATATATGGTTCCAAGAGACCAGAGAGATCTGAGCTCCGCCAATCTGTCAGTGCGGTAATGATTGCTAAGCCTGCTGCCGCTCCTCGGCCAACCAATCCTCAAAGGGCTGAAAGACCCCGGAGAGAGTTTACCCGTTTGAGCATGACCTTATCGCAGATCCTGCCACAGTTGCTCTCAACCAACTTAGTAACCGTCAGAGAGGCTCCGAAGTTTCCAAATACTACGTCTCCCAAGTACAACCCAAATGCTCGTTGTGCTTATCATTCTGATAGCCCGGGGCATTCCACTGATGATTGTTGGGCATTAAGGAGCAAGGTGCAAGACCTTATTGACGCAAAGGAGATACAGTTTGAAACGCCTGAGAGGCCGAATGTGGTTACTGCTCCTATGCCTCAGCATGGGGTAAATGCTGTTGATGAAGATGTTTACGCTGTTTCTGTGGATGATCTGGCCACTCCTCTGAAGACCGTCAAGAGGAACCTACTGCTGGCCGGTTTATTTCCGGGTTGCAGTGAGGGTTGCCTGTTCTGTGCTGTTTCCCTATCTGGTTGTCCCTTGCTGAAGTTAGGCATCCAAAGCCTAATGGATAGCAAGGAGATTCTGTTTAAGAAGTCTGTTGTTCAGTTGGTTCCGGTGGAAGAAGTTTCTGTGGTTACCATCTTCAATAATCCAATCCAGGTTCTCCCGAAGAAGCCTGTTCAAATCATGACTGTCGCACTTGTTGTTATCACTGTTCCGGGGCCTCTTCCCTATGTATCTGATAAAGCTGTCCCCTGGCACTATGGGGCGGATGTGTATGTGAACGGAATTAAACAAGAATTCAACACTGGCGCCAGTATCTGCGACATCACTGGTCCAGCCAAGGTTACCCGCAGTGGCAGGCTCTTCTCGCCTGACATTGCACCGCCCGCTACTCGAAGACCCCTCCTTATAACACCTACAAGTGTACCTGTTCCTGTTGCTGATCAAGTTGTTTCCCCTGCTGCCGAGTCATCCAATGCTCGGGGCAAAGGGATTGAAGTTGAGCCTGCCCGGATGGAGGCACCGATACCGATAACTGCTGAAGCCTCCCAACAAGAAATGGAGGAGATTCTAAAGATAATAAAGAAGAGTGACTTCAATGTTGTGGAACAGGTGGGGCACACGCCCTCCAAAATCTCCATGCTCTCTTTATTGCTGTGCTCCGAGGCCCATGCTAAGGCCTTAATCTCGTTCCTCAAGACGGCCCATGTGCCACAGGAGACTTCTGCAGTCCAGTTCACTGATTGTGTAGCAAATCTGACAGCAGACAATGGCTTGGGTTTCTCAGATGCTGACCTGACTGCGAAGGGAAGAGACCACAATGATGCTCTGCATGTCTCTATCGAATGCAGGGGCACTACTCTGGCACATGTATTGGTGGATACGGGTTCTTCCTTGAATGTTCTACCAAAGAAGGCTTTAGACCGCTTGGACTGCGAAGGCCTGGAATTAAAACCCAGCAATATCATCGTCAGAGCCTTTGACGGTTCAAAAAGGATGGTTCATGGAGAGGTTGACATTCCGATTCGTGGGGGCTCTCAGGTGTTTGACTCTACTTTTTATGTGATGGATATCCGTCCATCTTACTCTTGTCTACTGGGTCGACCTTGGATACATAAGGCTGGGGCAGTGACCTCTACCTTGCACCAGAAGCTTAAGTACCCCGTCAGAGGGAAGATCGTCACTGTGCAAGGAGAGAAGGAGTATATGGTAAGCCATCTGAATTCCTTCAGATACATTGAGATGGACGGGGAGTTTATTGAAACCCCCTTTCAGCATTTTGAGGAGGTGCTTCCAATTTCAGCAGCAGCAGAAACAGCGGTCGGAGAGGATGTTCCCTTGAAGATGGCTTCCCTGAAGGATGCCCGGACTGTGGTTCAAAAAGGTGACTGTGCTAACTGGGGCAGGCTTCCAGACTTTACGCAGAAAACTGACAAATTTGGGCTGGGTTTTACTGCAGAGGGTCAGAAAGCTATGCGGAAGGCGAAGACCAGAAGACCTCCTGTGTTCATTACAAATCCAGGAGTGAATGCTGTTGGGGAAAACAATGAAGTGGATGAAGCAGAATTCAATAGCTGGATCTACCCGACAACCGAAGGCGGATTGACCAATTGGATTGCCAAAGACCATACACCTGTTACCTTTGTTACGCAGTAATAAATTTCTTTGTTTCGTTATTTGTAATAAACAATAAATAAACTCTATGGCCCGGTGTCTTACCCGAGGCACCGTGGTTTCATTTGTGAGGGCATATAAATTGTCATTTCATATATCATAAATGAAAATCTTGGACGTTTTCTCGCATTTCAAATCTTATGCTCCTTTTCTGTCTTTCTTTCCTTTACATATATTTCAAAACAGCTGTATTTACACACACACTCACTCATACAGGTTTCAATCCACCCTGGATCTCACTGATAATGACTCTGCTACTGCCAGTTATGACTTCGAAAATCCGATCTACTTAGCCGAAGACGAAGGTGAAGATGATTGCGAAGTGCCTGGCGAGCTTGCAAGACTGTTGCTTCAGGAAGAGAGGGAAATTCAACCCCATGAAGAGCCAGTGGAAACAATAAACCTGGGAACTGAAGAAGACAGGAAAGAGGTAAAGATTGGTGCCAACCTAGAGCTCAGCGTGAAGCAACGGTTGACTCAGATGCTGCATGATTATATGGAGATCTTTGCCTGGTCCTACGAAGACATGCCCGGGTTGGATACCGATATTGTGGTCCATCACTTGCCAACTAAGGAAGATTGCCCTCCGGTCAAGCAAAAGGTCCGCCGGATGCGTCCAGAGATGTCTGAAAAGATTAAAGCCGAGGTTATGAAGCAGTTTGATGTTGGGTTCCTTGCAGTGACTTCTTACCCCCCAGTGGGTTGCTAATGTGGTGTCGGTACCAAAGAAAGACGGTAAGGTCAGAATGTGTGTCGACTACAGGGATCTGAACAGGGCCAGCCCCAAGGATGACTTCCCTCTACCTCACATCGATGTCCTCGTTGACAATACAGCTCAGCACAAGGTATTCTCTTTCATGGATGGCTTTTCAGGTTACAATCAGATCAAGATGGCACCTGAAGACATGGAAAAGACTACATTTGTTACTCAGTGGGGCACCTTCTGCTACAAGGTCATGCCTTTTGGACTAAAGAACGCTGGGGCAACCTACCAACGTGCCATGGTTGCTTTATTTCATGATATGATCCATCATGAGATAGAAGTGTATGTTGACGACATGATCGCAAGGTCCCAAACTGAGGAAGAACACCTAGATCATCTGCAGAAATTGTTTGACCGGTTGAAACTGTACAAGCTAAGGTTGAACCCGAACAAGTGCACCTTCGGGGTAAGATCTGGAAAGTTGCTAGGCTTCGTGGTCAGTGATAAGGGCATTCAAGTGGACCCTGCCAAGGTTAAGGCTATTCAAGAGATGCCAGTTCCCAGGACAGAGAAAGAGGTCAGAGGCTTTCTAGGACGCCTGAATTACATTCCTCGATTCATCTCGCATCTGACTGCTACCTGTGAGCCAATCTTCAAGCTGCTGAAGAAAGATCAGGTAGTACGCTGGAACGATGAATGTCAGGCTGCTTTTGACAAAATCAAAGAGTATCTCCAAGAACCACCCATCCTTATGCCACCGGTTGCAGGGAGACCTCTGATACTATATCTGACAGTACTTGACAATTCGATGGGGTGTGTGCTGGGGCAGCATGACGAGTCTGGCCGAAAAGAGCATGCCATTTATTACCTTAGCAAAAAGTTTACCGACTATGAGACCCGATACTCACTGCTCGAGAAAACTTGTTGCGCTTTGGTATGGGCTGCTCGCCGGCTGAGACAGTATATGCTGACTCACACTACCTTGTTGATCTCAAAGATGGACCCTATAAAGTACATATTCGAAAAGCCTGCTCTGTCCAGGAGAATTGCAAGATGGCAAATGATCTTGACGGAATACGGCATTCAGTACACGACCCAGAAAGCCATCAAGGGAAGTGTATTGGCTGACCACTTGGCCCATCAGGCAGTCGACGACTATCAGTCAATGAACTTTGAGTTTCCAGACGAAAGCATCATGATTGTGACTGATTGTGAAGTACCTGGACCGGATGAAGGACCTGAGGAAGGATCCCGATGGTCTATGCACTTTGACGGGGCCTCCAACACTTTGGGAAACGGTATCGGCGCTATAATCATATCACCTCAAGGCACTCATACTCCGCTCACTGCCCGACTATGTTTCAACTGTACCAACAACATGGCAGAGTATGAGGCGTGCATCATGGGTCTTCAAGCTGCGATCGACCTAAGGATCAAGTTTCTAAGTGTCTTCGGAGATTCCGCTCTTGTGATCAATCAGATCAAATGAGAGTGGGATACGAAACATCCGAATCTTATTCCTTACAGAGAATGTGTGTTGACCTTGATCCCCCACTTCACAAAGATAACATTTGAACATTTTCCGAGAGAAGAGAATCAGCTGGCGGACGCGTTAGCTACAATGGCTTCTATGTTCAAAGTTAAATGGGATAATGAGGCTCCCCGGATCATCATCTGGAAACTGGACGAACCGGCATACTGTTGCGATCTCGAGACTGAATTGGTGACTGAGAAGCCTTGGTACCATGAGGTGAAGAGATATCTGGAAGCCCAGGAATACCCTGAAGGTGCATCTGTCAATGATAAGAAGTTCCTGAGAAGATTTGCGACAAAGTTCTTCCTTAGCAACGGCATCTTGTATAAGCGAAACCATGATTCAACCTTACTGCGTTGTGTGGATAAGACTGAAGCAGAAAGGATCATGGAAGAGCTCCATGAAGGGACCTTTGGTACACATTCCAGTGGACACACTATGGCTAAGAAGATCCTTCGGGCAGGGTATTACTGGTCCACAATGGAAGCTGACTGTTACCAACATTCCAGGACATGCCATAAGTGCCAGATTTATGCAGACAAGGTGCATGTTCCTCCAGTTCCTCTGAATGTTCTGACTGCGCCTTGGCCGTTTGCAATGTGGGGCATAGACATGATCAGTGAGATTAAACCTACGGCATCCAATGGGCATCGCTTCATCCTAGTGGCGATTGATTATTTTACAAAGTGGGTTGAAGCAGCTTCCTACGCTACGGTAACCAAGACTGTTGTGGCACGGTTCATTCGGCATAATCTGATCTGTCGGTACGGTGTCCCTGAACGAATTATTACAGACAACGGTACCAATCTGAACAATAAGATGATCACTGAGCTCTGCGAGCAGTTTAAGATACAACACCATAATTCTTCTCCTTACAGACCGAAGATGAATGGGGCTGTAGAGGCAGCAAATAAGAACATCAAGAAAATCATGCAGAAGATGACAGTGACTTATAAAGATTGGCACGAGATGTTACCGTTCGCTCTACATGGGTACCGTACCTCAACTAGGACATCAACCGGGGCAACTCCTTTCTCTTTGGTTTATGGTATGGAGGCAGTCTTACCGATTGAAGTACAAATACCCTCTCTCCGGATAATGAAGGATGCAAATCTGAACGAGGATGATTGGATCCAGACACGACTTGATCAGCTCAACCTCATTGATGAAAAGAGACTTGCTGCTATCTGCCATGGTCAGACGTACCAGAAACGGATGATCAGGGCATTTAACAAAAAGGTCAGACCACAGGAATATCAAGTTGGGGATCTGGTGATCAAGCGAATCATCCTTCCTCAGAGTGATCCAAGGGGCAAATGGACCCCTACGTACGAAGGGCCATTTGTGGTTAAACATGTGTTCTCAGGAGGAAACATGATTCTTACCAACATGGATGGTGACGACCTTCCTCACCCCGCTAATGCAGACATAGTAAAAAGATACTACGCATGAAAAAAGACCCGCTAGGCTGACATGCCTAGGCAAAAATTAGGGCTTCCCGTCGAACCAAAAGGGTTCGGGCAAAATGAAGGGATGAAATGAAAAAATCTGTACACCCGGCAAGTCGAAAACCTGAAAAGGCGGCTTGGGCAAAAATGGGTATCTCGGTGGACTGAAAACCCGAAAGGGCGGTCCAGGCAAAAGTTAGGGATAAAAGCGTAATACTATGTCTCATTGGATCACTTTGCATCCAGAATCCGGTATCTACACCAAGTTCAGACGGCATCGATCAGTCAGCTTCACCTTCGTTTAGGTCATCAAGTGATGAGACGCTCGGAGTTATAAAGGCAATAGCAGAGTTGAAACCCAGTGGGATCATTCACTTCACACAGCTGTTTTATTTTCTTTTGTACAAAATTTGTATAAACTCTTTGGTTCGGCGGCGTTCTCTTACTAGGACGTCAGCCTCTTGTATACAAAACGCCTATTTTCAGGCCATTCAAAATCAATACAAATATACTTTTCAGTTAAAAGTGCCAATTGTTTTCTTTTTCTGTTTTGTTTTGCGAAGAACGTCCAAGGTTCAATTTGTGATATATGCATTGACAATAATTTGCTAACTCATGAATATTTGCGTACGAAACAAAGGATTAATTACAGGTAACATTAGAAACAGGGGCAATAAAGAGTTGTCTAAGCAATCTAATTGTTCTGTCCTCCAAGGTACCAAGATAGGTTCAGCTAAAGAACATAACCGGCATATCTTAATTCCCCAGAGAGTACGTCAGCAAGTCAACATACTCTTCCTCAAGCAAAATTATCAGACCTTAAGGAAGTTGGGTATCCTCCATCAGATCTCATCCCAGCAGCATATGTATTTTTAACAAGCATCCCCGGCAGTCTTGATCTAAAGATTGTTCCCCGGAGGCATGTCAACATTCAAAGGAATCACTTCCCCCACAGTTCAAAACTTCCCCAGGAGAGTCCAATCCAGTTCCCCAGGAAAGTTGGAATTTATCTCCCCAAGCAGTAAGCTTATCCCCAGTAGATTCTGGAAGCTTATCCTCGCAGAATACGAACGCGTCGTCCGGCTTTATTCAAAGAGTTATTTCCTTAACAGGATATAACTGGGTTATCCTCAGCCAAAAGCCACGGAAAGGTCGTCGTCAACACAGTTCTTTCTTATCCCCAACGAAGTCTATTAGCACTTCCAATACAACAAGGGTATCCCCAGCAAGTTATTATCAACAACTCAGCAAAGTATCTCTCTCCCCACAGAGTATTGTTCCCCAGCAAGATCGTTAGAGTACCTGTCTCCCCGCGGAATTATCCGTTCGCCAAGTTTATTCCCCAACGGAGTTATCTTCTCCTACCGGTATTCTTGCAACTATCATCCCCAGCGGAAGTAAAAGCTTATTCTTCAACATCAGCCCAGGAGTGACTTCCCGGCACCCGTCAAGGATTTACTTTCCTAGACGAAAACATACATAAACATCCATCATTATAGCATGCATATACGCATCATATCTTACAAATCTCCTTTATGTTGAGAACATCATTACTTGGTCCATATCATGCATTGCATATGACTGACCTTTACCTTTCAGGAAAGATTCAGCTAAAATTCTCAATCATATTTCAAGACTCTAAGACCTTATCTGGTTCAGTTAAATCGACTCCAAAGATTTCTCTGGTTATTATCCAGTCAAAGGCCTTCTCTGGTCCAGTTAAATCGACCCCAAACAGATTTTTCTGATAAAGACTCAGTTGAAGACATTACAAGACCTAGACCGGTTCAGTTAATCGACTCCAAAGATTTCTTATCCAGTCCAAGGCCTTCTCTAGTCCAGCTAAATCGACCCCAAACAGATTTTTCTGATGAAGACTCAGTAGAAGTTATCAAAGGTTTTTCTCAATGTTTGCTATTGAGATTATAATTGAAGGGGTGAAAAACACAAGAAGGGGGGGTTGAATTGTAAAACTGGAAACTTAAAGCAAATGACAAGGTATTTTTATCCTGGTTCGTTTGATCTCAAACTACTCCAGTCCACCCGTTCAAGGTGATTTCGCCTCTCTCCAACGAGGTCTTAATTCACTATATTCAACTGAATACAAATCTGCTTTAGCAACTGCTAAAACCTTCTTGATTCAAACCACAATCCGGTTTGTCAAGGCAACACTTTCTTACAAAGGTATAATCAAATGTGTGTGAATGTTTCTACAAAACTATATCACAACTGTGATGTTTACACAAATGAAGCTTAGGATTCTAGGATGCTAAACGCTAATAAAGTATCAGAGTTTGTTGGTTTAGCAAAACTTGTAGAGTGAAGATTATTGTTCAGCTTTGTGCGTGTAGAGAGTTTGGAAGCATTAGCCGTGATAATCTTCAAAGCTTGGTTTATATAGCACTTGAGAAGATGAACGTTGAAGCAAATATTCTTGATTCAATGCTATTAACAAGCTTTCCTTTTTGAGCAGATCTTGTCTAGAATGATGCCGTTGGTATTGATTAGCTTTCAATGCACAGTACTGTTGCTTCTTCAATGCACGATCTGGCTTGGCTCATTCTGATTCTGCTTCGCTGCTGATGAACTAATTTGTTTCTGTATCAGAGTGTTTTACGCGCAGTTCTGTTCATCAAGCTTCAGCATGTGCAAGCGTTGATCATCTGATCTTGACGTTCTGATCCAGCAACTTCTGATGCTGATGTGCAAACTCATATTCTGATGCTGAAAACGTGATCTTGCTTATTTTAATCAGCATATCTGCAAGTCAGAGCATAGTAATTTTTAGGCAGCATATAATTCAATCATAAAATATTTAACTACTATATCTTTTCACTTTGTTATCATAAAAACTCAAATATAGGGTACTAGATTCAAACATTGTTCTAACAATCTCCCCCTTTTTGATGATGACAAAAACTAGATATTTTAAATGAAAAATAACGTGAAAAGTTATCAGATCTATGTATCAGAATAAGAAGTACGGAGAAGTCAGAGTTAAGAGATACTCCCCCTGAGTTTGTTACTTCCCTTTGATATGTGTGTTCTTCAGAGTCAGATCTTTTTCTATCTTTGAGCATCAGATTATAAGTCTTTGACTTATCAGAAAGCAGAGCTTCAGAGCTTTTCCTGTCAGAGCTTTGCTTCGGATCAGAGTGTTAGGTCGATCAGATCTTCATATATCAGAACTTCATATTTGATCAGAGCAACATGAGCTTTTATATTTTGATCAGAGCTTCTAGTTCTTAGTCTTCATAGTGTTCAGAGCTTCCTTGTGCCTGTAGACTTAACAACAAAACAGAAAAACATTTCAAGTAATAGAGTTAGAATGTTTGAGAATTTCTGTCTAGTTAGCCATTATTGATTTTAAATATCATTCTTGTTCTCCCCCTTTTTGTCAGCAATCAAAAAGTGTTAGTGATGTGCTAAAACAATTTAGATCAGAAAAACAAATTATATTAGAAATAATTCAGATCACAAGAGCATTACACAAACATAGTCAAAACATAGTCAAAAGTACATCAGAAAATGAAGAAAAAATAGAGAATGTCATGCATGAAAAAATTTCAAGGTTGTGGGGGCATGCGTGAGAACAGGCTTTCCAGCATTGCTTGAATCTTTTCAGAAGTTGCATTCTGCTTCTGAACCATGGTGACAACAGTATCAATTTTGCTGTCCTGGACATTCATTCTTGCTTCCATCTTCTGATTATTCTCATCCATCCGCTGCTGTAGACGCAAGTCATTCAGCCTTAATTCTTCCAGAGCCTGCCTGTCCAAGGCAGCTTGAGAACTTTCAGCAGGAGGAGGCTTCTCAGAACTTTCAGCTACATCTTCTGCTGGATTCTCTTCCTGAAGAGTCTTGTCTTCTTCTGAAGGTTGCACCTGTGCAGCTTGCTCTTTCTCAGACCACGATTCAGAGTCCAGAGGGAGCACAACTTCTTGAGGCAGCTGACTCTCAACTTCCTTCAGCAGCTTGCTAAAGTTCTGTTGAGCCTGCTCATAGTTGACGTCCTGCAGCTTGAGTGCTTCAGCACGAACCCATACTCTGAACTGTGACCAGAGCTGATCAGAAGCAGCTGGGTCGATCATCCCGGGACAGACTTGCTTCAGAGAAGCAATCCACTGCAGCATACCTGTTTCAAAGTCCAAAATACCAGAGCCAACATCTAATTGCTTTGGTTTGGGAATGGCCAATTTGTGTCTTAAATCAGCAAGACGTTCAAGACTTGTTAAGTCAATGAAAGTTTTGCTGGGGTTTTCAGAGGATTGGCTTTCAGAGGTGTGCTGAGGTGCTGTTTGTTTTGGTGGATGGTTATCAGAGTCAGAGGATATGTCTATTGGAGTGGTTGGAGTTTTTGGAGGTGTTGATTCCTCTGATGATGGTAACTGGGGTCTGACAATGGTGGTTCCACATGGCAACTGTATTGCCAGCGGTGAAGGTTGAGGTGAGTGGGGATCAGAATGATGAGGAGATGGGGTTTCATAGCGATGAAACTCTGTTTGAGGTGAGGGAGGATTATTTTCTGGTTGAGGAGGTGGAACTTCTGATTGTTCAGGGATCAGAGGTTCTTCTGTGATAGGTTGTTGTGCTTGTGGTTCTGATTCTTGTTCTGGTTCTGGTTGTGGTTCTGGTTGTGGTTGAATTTCTGGTTCAGGTTGTGTTTCTGGTTCAGGTTGTGGAGGAGGAATTTTTGATGGTTCAGAGTGAGGTTGAACAGAAGTATGTTCACGCTCAATGTTAGCTAGCACTCTATCAAGTGCTGGTGTTGTGGAAACAGTTGGTTGTTGTTTGGGAATTTTAATGGGAATTTTAATTCTGGTTCTTCTGAGTTGTAAGGCCTCAGAAGGGTCTTCTGGTATGGTTTCATCAATAGTGGGGATTGGAATGGAAATTCTGTGAGAGGTTGGAGGAGGAGCAACAGATGTTGGAATAGTAGAGGAAATTGAAATAGGAGCAGCAGATGAATTACCTCGTTTCTTTGGAGTCTGGTGAGATGATCCTTCTGCTTTCCTCTTCTTTGACTTCTTCTGAATCACTTCAGGTTGAACTTGACTCAGATCTTTGATCTTCAGCTTGGAACCTGCAACTTCTTCCTTGTGAGAATCTGGATACTTGGCAAACATGTCAGGATGGGATTCCATTTCAGAAAATCTTGGGAAATCACTCAGAGGCACTCTTCTTCTGGAGATGTCAGCAGTTGAAGAAGCTCTGGGTTCCTTCCTGATATTGTCTATCAGCTTCATCTTTTTCAGATTCTTGGCATTCAGCGGTTTTCCAACAGTTGGTTCAAAATTGCCCAGTACTTTAGCTTCGCTCAGATAATCTATCAGCTTATTCTCTGTCAGAATATCTGATATGAGCCTCCCAAATGGTATCCAGTCCCTTTTGGTCCTTTCTTCTTCTCTAGTCTCTTTCACACTAGTCTTCAGATGATTGAACAGGAAGTGTGCCAAATTGATCTTCACCCTCTGATCAATAAAGTAGATCAGAAATTGCTGATCCACGTTTATATAGTCAGGAGAGCTTGTTGGCTTCCTGTGATTGAAACAGCCTAGAACAATCTTGGCCCACACTCTGCAGTGATCCTTCAGATCCTTGATTTTGCTGCTGGGAAAACCAAGAGTGAAAATGCAGTTTGCTACCACACCTATATCAGGACACCTATCAGCCATGTCCACACAGCGGACTCCACCACCACTTTGACCTATTAACCTAGCAATGAGGTCTTCAGAAATTATAATCTTCTTTCCCATGACAGAAGAGACGACTAGATGCTTATCAATCTTGGCATGAATCCAAAATTCTTTGACAAGCTCTGGGAAGGTTGGTCCAACCAATCTATCAAAGTACCTCTCCCACTTTTGAGCTTTGACTTCAGCAGTTAGGTCAAATCCATTATCCTTCAAACTTTCGAAATCGATGATTAATTCAGAGAGAACCTCAAGATTCTTGACCGGTGTGAGAAGAGTTCTGGTAGGCGCTTGATATTGCTCAGAGGTTTCTTTCTTCTGATTTCCTGCAGAAATGCTGGAGGATGCCATTGTTCTCACACAAAAAGCTTGAGAATGATTTGAGAGAAAAGGGTTTGAAGATGGTAAACTCAGAAATATGCAGAAAAATTCTTAAGAGATTATGAGAAGGCGTAAAGATTAAGAATGAAAAGTAATGTGCTTAAATAGAATTTTCAAAAATTATTTTGAAAAATAAAACGTTTTTAAGAGAGAGAAAAAAATAATGATTGCCATTAACAAGCGTGATTACTTTTGCATTAAATGCTTGCTGATTTTGGGGTATTTGAGAAAGATACTTAAAAAAACGGTTACCAGACATGTGTCTCAATGCACCCAATCAGCGCTTTGCCTTCTCAGAAACGTGCACGCGTTCTGCTTCAGGGATTTGCTGATGATTGGATGACACTTGTTTGATGTAGTGATCAGCACATCTGTATTTGAGATTAGACTCTCAGATCTTTAGACTTGCCTCTGATACAATCTGCATGTCCTAACTTTCTGAAAGAAGATTGATCAGAAGTTCACAGTAATATAAATACATTCTGAAAGATAAGAATATGGAATTAAAGCATTTTCATTCTGGGCATACTTTCATGCTGAGATGTTTCAGAATGAAATTAAACCTATCTTCTGAAAGGGGTTTTGTAAAGATATCAGCCCATTGATGGTCTGTATCTATAAATTTCAAGTTTAAAATACCTTTCTGAATATAGTCCCTAATGAAATGATGTTTTATTTCTATATGCTTAGCTCTAGAATGTAAAATAGGATTCTTACTTAAGCAAATAGCAGAAGTATTATCACAAAGAATAGGAATGTTACTCTCAAAAATCTGGAAGTCTTCAAGCTGACTTTTCATCCAGAGCATCTGTGTGCTACATCCAGCTGCTGCTATGTACTCAGCTTCTGCTGTTGACAGAGCAATAGTTGATTGCCTTTTGCTGGACCACGAGATCAGATTTTCTCCCAGAAACTGGCAGCTTCCAGAAGTACTTTTTCGTTCCACTCTGTCTCCAGCAAAATCAGCGTCGCAGTAGCCTACTAAACTGTAATCACTAGATTTTCTATAAAACAGACCCAGATTAGTAGTACCTTTCAGATACTTGAAAATTCGCTTAACAGCTGTTAAGTGAGATTCTCTAGGATCTGATTGGAATCTAGCACAAATACATACGCTGAATAAAATATCAGGTCTTGAAGCAGTCAGATAAAGGAGAGAACCAATCATACCTCTGTAGACTTTCTGTTCTACGCTTTTGCTTACCTCTTCTCTTTCCAGAATGCACGTGGGATGCATTGGAATCTTTGATGGCTTACATTCTGAGAGGTCAAATTTCTTCAGAAGATCTCTGATGTATTTGCTCTGATGAATGTAAGTTCCCTCTGGAGTTTGATTGATCTGAATTCCTAGAAAGAACTTCAGTTCCCCCATGAGGCTCATCTCAAATTCTGCCTGCATACACTTAGCAAATTTTCTTCCTAGAGAAGGATTAGTAGATCCAAAGATTATATCATCAACATAAATTTGACATACTAAAATGTCACTCTTAACTGTTTTACAGAATAGAGTGGTGTCCACTTTCCCTCTGGTGAACTCATTTTCAAGCAGAAAGTTACTTAGCCTTTCATACCAAGCTCTGGGAGCTTGTTTCAGACCATACAGTGACTTTTTCAGTTTGAAAACATGTTCTGGATGTTTTGTATTTTCAAAACCTGGGGGTTGGTGAACATACACTTCTTCTTCTATATAACCATTTAAGAATGCACTTTTGACATCCATCTGATACAGAGTGATGCCTCTATTAACAGCAAATGAGATTAAAAGTCTGATAGATTCTAACCTGGCGACTGGGGCAAAGGTTTCTGTATAGTCTATCCCCTCTTGCTGACTATAACCTTGTGCAACCAGTCGTGCCTTGTTTCTGACGACTTCACCTTGTTCATTAAGCTTGTTTCTGAACACCCATCTTGTTCCAATGACGTTGAATCCTTTTGGTCTTGGAACGAGATCCCATACGTCGTTTCTGGTGAATTGATTCAGCTCTTCTTGCATTGCCAGAATCCAGTCATTGTCCATAAGTGCTTCATCAATAGAAGAAGGTTCAATCAGAGACACAAGTCCCATCAGAGTTTCTTCAGAGTTTCTGAAGCTTGCTCTTGTTCTGATTGGATCTTCCTTTCTTCCTAGAATAGTTTCTTCTGGGTGATCCAAACTGCTTCTGGGTAATCTCTTCTGAGGTTGATCAGCAGCAGTTGTAGGATTTCTAGCATTGCTTCTTTCAGACGTTGAAGGAATGTCTGTGTTGAGAGCTTCTGATGACTTGTCTTCAGAACCTGCAAATTCAATTTCTATACCTGCAAGATTTTCATTCTGCTTTGACTTGTCAGAGTCAAGCTTGTCATCAAAACGAACACTGATTGATTCTTCCACAATCTGTGTTTCTGTATTGTATACTCTGTACCCTCTTGAGCGTTCAGAGTATCCTAACATAATACACTTCTGTGCCTTAGAATCAAACTTGTTCAAATAATTCTTAGTATTTAACATATAGCAAGTACATCCAAATGGATGAAAATACGAAATGTTGGGCTTTCTGTTCTTCCACAATTCATATGGAGTCTTTTCCAGAATAGGTCTTATTGAGATTCTATTCTGAATGTAGCACGCTGTGTTTATTGCCTCTGCCCAGAAAGTCTTAGCAACGTTTGTCTCGTTGATCATGGTTCTGGCCATTTCTTGCAATGTTCTGTTCTTTCGTTCTACAACTCCATTTTGTTGGGGAGTTCTAGGACAAGAGAAATCATGCAGAATGCCTTTGTCATTAAAGAATGACTCAAAATCTTTATTTTCAAATTCTCCACCATGATCACTTCTGACTTTAACGATTCTAAGATCTTTTTCATTCTGAACTTGGTTACAGAAGGTAACAAACACAGAGTGTGACTCGTCCTTGTGTCTTAAGAACTTTACCCATGTCCATCTGCTATAGTCATCTACGATTACTAACCCATACTTCTTCCCACTGACAGAAGCAGTTTTAACTGGTCCAAATAAGTCAATGTGCAGAAGTTCTAATGGCTTAGAGGTAGAAACAACATTTTTGGATTTAAAAGAGGGTTTTGCAAATTTGCCTTTCTGACATGCTTCACACAGAGCATCTGAATTGAACTTC
The DNA here is from genome assembly GCA_948472305.1 of Vicia faba. Taxonomy (NCBI): domain Eukaryota; kingdom Viridiplantae; phylum Streptophyta; class Magnoliopsida; order Fabales; family Fabaceae; genus Vicia; species Vicia faba. The sequence goes on along the minus strand of OX451738.1, from coordinate 696,175,916 downwards.
AAATTTGGAAGTCCTCTGACCAGATTGAGTTTGTTAATCTGAGATATTCTTCTCATACTAACATGTCCCAATCTTCTGTGCCAGATCCATTGCTCGTTGTTAACAGACAGAAGACATTTTACGTTCTGACTCTTAAGTTCAGAAAGTTTGATTTTGTAAATGTTGTTTTTCCTCTTACCATTAAATAGGATAGTCCCATCTTTCTGACTAACAGCTTTACATGATTTTTGATTAAAGATTATATCATAACCGTTATCACTTAATTGACTTATGGATAACAGGTTATGCATCAATCCATCAACAAGCAGAACATTATTAATAGAGGGAAGATTTCCGTTACCTACAGTTCCAGAGCCAATTATCTTTCCCCTCTGATCGCCTCCAAAGCCAACGTGGCCTCCAGGCTTAAGTTCCAGGCTTTGGAACATATGCCTTCTTCCCGTCATGTGACGTGAGCAGCCAGAGTCCAGGTACCATGACTGGTGTTTCTGACTTGCTGCTAAAGATATCTGCAACATGTATTATTTTATCCTTAGGTACCCAGATCTTCTTGGGTCCTGATTTGTTAGTCTTACCAAAACTCTGGTTGAATTTTGGTTTCACAAAGTGATTACTACTAGTATATTTGATGTCATGTGTGTGACCATACACAAAGTGTGAATTTAGAGGAGTGTGTTTAATAACTAAATCCATGACATTTTTAGGTGTAGGAACCTTACCTAGGTATCCTATTCCTTTCCTGCCGTTTCCGCTAACTCCATAGATCATTGAAGCCATTCTGCTTCTATCTATGCTTTTAGCAAGGAACTTCTGGAAACTATGATCATACTCCTTAATGATCTCATCAGCGTTGCTGGGAGTTTCAGCAATTGGTTCCTTCTGAGAGTTTTGTAAAGAGTTTTCTAATTTTAAAATTTTATTTCTCAGCTCAGAGTTTTCCAATTTGAGACTCTCAGACTTATTAGAGTCAGATTCAAGAGTCCTTTTCAGGTCTCTGAATTTAGCTCTAATCTGCTGATAACGTTCCAGAATTTCATTTAGGCTTTCAGCAAGTTCAGCCTTTGTAAAATTAACAGCGAAGTTAGGAAATACCTCTTCTGTGTCTGATTCTGAGTCTGAGTCAGAAGCTTCACTGTCATCTGGAATGTTAGCCATAAGCGCTATGTTCGCCCTTTCATCATCTGATTCTGAGTCAGCTTCAGACGAGTCAGAGTCATCCCATGTGGCCATGAGACTTTTCTTCTTCTCTCTTCCAAACCTCTTTTTGGGCTTTTCCCTCTGAAGCTTTGGACAGTCACTCTTGTAGTGACCTTGCTCATTGCACTCGTAGCAGATGATGTCTTTTGTATTTGGCTTCTTGCTACCTGAGGAGCCTTCAGATCTTCTGTATCCAGAGGAAGAATCTGTTCTTCTGTATCTGGAAGAAGACTCGTTCTGATCAGATCTTCTGGGATTCCTGAACTTCTTTTGTCTTTGCTTCCACAGTTGATTTACTCTTCTGGAGAGAAGAGAAAGCTCGTCTTCTTCTGATGAGGATCCATCAGATGTTTCTTCAACTGCCTGCAAAACTTTAGATTCAGATTTTCTGTTAGATTTCAAAGCTATAGGCTTACCTTGCTTCTGAGGCTCGTCAGCTTCCAGCTCTATCTCATGACTTCTGAGGGAGCTTATAAGTTCCTCCAGAGTGATTTTGTTGAGATCTTTCGCCAGCTTCAGAGCAGTAACCATAGGCCTCCACTGCTTGGGTAAACTTCTGATTATCTTCTTGACATGGTCAGCAGTAGAGTATCCCTTGTCCAGAACTTTGAGACCAGCTACCAGAATCTGGAATCTAGAGAACATAGTTTCAATGGATTCAGATTCTTCCATTTTAAATGCCTCATACTTCTGAATGAGCGCCAGAGCCTTTGTTTCCTTGACTTGAACGTTCCCCTCATGCGTCATTCTGAGAGAATCAAAGATGTTCTTAGCTGTGTCTCTGTTGGAGATCTTCTCATACTCAGTATAGGAGATGGCACTGAGAAGGATGGTTCTGGCCTTATGGTGATTCTTGAAGTCACGCTTTTGTTGATCAGTCATTGATTTTCTGTCAATCTTCTGACCAGTTGCATTAACAGGGTGCGTGTATCCATCTGTCACCATATCCCACAGATCAGCATCATGTGCTAGAAAGAAGCTTTCAATTCTGTCTTTCCAGTAGTCAAAGTTTTCTCCATCAAAGACTGGAGGTTTGCCGCTGAATCTGTCTCTGTCCTCATTGGTGTCATTGCTGAAATGAGAGTTGTTTCCTGCCATAGTGTTTTTCTGACGCTGGATCTTTTACTGACACGGTTAAGTGTTTTAGCTCAGAACCAGGCGCTCTGATGCCAATTGAAGGGGTGAAAAACACAAGAAGGGGGGGTTGAATTGTAAAACTGGAAACTTAAAGCAAATGACAAGGTATTTTTATCCTGGTTCGTTTGATCTCAAACTACTCCAGTCCACCCGTTCAAGGTGATTTCGCCTCTCTCCAACGAGGTCTTAATTCACTATATTCAACTGAATACAAATCTGCTTTAGCAACTGCTAAAACCTTCTTGATTCAAACCACAATCCGGTTTGTCAAGGCAACACTTTCTTACAAAGGTATAATCAAATGTGTGTGAATGTTTCTACAAAACTATATCACAACTGTGATGTTTACACAAATGAAGCTTAGGATTCTAGGATGCTAAACGCTAATAAAGTATCAGAGTTTGTTGGTTTAGCAAAACTTGTAGAGTGAAGATTATTGTTCAGCTTTGTGCGTGTAGAGAGTTTGGAAGCATTAGCCGTGATAATCTTCAAAGCTTGGTTTATATAGCACTTGAGAAGATGAACGTTGAAGCAAATATTCTTGATTCAATGCTATTAACAAGCTTTCCTTTTTGAGCAGATCTTGTCTAGAATGATGCCGTTGGTATTGATTAGCTTTCAATGCACAGTACCGTTGCTTCTTCAATGCACGATCTGGCTTGGCTCATTCTGATTCTGCTTCGCTGCTGATGAACTAATTTGTTTCTGTATCAGAGTGTTTTACGCGCAGTTCTGTTCATCAAGCTTCAGCATGTGCAAGCGTTGATCATCTGATCTTGACGTTCTGATCCAGCAACTTCTGATGCTGATGTGCAAACTCATATTCTGATGCTGAAAACGTGATCTTGCTTATTTTAATCAGCATATCTGCAAGTCAGAGCATAGTAATTTTTAGGCAGCATATAATTCAATCATAAAATATTTAACTACTATATCTTTTCACTTTGTTATCATCAAAACTCAAATATAGGGTACTAGATTCAAACATTGTTCTAACAATAATTGCCTATGGTTCTCTCCCCGATCCTGCGGAGACGATAATTCCATTTCAGGTTTTTCTCAATATTTGCTTTTGAGATTATAATTGCCTATGGTTCTCTCCCCGATCCTGCGGAGACGATAATTCCATTCCAGGTTTTTCTCAATGTTTGCTTTTGAGATTATAATTTCCTATGGTTCTCTCCCCAATGCTGCGGAGACGGTAATTCCATTCCAGGTTTTTCTCAACGTTTGCTTTTGAGATTATAATTTCCTATGGTTCTCTCCCCAATACTGCAGAGACGATAATTCCATTCCAGGTTTTTCTCAATGTTTGCTTTTGAGATTATAATTGCCTATGGTTCTCTCCCCGATCCTGCAGAGGTGGTAATCCCAAGATTTTCTCAACGATTGCTGTTGAAGTTAAAGTCATCCAAGGTTCTCTCACCGTTCCTGCTGAGGTAGTAACCACCCCTGGTTCATTCATCATCTTTTGAAGCTCTAGATCCAGCTCCTGTAACCAGTCAGGACACATTTATACAAAGAGTTTGAAGACCAGCCCCGTAACAGGTCAGGTAATCATTTTCTTTTTTGCAGGTATGCAAGTTCTCGCTAAGAAATCTCTTATGCGATCAACATCCAGATGGCATCTATAAGCCCATCATCCTATCCATTAATCTCCAAATGGCATCTATAAGCCCATTCCCATCATCACATTGCTACTATGTGAGCGCAAATTTCTGGGCACTCTAGTGTTCAATCATCTTCTACCCTCGGATTACGAAAGGCACGTCAGCCAATCTGCATCCTCAGGTCTAAGAAGATTGAACAGGGGCAACTGTTGTACCCCAAAATTTGCCCTCCCATATTCTCCAAGAAATTGCCAAGTCAAGCCTCAAAATCTCCCCAAAGGTTGCACAGTTCAAGGGCCTCCTAAGCAGTCTAAATTAGGGTTTTGGTTCTGATCAAGAAAATGAAGTTTCCAAGGGTCCAATCAAGTCCCATATGCCTATAAATATGGTCAAGCATCCTCATACCAAGTTTCAAGACTTTCAGCACAAAATTGCACAGTCAAAAACCCTAATTGCACTACAGTCAACTGTAGGGGCAAAATGGTCATTTGACAGTCAAAAGTTCAAATTTTTAGTCAACATCTCATTTTAGGCCACAAACATCATTTGATCAATGCTTGATCATGATTCTCAAAGCTTGGCTCAAAAATCATCAAGATGCAAAAGTTTCCTTATTTGGACAGTTGAAAAAGTCAACTATAAATTGACCAGGGCATAACTTTCACATGGATTATCAGAAAAATTCCATCCAAAGCTCATTTTGAAGAGAAATACATTTCCTACAACTCCTCTTCACACTTAAAGTCCAAGAAATGCACTCACAAAAAGTTATCAATTTCAACATTATAGGTCATTTTAAAAAGTCAACAAAAAGGGACTTTAAGTCAAAGACCATAACTTGAGATTGGTAAATCACAATGACATGGGACCAAAGACATTGGTTAGAGGACTCAAAGACCTTTCCAAGATGTCCAAGAACATGAGCAAAGCTTAAAAATTGAGCAAGTTATGCCTTGTGGAAGTTGGGAAATTTTTGGATATTTTGAAAAGTCAACATTGATTCAAATGACCTAAAATTGCTAATGGGCCTCTTTTTCTTCCACAATTCATCATCCAAGACATGCACACGACCATTTGGCCCAAAGGGAAGTTTTTTTATTATTTTTATTTATTTATTTGAATTTTTTATTACAATTAATTCATTTAAACTAAATAAAATATGAAAAAATGCTAAACTAATGAAATAAAATCTTTTTGTGCAGAAAATACTCTCATTGGACACTTAAAATTCGTGCACGATCAATTAGGGAAGGATTGGATATGATTTGGTATCAATTTGCATGAAAATATTAGAAAATATCATGGCTTAAAAATCAAATATTACATTCATCAATTCATGGATTTTGGACCAATTTTATTTGACCTAATCATTCCATACATAAGCTGGATCAAAACCCTCGTGCTCATGGACTGCAAGCTGTGCCATACATAGAAAACAAAACTTGAGTTTTTTGTGAAAAAAGTGAAATCTGAAAACAGGGTTAGAGGACGATTCAAGGCAAGATTTTTATCCCATCACCTTCCTAAAGCTTCAAGGAAGGATTTCCAATCAAAATCATTCACTCTAACGCCCTAAATTGGTAACACGGTGACCACCTGTACAGAAAAAAATTCATAATCGTGCATCTCAATTCATGCATCTTTTGTAATTTTTAACGCTTGATTTGTGTTCATTATAAGATTCTAATGCTAACCATGTAAATTAATTGTGTTTTTGAGCATTGTACACGATTCCACCATGTGAGCATGTTAGGGTTTATGAAGCTCTGAATTGGGGGTTTTTGAATACAACAAAATTGGGACACCACGATGCCATGACCATGCTCAGCACATTTGGACGAAGAGAAAGCCACCCTCGCGCTCAATTTATGAGCATCCCTGGGCTAATCGCTATTTTTTAAAAGGGTGCCTATGGGAACGTTTGAAAAACCGTTGCCATTCTTTTTTGTTATTTCAGGAAGAACGAAGACGTGAGAAAGACGATGAAGTGGCAAGCGTTGGTTGGTCTGTTCAAAATTTCGCGCTAAAACATCATTAATGTTTGGTTTTATTTTATATTAATTGTTTGATATCAAATATACAAACGCGTTGAGTGGAGCAATTGGTAGAGTGCATCGTTGGTAATCTCTAGGACCTGGGTTCGAGCCCCAGGTCCTCACTATTTCCATATTGTTTTTCAACTAATATTCCTATGCAGCGTCAATACTGAAACACACCATACATCCACCACATCAAGTCACCACGTGCCTACTGAGATGGATCAGAAGGTCCAGATGGAGAGAATACCGTGTACGTCAGTCAAGGGAGATCCACGCCAGCGCAAAAGTCAACCAGGCTTGAAGCTAATTGGGCCCAAAAGTACTGATCAAAACCTCCCAATTAGGGGCAGACCCCCTAGGTTTGCTATCTTTAAATTTTATTTTATTTTATTCTTTCTATTTTGATTATTATTCTTTTCAATTAATTCTTTTAATTTAATTTCTCAATAAAAAACACGAAAAACAATAAAAAATCAGAAAAGATGCAAAAAATAATAAATATTTTATTTTAGTATTTTTGTAAATAAATTCATTAATTCACCTAGTTTTAAATTTAGGTTTTAATCTTAATATTTTTTACTAAAACTCAAAACTTATAGAATTAGGGTTTAATTAATTTTTCTCCTTTTTTTTCTTTTATTCCATAGTAATTAATTATTAAAACATTAAATATTTATTTTTGTTATTAAATTGCATGTAAATTAATTAGGGTTAATTTTAGGTCAAAATTTAATCTTTTCTTAATAAATTAAAAAACAACTAGACTAATCATAAAATACTTTAATTAATTCTTTTTTCATTAAAATCATAAAATACCAAAAAATACCAAAAAAACAATTCCCTTTCTTTTTTAGTTTTAATTAATTTCATCATTTAATTTAATTTTGCAAAAAGGGTCCAACGCCCTCGTTTTTTAATTCTTATTTAATTCGCATGTTTATTTATTTTCCGTATAATATTTATGTATCTCTCCCAAAGCCGTGTAATTAATTTCTCGCACTTTGCTTTTCATTATTTCTTTATCTTTTTGTCAAATCGGGTTCAAGAAATTTTGGCGATGTGGACCCGCGCCTTTTGTAATAGCTTTAGATTTTTTTACTTCTCGCAATTTTTTAACTGCTAAATCAATGCATGCAAGAATGAATGGACAAAAATAAAAACAAGCGTAGAACACCAATAACATGACAAGACAAAATAACTGAACATGACACACAGATCACACACCACCCCTAGGGTACGCCTCACTGTTGCCTTGCCTCGAAAGGTGATCGTCGAGTAGAGGATGTCTTAGTAAGTCCTCATGATCCGGGAACCTGGCATGAGGGTAGTTTCTAAGGTATCTTCCTATTGCTCATGTGATCACCATGTCCCGAACCTCGAATTGACCCGAACACCTCTGACGGTGGTGCTACCTACCTCTCAATGGTGGGATGGCACTACTTTAAAGGACATTTACACAGACGAATTCCTTAGGGTAGGTAGGTTCTCATAGATACTTGCTCTAAATTTCAAACAAAAATTCAAAAATACTTTTCACACCAACACATTTTCAAAAAGCTTTCGAAAGCATTTTTTCAAACACTCTTGAGGACCGATACAAGAGTCGAACTGGAATTTTCAAAGAAACTTTTTTAAAACCCACAGTTGAAAAGCAAACAAACCATTTTTGAAAACACAAATGAGCAAGTATCTAAGAGCCCATGGATAACCATGGATAGAAAGGGTGCTAACACCTTCCCTTTCTATAATCTACCTCCCGAACCGAGAGCAATCTCTTTAAGGAATTTTTCTGTGCTTTTGTCCTTTCCATTTGGAGAAAATAAAAGACGGTGGCGACTCTTACTTCCGCGACATTTCGCGAACCAGCGTTAAACAGTCAGTTCCAGATCCACCGATCACACCATCATTAATGGATTACATAGACTTTTGAGCTTTAATCCAAGTGGTTTAAGCTTTATCCAATTCACATTTCCATTAAGGGTACAAAGTGAACACTTCCATTTTGGAAAAGAAAGCTTTATGTACAAAGTCAATTCCTGAACCTCTAACTTGTTCCCTCTGATCACACTCCATCTACAAAGTCAGAAGCAAGTGTGTTTAAAGCATAAACACTCTATCTTAGCAAGTACACATAGGTTTGAAACTTGGATTTCTCAAAAATCACATGTTATGCTTAACTTGTGATTTTGAATTCTGATCAACAACAAGCTTCCAAACTTGTTGCTTATAAATAGAAGCACTATTTGTGAGCTAGAACATGAGCTGAAGCACCCTGAAACACACCAAAAATCTCTCAAATTAGAAATTGCCCAAAAACTCCATTGTTGCACAGTTTCTGACCTTGAACGCCAAACTCATGTTTCCCTCATGCGTTTCTTGGCCTTTTGGTTCCTAAAGCTTCCTTAAATCAAATACTACTTATCCCCATCCTCATTCCAGAACTGTAACACCATTTACCATATCCTCCATAACCAAAAAATAGAGTCTGCACATTGACTTCTCCAAGCCATTCAAGCCATCCATTTCTCAAGCAAACCATTGCATTAGCTTCATGGGAACTTGAGGAAGCTAACTTGATCATTGCAGCACCTTGAATCAAGCTCATTCACATTTCACGATTTCCAGTTTTAAGGTATTTTTCTTGAACTTCTATCTCATTACTTAGGCATTGTTAGGCTTGCATTTATGAAGATAAAATGTAGACATCATTGCCCTGAAGCTGTACATGTCCATAGATTTTATTTATATTGATTGAGCTAGGAGAATTTTAGGATTGAAGCTCTGAAAATAATTAGGTCAGAATTTGGTACTTTCAAAAATTCTCATTCATCTTTGATTTATAGCTTATAATATTTATATGGTTGGATTCGTATGAAAAAATGGAGCAACATTCAAGTTGGCATATTTCATTTTTATTGAGAAATGGTGAAGATACAGGGGGTCTGACTGGAGGTTGAAGATGAAGTGTATTCAGGATTTTTTTTGTATTATATATTTATCATTTCAGTTATATTAACGGATGTATAGCCACCTCAGTGGTAAGGCAGCGTGCTGGAAATCAAGAGGTCATGGGTTCGAACCTCAACGCGTTGCCTATTGCTTTTTTTCACATTTTCTTTACATTTTTTTATCCTTGCAGTGCCTGGGCCTCCAAATGATTAGGCTTTTTTTTTTTCTATTTCTAACCCCCTGCCTTGCTGTTTACACCCCTGGCCCATTTATTTTTCTTTGTCATTTTATTTTCTTTCTTTTTTATTTTATTTTCATTTTACATTTTCTTTATTATTAATATTATTATTAATATTATTATTATTACTATTATTATATTCATTAATAAAAAATCCAAAAAATATTTATATTTTATTATTTATATTTATTTAGTTTATTTTTCTTCACAAAAACAAAAGAACGAAATCATTTCCTTTACATGATTTAATTTACTTTTTTAAATACTTAGTTAATTTAATTTTGGTCATTATATTATTATGTTTTTCTTATAAAAATCAATTTAGAACTTAGGACTTTTTATTTGATTAATTTTATTTACTAATTAAATTCACAAAAACCCTAAAAAACTTTTACTAACTTAATCTTAACTTTCTTGTTTTTTTAGTTAATTATTTTATTTTATTTAATTAGGTCGAAAAACCCTTTTCATGAAAACCAAACAAAAACCATTTTTCTTTTTGCATTTTTACTTATTCAATTTTGTACATTTATTCAATATTCAATATGGTTGTAATATATAATTAGATTTAATTTTCTTGCAATTCCCCATTTGTAATTTGTACACCCCCTCCCCTAAATGATGTAATAGCATAGTAATTTTAATTTCCGTAATTTAATGCTTTATATACAAATGCTAGTAATTAGGGTTTTGTATGGAAAGATTAAAACCAACAAATAGCAAACCCTAATTAAAGACAAATCAAGCATGTAAATCAATACACTTACAGACAAACACCCTTAGGGTAAATCCACTTGGTTGCCTTACAAAAATGACCATATTATGCATATGAGGTATCTTAGCAAAAACAAGCAAAATACAAGATCATAGTCCCTCGATGATGCTATGAATGTTGTCTTACAAATGATCTTAGTCCCTCAAAGAGAAACGCTAAGATATTTCACAATATTGCTAATAATGGCTATACGATGACCCTTGCCTGTCCCTTTTACATCCAAATATAGGGTCACTTACCAAATCAATGGTAAAATGAAAATGTCAAAGGAAAGAGGAAATAAACATGAAAGACTTTTGAGTAGGTAGATTGTTCCTAGTTGCTTGCCCATTTTTAAAACCAAAACATCCTTTCTATTTTTAAAAGAAACACCAACACTTTAAAAAAAACATCTTTAAAACTTGAAAACATTTTCAAAAGATCAAACACTTTGTATACATTCTTATTAACGAGAATCATTACAAAGTTTTCCTAAACGATGACACCTTTTCAAAATACCTCACAAAGCACACTTTCAAACAAAAGCGAGTGATCTAGCAAGTAATTAAGAGCCCATGGAAAACCATGAATGAAAAGGGTGCTAATACCTTCCCTTTTCATAATCTACCTCCCGAACTCAAGAAAATATCTCAAAGGTCTTTCCTGTTCTTTTCAGCCTTTCCTTTTGGATAAAAGAAAAGTCGGTGGTGACTCTTAGTAACATCAACATTTGTGATCAAATGCAAAATAGCCAAGTCAGTTCTCACACTGTGTTACAGTCGGCCTTGGTATAAAGTTGAGGATTGGTTGATACTCGATGCTACACTCATTGAGATCAGACTTTTGGGATATTTCGGCCGCGAGAAAAGATTGCTTGAGCTGAAACATTGCCTGACAAAGAAAGATCAATGATATTGAGATTCATTAGAACCCGATTAATTTTCTAAGACAGGTTGAACCAACTATACTTCAAGAGGGTACTTACCTATAAACCCCATGCAAGCCTAAACCTAAGGTCTTGTATGATTTTCTTTCGTGTGATTAAATTGTTCAAGCATAACAGCATGCATCATGACATTAATTTTAATTTCACTAACCATTTCAAGAACCAAGAGAATTTATCTTTGTTCTGTTTTACATATCATGGCTTCCGTTTGTAGAAACGCCATTTGAATAAGCTTTGTGAGAATACCTCTATAACTCAAAGAGCTAGTATCAAGGGTTCCTGAGACTTCCTCGTTCAACAAGAAATATGGTCGACTTCTCAACCTGGTTACCTCAAGCTTTGACTAGAAGACGATGGGGGTACTCTTTCAGTTCTTTGACCCCAAACACCATTGCTTCACATTTCCCTATTATCAGTTGGTACCCACCATGGAATAGTTCTCTCAAGTATTGGGTATACCTATTATTGATTAGATGCCTTTCACTGGTTTAGAGGAGGCTCCAAAGCCAGAGGTCATTGCAGTAGCCTTGCATCTAAAACGGTCTGACATTATATCCAACTAGGAAACAAGAAGCAGAGCAAGGGTTTCCTAGTCAAGTTCCTACTAGAAAAGGCTCAATTGTTTTGGGATGATTTGGATTTCCAAGCTTTCGAAGAAGTCCTAGCTCTTCTAATCTATGGGTTAGTACTATTCCCTAATCCGGACTTACTCATAGATGTGAATGTTGTCAAGGTTTTTCTCTCCCGTAACACTGTGCCTACTTTTCTCGAAGATATCTTGCATTCCCTTCACACTCTTACCATGAAGAGAAGAGGGGTTCTTATGTTATGCATCCCATTGCTGTCTAGGTGGTTTATTTGGAACCTTCCCCAATCAGTATTGAAGAACGAACAAGGTCCGGGTTGGTCACAAAGGATAATGTCACTTTCTCACTCGGATATTCTTTGGTACTCCTGGTCCATGGGAGATGTTTCTATCATTTACCATTATGGGGAAGTCCCTAATGTCCCACTCCTCGGCATTAGGGGAGGTATCACTTATAATCCTTCTATGGATCTACGACAATGTGGTTATGATCGAAGGGATGGTCCCCATGATATGCTTATCCAAGGCATTATGTTCAACTACGAGGATGATGTTCAAGGGTATCGTCAAAGGTTTGTAAGAGCTTGGGGCATGGTAAACAAGGTTGGTAGCAAGGCTTTGGGGAATAAGAATTCCATCCCTATGGAGCCTTATCTTAGATAGGTACGAGCTCGCGCCCAACACCTTATGATTCCATATACAGCCATCTTACCAATCATTGTGGAACCTGTCACCAAAGAAGATGTTCCTTATACAGTTCTCCATCCTGACATGCCCACTGATCTTGAAGAGTTGCAGAGGTCCTAGATTCAGCTGAAGGAAGAATAAGATACCTTTAAAGATCAATTCTACACTAGTGAGGGGAAAGTGTAAGAGCTCACAAAGCAACTTCACAAAGAAGAAAGTCTTAATGTCTACCTCGGCATGAAGAGGAATCACCCATGGAAGATTTGATTCTTAGATTTTAAGAGTTTTTAATTTTCAATTGTAAGCCTAAAAGGCAGTTGTAATTTGAATCTTATTAATAAAATCTTTGTTTCATTTTGGTTCGCGAATTTAAATTTACCGAAGTCCTTGAAAACATTACATAAACATTATCATGCATATCATTACATTAAGCAGGTATTTCAAGAGAGGTTTCTTATCTTTTCGCTGTTTATTTCAGCAAAAAGAAATGGCTCTTGAACAAACAGTTAAGGATCTTCAAGCACAAAATTCTCAATTCAAACAAATGTTCCTAGCTCTAGCTAAGGGGCAAGAAGATCTGAAAGCTCTCATCACCAAAGAGAAGAAGAAGAAGGCAAAGAAACCGGTCGGCGTCTTGAATATGGGAAGAAGTTTTAGAGGAACAGCCAAGAAAGCTCTAGATTTCTCAACCCCATCAAATGAGGGGACAATCAAGAAGAGAAGCCAACAGAACAAAACAACAACCCAGGAACTGATGAAGAAGAAGTTGATTACTCTGGGGAACAGTATCCTCCTGTTGATGATAAATACAAGCAGCTGGAGGATTATCTTAATGCTATGGAAATTCAGAGGGTACCTGGTCTAGATTTTGAAGAGTTAGGGCTGATCTCTGGAGTGGTCATTCCCCAGAAGTTCAAGGTCCCCACATTTTCTAAGTATGACAGTGTCTCCTGGCCTAAACTGCACTTAAGGTCATATGTCAGGAAGATATAACTTCACACCGCTGACATGAATTTATGGGTACATCTTTTCCAGGAAAGTTTTTCAGGGACGTAGTCGAAATGGTTCTATCAGCTGGAGGGAACCAACATTCATAACTGGGAAGATTTGGATGCTGCTTTCTACAGGCAGTACCAATACATTGTTGACCTCGCTCCAATCCGTACACAACTTCAAAGTATGTCTATGGGTTCCAGTGAGGGTTTCAAAGATTATGCCATAAGTGAAGAGATCTTGCAGGAAGAGTCCAGCCTCCTCTGTCTGATATAGAGCTGGTAGATATGTTCCTGAGTACTTTTTCTGGTCCATTTTTCAACCATTTGATTAGAAGCTCTTCAGTCGGGTTTACTGAGCTGATATTGACTGGGGAACAAGTAGAAACATGTATCAAGAGTGGTAAGATTCAGAGGGATACATCTTCAAGTACAATGATGAAACCCTTCACTAGAAAGAAATAGGTCAGTGCTTCTTATGGTCATAAAAATCAAAGCAAAATTGAACACCGTCCGACGATAGGAGCTGTGATGATCTCCAACCTTGTGTCAAATCAACAACAAAACAATTAGCGCAGACAGGATGTGCCTAGACGACAGTTCACCCAGATTAGCATGTCCTTATCTCAGGTTTTGCCACACCTGTCAAAGTCCAATCTGGTTATTCTAAAGAAGGCTCCTAAAAATCCAAATATTGTATCCCTCCGTTACAACCCAAATGCTCGATATGCCTACCACTCTAACAGTCCAGGGCATGATACAAATGACTGTTAGGCTCTTAAGAACAAAGTGCAAGATCTTATTGAGGCAAAGGAGATTGAGTTTGACCCTCCGGAGACCCCTAATGTAATAACTGCTTTAATGCCCAAGCATGGCCAGGGTGTCAATGATGTTGATGACGACCTGTTTGTTCCTTCTATTGATGAGCTAGTTACCCCTCTACTGATTGTTAAGAAGAATTTGTTGCGAGCCGGTTTATTTTCGGGTTGTGGTGAATGCTGCCACTTGTGTATGTCTCTACTGAATGGTTTCTTGTTGTTAAAGATGGGTGTCCAGCACCTGATGAACAACAAAGAAATTATGTTTGAGAAAGTTCCCTCTACAAAAGTTCCGTGTGAAAACATTTCAATAATTACCATTTCCGACAATCCTCCCAGGGTCTCCTCCAAAAGACCCGTCAGGATTACATCTGTTCCTAAGGTTTCTCTTTTGATCATCACTTTTCCTGGGCCAATACCATATTCCTCCGATAAAGTTGTTCCTTGGAATTATGGGTATGACGTTTACTACCATGGCGTTAAGTAGGACCTATTGGCTATTAAAAATGAAGTTGCTGAAAATACTGATCCTGACATCGACAACATTGTTGGGACTAGTAAAATTACTAGGAGCAGAAGGATTTTCTCTCTTTAAATATCTCTGAAGATTGTTGCTACTCCTTTGGTTATTCCTGTTGTCACTCCTGCTGATACTCCTATTATTACTCCCATTTCTACTCCTACTATCATCCCTGTTGTTATCCCCGCTACTGAGTCAGCTAAGACTCGGGGCAAAGAGGTATTGGTTGAGCCTGCCCGGACGGAGGAACATAAAGAAGCTATTCATATAGCTTCTAAAAACGAAATGGAAGAGATTATGAAGATTATATGAAAGAGCAATTACAATGTTGTGGCGCAATTGGGGCAAACCCCTTCAAAAATTTCAATGTTGGCCTTACTGTTATGCTCTGAAGCCCATGTTAAGGCTTTGGTAAAGTTCCCGAAGTCTTCTCATGTGCCTCAAGAGACTTCCACCAACCAATTTGAGAACTACATTGCTAGTTTGACAGTTGACAATGGACTTGGTTTCTCAGATTCCGATTTAATGTCCAAAGGAAGAAAGCATAATGATGCCCTGCATGTCTCTATTGAGTGTAGTGGCACTACCATAGCTCATTTTCTGGTGGATACAGGTTCATCACTAAATGTCTTACCTAAGAATGCTTTGGAAAAATTGGATTCTGAAGGACTCACACTAAAGCCCAGTAATATTGTGGTGAGGGCCTTCGATGGTTCCAAGATAATGGTTGTTGTACCCCAAAATTTGCCCTCTCATTTCTCAAAGGATCACCCTAGATCCTCAGATTTGTTCCCATCCAATTTCAAGCTTTGATTTTCAAATTTTCCAAGAACGTCATTCACGAGGTTAAAATCGTCACTTGCGCATTCAAAAGTCAAAAGTTACTTTGGAAAAGTCAAATTTCTAAATACTTAGAATTTTTCTAAGTGTTTAAGAAATATGACAAGCTCAGAACTTCTGATCAGATTATCACCATGATGCAAGTTGATTCTTGAATAATTTCTAAATCAAGAGTTTTAGATTTCAATAAGATCTAAAACATTACAAAATAAAACTTCTCCTGGAAATGCTGGAATTTCAAGTTATAAATGTTCAAAGACACGTCCATGAAACTAAAGCACTCATCAAATTCTGGACACTTTCAAGATAGAGTTTGGTCAGAACTTCTAGGCTAGTTTTCACAAAGGTTCAGTCAGAGTTTGCAAGGGTAATTCAAAGAAGGTTATAAAGCATGCTGCAAGCTTCCTGGAAAGTCTGAGAGCTCCTTCAGAACATACTGGAGCAAGGAGATACAAAGATCCGAAGTTGGATGTCTATTCTAAGTCACGCTGAAGCTGAACTTCTAATCCAGAACTAAGCAATGATTCAAAATATCACGTTGCAGGATTTCCGGTTTGATCAATCTCATCATCATTTAATGCTCACAACCACTTATGGGTCTTTGTTCAAAGGATTTCTCCACGTGTGGCATAGAAGTACCTTTACTGTCTTGGAAAAGCAAACTCTTGTACAAAAGTGTGTTGGGCCCATGCGTTGCTTTTGCTTTTGAAGTTACCTTTCCTTAATTCCTGCTTACAATTCCAGCTTAGGTGCTGCTAAAGCTACTAACCACCATACTTGCTTCAACAGCAATGCAGCACCCTAGCATGTGATGGTTGTACTCTCCAAGCTACAAGATCTTTGCCTATAAATTGAAATCCATTGGCAACTGTAAAAGGGTCGGAAATTTGAGAAAGAAAAGCCTTGAACCCCTGCTAAAATTCCAAGAGCCCAAAAACTGCAAACACAAAATACAAACCCTGTTAGCTTTTGATTCTTGCATTCAAATTCCATTTTTCCTCAAGTGTTTCTCGACCAAAACCACCCATACAGTTTTTGATATACATTCAAAAGCCATCCTAACTTTTGTAGTCAAACTGTAACACACTAACCATCAATATCCACCTCAAAGAAGTCGAAACTTTTCTCCTTGGCTGTTCCAGAATTTTCTAATCACTCACAACCCAAGTTGAAAGTTTCCAGCCTGCTGAACACGAGAGGAAGCTGTTCAGAACATCACAAGCGGTCAGAGCCGGACTACAGCTCATAAAACATTTTCCAGCTACAAGGTAAGCTTCTGCTGACTCTCATCATATTACTCAGGCATTGTTAGGAAACTGTTAAAAAATACAATGTAGACATCCTGATTCTGATGTTGTACACATTCTGAGGTTTCATATATTTTCCTGCCTAAGTAGAGAGAATTTCAGTTCAGAATTTCTTGAAGAAATTAGAACTCAGAATTAGGATTAGAAAATTCATGCTTGCTTCTGATTTATAGTTCTGATATCTCTTGTTTCTGAAACATTATGAAACCTTCCATAATTGTTATATGCGCATCTTCTGTTTTGTTGAGAAATGACCAAGTTGCAGATGCTCTGACTAGCATGGGGAGGGAGACGAAGTTCTTCCAGGGGCACCAGAACTTCTGAAATCTTCTTTGTTCTCAACGGACCCATAACTTCTGACCTTCCATGTTTCTACTAACGTTTATTTGAATTTGTGCAGCACACCAGAGTCAGAACTTCTGACCTCTTTTATTTCAGCAAAGCGCTGATTCTGTTTTCCTTTCTCCTTATTATTTTTGCCATCATATTTTTTATTAATCAAAAACACATAAAAAAAATATTTCATATTCACATATCTTATTTTATTTCTTTTAACATAAAAGATCAAAATATTTTCTTAAACCAAACTTATTTCTTTTTTTTTAAAACAAAACAAGTCCATTTTACATTTCTTGTACATTCTTATCCATTCAATATGGTTGTAATAGTAACTTAGGATTTAATTTTCAATCCCCATTTGTGAATTTGTACACCTCACCCCCCTAATGTTTGTAATAGCGTAGGACTTTACTTTTCCACATTTTTATTGATTTCATGTATTGTTAGTAATTAGGGTGTGCATGATGAGATAAAAACAACAAATAGACAACCCATATTCAAGACACAAACAAAGCATTAAAATAACACATTTGCGCACAAGCACCCCTAGGGTTATTCCACTTGGTTGCCTTATACAAAATGTCCATATTACGCATGCGAGGTATCTTAGTAAAAAACAAGCAAATACAAGATCATAGTCCCTCAATGATGCTCTCTAAGCTGCCTTACAAATGATCTTAGTCCCTAAAAAATAATGCTAAGATACCTTGCGACATTTCTAATCATGGTTATACGATGACCTGCGCCCGTCCCGTTTATATCCAAAGATAGGGTTGCTTACCAAATCAATGGTAAGACAACATTGTCAAAGGAAAAGAAAATGAACAAGAAAGACATTTGAGTAGGTAGATTGCTCCTAATTACTTGCTCCTTTTCAAAACAAACACCCACACTTTCAAAACATCTTACAAAAATTGAAAACATTTTCAAAAGATCAACATCTTTGTATACATTCTTACGAACAAGAATCATTACAAAGATTGCCTAAAGAATGGCCTCTTTTACAAAATACTTTCAAAAAAACCGCATTAAGCACAATTTTAAACAAAAAGCAAGTGATCTAGCAAGTTACTAAGATACCATGGAAAACCATGGATGAAGAGGGTTCTAATACCTTCCCTTTTCATAATATACCCCTCGAACTCAAGAAACAATCTCAAAGGTCTTTCATGTGCTTTTTCACCTTTCCTTTTGGATAAAAGAAAAGTCGGTGGCGACTCTTGCTAACCGCAACATTTACGATCAAACGTAAAACACCCAAGCCAGTTCTCCCACCATATCACAGAACTGGCAACTCTGCTGGGGAATATTGATAAAAGTGGGGTTACCTTAGGGTTAAATCAACTTTACTTGCTTTTCTTTGTTAGATTTGTTTGCTTTACATTTAAGGGTTTTATGCTTGGGTATTGTTAAAAATCCTACACTTGGATCTGGGGACACTTATTAGGTAAAAAACAAAAGATCATGGAGACTGTACGACATAGACCGATATGGTTTAAGTGATGGTTGTGTTGGTGTGACATTTGGGTTGGTATCGGTATCCTTCGTGTGGAAACGAAGAGAATATGGGGCCGCCACATGGTATTGTGAAGCACTAACGGACCTTAGAACCTTAGTTGAACAAACTTGGCCATTATAAAGTAGTGAGATAGCCGGCCTCGGTATAAAGCTGAGTATTGGTTGATACTAGATACTACACTCGTTGAGATCAGATTTTCGGGATATTTTGGCCGCAAGAAAAGATTGCCTGAGCTGAAACAATGCCCGATAGAGGATGATCAGTGATATCGAGAATCCTTAGAATCCGGTTACTTTTCTAAGACAGGTTTGAAATCAACTAAACTTCAAGAGGGTACTTACCTTTAACCTCATGCAAGCCTTTGAACCTAAGGCCTATTGTGTGCTTGGCTTGTGTGTGATTTATTCTGTTTGAACACAACATCATGCATCATAACATCGCATCCATTCTTATTACACTGACCATTTCAAGGACCGAAGGATTTTATCTTTGTTCTATTTTGTAGGTCATGGCTTCCGCTCGTAGAAACACTATCCGAATCAGCTTTGTGAGAACACCTCCCCAACTCAAAGAACTAGTATCGAGGGTTCCTGAAATTTCTGCATTCACCGAGACATGGCCGACTTCTCAACCTAGTTACTTCAAGCTTTGATGAAAAGATGATTGGTGTACTCTTTGAGTTCTTTGATCCCGAGCACCACTGTTTCACCTTTCCAGACTATCAGTTGGTTCCCACCATGGAAGAGTTCTCTCAGTTATTGAGTATATCCATTCTTGACCAGGTGCCTTTCATAGGTTTAGAAGAAGTTCCGAAGCCATAAGTCATTGCCTCACATTTGCATCTAAAACGGGCCGACGTGATATCCAATTGGGAAATGAGAAGCGGAGTCAAGGGTTTTCTAGCCAAGTTTCTAATAGACAGGGCCCAGCTGTTTTGGGATGATTTGGATTTCCAGGCCTTTGAGGAGGTTTTGGCCCTTCTAATCTATGGGTTAGTGCTTTTCCCTAATATAGACTTACTCATAGATGTAAATGCTATCAAGATTTTCCTCTCTCGCAACGTTGTGCTTACCTTGCTCAGAGATATCTTGCACGCTCTCCATACTTGTACCATGAAGAGAAGAGGGGTTCTTATGTGCTGCATGCCATTACTGTCGAGGTGGTTTATCTCTCATATCCCTAAGTCAGTGCTGAAGAATGAAGAAGGTTTGGGTTGGTCGCAAAGGATAATGTCACTTTCTCACGCGGATATTCCCTGGTATTCCCGATTTATGGGAGATGTTTCTATTATTGACCGTTGAGTGGAGTTCCCTAACGTCCCACTACTTGGCATTAGGGGAGGTATAACTTACAATCCTTGTTTGGCTCTGCGACAATTTGGTTATGCTCGAAAGGATGGTCCTCATGAGTTACTTATCCAGGGCATTGTATTTAACTATGAGGGGGATGTTCAAGGGTATTGCCAGAGGTTCATACGAGCTTGGGGCATGATAAACAGATCTGATGCCAAGACTTTGGGGCCGAAGAATTCCATTCCTATGGAACCTTATCTCCAATGGGTACGAGCTCGCACTCAGAAACTTATAATGCCCTATATAGCCGTCTTACCAGTGATTGTGGAACCCGTTACTGAAGGGGATATTCCCTACACTATTCTTCATCTTGATATGCCCACTGATCTTGAAGAACTATAAAGGTCTTGGATCCAGTTGAAGCAGGAGCGGGATACTTATAGGGACCAGTTCTATCCCAAGGAGAAGAAGGTTTTAGAGCTCACAAAGAAGCTTCATGAGGAAAGAAGCCTTAATTTCTATCTCAGCACGAAGAGGAAGCATCCATGGGAAACTTGATTTTTTTAGTTTTTGGATTTTTTTTAATTGTAACGCCTAAGAGGCAATTGTACCTTGAATGCTACTAATAAAATCTTTCTTTCATTTTGGTTTGCAAAGTTTAAAATTCCCAAAGTCCTTGAAATCATTGCATACACATCCCATCTATAACATTGCATAAACAGGTACCATTACAGGTTTCTCATCATCTTCAATGTTTATTTCAGCAAAGATGTCTTCTGAACAAAGCATCAAAGATCTTCAGGCACAAAATGCCCAATTTCAACAGATGTTCATAAGTCTGGCGAAAGGGCAGGAGGACCTGAAGGCCCTCATCCTGAAAGAGAAAAAGAAGAAGAAGAAGAAGTCTGCTAGTATCCTTAATATGGGTAGAAGATTTGGGGGGCCGCTGAAGCAACCAGTCGATCTGACCTCCTCGTCCAAATAAGGGGAAAACCAAGAAAGAGAAGCAAGGGAAGAGAATCCTAGTCCTGAGGTTTCTGACAATGATACAGACTACAAAGATGAGCAATATCCTCCCATTGAGGATAGATACAAGAAGTTAGAGGATCGGCTGAGCACCATAGAAGTCCAGAGAATACCTGGGTTGGACTTCGAAGAACTAGGATTGGTGTTGGGAGTGGTCATCCCGCAGAAATTTAAGGCTCCAATTTTCGCAAAGTATGATGGGGTGTCTTGCCCAAAGCTTCACTTCTGTTCCTATGTAAGGAAGATCCAGCCCCACACCGCTGATAGAAACTTGTGGGTTCACTTATTTCAAGACAGCCTGTCATGGACTTAGCTTGAATGGTTCTACCAATTGGAGGGAACCAATGTCCGAAACTGGGAGGATCTAGCTACTGCCTTTTATCACTAGTATCAATACAACGTCGACTTGGCGCCAGCGATGGTTCAATTGCTAGATATGACTATGGGAAAGAGTGAAGGATTTAAGGAATATGCGCAAAGGTGGAGAGACCTTGCTAGTAGGGTCCAACCTCCCTTGACTGATAGGGAACACATCGACATGTTCATGGGCACCTTATCAGGTCCTTTCTTTAATCTGTTGGTAGGTTGCTCTTCTTCTGGTTTCACCGGATTAATCCTAACCGATGAAAGAATTGAGAGTGGCATCAAAAGTGGGAAGATCTCTGTGGCATCTACCTCCACTCCCAATCCTATCAAAAAACCTTTTGCTACGAAGAAAGAAATTAATGTTGTGTATGGGGCAAGGGCCCATATCAAGAAGAATGATCGTTCATCTGTCAATGCTGTCTGAATCTCCAATCCAACTCCTACTCCAAGACCATATGCAAATCATCAACATTTTGAAAATCCAAGAAGACAGTTTACAAGGTTAGGCATGTCACTATCTCAATCCATTCAACATTTGCTCAAGGCTAATTTAGTGACACTGCGCGATCCTCCCGCCAACCCTGACACCTCGTCACCAAAATACAATCTTAATGCAAAGTGTGCTTACCATTCAAACAGCCCCGGGCACGAGACTGACCAGTGTTGGGTCTTGAAGAACAAAATCCAGGATTTGATTGACAACAAAACTATTGAATTTGATCCTCCTCCAATGCCGAATGTAATTACCGCTCCAATGTCAAAGCATGACAAAGGTGTTAATGATGTAGAAGATACAATTTTTATTGCCTCTGTTAAAGAATTGACTACGTCGCTGAATATAATCAAGAACAATCTGTTAAAAGTTGGGATTTTCCTTGGCTGTGAAAAAGACTATGTATGTTGTACGAGACAATACAATGGTTGTGAAAGGCTGAAGAAAGGCATACAATGCCTGATGGATAGCCACGAAATTCTGTTTGAAAAGACTCCACTTACCAAAAGATTGATTAACAAATGTGAAGACCTTTCCATCATTACCATCTCAAACAAACCTATCAGGATCACATCCAAAGGCCCTATTAGGATTTCAAATGAACCCACTATTGCTCCCTTAATCATTACAAATCCTGGGCCGATTCCTTACTCTTCAAATAAAGCGGTACCATGGAATTACGGAGCTGAAGTATTTTATCATGGGATTAAACAAGATGGCTGGATCAAAGAAGAAAAAGATGATAATGTTGGTAACATAGTTGGCTCGAGCAAAGTAACTAGAACTGGGAGAATATTTTCACCCAATATCTCACCCCCAATTGTTACAAAGATGCCCATCCGCATTACTGCTACCAAGCTAGGTACTGATGCAAGAGGAAAAGAGAAGGTTGTTGAGCCTATTATGATTGAGGTACCTTCCAAAGATGTAGCTAATGAAGAACCCTCTGCCCGTGAAATGGATGAAATTTTGAAGATCATCAGGAGAAGCGACTTCAAAATTGTAGAACAATTGGGGCAAACCCCCTCTAAGATTCCAATGTTGTCATTGCTGCTTTGCTCTGATGCCCATGCTCGGACATTAATCAAGTTCCTCAAAAGGGCTCATGTCCCTGTTTCCAGTGATTTCTGGTAAACAACCGCTAGTCTTCCAAACTATCGAATAATCTTTGTTAACGCTATTCAATCTCTCTGGTAACTCACAGGATCGACTAGATTGATCCTAGGACTCCTTGGATATTAAGGTTACTCTCACAATCGAACAATTATTCATGGTTGCTATTGTACAAGTGTTTGGTTTATTTCGATCCCTTTCTCTAAGAGTTTAAAAATGTGGTCAAAATGTATATGAAAACTAAGTTATACGAATAAATGCTAATTGTAATGCTGATTGAAGAGACATATAAAACTGTATGAAAAATGAAATAAATGGTTTCGATTTACAAAACATTTAACATAAAAGGTTTCTGGAATGTAAAAGTTTAAAATGTGAAGAAAGCGTTTAATGCAAGAAATCTATAAATGATTTTAAGTAAAAGTATGCGCTTGAAAAACAATACTTGAAAGTAAAGGTATTGAAAGTGTAACAGTTCTCTGAAATATAAAGTGCTCGAAATATAAAGAAAGCAGTAAAACGTAAAACTTTGAGGAAAAGACTTTGAAATGAAAAGACAGTAAATAAAGAAACTTGCAAGTGTTATTCGACAAAAAGAAAAGAGGAAAGTACTGGAAATGGTAAAAAGGCTTTCATTAAGTTAGAAATACATGGTGCTATCATACATACATTTCTCTTGCATTCGTTTCCCTTGCCATGTGGTAGTTTGAATGTTATTGAGTATTTTGTATAACAGATATGACACACCGAAATCCTAATACTAAGACTTCTATTTATACTAATTCGACCATAACGGTCTCGCTATAGGATCATGCCACGTTTCGAACATGCAAGACAATGCTTCTTTCATCTTTCCACGTGTCCCCAAATGCTCCAACACATAACTTTCAAACTTTGAAAGTCCCGCTTCCATTTGAATTTTAAATGCTTTGGTGTTTCTCCGTTTCGAACGCTCTTCCCACTAGCCTCGCTGTTGTTTCGAGACCCCTTTGGATATGTTCCCATAATCACCGTTCGAAGCTTCAAGCTTTGACACACTTATTCGAAACACTGCTTCTGTAACTTCGAAATATGGCGTTTAATTCCATTTCGATCAGAACTTTTAACTCTTTTGAATTCTAAATAACATTATCAAAATCTTCAGCCAACAAATTGCCCCTTTAAAATATGTATTTCGATCTCTTTGAGAAATACCTATTTTAAACATTTATACAAGATTTTGATAGGATTTTCGAATCATCATAACATTTAATGCATTTGACTCCAGTCACATCAATCATAGCACCTTTTGGGTTCCTTAACCGCCAAGAGTCACTTCACAGCGTGGTGCAGTTATAAGTAATGATTATTTTTAAATCACGCCTATTACCTATATCAACTTCTCGCCACCTCTTCATCACACCAACCCCTGATCTCCACGTATCACACTTTTACTCGGTGGATGCTTAATCTTCTCATTATAAAACATCAATTTAATCTTCCCTTTTCTTTTTTACACTCTAAATCTTTCATACTCTGGATTTTTACTCTTCTTCTCTCATAAAACAATCTAAGCTCTCAAACAACAAAAATGTCTTCTTCCACCTCATCCCAACTCAAGAAAGTCTCCAAGAAGAAAGGAAAAACTACAGGAGCAACCATGGAGAGTAAAATCGTCACCATTCAAGGCCAATCTGCTCTTGCTCCTCAAATGATTTCCAAAGAAAAATAAATGCTGTACGCATCACAGGTACTCATCCCTACCCATGTTGCTGGTAAGAGGTTAGCCTTAAATGGCCCTCTTACAGTTTTTGAAATACTAAAGGACACCAGGACAATTTTTCCCGTATGTTATAGCTTCAAACCCTTATTCAACAAAATGGATGCCCCTAGGGCAGTAGAATCTCTTAGTTCGAATACCATAGAAACCCCAATTGTTCCTCCCAAGGACCCATTCGTTTTGGATTATGTAAAAAGCAATTTTAAGCCATTTCGATCTTGCCCTACTTCTGATATTGCTTATCAAAATTGGTTCACGAAAGTAGAAGCCAAAAAATCCCAGCAATGGGAAGAATTAGGCATTTATAACCTCATTAAGCTATCGAAACCTGGATTCACCTATAGCCATCCTCTGATGTTTGCGTCCCTTTATTTCTGGGATAGTACCTACAACACGTTCCATCTCCCAGGTGGAATGATTACCCCAACCTTCTTCGATATAGCGGCCATTACTGGGCTGTCGCCGGTGGGAGAAACTTATGTTCCTGACAATGAAGAGCACTCAAGCATAATTGACTTCGAAGTCAAGTTAGCCAGCTTTTCCAAATTTATCAGTCATTATCATGCTGAAGGGGACAATGTGTCTGACATAGAGCACATTGCTTTCTTAACCCTGTGGCTGTCTAGGTACGTTTTCTGCAGTAGATCCCTGCAGGTAGCTAGTAGGTTCATTCCTTTAGCTAGGGATTTACACGAAAACCGCAAAGTGTGCCTAAGTGAATTACTCTTAGTTGACCTCTATGAGAGCCTGAGGTCAGCTGTTTCGAGCCTCAAATCCCATACCTCCAAAAACATTCTATTAGCTGGCCCATTTTGGTTACTTCAACTATGGCTAAATGCCATGTTCGAACCTTCTTTATCAACCGCCAACACCATAGATGAGCAAGATTCGGAAATAAGTGATAGGATAGTCGAAGGCACTAGGCTTCGAAGACTAACTCCTAATGATGACAAGGATGACTTCAAGGTTCAATTCTCGAAGTACATCATGATACTCTCCAAAAGGCACAAGTTCGAAGAGAGCATGGCGCCTTTTGCTTCGAGGGCTCATGGACCTTCTTGGTTCACCAAGGCTCTCTCAGAAGCCATCAAGAGCAAGGAGATCCAAGATGTATGGAGAGCTTTCTTGCTTCCTAGACTCATCTCTTCAAGGATAACCCCAGCTAAGAACCAAATTCTTCTCTTTGCCTACCAACCAAACTTCGTTTCGAGGCAGTTTGGCTTATGCCAACTGATTCCTGAACCTTTGTTCCAAACTGAGAACGCCACCACATCTGGTCGAACTTTCAAGGCAAGGGAAGCCAAGATCCAGCAAGAACAATATCAAGGCTTTGCCCAATTTGAGCTGATAGCCTTCGAACCTACCCATCTCGCGGCTAAAGGATTTCTGGAGTGGTGGATTAAGTTTTATCAAACTTGTATGTTCGATACACTTACAATTCGACAGAAACTAATTGATGCCTTCGATGT
Source organism: Vicia faba (assembly GCA_948472305.1). NCBI lineage: Eukaryota > Viridiplantae > Streptophyta > Magnoliopsida > Fabales > Fabaceae > Vicia > Vicia faba. Next base: position 696,149,920 of record OX451738.1, on the reverse strand, counting down.
GCAGGTACCAGCAAAGAAAGGTATGTTTACTCATGCCAAAGAGATAAAAGCTTTTCAAAATTATTTTGAAACTACTTACGACCCCACGCGCTTGGACTCCACTGTGCATCAAGCAGCTGAGACCTTGAAGGAAAAATTTAAACAAAAAGTTTCTAAGCTAAAACTTCCTTCAGGGCTGTCACCTGAGGATAGGTATAGGTTGGCATTCGAAATGCATCCACCTAAATTTCCCAGATTACCTACCTCAGAACTGGCACTGGCTTGGTTTCCCCCATATCCATGGTGGTTTACTTGCAAAGAGATGTTCAAATATCTTCAAAGGAAACCAAAGCCATCTGAGACTGTGACATGGGCTCGATACTGGCTTCATGATTTCCCAGGACACCTTCGATACGACCTTTCTGCCATGTCAATTAAATCTGATCAAGGCACAGGTGCGAATGCTTGGGAAAAATCCCAAATGTCTTTTATTTTCCATATCTTTAACCTTTGCTTTAATTGTTTTGATTTTCAGCTATCAGGATAAAGACCGCTGCCTCGAAATCGAAGGAAGGGAGTGCCTCTCAAGCCTCCATCGAAACTACCGAAAAAGCTAATCCACCCGAAACAACTACTACTGCTGCAACTACAACAACGACAATAACGCCAACAACAACAATTGCCCCAATTCCAACGGTAATCACTTAGTTTTTGATGCTTCGAATTCACTCAAGCTCTTTATATCTAACTTCGTTAAAATTCGTTCAGACCAACAAGCTTCCTCCCACTACTCCCAAGAAGCGGAAACCAAGCACTACTGGGGAAGATCCCACTGCTGGAGGAAACTCAAATACTGCTTCGAAGAAGAAGCTAAAGAAAGCTACACCTAAAAGCATTGTTCCGACTAGTGTCTCTGGACTCGACTCCAGGGATGCTGCTCCCTTACCTAAATCCAAAAATCCACCTTCGACCTCCAACCCACCGTTGGAACGCATAGCTAGTAACCTCTCCTCTGAGGGTCCACAGGTAAATCGAACTTCTTCTAAAAATGTTTAACTTCTTATTACCTTGGTGAATGTTTTTCTTTAACATTCTGCTGCTCCTTGCAGAACATCTTGAATCCCACTTCTACCATTTCGACCTCACCGTCCAGAGCTGCTGCTCCGCTTAACTCCTCTCCTCAAGGAGATTCCAGCAATTTGGTCCAAAACAAAGGTTCTTCCAATGTGGCGGTTTTGGCTGGAACTTCTGAACAGCCAGATGACCAAGGTACCTCCATTCCTCTGAAAGAGGTGAACGAAACGATACTTCAAACGTCTGCAGAGGATTCACAAAGGGTTCTTCAAAAGTCCCCTCTTGAAACTCTTCAAGAGGACCCAAAGGATACTCAGACTGAAGAAGAAAAAGCTGATTCTGGGCGAGGATTCGAAGAATCTGCAGACGAAGAATCTGAGGAGGAGAACGCCAATGACGAGGAAAACGTCAATGACGAGGAAAACGTCAATGATGGTTCGACTGCCGGGACGGAGTCTAACGCACATAGCGGCGAAAGGGATGGTATCGAAGTGGTAGATTTGGACGAAGATGAAGAAGACCAAGAGCACGAAGCAAATGAAGGGGATGGTGATGCAATCAACGAAAACCCTAGAGGTTGAAACAAACGTGGTTCCCCTACGCGTGGAATTCCCCCAATCCTCTCCGTCTCGAATGACTGACGAGGAACTGGCACTTCTGAGGCGAAATGACCCCATTGGGTATATGAAGGCAAAGTTGGCTCAGAGGGACGTTCCACTCGCTAGGGCTGGCACAAGTTCAACCAGCTATCCTCTTCCCACAGATGAAAGAGTTGTTCTTATCAACAAAATTAGGAGAACTATTCTCAATGTGGATATATTCGAAGTGCTTAAGCAAGATAGTACTGCTTGCTATACTATGAAGGAGCTGCTCACAAAGGTTAATCTTTCCAACTGCTCTTTGCCTGTTAGTACTCTCTTGTTTGATCTTCAGAATTTTCTGGACAACGTAACTGGCTACCTTCTCCAAGACGAATCTGCTGCCAAGAAGGTTCACGAGAAACGCATTGCCATGGATGCCGCTTATGAACAAGCTTCGAAGCTTTCTCAAGAAGCTGAGGATCAGGCTATGCATCTGAAGCAGGCGAAAACTGAATATGAGGCTCGAGCTGAGTCCATTCTTATTTGGGAAAGGCAGATTCTGGAACTTCAGCAGAAAGTTAAGGAGGCTAAGGAACAACAACTAGCCTTCGAAACTAATCCTGCAGGTAACCAATTCGAAGAGCTTCTCAACCAGGGGCTTGCAGAAATGGAGACTGCAGAACAACTTAAAGGAGAAGTGGCAACCTTGGAAGGTGCCAGGCGGTTTGCTCAGCAGAAACTTGAAACATTTCGAAGCACCTTTAATCGATTGAAAAATAATGTTTATTTCTAGATTTTTATGTCTATCTGACCAAAATTTTGGTTTTTTACATGTAATATTCGAACAACGCCATTTTGGCATTCTATCTTGCCATCTTGGCTTTTTTTATAAAATTTTGTTTACGTTGTTACTATTCAAATCTCCCGCAGGCTTGGCTTATATTTCTTTAAATATTTCCCATTAACCTTTAGGACACGTTTATCATCCAAGAGTTCTTCGACTTCGTATGCATTATTTGAGAATACTTTTAATATTCGAAAAGGTCCTTCCCAATGAGGTGACCATTTACCTAATGCTTTGTTCTTCTTATCCATAGGCAATATGACTCTCCAAACCAAGTCATTAATAACGAATACTTTTTTCTTCACCCTTTTATTGTATGTTCTGGCCACTCTTTCTTTTTGCCTCATCAAAATTTCCAACGCATGTAATCTAATTTCGTCCAACTCAACTAATTCATTCATCATCATTTCCCAATATAATGCAGCTGGAATTTCGTTTTGTTTCTGGATTCGAACTGATTGCAGATGAATTTCTACTGGTAACACTGCATCATGGCCGAATGTAAGTTGGAAAGGCGTAGTGTTAGTGGCTTCCTTAGGAGATGTTCTATAAGCCCATAACACTTGGTCCAGAGTTTTGTGCCAATTTCTTGGCTTCTTGCCAATATGCTTCTTGATTAATCCTATTATTACTTTATTTGCTGCTTCGACTTGTCCGTTTGCTTGAGCATAATATGGTGTTGATGTTAGCAATCTAAACCCCATTTCTTGGGCAAATCCTTGCATCTTTCTACCAATAAATACAGAGCCTTGGTCTGTAGTTATACTTTCTGGCAATCCAAACCTATAGATAATGTGCTTTTGTATAAATTCGATAATTTCCTCTTGATCAGCAACTACCAAAGGTATAGCTTCGATCCATTTGGTAAAATAATCTACTCCTACCAAGATATATTTCTGACCTTTGGACAAAGCAGGATTTATCTCCCCTATCAGATCCAATGCCCATCCTCTGAATGGCCAAGGTTTGATGATCGAATGCAACTCACTTGCAAGGGCGTGTTGAATTCCTGCATGTTTCTGACATTCCTCACATCCTTTAGCAAAGTCTATGCAATCTTTGAGCATGCTAGGCCAATACAAACCATATCGAAATAGCAACCATTTCATTTTATGGCCTGCTTGGTGTGCCCCACATGCCCCATTATGGACTTCAGACAATGCTAAATACGCCTCACTTTCTCCTAGGCATTTCAATAATATACCTTCTTGGGTCTTTTTGAACAATTCGTTCCCCATGAGGAGATATGACAATGCTCCATATTTTGTTTTTCTATCCACCTTTAGAGTTGGGTCTGCTAAATAACTCTTTAATGGACTTCGCCAATCTGTATCTGACAAAGTATTTATGGCTAGAATTTCGAATCCCTGTTTCTCAGCGTATCCCAATCTCATACTTTCCAGATCCGATGGTGTGAATCTAGTAGCCATAACTCTTCCCCTTATCTCGACCAAATCCTTAAGATTCTTGGTAGATACTCTATAACCTGAAGCCAACTGCGCTAAGTCATTTGCTTCTTGGTTTTCTAATCTTGGTATGTGTTGAATATCCATGTATTCAAACTTTCTTAATAGCCTATTGACTATGACGAAGTATACCATTAAATTTTCCTTTATGCACTTGTATTCTTTTGTGATTTGTTTGACCACCAATTCAGAGTCTCCTTTAATTTCGACTCTGGTTGCCCCCAATTCCAACAAAGCTTCAAGTCCAACAATGAGCGCTTCATACTCAGCTTCGTTGTTCGAACAACGAGGACCATCCAATTTATACTTGAATTTTGTTGGAATTCCTTCAGGAGAAATTAGAAGGACTCCAACACCACTTCCATTTCTGTGGGTTGAACCATCAAAGTACAATTTCCATGGTTGCGTTTCGACGTAACTCGTGCTTGTCTGCTCAACCAACGAATGATCCACAATGAAATCAGAAATCACTTGACCTTTCATAGCTTTTAAGGGCATGAAAGTCAATGAATATTCTGTTAAGGCCAGAGCCCACTTTCCAACTCTACTATGCATTATTGGCTTTGAAAGCATATGTTTAATGACATCGAAGTGAGACGAAACATAAACATCAACAGGTTTTATATAATACTTGAGTTTCATACAAGAGAAATATAAACAGAGACATAGCTTTTCTAAACTGCTATATCTGGTCTCTGCATCATTTAGCACTCTACTTAAATAGTATATGGCTCTTTCGACGCCATTGTTATCCTCTTGTGCTAACATACTACCTATGCTAACTTCAGAGGCAGATATGTACAATCTCATGGGCTTCCCCCATGATGGTGGAGACAAAATAGGAGGCTGGGAAAGATATTCTTTTATTTTGTCAAACGCCTCCTGGTGAGCTTCGTTCCATTCGAAGGCCTGACCTTGCTTCAGACGAAGTAACGGAGAGAAAGCTTGGGTCCTTCCACTCAGGTTCGAAATGAATCTTCTGAGGAAGTTAACTTTCCCTAGTAGAGATTGCAACTCCCTTTTTGATGCAGGTGCTTTCGTCTCCATTATGGCTTTGGTTTCGATAACCATAAACATGGTGGGCCTGCAACTTGAGCCTATTGTCAATTCCAACTGGACCACCCCCAGTGTTTTGCCCACTTTTCCCTCATAATTGGATAGAACCATATTATGGGGCTTGATATCTCCTTCGCGGATCTCTAACCTTTTTAGCATGAAATGGGGAATCAGGTTGACTGCAGCACCCCCATCCACTAGAACTTTGTTCACACCATGGACACCTACTTTCGCCCGAATGAAAAGTGGCTTGAGATGATTCTTCATTGCAGGCTCTGGATGTTCGAAGAACGCATTTTGTTCCTCAACAGCCCCATTGTCCATCACGTAGTAGCACACGGGCCTATGTTTCATTAAATCTGTGGTGTCTTCCTCCTCATATTTATTGATTTCGGTTTCCTGCCCAAATTCGCAGGGAAGCACAGACACCACGTTACAGTTCAGGTTGAATGAAGACTCCCCCTCCGATTCGAAGTTATCTGTTATCATATCTTCGTCCTCTTCCGGGCCTGGAGTGTATTCCTTTGGTTCGTCTCGTTGGTCTTCAGAAAAAAGCATCCTATTGACTGGAGGTTTCTCTTCAGTCTGATTTTTTGGTTTGTTGGTGCTCGATTCACCTTGTATCTTCGTTGAAGTATCCCCTTTGTTTGCCACAGCTTCTCTCTCAGCCTTTCGAATCCTTTGCTGTCTGCGCCACTGGGATCTTGACATGGGGTTCCTTCCTTTGTAATTCTCTAATCTCACTTCCTCCCTTTTTTGTGTGCTGAACTGTCTCCTGTATGTCATAGCATGGCGTGCATTTCGTTCAGCACTCCTCCATTTGTCTTTGCCTTTGTCATTTCTGACTTGTAGCCATCTATCGGTTGGTACTTCAGCAGGGAGTTTGAAAGTCACTCTTCGAGCAACTTTGGGGTGAGGGCTATCAGGTCTTCGCTGTTTGTATCTGCTGTCGAAACGCGGGCCCATCTGGGCAGTTTCTTGATGGTTCCAGCAAGGGGCGAAGGGGATCGTTTCGAAGGCCCTGGCCATGCTTTGGTCATACACAGCAGAACACCTTGGGCAAACCAGGCACTTAGTTGCCCCTTTGTAGCAGCGAAAAACAAACTCCAACAAACTCTCTCCAGCCTTGGGATAGCACCTAAAAAGTTGGTTATCCTGGCGCCAATTGTTGCCAGTTCGAGCCCTCTGTACCCTTTCGAAATTTGCAGCAATTCTTTGGTTGCAGAGGATGCTGCACCTAGGGCACAATATCATGCCTGGATCTCCTTTGTGGCACGTCATGAGATAGTCTTTGAGAGTAGCATCTCCAGTGTGATTATCCCCCATTCTGTGCTTTTCTTTTTTTAAGTATTTTTCCACTTCCTCCATCTCAGAACGGGGTCTTTCCATATCCACCATATTTATTTCCACATCCCCCTCTTTAGTTTCGTCATCGCCCCATCCTGTGGGCTTTATATCTTCGATCTGGACCTTCGAACTTTCTGGGGCAGAATACTTGACCAGATAGTCAAATTTTCCACTGGGTTCCCCTAGAGTGGCCCATATTTCCTTCTGAAGGGGAACTGGCTGCGTAATTTGGACTTTCTCCAATTCCAGCCTCAAGCCCTCAGTGACTTGTGTCAATCCTTCGTTTTGATTCCCTTGGCCTTCAGTAGCCTGGGTTTCTCCTGCAACAGCCACAGGTGCAGCAATCGAAGTGTCTGGCATATTCTGGATGTCTTCAGTGACTTCCTCACTGACTTCGACCATCACCCAGTTTTCGACTCCAGTGTCCTTCTCTCCTGTTAGGGCGTTGCTTCGATCAGTTTCCACCATGTTGACCTCTCCAATGCATGCAGGCTCGGAGTAGTTGGTGTATGCGACGTCCAAAGGATCTTCGTCCACTTTCATCTTCACCTTATCAGCAAACTTTAGTCTGCCATCTTTGATCGCGTTTTGAATCAAGTCCCTGAAAAGAAAACATTGTGAGGTCTTGTGGCCTAGGAAACTATGGTATTTGCAAAATCCCCTTTTCTTCCTCTGATCCAAGGGAGGTATTTTGACATTTGATGGCACAATTAGTTGGCCATCCTTGACAAGCAAGTCAAAAATTTCGTCACACTTAGTGACGTCGAAGGTATAAACCTTCTTTGAAAACTTGTCACTTTTCTCATTTTCAACAATATCTTTCCCTTTCGTGGGAACTAACATTTTGCAGGAGTAAGGGGGGGCCTGTTTTAATTCAGCGAGGTCGATTTCGACCTCTTCGAATTCGAATTCAGGATATTCTTCTACTTCCTCAGTCCCAACATAGGAAATCCTTTCTTTCTTACTATTCTTAAAGACTCTGGCTTTTTCGGCTTTTAGTCTTTCGACCTGTCGAACCCTATCGGCTAATTGAGCCATATCCCTCAAATACTGAGTATCTAATTTCTTTCGAATAGAATAATCCAAACCCCCAGCGGCCATTTCGACTAACTCATGTTCAGGCACTACTGTGTAACATCTGGATTTTAACAGCCTAAATCTATTCAAATAATCATTTATGGGTTCAGTGAACTTTCTCTTAACACTGGCCAATTCCTTCAAACTTATTTTCGATTGTCCCATGTAAAATTGTTCATGGAATAATCTCTCTAAAAGAGTCCAAGTGTCAATAGACCCAGGAGGCAACGTGGTAAACCAAGTGAAGGCGTTTTTTGTCAAGGAACTTGGGAAGTATTTGATCCTGAGATCTTCATTATTGGCTATATCTCTCGCTTCGGTTAGATATCTCGCTATGTGTTCGACTGTTGACTCGTTGGTATCCCCAGCGAACTTTGTAAATTTAGGGACTTTGTATCCCCTTGGTAAATCAGTATGCATTATACAATCCAATATAGGAGAAGCGTAATTTGGCCTCCTCATTCCCGTATTAAGGCCATTCTGGGCCATGATCCTCTCTATCATGGTGGTTAGGTTATTTTCTGCCAAGATGTTATCGTTTCGAATCCTATGAACGACGGCATCGGCATCTTGATTTCGACCAACCAAAACAACTCCCCTAGGTTGTTCTTCTCGAAACTCTGGGGCTTCTGGCCTTTCGATCCTTGCCCCTGGTTCCATAACTTCCCTTTGTGGGCCCGGAATTATTGGGGCTTCTAACCTTGGTGCTATGGCCCCTAAGTTAGCTTCTTCTCTGGGTGGTCTATGAATTGGGTCGTTAGCAATTTGTTCTATAACAGGCATGTTTGTTCGAAATCCCGCCTGGTTCTGCCTACGCCTTTCTGTGGGAGCAAAGAAATCTGCTATTCGACTCATATTGTCAGCGTTTTCCCTGTTCGTCACAGTCACATTCTGAACTATTGGGGAAAATATTTCCTGCATGGTTTGCGCTAACACCCCTATCATATTGTGGTTGCTGTCATCCATCAATTGCCTAAAAGCCAACTGGTTATCTGTGGTTAGGATAGGCAACGTGCTATAACCCACTGACCCTTGGTTGTTTGTCATAAATTGGTTCGCCCCAGACCCAGATCCTAGTTGTGGGGATGAATTCGATGTGGAATTGTGTAAACCTGCCATAAAAGATGTTGGCATTCCGTAAGAAGAACTTCTAATTCTATTCCCATCGAAGCCGGGTGGTCTAGTTAATGGTGTGGCGAAATGGGATTGTGTTCCTGGTGGTGGAACGAATCCCCCAGGGTGGCCCATAGTTCCAGTATTTCCTAAGATCGAACTGTTAGTTGATATGCCACTTACTCCATTGGTGGCTATGTTACTGGTTGAAGATGCAACAGACTGTGCATTCGAAGGGATTACATTAGATGTTCCGCTCGAAATGGACGCGTTAGTGCCTGTTGCATGTGGGCCACCTTGGTCTCCTTGTTGATTGTCTGAATTTGACATTTTGTCCAAACGTTTTCTTCTGGATAAAGGTTGGTTGCTGTTGGTTATCTTACCACTTCTCAGGTTCATAAAACAGCAAACTTCTTAGGTTCCTACGTTTTTGGGATGGCTACGTCTCGACAATCCTTAATTCTGATATCCAACTATTGGTCCCACCGGGTGTGCCAATTTGTTTCCAGTGATTTCTGGTAAACAACCGCTAGTCTTCCAAACTATCGAATAATCTTTGTTAACGCTATTCAATCTCTCTGGTAACTCACAGGATCGACTAGATTGATCCTAGGACTCCTTGGATATTAAGGTTACTCTCACAATCGAACAATTATTCATGGTTGCTATTGTACAAGTGTTTGGTTTATTTCGATCCCTTTCTCTAAGAGTTTAAAAATGTGGTCAAAATGTATATGAAAACTAAGTTATACGAATAAATGCTAATTGTAATGCTGATTGAAGAGACATATAAAACTGTATGAAAAATGAAATAAATGGTTTCGATTTACAAAACATTTAACATAAAAGGTTTCTGGAATGTAAAAGTTTAAAATGTGAAGAAAGCGTTTAATGCAAGAAATCTATAAATGATTTTAAGTAAAAGTATGCGCTTGAAAAACAATACTTGAAAGTAAAGGTATTGAAAGTGTAACAGTTCTCTGAAATATAAAGTGCTCGAAATATAAAGAAAGCAGTAAAACGTAAAACTTTGAGGAAAAGACTTTGAAATGAAAAGACAGTAAATAAAGAAACTTGCAAGTGTTATTCGACAAAAAGAAAAGAGGAAAGTACTGGAAATGGTAAAAAGGCTTTCATTAAGTTAGAAATACATGGTGCTATCATACATACATTTCTCTTGCATTCGTTTCCCTTGCCATGTGGTAGTTTGAATGTTATTGAGTATTTTGTATAACAGATATGACACACCGAAATCCTAATACTAAGACTTCTATTTATACTAATTCGACCCTAACGGTCTCGCTATAGGATCATGCCACGTTTCGAACATGCAAGACAATGCTTCTTTCATCTTTCCACGTGTCCCCAAATGCTCCAACACATAACTTTCAAACTTTGAAAGTCCCGCTTCCATTTGAATTTTAAATGCTTTGGTGTTTCTCCGTTTCGAACGCTCTTCCCACTAGCCTCGCTGTTGTTTCGAGACCCCTTTGGATATGTTCCCATAATCACCGTTCGAAGCTTCAAGCTTTGACACACTTATTCGAAACACTGCTTCTGTAACTTCGAAATATGGCGTTTAATTCCATTTCGATCGAAACTTTTAACTCTTTTGAATTCTAAATAACATTATCAAAATCTTCAGCCAACAGTCCCCCATGAGACAACAACGAACCAATTTGAGAATTGTGTGGCTATCCTGACAGCTGATAATGGCTTGGGGTTTTTAGATGTTGACTTAACACCTCTTGGGAAGAATCACAATAAAGCTTTACACGTTTCTATCGAGTGAAAAGGGACTACCTTAGCACATGTGCTAATCGACACTGGTTCTTCTCTGATTGTATTACCCAAGGGGGTGTTAGACCGTCTTGACTGTGAAGATTTAATCTTGAAGCTAAGTGATATCATCGTAAGGGCATTTGACGGATCAAAGAGGACTGTTCATGGGGAGGTAGATCTTCCAATCAAAGTGGGTTCCCAAATCTTCAACTCCACCTTCTATATTATGGATATTTGTCCTGCCTATTCTTGTCTGTTAGGTTTCCCGTGGATCCATAAAGCTGGGGCAGTAACCTCAACCCTCCACCAGAAACTCAAATATCCAGTCAAGGGCAAAATAGTCACCGTCTGTGGAGAAGAAGAGTTTATGGTATGCCACCTTAATTTTTTCAAGTACGTAGAGATGGATGGAGAATTCATTGAAACCCCATGTCAAGCCTTTGAGGTTGTACCACCGATGATTGCTGCTACTAAATGTTTTTTTGATGAGTCTAAAGCTGTTAAGGCCACGCCAAAGATGGTTTCAGTCGAGGATGCCCGTGCGGCAATAGAAGAAGGAAACTGTGATACTTGGGGGAAACTCCTCGATATCCCATTTAAAGCAGACAAGTTTGGTTTAGGATTCACCGTCAAAGCTCATAAGGAAATAAGGCGTGCTCGTGCTGGAAAGCCACCTCTCTGCATTGGAAGCCATGGAGTCAGCGTCGTGGTTGATTCTGAAGAAGAGACTGCATTTGAGGAGTGGGTGTATCCAACTACTACGGAGCTTAAGAATTGGAATACAAAGGACTTTGTACCAATATCCTTTGTTGAGGAGTAATCTACTTGTTTCTTCTTTTCTTTCAATTCAAGAACTTGTTGTATGTAATATTCAAACAATGACTTTTAAGCCATGTGCCTGACTGATCGGGATTATACTGTATGTATCCAATGATTCGGACTGCAGGTGCACAGTCTTATCGTGTAGTTTTAAAAGATATCGAACCACAGAGACTGATGAATCGATCTACCGTCTTCTATTGTTACTTTGCAAATCTAAAGCTTATGAATGTTTGATTGGGTTGTAGGGAAAACTAAATACTAAATTAAGTTGGATTTTTAATAATCAATGAGCTTAACTACCAGTATGCAATAGTCGAACCTCGGGAACTAGTGACCGGTTGGGTATCTTTATATTTTCAAAACAGCTTTCAGTAAAACTTATTTAGTTTAAAAACCCTCGTCTCACACTGTTGTTTTGTTGATCTAGGCTATGCAGTTAAGTCCTAACGTACGCTTTCGCCATCCCGCAGGAGTTAAAAACACCTTTTGAAAACTAAATAAAATCTTAATTAACTTTAAAGTGCTTCCGCTGTATTTTAAGCTAATGCCTAATTACTACTGTCCAGTTAAAAGATCTCAAACTTCCGCTTTGTTGACCCTAATCTCTATCTGTTCTTTACTTTCGTAACAAAACAATTTAATGATTAAGAATAGTAACTTAGGCCAGAAAAGAAAGTTTTGTAGTAAAAATAATCCCAACTAAGTTACTCGTTCCCTTGGTTGAGTGACTTTACATACCGATATAGGAATTCTAGCCTAACATAATATCAGACCAAATCATAGAATAATTTAAGAGACATACGAAAATAAACATAATTATATTGATTAAAAACAATAAGAATTCGTAAACATAAACCTGGTAATAATTCTGAAGATAGAAGCACTCTTGCACAAACTGTAGGCTTTGCTTCGATCAGAGAATAGATGTAACCGTACAATGAAAATAAATGCTGGAGGGAATATAGAAATAACTGGGAAATAAATAATGCTTAAAGAATATTTGCTAAGAGTAAAAATAAATTCTCCAAAGTTTCTGCCAAAAAAAGAAGAACTCCTCTCTCGTATGGTCCAAGGCTCTATTTATAAGTCTTGTGTGATCAGTTCGTTCTCGAAAATGTAGGAACAGTTTGTGTTCCTTTGAGAAATAATAGGACCATTAATTTTGTTACGTTCCTCATGCTTCGACTGAGTGGATCAGATAATATAGGTGATCATTGGATTTACTTTGAATTGGTTTCTGTCCGTTGGATGCGAAGAAAGTGGGAGAAAGTGGCCTTGTGACGTTCGTCACGTCCAAGTGACGATAGTCACTTGGTCCATCTCAATGCGTTACGAGCGGCAATGCTCCTTGACGATCGTCAAGGTCTTGTTCATGGTGGGCCACGTGCTCACATGCTTGATGGGCTTAAGCTGATTCATTCTCCTTTGGCCCTTTTTGCTATCTTTGCACCTCTTTTTCTTCATTTCTTCCAAAGTGTTCAGCTTAATGTATATCTGCAAAAATAGAAAAATACCTGCATAATACCTATAAAATAATTTAATTTAAACTAAAGTGTGAGAAATATTTTGTGTATATCAAGCCAGAAATATCACATATTTGTGTGTCATCACTGACCCGGGGCATTTTGGTCCATTTGTCAATGGTTTTATTTATGTTCATCTAATCATATGATCATTCAGTACATTGGACTCTTTTGCATTCAAATATTTGTATTCATATCTTTCCTTTCTCTCAAATACATTTTTCAAAAAAATATAGCCATGTATCTTACATGCACACACACACACACTCTTACAGGTCCACATCCACTCTGGATCCTATTGCCAATGACTCTACTGTTGCCGACTATGAATTTGAATGTCCTATCAACCAAGCCGAAGACGAAGGCGAGGAAGATTGTGACATACCGGGAGAACTAGCCAGACTTCTATTACAAGAGGAAAAAGCTATTCAGCCGCACGAGGAGTCAGTTGAAGTTGTCAACCTGGGTACTGAGGCAGATAAGAAGGAAATCAAGATCGGCGCTAACCTGGAAAGCAGTGTCAAAAGCAGGTTGGTTCAGATGTTTCATGTTTATGTGGAAGTATTTTCTTGGTCTTATGAAGATATGCTTGGGTTGGATACCGACATCGTAGTTCATCGTCTGCCAACTAAAGAAGACTGCCCTCTTGTTAAACAAAAGGTTTGTCGCATGAGGCCTGATATGTCTGAAAAGATCAAAGCCGAGGTGATGAAACAACTTGATGTGGGGTTCCTAGTTGTGACATCCTATCCTCAATGGATTTCCAATGTGGTGCCAGTGCCAAAGAAAGACGGGAAAGTTCGCATGTGCGTAGACTATAGGGATCTGAATAGGGCAAGCACCAAGGATGATTTCCCTCTACCACACATTGACGTCTTAGTTGATAACACCGCTCAGCATAGAGTCTTCTCATTCATATATGGCTTCTCAGGCTATAATCAAATAAGGATGGCTCCTGAAGATATGGAAAAGACTACTTTCGTTACGCAAAGGGGCACCTTCTGCTACAAGGTCATGTCATTCGGATTAAAGAATGCAGGGGCAACATATCAAAGGGCTATGGTAGCTTTATTTAATGACATGATTCATCATGAGATAGAGGTATATGTAGATGATATGATTGCCAGATCACAAACCGAAGAAGAACATCTCGATCACCTGCACAAGTTATTCGAGAGGCTGAAAAAGTACAAGCTGAGGTTAAACCCTAATAAGTGCATGTTTGGAGTATGATCTAGAAAGCTTCTAGGTTTTGTCGTCAGCAATAAAGGCATTGAAGTTGATCCTGCCAAGATAAAGGCCATCCAAGAAATTTCAGTCCCTCATTCTGAAAAAGAAGTCATAGGATTCTTGGGTCGTCTCAATTACATTGCCCGTTTCATATCTCACTTGACTGCTACTTGTGAGCCACTCTTCAAACTCTTGAAGAAAGATCGGGTAGTGAGGTGGAACGATGATTTCCAGATTTCCTTTGACCAAATCAAAGAATACCTACAATAACCTCATATTCTCATGCCTCCAGTTGAAGGAAGACCCTTGATCATGTACTTGACGGTATTAGAGAATTCTATGGGGTGTGTTCTGGGCTAACATGACGAGTCTGGCCGAAAAGAGCATGTTATTTATTACCTGAGCAAAAAGTTTATCGACTGTGAAACCAGATATTCATTGCTCGAGAAAACTTGTTGCGCTCTGGCATGGGCTGCTCGTCGGCTAAGACAGTATATGTTGACGCATACCACTATGTTGATTTCTAAGATGGACCCAATCAAGTACATCTTTGAGAAACCTACCCTTTCCGGACGGATAGCCAGATGGAAAATGATCTTGACTGAGTACGACATTCAATACACGACTCAAAAATCCATCAAAGGAAGTGTACTAGCAGATCATTTGGCCCATCAAGCCATGGATGATTATCAGTCAATGAACTTCGACTTCCCTAATGAGGATACCATGCTGGTAACCGACTACGCGAAATCTGGACTATATGATGGACCTGAACCAGGATCTGGATGGACTATGGTATTCGATGGGGCTTCTAATTCCTTAGGTAATGGAATTGGTGTTGTGATAATCTCTCCTGAAGGTTTCCACACTCCTTTCACTACCAGACTATGTTTCGATTGCACAAACAATATGGCCGAGTATGAAGCATGCATCTTAGGTTTGAAAGCTGTTATTGATTTAAGGATCAAGCATTTAAATATGTTCGGAGATTTCGCCCTAGTGATCAGCCAAGTAAAAGGAGATTCGGACACTAAACACCCTAATCTCATCTCTTACAAGGAACTTGTGATGTCCCTAATTTCTCACTTCGAACATATCGTTTTTGAGCACTTCCCTAGGGAAGAAAACCAGTTGGCTGATGCTTTTGTAACCATGTCTTCGATGTTCAAGGTCAGATGGGAAAATGAAGCCCCTATGATAACAATTGAAAGATTCGATGAACCTTCACATTTCTATGAGCTTGACACCAATGCGGAAAATCCATGGTACAATGAGGTGATGAGATACCTTGAAGCACAAGAATATCCAGAGGGTGCATCTATCAATGACAAAGTTCTTACGAAGATTTGCAGCCAAATTCTTCCTAAGTAACGGGATATTGTACAAGCGCAACCATGATTCAACTCTACTCCGATGTGTGGACAAGAAGGAGGCGGAGGAAATTATGGAAGATATGCACGATGGTCTCTTCGGTACTCACTCAAGCGGACATGCGATGGCTAAGAAAATCTTAAGAGTCGGTTACTATTGGTCAACGATGGAGACCGATTGCCATCAACATTCAAGGACTTGTCACAAATGCCAAATCTACGCTGACAAGGTCCATGTGCCTCTTATCGCTCTGAATGTCATGACTGCTCTGTGGCCATTTTCTATGTGGGGCATTAACATGATCGGAGAGATCAAGCCTACACCTTCTAACAGACATCGCTTCATTCTTGTTGCTATTGACTATTTTACCAAATGGGTCGAAGCCGCCTCGTTTGCCTCAGTCGCCAAGAATGTGGTAGCCAGATTCATCAGACACTAACTCATCTGCCATTATGGTATCCCCGAAAGGATCATCACCGACAATGGGACTAACCTCAATAATGTTATGATTACTGAGCTTTGCACTCAGTTTAATATCAAGCATCATAATTCTTCTCCGTACAGACCAAAAATGAATGGCGCAGTCGAAGCGGCCAACAAAAATATCAAGAGGATTATGCAGAAGATGGTAGTAACCTATAAGGATTGGCATGAGATGTTGTCGTTTGCTCTACATGGCTACCGTACTTCAGTTAGAACTTCAACTGGGGCAACTCCCTTTTCCTTAGTTTATGGCATGGAAGATGTTTTACCAGTTAGAAGTTCAGATCCCCTTGCTAAGGATTATGAATGAGGAAGGCCTAGGCGAAGACGAGTGGATTCAAACAAGATTGGATCATCTGAACTTGATTGACGAAAAACGATTAGCTGCTGTTTGCCATGGTCAGGCGTATCAAAAATGGATGATCAAGACTTTCAACAAAAAGGTCAAGCCTCGAGTATATCAAGTTGGTGACTTGGTGATAAAAGGCATCATTTTACCACAAGGAGACCCCAGAGGCAAATGGACTCCCACCTATGAAGGGCCATTCGTTGTTAAGAGAGTTTTCTCTGGCGGTGCCATGATGCTGACTACCATGGATGGTGAAGATTTCCCACATCCTATAAACGCGGACATAGTTAAAAAATACTATGCATAAGAGACCCGTTAGGTTGACACACCTAAGCAAAATAAGGGCATCCTGGCAAGCCAAAAGGTTTGGGCAAAATTAGGGATATATGAAAAAGATTGTACACCCGACAAGTTGAAAACCCGAAAGGGCAGCTTGGGCAAAATAGGGTATCCTGGTGGGCTGAAAACCTGAAAGGGAGGTCCAGGCAAAAATTAAGGATTAAAAGCGTATGACTATGTCCCGTGGAATCAATACAGTCAATTTTATCATCAAGGTCCAAGTCCAAACAGTCCAAGATCAATCCAATCATCTTCGATCAACGGCAAAAGGACGTTCGAAGACATTGGGGCAATAGTAGAGTTGGAAAGCAATGAGATCATTTCACATGGCTATTTATTTTCATTCTAAATTTTCATTTTCCTTTCGAAGATTTCCTCTTACTAGTATCTCCGTCTCTCTATACAAAAACACTTATTCATGGGCAAAATATCAATACAAATATACTTTTAAGTGCAAAATATTTGTCTTTGTTTTGACTGCAAATTTGTTCAATGACTAAAATTGAATGAACATATGCATATGAACATAATTAAAAACTATTTGGCACATGTGTCCTGCTAAGCAGCAGTAAGCATCTCTTTAATGTATATGAAATATCCCCACAGAGTTATCTCATTATCATTATCCCCACAAGGACGGCTACGATAAACCTTTCCTCAACGGAGTTGCCCACAAAGTCTCTTTGCATAGGATAGTCCTCGACCAGAGTCTCAACCTCTTGGCCGCTTTCTCCCCAGCTAAGTCAATTTTTACAAATTGAAACCTCGTGGGTCTCTTCCTAAAGGAAAGTCACCTCCTCAACAAGGTTTATTTCCCCAACAGGGTTATTTCCCCAGCCGAGTTCAAATTTCCTCAACATACAACAATCAAGACACCACGAATTTCCCAGCTGAGCCTGTCTTCCCTAGCTGAGTGAATTTCCCAGCTGAGCTTGTCTTCCCCAGCTGAGTGTATTTCCCTGCTGAGTACATCTTCCCCAGCCAAGGCTATTATCCCCAAACAAGAGTCTATCATCCTCAGTTGAGCGTATCCTCCCCAAGCTGAGTCTGTCCTACCCGATTGAGTCTACACTCTCTATTTTGAATTCTCTTTCGATTTATTGGAGAATCATAGAGTCACAACCCCTGACCCCCAGTAAAGTCGTCAGCAAAGCCTTTACTATTTCCAAAAAAAAGACACTATGAAGCCTGGATCCGGCCGGATATTAGTACCATTTTCAAGTTATTACTGAAACCTGGACCCGACCAGATAATAGTTGGACTTCTTCAATCACTAAAACCTGGATCCGACCAAATGATAATTTGAGTATCTGAAACCTGGACCCGACCAGATAACAGTTATTGTACCCCAAAATTTGCCCTCCCATATTCTCCAAGAAATTGCCAAGTCAAGCTGCAAAATTCCCCAAGGGTTGCACATTGCAAAGGTCTCCTATACAGTCAAAACTAGGGTTTGTGTGCTGATCAAGAAAATGAAGTTTCTAAAGGTCCAATCAAGTCTCACATGCCTACAAAGATGGTCAAGCATCCTCATATCAAGTTTCAAGACATTCAGCTCAAGATTGCACAGTCAAAAACCCTAATTGCACTACAGTCAACTGTAGGGGCAAAATGGTCATTTGACAGTCAAAAGTTCAAATTTTTGATCAACATATCATTTTGAAGCCACAAACATCATTTGAACAATGCTTGATCATGATTCTCAAAATTTGGCTCAGAAATCATCAAAGATGCAAAAGTTTCCTTATTTGGACAATTGAAAAAGTCAACTGAAATTGACCAGGGCATAACTTTCACATGGATTATCAGAAAAATTCCATCCAAAGCTCATTTTGAAGAGAAATACATTTCCTATAACTCATCTTCATACTTCAAGTCCAAGAAACGCTCTCACAAAAAGTTATCAATTTCAACATTATAGGTCATTTTCAAAAGTCAACAAAAAGGGACTTTAAGTCAAAGGCCATAACTTGAGATTGGTAAATCAAAATGACATGGGACCAAAGGCATTGGTTAGAGGACTCAAAGACCTTTCCAAAATGTCCAAGAACATGAGAAAAGCTTAAAAATTGAGCAAGTTATGCCTTGTGGAAGTTGGGAAATTTTTGGATATTTTGAAAAGTCAACACTACTTCAAATGACCTAAAATTGCTAATGGGCCCATTTTTCTTCCATGATTCATCATTCTAAGCATGTGCACGACCATTTGGCCCAAAGGGAAGTATTTTCTCATTTTTTATTTATTTATTTGAATTATTATTTATATTAATTCATTTAAATCAAATTAAATATAGGAAAAATACTAACCTAAGTTTTCAAATCTTTTTGTACACATTTCAGCCTCAAGATTTCGTGCCTAAGTCAATAAGGAAAGATTGGGAGTAATTTGATCTTAATTGATACAAAAACATGTGAAAAATATTTGGAAAATAAAGCTAGAAAATCAAATCTCCAAAACAATAAAAGCAATGGATTTGATTGAGTATTTTTGACCTAATGCACTCAGTACATAAGGATGATCATAAACCTAATGATAATGGACACAAAGCTGCGCAAGAAACACCATTGCAAATTTGAAATTTTCTCTAAAAAAGTCAATTCTGAAAACCACCTTTGAGGACGATTCAAGCCCTAATTTTCATTCCAATAGCTTCCTTGGAGATCACTGATCACATTCCAATCCAAAACATCAACTCAAACTTCAAGAATTGGTAACGAGAACCTCCCCTGTACAGAGAAAAAGTCACGATCGTATTTTTAATTCTAGGCATTCTCATGGCATTCTAATTGTGGATTTATATTCCTTATGATATTCTGATGCTAACCAACATAATTAATTGCGTTTTTGTGCTGTATATTCGATTTCACCATTGTTGATATGTAGGGTTTACAGAGCTTCAAAAATAGGGCTTTTGCAATTAAGAAAAATTGGCCCTCAAGACCATGACCATTGAGTTCAACGCGTCTGGACGAAGAAGATAAGACCATCGCGCTGAATTTATGTTCAAGGATAGCCTAATCGCTATTTTCCTCAAAAGTCCTAGCTGAAGCATGGGTTAGCTCGAAAGCATACTGTCACGAAAGGTATCCTGACTCCTTAAGGCTTACGGTAAATGCGGGTTGACATCACGTTTTACAAACATTCACTTGTTTTATGAAAAAGAATGCATTTTCAAAATCTTCAAGACAGACACAGGCTTTGCATTTTTAACATAACTTTGTTTGCATATGACTTTTTGTTTGAACAGTAGGGAAATTCGCACGATGAACACCTAGTGAACAAAAGCACTCCCAATCAAGGGGCACGGCATGATCATGGTCTACCATCTGGGGCAGTTAAGTCAAGATCCAGAGAATCTCTCAAAAGGCCAAAAAAGCCTGGGGCAAATCTCTGCCTGAGTCACTTGGGGCACTCCAGCAACGAATCTTGCACGATCAAACACCTTCTGGTGGCATGACAAAACACTTCTAACAGGGGCAACTCCCTGCATTCTAAGAGCATGGACATAGTCAAAAAAATACTACGCAAAATCAAAGACCCGCTAGGTTGACACACCTAGGAAAAAATAAGGGCTTCCCGGTGAAACAAAAGGGTTCGGGCAAAATGAAGGGATGAAATGAAAAAATCTGTACACCCGGCAAGTCGAAAACCTGAAAAGGCGGCTTGAGCAAAAATGGGTATCCCGGTGGACTGAAAACCCGAAAGGGCGGTCCAGGCAAAAGTTAGGGATTAAAAGCGTACGACTATGTCCTGCCATCTGTCTACCAGAAGAAGGTTTGTCCATCAACAACTATCAGCCCCCACAAGTGCCTCCCCCATAGAAACAGGGGCAATAAAGAGTGGTCTAAGCAATCTGATTGTTATATCCTCCAAGGTATCAGGGTAGGTTCCGTTGAAGAACATAACCAATACCGTTCAATACTTCCCCAGGAGAGTCCAATCCAGCTTCCCCAGGAAAGTTGGAATCCATCTCCCCAGGCAGTAAGCTTATCCTCGCAGAACACGAACGCGTCGTCCGGCTTTATTCAAAGAGTTATTTCCCTAACAGGATATAACTGGATTATCCTCAGCCAAAAGCCACGGAAAGAGCGTCGTCAACGAAGCCTTCGTATCCCCAGTGAAGTCCATCAACACTTCCAACAACAAGGATATCCTCAGCAAGTTACTATCAACAATCAACAGAGTGTCTCTCTCCCCACAGAGTATTGCTCCCCAGCAAGATTACTAGAGTATTTGTCTCCCCGCAGAGTAACCCATTCGCCAAGTTTATCCCGCAACAGAGTCATCTTCTCCTACCGGTATTCTTGCAACTATCATCCCCGGTGGAAGCAAAACCTATTCTTCAACATCAGCCCAGGAGTGACTTCCCGGCACCCGTCAAGGATTTATTTTCTTAGACAAAAATACATTCATAAACATCACATCTTCATACATTATAGCATGCATATGCATCATACTACACGAATCTCATTAATTTTAAAGACATACAGTTCATGCATCATGATTTTGCATACAATTATGTTTTGCCTTTTCAGGAAGAAGATCAATACAAAAATGATTACTATCAACTATCGCAATTCTTTCTAGATATAGTTTCAGATATGACCCAGAGATGGTGACGTTCTGATACTGCTTCCAGATATCCTTCTAGATATAGTTTCAGATATGACCCAGAGATGGTGACGTTCTGATACTGCTTCCAGATATCCTTCTAGATATAGTTTCAGATATGACCCAGAGATGGTGACGTTCTGATACTGCTTCCAGATATCCTTCTAGATATAGTTTCAGATATGACCCAGATATGGTGACGTTCTGATGCTGCTTCCAGATATCCTTCTAGATATAGTTTCAGATATGACCCTGAGATGGTGACGTTCTGATACTGCTTCCAGATTTCCTTCTAGATATAGTTTCAGATATGACCCAGATATGGTGACGTTCTGATACTGCTTCCAGATATCCTTCTAGATATAGTTTCAGATATGACCCAGATATGGTGACGTTCTGATGCTGCTTCCAGATATCCTTCTAGATATAGTTTCAGATATGACCCAGAGATGGTGACGTTCTGATACTGCTTCCAGATATCCTTCTAGATATAGTTTCAGATATGACCCAGAGATGGTGACGTTCTGATACTGCTTCCAGATTTCCTTCCAGATATAGTTTCAGATGTAAACCAGATATGGTGACGTTCTGATGCTGCTTCCAGATTTCCTTCCAGATATAGTCCAGATATGAACCAGATATGGCGACGTTCTGACACTTATTCCAGTTGAAGATATTTCAAGACCTTGTCCAGTTCAGTTAAATCGACCCTAAGATTTTCCTGATGCTTATCCAATCAAAGGCCTTCTCTGGTTCAGTCAGATCGACCCTAAGATCTCCCTGATGCTTATCCAGCTGAAGATATTTCAAGACCTAGACCGGTTCAGTTAAATCGACCCTAAGATTTTCCTGATGCTTATCCAGTCAAAGGCCTTCTCTGGTTCAGTCAGATCGACCCTAAGATCTCCCTGATGCTTATCCAGCTGAAGATATTTCAAGACCTAGACCGGTTCAGTTAAATCGACCCTAAGATTTTCCTGATGCTTATCCAGTCAAAGGCCTTCTCTGGTTCAGTCAGATCGACCCTAAGATCTCCTTGATACTTATCCAGCTGAAGATATTTCAAGACCTAGACCGGTTCAATTAAATCGACCCTAAGATTTTCCTGATGCTTATCCAGTCAAAGGCCTTCTCTGGTTCAGTCAGATCGACCCTAAGATCTCCCTGATGCTTATCCAGCTGAAGATATTTCAAGACCTAGACCGGTTCAGTTAAATCGACCCTAATATTTTCCTGATGCTTATCCAGTCAAAGGCCTTCTCTGGTTCAGTCAGATCGACCCTAAGATCTCCCTGATGCTTATCCAGTTGAAGATATTTCAAGACCTTGTCCGGTTCACTTAAATCGACCCCAAGATTTTCCTGATGCTTATCCAGTCAAAGGCCTTCTCTGGTTCAGTCAGATCGACCCTAAGATCTCCCTGATTCTTATCCCAGTAGAAGACACCCAAGATTTTTCTCAACGAGCGTTGTTGAAGTTAAAGTCGCCCAAGGTTCTCTTACCATTCATGCTAAGGCAGTAACCATCCCTGGTTCATTCATCGCTGTTTGAAGCTCCAGACTCAGCTCCTGTAACCAGTCAGGACATATCTACGCCAAGCATCTGAAATCAGCTCCTGCAACGTGTCAGGTACTCATTTTCTGTTTTGCAGGTACGCAAGTTCTCGCTAAGGAAACTCTTACGCGATTGACACCTAGATGGCATCTATAAGCCCATCTCCATATACCAACAGTCTCCAAATGGCATTTGTAAGCCCATTCCCGTCATCACACTGCTGACATTCTACTATGTGAGCGCAAATTTCTGGGCACTCTAGTGTCCAATCATCTTCTACCCTCGGATTACGAAAGGCACGTCCGCCAATCTGCATCCTCAGGTCTAAGAAGATTGAACAGGGGCAACTGTTGTACCCCAAAATTTGCCCTCCCATATTCTCCAATAAATTGCCAAGTCAAGCTGCAAAATTCCCCAAGGGTTGCACAGTGCAAAGGTCTCCTATACAGTCAAAACTAGGGTTTGTGTGCTGATCAAGAAAATGAAGTTTCTAAAGGTCCAATCAAGTCTCACATGCCTACAAAGATGGTCAAGCATCCTCATATCAAGTTTCAAGACATTCAGCTCAAGATTGCACAGTCAAAAACCCTAATTGCACTACAGTCAACTGTAGGGGCAAAATGGTCATTTGACAGTCAAAAGTTCAAATTTTTGATCAACATATCATTTTGAAGCCACAAACATCATTTGATCAATGCTTGATCATGATTCTCAAAATTTGGCTCAGAAATCATCAAAGATGCAAAAGTTTCCTTATTTGGACAGCTGAAAAAGTCAACTGAAATTGACCAGGGCATAACTTTCACATGGATTATCAGAAAAATTCCATCCAAAGCTCATTTTGAAGAGAAAGACATTTCCTATAACTCATCTTCATACTTCAAGTCCAAGAAATGCTCTCATAAAAAGTTATCAATTTCAACATTATAGGTCATTTTCAAAAGTCAACAAAAAGGGACTTTAAGTCAAAGGCCATAACTTGAGATTGGTAAATCAAAATGACATGGGACCAAAGGTATTGGTTAGAGGACTCAAAGACCTTTCCAAAATGTCCAAGAACATGAGAAAATCTTAAAAATTGAGCAAGTTATGCCTTGTGGAAGTTGGGAAATTTTTGGATATTTTGAAAAGTCAACACTACTTCAAATGACCTAAAATTGCTAATGGGCCCATTTTTCTTCCATGATTCATCATTCTAAGCATGTGCACGACCATTTGGCCCAAAGGGAAGTATTTTCTCATTTTTTATTTATTTATTTGAATTATTATTTATATTAATTCATTTAAATCAAATTAAATATAGGAAAAATACTAACCTAAGTTTTCAAATCTTTTTGTACACATTTCAGCCTCAAGATTTCGTGCCTAAGTCAATAAGGAAAGATTGGGAGTAATTTGATCTTAATTGATACAAAAACATGTGAAAAATATTTGGAAAATAAAGCTAGAAAATCAAATCTCCAAAACAATAAAAGCAATGGATTTGATTGAGTATTTTTGACCTAATGCACTCAGTACATAAGGATGATCATAAACCTAATGATAATGGACACAAAGCTGCGCAAGAAACACCATTGCAAATTTGAAATTTTCTCTAAAAAAGTCAATTCTGAAAACCACCTTTGAGGACGATTCAAGCCCTAATTTTCATTCCAATAGCTTCCTTGGAGATCACTGATCACATTCCAATCCAAAACATCAACTCAAACTTCAAGAATTGGTAACGAAAACCTCCCCTGTACAGAGAAAAAGTCACGATCGTATTTTTAATTCTAGGCATTCTCATGGCATTCTAATTGTGGATTTATATTCCTTATGATATTCTGATGCTAACCAACATAATTAATTGCGTTTTTGTGCTGTATATTCGATTTCACCATTGTTGATATGTAGGGTTTACAGAGCTTCAAAAATAGGGCTTTTGCAATTAAGAAAAATTGGCCCTCAAGACCATGACCATTGAGTTCAACGCGTCTGGACGAAGAAGATAGGACCATCGCGCTGAATTTATGTTCAAGGATAGCCTAATCGCTATTTTCCCAAAAGACCCATTCAGAAACGCATAAGAAACCGTGGCCTAATACTTTATGTTTCAGGAAAACGAAGAAGATAGAGTCGTGGCAAGAGGGGATAGGCCAATTCAAAAATTCGCGCGCTGGATGCATTAAGGGATTGTTTTCCTTTATTATATTTATTTGCTTATTATATATCAAAACGCGTAGTAATGGCTCAGTGGCACAGGTGTTAACTGGTGATGCTAGTGACCTGGGTTCGAACCCCAGGTCTGTACAATTTCCTATATTATTTTGCTATAAATATTCACGTGCAGTTTCAAAGGTCAAGACCACCATACATTCATCATATCAAGCCAGCCACGCGTCCTGGGAGATCAATCAGAGGGCTCAGATTCAAGGCATATGGTAGACCCTGGTCAAAGCATATACACGCTGTCATAGAAAAGTCAATGGATCTGAAGGATATTGGGCTCAAATTGCTTGGGCCACACCTCCTAATTTGGGACTGAACCCCCTTGGTTTGCAATTTTCTACATTTTCCTTATATTTTATTTTCTTATATTATATTTTATTTGCTTTATTGTTTTAATTTAATTAATTATTTTTTTTCACAAAATACAAAAACCTCATAAAAAACTCAGAAAAAGATAAAAAATATAATGATTATTTATTTTGATATTTTCTTGTAAATAAATTGGCATGTAATTAATTAGTTTTAAATTAGGTTACAATTTTAATTCTTTTCATAATAAAATATAAAAAACATAGAATTAGGTTTAGTTAATTTTTATTCCTTTTTAATATTTCTTTTTCACAATAATACTATTTATCTTATTTATTTTCATAATTAAAATTGTAAATTAACTTAGGTTTAAATTAGGTTAAAATTCAATATTTTTCTTAATAACTTAGAAATAACTAGAATTAGGGTTTGCCTTTTATTTTAATTTTAATTAATTCTCTTTTTCTATTAAATCCTAAAAATACCAAAAAACAAGTCTTTCTTAATTAATTTCACCATGTAATTTAATATTTTGCAAAAGGGTCCAACGCCCTCGTTTCGCTTAATTCTCGTTAATTCGCGCATTTATTTTATTTCATTTAAATAATTATGCATCTCTCCCGAAGCCTTGTAAATAATTGCTCGCACTTTTAATTCTTTTCAATTCTTTACTTTTCTGTCAAATCGGGTCCGGTTTAATTTTGGCGATGTGGACCCGCGCCGTTTGTAATAGCTTTAGATTTACTTTTTCTCGCAATCTTTTAACTGTTAACAAAAAGCATGCAAGAATGAATGGACAAATAAAATCAAGCGTAGAACACCAATAACATGACAAGACAAATGCAAATGAAAACGACACACGAATCGCACACACCACCCCTAGGGTACGCCTCACTGTTGCCTTGCCTCGAAAGGTGATCGTCGAGTAGAGGATGTCTTAGTAAGTCCTCATGATCCGAGAACCTGGCATGAGGGTAGCTTCTAAGGTGTCTTCCCATTGCTCCGATGATCACCATGTCCCGAACCTCGAATTGACCCGAACACCTCCAACGGTGGTGCTACCTACCTCTCAATGGTGGGATGGCACTACTTTAAAGGAAATTTACACAGACGAATTCCTTAGGGTAGGTAGGTTCTCGTAGATACTTGCTCTCTTCAAAAACAAACAAAAATCTTTTCACACCGACACTTTTCAAAAGCTTTCAAAGCAATTTTTCAAACACTCTGACACAAGAGTCGAACTGGAATTTTCAAAGAAACTTTTTTAAACCCACAGTTGAAAAGCAAACAAACCATTTTTGAAAACACAATGAGCAAGTATCTAAGAGCCCATGGATAACCATGGATAGAAAGGGTGCTAACACCTTCCCTTTCTATAACCTACCTCCCGAACCGAGAGCAATCTCTTTAAGGAATTTTTCTGTGCTTTTGTCCTTTCCATTTGGAGAAAATAAAAGACGGTGGCGACTCTTGCTTCCGCGACATTTCGCGAACCAGCGTTAAACAGTCAGTTCCAGATCCACCGATCACAGAACTGGCGACTCTGCTGGGGAATTAACTTAAAGTGAGGTGTACCTTAGGGCTAGTTCATAACTGTGTTTTCAATTGTTTTCCTTGTGTGCTTTAAATTGTGGGTTGCTTGGGAGTTCTATAGATCCTAACCCGGATCTGGGGAATACCTTCTTAGAAAGTAGCAACAAGGCTGTGAGGGAACTGTGCGGGGTATACTGACATGGTTGAAACAGTCTGCTACGTTGATGTGGCACTTTGGTGTGTATCGGTAACCCTTGAGTTCAGTCAAGGAGAGTACGGGGCCTCCGCGTGGTGTCGTGAAGCATCAACAGACCTTAGGAACCTTAATTGAACTATCTTGGCCTCTTTAGGGTAGTGAGATAACTGACTTTGGTGCAGTCCGAGGTTGGTTGATACTCGATACTACACTCAATTGAGGGTTGCTTTCCTGGAATATTTCGGTCGCCAGTTCAGTGGCTAAATCGAAACGATGAACAATGAAAGCAATCCCGTGACATTGGGACCCTTAGAACCCGGTTACTTCTGATAGGACAGGTTTTGAGCCCACCAACTTCAAGAGGGTAGTACCCCAAACTTCATGCTGGCCTAAACTCTAAGGGCTCTTTTGTGTGACTTGTGTGCCTTCGTACTTGACTACTTGCATGATTGTTATCTAACACATAAGCTACTTGCAGGTTTTGTTTATAGTCCTTAACTGGGACTCATAACAGGGTTACTAGGTCTCTTGCAGGTTTTGTTTATAGTCCTTAATTGGGACTCATAACAAAGTATACTGAATTTCTTGCAGGGTTTGTTTATAGTCCTTAATCGGGACTCATAACAGGGTTTACCTACATCACCCCTTGCATAGCATGACATCATACCATTGCATACATCCTAACCCATTTCAAGGATCTCAAGGGCTTGTGATGCAGGTCATGATAAATCAAACATCTAGCAAGGGGCAAAGAGGATTTATTTTCCTCTAGCCAAGGTTGTCAGGGGCTATGACCCACTGGATATGGTGAGCCTTTGACCCTTGAAGAAGGACTCTCAACAACATGAAGTTCCTTCAATCAAGCTACCGGATCCAAATGCTAACAAATTTTTTCTTGTTTACCCCGCGAGGTCCTTGAAAACATTACATGCATGTCATACATCTCATTGCATTGCAGGTATCCCTTTGACAGGTTGCTTACCCTTCTTCGCTGTTTATTTCAGCCGATCGTCATGAATCCTGAATCATCAGCTGAGCAGTCCATCAAGGCCCTCCAGGCTCAGAACGCCCAGTTCCAAGGGCTGATCATGAATTTGACCCAGGGGCAACAAGATCTGAAAGCCCTGCTCTTGAAGAAGGAAAAGAAGAAGAAGAGGATTGTTTTGTTCAGCCCTAGACGCAGATTTGGGAATACACCGCAGATTGAAACTGGGAGGACAACTCCATCTGTGAGGGAAGGTAGTCATCAGGAGGAAAGGGTTCCCAATCCAGTGGTCTCCGACAACGAGATAGATTTCAACGACGAACAATACCCTCCTGCCGAGGACAAGTACAAACAGTTGGAGGATAGGCTGAATGCTATGGAGATCCAACAGGTACCTGGGCTGGATTTTGGAGATCTGGGTTTGTCAACTGGTGTGATTATTCCTCGGAAGTTCAAAGCACCATCCTTTACCAAGTATGACGGGGCGTCTTGTCCCAAGTTACATCTCAGGTCCTATGTTCGGAAGATTCAACCATATACGGTGGACAAGAATTTGTGGATCCACTTCTTCCAGGAGAGTCTTTCAGGGACTCATCTCGAATGGTTCTATCAGCTAGATGGGACCAAGGTTCGTAACTGGGAGGAGTTGGCTACTGCTTTCTACAAGCAGTATCAATATAATGCCGACCTTGCTCCTACGCGTACCCAACTCCAGGGTATGTCGTTAGGATCAAGTGAAGGTTTTAAAGAATATGCGCAGAAATGGAGGGATCTTGCTGGAAGGGTACAACCACCTCTGACTGATCGGGAACTTGTCGATATGTTCTTGGGGACCCTGTCTGGTCCGTTCTACAACCACCTAATTGGGAATTCGTCTGCTGGATTCACAGATCTTATATTGACTGGAGAGCGAATAGAAGCTGGCATCCGGTCTGGGAAAATTCAAGAGGCTGCATCTTCTGATAAAAAGCCTCATCATGGAAAGAAAGAATCCAATGCTGTGCACGGTAAAAAGAGCCGTCATGAGATAGGGGCAATCCAGATCTCCAATCCTGGACCTGCTCAACAAGGACAGGGGCAGCAGCGCAAGGAGAAACGACAGTACACCAAAATCAACATGTCGCTGGATCAAGCACTGCAACAAATGTTGAAGGCAGGGCTGATCACCTTAAGGGCTCCTCTCCAGAATCCGAACACTTCTGCTCCCAACTATCACCCCAATGATAGGTGCGCATATCATTCTGATAGCCTGGGGCATACTACGGACAACTGTTGGCCTCTCAAGAACAAGATTCAAGACATGATCGACGCCGGGGAGATTCAGTTTGAAGTTCCTGAGACTCCGAACATAATCACTGCTCCGTTGCCCAATCATTGAAGCCTTTTGTTTATTTGAATTTTTGAGTTGTATTTTTCTTTGCTTATACAAACAATTAATGTCATAGCAAACTCTTTTATTCTATCAATGCATCGCATACGTCTGTTTTGGGAATTAATACAATTGTTTTCATTATGTTCAAATTTCTTTTCATATTTTTTCTGATGTCAACTCTGGATCTAAAATTCTAAGCCTCTTGAGGGAGGATGACGAAAACGATACCACGGTCATTACAGTATGCTTTTGAACAGACCCCGCTGATGAGGTACAGGCATTGTTTCAATCCCTAAACACTGGAGTTATAAGGATGATAATCCCTCGTCAACCCCTCTGAGCCAAAGAAGTAGGAGTTTTTCTTTTCGAAATTTAAAACCCTTTATCGTAACCTGGGGCAGGGTAGTTCTCTCAGTTGATCCAAGTGCATAACGAATGGCACCAAAGAGGTCCTTACAAAACAAAAGACAGTGATGGTTCTGAATAAATCACAAGGAGAGGCAGTCATTATCTCAAAAAATGAAAAACCCATTAAGTCAAAACCCATGAAGGAGACTTACAAAACTGGGGCATCCCGCTGACTGTAATTCCAAAAAAGGAAACAGTTCAGGCAAAAAAGAAAGGGATAACAAAAATCAAAAAAAGAAAGAGGTCTTACAAACCCTCAACAAAAAAGGAATGACTGCCTATTCAAAATAAGTTATCAACATCCGAATCATCACCGGAAAATCAGAGCAAAAACTCAAACAAGGTCTAACGTATGATCAACTGAGTTTAGGTTTGGAGAACATCACGAAGAGCGGGTGGGTACAAATAATTTGAGCCTTTATCCTTTGTTTCTTAAACCGTGAACCAGGCCACGTTATAACCCTCAAAAGTCCTAGCTAAAGCATGGGTTAGCTCGAAAGCATACTGTCACGAAAGGTATCCTGACTCCTTAAGGCTTACGGTAAATGCGGGTTGACATCACGTTTTACAAACATTCACTTGTTTTATGAAAAAGAATGCATTTTCAAAATCTTCAAGACAGACATAGGCTTTGCATTTTTAACATAACTTTGTTTGCATATGACTTTTTGTTTGAACAGCAGGGAAATTCGCACGATGAACACCTAGTGAACAAAAGCACTCCCAATCAAGGGGCACGGCATGATCATGGTCTACCATCTGGGGCAGTTAAGTCAAGATCCAGAGAATCTCTCAAAAGGCCAAAAAAGCCTGGGGCAAATCTCTGCCTGAGTCACTTGGGGCACTCCAGCAACGAATCTTGCACGATCAAACACCTTCTGGTGGCATGACAAAACACTTCTAACAGGGGCAACTCCCTGCATTCTAAGAGCATGGACATAGTCAAAAAAATACTACGCAAAATCAAAGACCCGCTAGGTTGACACACCTAGGCAAAAATAAGGGCTTCCCGGCGAACCAAAAGGGTTCGGGCAAAATGAAGGGATGAAATGAAAAAATCTGTACACCCGGCAAGTCGAAAACCTGAAAAGGCGGCTTGAGCAAAAATGGGTATCCCGGTGGACTGAAAACCCGAAAGGGCGGTCCAGGCAAAAGTTAGGGATTAAAAGCGTACGACTATGTCCTGCCATCTGTCTACCAGAAGAAGGTTTGTCCATCAACAACTATCAGCCCCCACAAGTTCCTCCCCCATAGAAACAGGGGCAATAAAGAGTGGTCTAAGCAATCTGATTGTTATATCCTCCAAGGTATCAGGGTAGGTTCCGTTGAAGAACATAACCAATACCGTTCAATACTTCCCCAGGAGAGTCCAATCCAGCTTCCCCAGGAAAGTTGGAATCCATCTCCCCAGGCAGTAAGCTTATCCTCGCAGAACACGAACGTGTCGTCCGGCTTTATTCAAAGAGTTATTTCCCTAACAGGATATAACTGGATTATCCTCAGCCAAAAGCCACGGAAAGAGCGTCGTCAACGAAGCCTTCGTATCCCCAGTGAAGTCCATCAACACTTCCAACAACAAGGATATCCTCAGCAAGTTACTATCAACAATCAACAGAGTGTCTCTCTCCCCACAGAGTATTGCTCCCCAGCAAGATTACTAGAGTATTTGTCTCCCCGCAGAGTAACCCATTCGCCAAGTTTATCCCGCAACGGAGTCATCTTCTCCTACCGGTATTCTTGCAACTATCATCCCCGGCGGAAGCAAAACCTATTCTTCAACATCAGCCCAGGAGTGACTTCCCGGCACCCGTCAAGGATTTATTTTCTTAGACAAAAATACATTCATAAACATCACATCTTCATACATTATAGCATGCATATGCATCATACTACACGAATCTCATTAATTTTAAAGACATACAGTTCATGCATCATGATTTTGCATACAATTATGTTTTGCCTTTTCAGGAAGAAGATCAATACAAAAATGATTACTATCAACTATCGCAATTCTTTCTAGATATAGTTTCAGATATGACCCAGAGATGGTGACGTTCTGATACTGCTTCCAGATATCCTTCTAGATATAGTTTCAGATATGACCCAGAGATGGTGACGTTCTGATACTGCTTCCAGATATCCTTCTAGATATAGTTTCAGATATGACCCAGAGATGGTGACGTTCTGATACTGCTTCCAGATATCCTTCTAGATATAGTTTCAGATATGACCCAGATATGGTGACGTTCTAATGCTGCTTCCAGATATCCTTCTAGATATAGTTTCAGATATGACCCAGAGATGGTGACGTTCTGATACTGCTTCCAGATTTCCTTCTAGATATAGTTTCAGATATGACCCAGATATGGTGACGTTCTGATACGGCTTCCAGATATCCTTCTAGATATAGTTTCAGATATGACCCAGATATGGTGACGTTCTGATGCTGCTTCCAGATATCCTTCTAGATATAGTTTCAGATATGACCCAGAGATGGTGACGTTCTGATACTGCTTCCAGATATCCTTCTAGATATAGTTTCAGATATGACCCAGAGATGGTGACGTTCTGATACTGCTTCCAGATTTCCTTCCAGATATAGTTTCAGATGTAAACCAGATATGGTGACGTTCTAATGCTGCTTCCAGATTTCCTTCCAGATATAGTCCAGATATGAACCAGATATGGCGACGTTCTGACACTTATTCCAGTTGAAGATATTTCAAGACCTTGTCCGGTTCAGTTAAATCGACCCTAAGATTTTCCTGATGCTTATCCAATCAAAGGCCTTCTCTGGTTCAGTCAGATCGACCCTAAGATCTCCCTGATACTTATCCAGCTGAAGATATTTCAAGACCTAGACCGGTTCAGTTAAATCGACCCTAAGATTTTCCTGATGCTTATCCAGTCAAAGGCCTTCTCTGGTTCAGTCAGATCGACCCTAAGATCTCCCTGATGCTTATCCAGCTGAAGATATTTCAAGACCTAGACCGGTTCAGTTAAATCGACCCTAAGATTTTCCTGATGCTTATCCAGTCAAAGGCCTTCTCTGGTTCAGTCAGATCGACCCTAAGATCTCCCTGATACTTATCCAGCTGAAGATATTTCAAGACCTAGACCGGTTCAATTAAATCGACCCTAAGATTTTCCTGATGCTTATCCAGTCAAAGGCCTTCTCTGGTTCAGTCAGATCGACCCTAAGATCTCCCTGATGCTTATCCAGCTGAAGATATTTCAAGACTTAGACCGGTTCAGTTAAATCGACCCTAATATTTTCCTGATGCTTATCCAGTCAAAGGCCTTCTCTGGTTCAGTCAGATCGACCCTAAGATCTCCCTGATGCTTATCCAGTTGAAGATATTTCAAGACCTTGTCCGGTTCACTTAAATCGACCCCAAGATTTTCCTGATGCTTATCCAGTCAAAGGCCTTCTCTGGTTCAGTCAGATCGACCCTAAGATCTCCCTGATTCTTATCCCAGTAGAAGACACCCAAGATTTTTCTCAACGAGCGTTGTTGAAGTTAAAGTCGCCCAAGGTTCTCTTACCATTCATGCTAAGGCAGTAACCATCCCTGGTTCATTCATCGCTGTTTGAAGCTCCAGACTCAGCTCCTGTAACCAGTCAGGACATATCTACGCCAAGCATCTGAAATCAGCTCCTGCAATGTGTCAGGTACTCATTTTCTGTTTTGCAGGTACACAAGTTCTCGCTAAGGAAACTCTTACGCGATCGACACCTAGATGGCATCTATAAGCCCGTCTCCATATACCAACAGTCTCCAAATGGCATTTTTAAGCCCATTCCCGTCATCACACTGCTGACATTCTACTATGTGAGCGCAAATTTCTGGGCACTCTAGTGTCCAATCATCTTCTACCCTCGGATTACGAAAGGCACGTCCGCCAATCTGCATCCTCAGGTCTAAGAAGATTGAACAGGGGCAACTGTTGTACCCCAAAATTTGCCCTCCCATATTCTCCAAGAAATTGCCAAGTCAAGCTGCAAAATTCCCCAAGGGTTGCACAGTGCAAAGGTCTCCTATACAGTCAAAACTAGGGTTTGTGTGCTGATCAAGAAAATGAAGTTTCTAAAGGTCCAATCAAGTCTCACATGCCTACAAAGATGGTCAAGCATCCTCATATCAAGTTTCAAGACATTCAGCTCAAGATTGCACAGTCAAAAACCCTAATTGCACTACAGTCAACTGTAGGGGCAAAATGGTCATTTGACAGTCAAAAGTTCAAATTTTTGATCAACATATCATTTTGAAGCCAAAAACATCATTTGATCAATGCTTGATCATGATTCTCAAAATTTGGCTCAGAAATCATCAAAGATGCAAAAGTTTCCTTATTTGGACAGCTGAAAAAGTCAACTGAAATTGACCAGGGCATAACTTTCACATGGATTATCAGAAAAATTCCATCCAAAGCTCATTTTGAAGAGAAAGACATTTCCTATAACTCATCTTCATACTTCAAGTCCAAGAAATGCTCTCATAAAAAGTTATCAATTTCAACATTATAGGTCATTTTCAAAAGTCAACAAAAAGGGACTTTAAGTCAAAGGCCATAACTTGAGATTGGTAAATCCAAATGACATGGGACCAAAGGCATTGGTTAGAGGACTCAAAGACCTTTCCAAAATGTCCAAGAACATGAGAAAAGCTTAAAAATTGAGCAAGTTATGCCTTGTGGAAGTTGGGAAATGTTTGGATATTTTGAAAAGTCAACACTACTTCAAATGACCTAAAATTGCTAATGGGCCCATTTTTCTTCCATGATTCATCATTCTAAGCATGTGCACGACCATTTGGCCCTAAGGGAAGTATTTTCTCATTTTTTATTTATTTATTTGAATTATTATTTATATTAATTCATTTAAATCAAATTAAATATAGGAAAAATACTAACCTAAGTTTTCAAATCTTTTTGTACACATTTCAGCCTCAAGATTTCGTGCCTAAGTCAATAAGGAAAGATTGGGAGTAATTTGATCTTAATTGATACAAAAACATGTGAAAAATATTTGGAAAATAAAGCTAGAAAATCAAATCTCCAAAACAATAAAAGCAATGGATTTGATTGAGTATTTTTGACCTAATGCACTCAGTACATAAGGATGATCATAAACCTAATGATAATGGACACAAAGCTGCGCAAGAAACACCATTGCAAATTTGAAATTTTCTCTAAAAAAGTCAATTCTGAAAACCACCTTTGAGGACGATTCAAGCCCTAATTTTCATTCCAATAGCTTCCTTGGAGATCACTGATCACATTCCAATCCAAAACATCAACTCAAACTTCAAGAATTGGTAACGAGAACCTACCCTGTACAGAGAAAAAGTCACGATCGTATTTTTAATTCTAGGCATTCTCATGGCATTCTAATTGTGGATTTATATTCCTTATGATATTCTGATGCTAACCAACATAATTAATTGCGTTTTTGTGCTGTATATTCGATTTCACCATTGTTGATATGTAGGGTTTACAGAGCTTCAAAAATAGGGCTTTTGCAATTAAGAAAAATTGGCCCTCAAGACCATGACCATTGAGTTCAACGCGTCTGGACGAAGAAGATAGGACCATCGCGCTGAATTTATGTTCAAGGATAGCCTAATCGCTATTTTCCCAAAAGACCCATTCGGAAACGCATAAGAAACCGTGGCCTAATACTTTATGTTTCAGGAAAACGAAGAAGATAGAGTCGTGGCAAGAGGGGATAGGCCAATTCAAAAATTCGCGCGCTGGATGCATTAAGGGATTGTTTTCCTTTATCATATTTATTTGCTTATTATATATCAAAACGCATAGTAATGGCTCAGTGGCACAGGTGTTAACTGGTGATGCTAGTGACCTGGGTTCGAACCCCAGGTCTGTACAATTTCCTATATTATTTTGCTATAAATATTCACGTGCAGTTTCAAAGGTCAAGACCACCATACATTCATCATATCAAGCCAGCCACGCGTCCTGGGAGGTCAATCAGAGGGCTCAGATTCAAGGCATATGGTAGACCCTGGTCAAAGCATATACACGCTGTCATAGAAAAGTCAATGGATCTGAAGGATATTGGGCTCAAATTGCTTGGGCCACACCTCCTAATTTGGGACTGAACCCCCTTGGTTTGCAATTTTCTACATTTTCCTTATATTTTATTTTCTTATATTATATTTTATTTGCTTTATTGTTTTAATTTAATTAATTATTATTTTTCACAAAATACAAAAACCTCATAAAAAACTCAGAAAAAGATAAAAAATATAATGATTATTTATTTTGATATTTTCTTGTAAATAAATTGGCATGTAATTAATTAGTTTTAAATTAGGTTACAATTTTAATTCTTTTCATAATAAAATATAAAAAACATAGAATTAGGTTTAGTTAATTTTTATTCCTTTTTAATATTTCTTTTTCACAATAATACTATTTATCTTATTTATTTTCATAATTAAAATTGTAAATTAACTTAGGTTTAAATTAGGTTAAAATTCAATATTTTTCTTAATAACTTAGAAATAACTAGAATTAGGGTTTGCCTTTTATTTTAATTTTAATTAATTCTCTTTTTCTATTAAATCCTAAAAATACCAAAAAACAAGTCTTTCTTAATTAATTTCACCATGTAATTTAATATTTTGCAAAAGGGTCCAACGCCCTCGTTTCGCTTAATTCTCGTTAATTCGCGCATTTATTTTATTTCATTTAAATAATTATGCATCTCTCCCGAAGCCTTGTAAATAATTGCTCGCACTTTTAATTCTTTTCAATTCTTTACTTTTCTGTCAAATCGGGTCCGGTTTAATTTTGGCGATGTGGACCCGCGCCGTTTGTAATAGCTTTAGATTTACTTTTTCTCGCAATCTTTTAACTGTTAACAAAAAGCATGCAAGAATGAATGGACAAATAAAATCAAGCGTAGAACACCAATAACATGACAAGACAAATGCAAATGAAAACGACACACGAATCGCACACACCACCCCTAGGGTACGCCTCACTGTTGCCTTGCCTCGAAAGGTGATCGTCGAGTAGAGGATGTCTTAGTAAGTCCTCATGATCCGGGAACCTGGCATGAGGGTAGCTTCTAAGGTGTCTTCCCATTGCTCCGGTGATCACCATGTCCCGAACCTCGAATTGACCCGAACACCTCCAACGGTGGTGCTACCTACCTCTCAATGGTGGGATGGCACTACTTTAAAGGACATTTACACAGACGAATTCCTTAGGGTAGGTAGGTTCTCGTAGATACTTGCTCTCTTCAAAAACAAACAAAAATCTTTTCACACCGACACTTTTCAAAAGCTTTCAAAGCAATTTTTCAAACACTCTGACACAAGAGTCGAACTGGAATTTTCAAAGAAACTTTTTTAAACCCACAGTTGAAAAGCAAACAAACCATTTTTGAAAACACAATGAGCAAGTATCTAAGAGCCCATGGATAACCATGGATAGAAAGGGTGCTAACACCTTCCCTTTCTATAACCTACCTCCCGAACCGAGAGCAATCTCTTTAAGGAATTTTTCTGTGCTTTTGTCCTTTCCATTTGGAGAAAATAAAAGACGGTGGCGACTCTTGCTTCCGCGACATTTCGCGAACCAGCGTTAAACAGTCAGTTCCAGATCCACCGATCACAACAGTTAATCTCAATTTCAAGATACTATGAAACCTGGACCCGACCAGATAACAGTTAATCTCAATATCAAGATGCTATGAAACCTGGACCCGACTAGATAGTAGTCTAACTCCTCAAAGATATAGAAGAACCCAGACTCAACCCGACCAAGGTTTAGCTTCTTTTCCCCAGTAGAGTTTGCCTCTGTATCCCCAACAAATTGCTGAGAAACATGGACCCGACCAGATATCAGTTTTCAATTCCATCTTTTCAAGCAAGTTATTGTGAATCCTGGATCCGACTAGATAGCAATCACCCTCAGAGATTTGTTGTGAAACCTATAAACCTACCAGATAACAACTATATCCCCAATTAGTTTATTGTGAAACCTGGACCCGACTAGACAACAATTGACCTCATCAACCTCAGAAATAAGCAAAGCCTGAACCCGACCAGATAACAGTTTTTTTTCAAACAGTTTATTGTGAAACCTGGAGCCCGACCAGATAATAATTAAATATGATTCCCAGAGAGACACTATGAAGCATGGACCAGACCAAATAATAGCACAACTTTCTAAAAACCATGAAACCTGGACCCGACAAGATAGTAGTTATCACTTCAAGTTTACTGCGAAGCCTGGACCCGACCAGATAACAGTTAACTTTTGTATCCCCAACAAATTATGTTGAAGCCTGGATCCGACCAGATGACTATTCAATTTCAAGAAATTTTCTACAAAGCCTGGAATCCGACCAGATAACGGTTATTTCGTATCTTCCTCCAGTAAGTTGTCGTGAATTCTGGATCCTACCAGATAGCAGTCGACTACTTCATTCTCAGCAACTGTGAAGCCTGGATCCGACCAGATAACAGCTGACATTCGAGCGATATTCCCCAGTGAAAGCATCCTTTCAACAAAATTAAAGATATGCATATTTTTCATCTCCAATGCCAATCAGGGATTCAATCTCCCAGAATTTCCTCAGCAGTAGTCAGGGAATTATTTTCTCGGACAGAAACATACATCTCACATTCATACATCATAGAATGTACATACCATATACGTTTAACATAATACCACATCTGGTGAACATCATGCAAGCATCTGCATTTTACTAATTCCTTTTCTCACAAGTAAAACATCAAGTTTAGTATAAATCAATAAGAAATCTGTGCTGATACTTCTTCCAGTAACTATCCATTATCTCTCCAAATGACATCTTTAAGCCCATTCCCTGCATAATCAACTAACACATCTTCGAGTGCAAACTCCTGGGCACTCTAGTGTTGAATCATCTTCCCCCTTCAAGTCACGAATGGAAAATCTGCCAATCAAACTCTTCAGGTTTAAGAAGATTGAACAGGGGCAGTTGTTGTACCCCAAAATTTGCCCTCTCATTTCTCAAAGGATCACCCTGGATCCTCAGGTTTGCTCTCATCCAATTTCAAGCTTTGATTTACAAATATTCCAAGAAAGTCATTAACGAGGGTAAAATGGTCATTTGCGCATTCTAAAGTCAAAAGTTACTTAGGAAAAATCAAATTTCTAAATACTTAGAATTTTTATAAGTGTTTAAGAAATAAGACAAGCTCAGAATTTATGATCAGATTATCACCATGATGCAAGCTGATTCTGGAATAATTTCTAACTCAAGAGTTTTAGATTTCAATAAGATCTAAAACATTACAGAACAGAACTTCTCCTGGAAATGCTGGAATTTCAAGTTATAAATTTTCAAAGACACGTCCATGAAACTAAAGCACTCAACAAATTCTGGACACTTTCAAGATAGAGTTTGGTCAGAACTTCTGGGCTAGTTTTCATAAAGGTTCAGTCATAGTTTGCAAGGGTAATTCAAAGAAGGTTACAAAGCATGCTGCAAGCTTCCTGGAAAGTCTGAGATCTCCTTCAGAACATACTGGAGCAAGGAGATACAAAGATGCGAAGTTGGATGTCTATTCTAAGTCACGCTGAAGCTAAACTTCTGATCCAGAACTAAGCAATGATGCAGAATATCACGTTGTAGGATTTCTGGTTTGATCAATCTCATCATCATTTAATGCTCACAACCACTTTTGGGTCTTTGTTCAAAGGATTTCTCCATGTGTGGCATAGAAGTACCTTTACTGTCTTGGAAAAGAAAACTCTTGTACAAAAGTGTGTTGGGCCCATGCGTTGCTTTTGCTTTTGAAGTTACCTTTCCTTAATTCCTGCTTACAATTCCAGCTTAGGTGTTTCTAAAGCTACTAACCACCATACTTGCTTCAGCAGCAAGGCATCACCCTAGCATGTGATGGTTGTACTCTCCAAGCTACAAGATCTTTGCCTATAAATTGAAAGCCATTGGCAACTGTAAAAGGGTTGGAAATTTGAGAAAGAAAAGCCTTGAACCCCTTCTAAAATAAGAGTCCAAAAACTGCAAACACAAAATACAAACCCTGTTAGCTTTTGATTCTTACATTCAAATTCCATTTTTCCTCAAGTGTTTCTCGACCAAAACCACCCATACAGTTTTTGATATACATTCAAAAGCCATCCTAACTTTTGTAGTCAAACTGTAACACACTAACCATCAATATCCACCTCAAAGAAGTCAGAACTTTGCTCCTTGGTTGTTCCAGAATTTTCTAATCACTCATAACCCAAGTTGAAAGTTTCCAGCCTGCTGAATACGAGAAGAAGTTGTTCAGAACATCATAAGGGGTCATAGCCAGACTCCAGCTCACAGAACATTTTCTAGCTGCAAGGTAAGCTTCTGCTGACTCTAATCATATTACTTAGGCATTGTCAGGAAACTTTGTTCAAAAATACAATGTAGACATCCTAATTCTGATGTTGTATACATTCTGAGGTTTCATATATTTGCCTGCCTAAGTAGAGAGAATTTTAGTTTAGAATTTCTTGAAGAAATTAGAACTCAGAATTAGGATTAGCACATTCATGCTTGCTTCTAATTTATAGTTCTGATATCTCTTGTTTCTGAAACATTATGAAACCTGCCATAACTGTTATATGTGCATCTTCTGTTTTGTTGAGAAATGACCAAGTTGCAGATCCTCTGACTAGCATGGGGAGGGAGACGAAGTTCTGAAATTGGCATCAGAACTTCTGAAATCTTCTTTGTTCTCAGTGGACCCAAAACTTTTGACCTTCCCTGTTTCTACTAACGTTTATTTGAATTTGTGCAGCACGCCAGAGTCAGAACTTCTGATCTCTTTTATTTCAGCAAAGCGCTGATTTTGTTTTCCTTTCTCCTTATTATTTTTTCCATCATATTTTTTATTAATCAAAAACACAAAAAATATTTCATATTCACATATCTTATTTTATTTCTTTTAACATAAAAGATCAAAATATTTTCTTAAACCAAACTTATTTCTTTTTTTAAAAAAAAACAAAACAAGTCCATTTTACATTTCTTGTACATTCTTATCCATTAAATGTGGTTGTAATAGTAACTTAGGATTTAATTTGCAATCCCCATTTGTGAACTTGTACACCCCGTCCCCCTAATGTTTGTAATAGCGTAGGACTTTACTTTTCCGCATTTTTATTGCTTTCATGTATTGTTAGTAATTAGGGTGTGCATGATGAGATAAAAACAACAAATAGACAACCCATATTCAAGACAAAAACAAAGCATGAAAACAACACATTTGCACACAAGCACCCCTAGGGTTATTCCACTTGGTTGCTTTATACAAAATGGCCATATTACGCATGCGAGGTATCTTAGTAAAAAACAAGCAAATACAAGATCATAGTCCCTCGATGACGCTCTCTAAGTTGCCTTACAAATGATCTTAGTCCCTCAAAAATAATGCTAAGATACCTTGCGACATTGCTAATCATGGTTATACAATGACCCACGCTCGTCCCGTTTATATCCAAAGACAGGGTTGCTTACCAAATCAATGGTAAGACAACAATGTCAAAGGAAAAGAAAATGAACAAGAAAGATATTTGAGTAGGTAGATTTCTCTTAATTACTTGCTCCATTTCAAAACAAACACCTACACTTTCAAAACATCTTACAAAACTTGAAAATATTTTCAAAAGATCAACATCTTTGTATACATTCTTACGAACAATAATCATTACAAAGATTGCCTAAACAATGGTCTCTTTTACAAAATACTTTCAAAAAACCACATTAAGCACAATTTCAAACAAAAACCAAGTGATCTAGCAAGTAACTAAGAGCCCATGGAAAACCATGGATGAAGAGGGTTCTAATACCTTCCATTTTCATAATCTACCACCCAAACTCAAGAAACAATCTCAAAGGTATTTCCTGTGCTTTTTCACCTTTCCTTTTGGATAAAAGAAAAGTTGGTGGTATCTCAAAGGTCTTTCCTTTTTCATAATCTAACCGTCACATTTGTGATCAAACTCAAAAAACCCAAGTCAGTTCTCCCACCGTATCACAATGGTGCACGGGGAGGTGGACATCCCTATTAAAGTTGGTACTCATACTTTTGAATCCACTTTCTACGTGATGGATATCCGCCCGTCTTACTCCTGTTTACTGGGTCGCCCTTGGATCCATGGGGTCGGTGTTATTACTTCTACTCTACATCAAATGCTGAAATACCTAGTTAGTAGAAATATTGTTATAGTCCATGGAGAGGAAGAATATATAGTGAGCCACCTGAACTCTTTCAGGTATGTTGAGATGGACGGCGAGTTCATTGAGACCCCATGCCAGAACATTGAGGAGGTTCCTCGGACAATTGCTGCAACCAAGACTGCTATCAATGTTCCAAAAATTACCAGACCTCCGTTGAAGATGGCTTCTCTAAAGGATGCCAAAGCAGTAGTCGAAGAAGGTGGGTGTACCATTTAGGGTCAACTTCCTGACATCCCCTACAAATCTTACAAGTTTGGTTTGGGTTTTACTTCTAGGGCCCAGAGAGTTGTTCGTCGTGCTCGCGCCGGAGGAACACCACTACGCATCAGCAACCATGGAATCAATGCTTTGGAGGATAGTGACAGTGACTGCGACATTGACAAGTGGATCTTCCCAACTATCTGTGGTGGACTCAACAATTGGGAGGCCAAGGATTTTGTTCCCATTACTTTTATTCGGGAGTAATTGTCTTTTTGTTTTTGGAATATGTAATATTTAAACAATTTAAATTCTATTTGTGAGGGTTATTACTTCATCTTCATATGTCATTAATAAACCATTGGAAATTTTGCATACAAATTTTACACTCTTCTGGTTCGGGTCCTTCTTTTTCATCAAGTTTCATAACATCCTCATCTGGAAAATCGAACATCATTGACTGATACTCTTCCAATGTCTGGTAAGTAAGATGATCTGCAAAAATGCTACCTTTAATAGCCTTTTTTTGACGTACTTGATGTCATACTCAGACAAAAGCATTTTCCACCGAGCCAATCTGCCTGTAAGTGTTGGTTTCTCGAAGATGTACTTTATCAAATTCATCTTAGATATCAGAAGTGTTGAGTGTGTAACTCTCATTAATTTAATTAATTATTTAATTAAATTATTTTTGGATTATTTGTTAAAGTTGTGAGATGTTGAGAATTATTGGTATAAGTTGTTGAATTATTATTAATTAATTAGTTAGTTGATTAATAATAATTATAATGTTGGAATTAATAGAACAATTATGTTGGACCTATGTTATTGATTAGAAGTAGTAAAGTGGGGGTGTGTAGGTTAGGCCCAATATAATTGATATATAAGGTTAAGCTGACACAAGGATTTGGTTTTTGGAGAATAAGGAGTTCTGTGTGTTGATCGTGTGAAGCCGCGTGACGAGAGGAGCAACTGCCTAGTGTCGAGCAGAACAAAGCAAGGATTAAGGTTGGAGCTTTGGTTGAGTGAACTTCAATCCAGGTAAGGGTGGGGTTCTGACCTTATAATGGGATTTATGATGTGTACTATGT
Organism: Vicia faba; assembly: GCA_948472305.1. Classification (NCBI taxonomy): domain Eukaryota; kingdom Viridiplantae; phylum Streptophyta; class Magnoliopsida; order Fabales; family Fabaceae; genus Vicia; species Vicia faba. The sequence goes on along the minus strand of OX451738.1, from coordinate 696,106,759 downwards.
GGGAATTGGTCGTTTGTATGACTGTGTGTTGATGTTTCTGGATTTATTATCGAAGTTGGTCATTTCTCTATGTTATGGTTGTTAGGGGGTCACTGTAAGACTGTATCGCATGATTAGTGAACCTGTTATTGAAGTTGGCCACTAGCCATGTTGTGGACGTGTTGGGTTGTCTGTATGATTGCCCGGTAGAATCGACGATTAGGTTAGTGTAGTTTATCAATGGGTGGTATGGTCGTTATGATGTTGTGGTATTCTGAGCAGTTGGCAGGAAATTCGGAATTGTTGTTGTGGTCATTTTAGGAGGATTTCTGCGTGATTGTTTTGTACCATTAACGAACCTGTTAATAGGAAATATATTTCATGAATAATGTTGTAACGATCGTTATGTTGTTGTATTATTCTATGTTGTTGGCCAGAATCAGTGGTCAAGGAGGATACTGAAGGGCTAGGTGCCGAGCGGAATTTAGGCTGCGAGGAGTGTCAGAGAATATGTGTTGGGTGTTGAGCGGTATTAGGCTGCAAGGTGTGCTAAGGAGCACAATATTAATGTCAAGTTGCACGAAACTGTAGGTTGTGTCGAGGAGCATAAGTAGTTGGTATTCTTATGTTTCTGTGCGTGTCGAGGAGTACTGAGTCAGTTATTATTCTGTCTTAGTTACTATTTATGTCAAGGGGCACGTAGTACCCTAGTTATAGTGCCTGGTTGTGTCGATTTGGTCGTTACAGTGTGCTTATAAGTTGTTATGAGTTGAGAAATTGTAGGTTGATGATTTATGTGGAGATGCCTCTAATTATGGGAAGATATTATGTTGTAGGCTTATGGCCAACGTTGATTTATGTTAAGTTTTTGTTTGTTGTTGTTGTTTTTGAATTCATGTTGTGTCGCATACATCGCATATCAAGTTGGAGCTGATGCTCGTTAAGTTGGCATGGATTGGTAAAATATTAAGTTGAAGACTTATGCCTTGTTAATGTCTCTATTTATTGTCATATTTTTAAGTTCGGGGTTCTGCCTCATTGGTACGACATGCATTTGCATTAATACAAGTTGCATTTTGTGTTGCATTCTGAGTGGTGGTGTGGTTGACCTAATTATGCTTATGTTGTTAAAAATCTGAGAAGTGGTGAATATGTATGAACTGATTATGATATAATGTTTATCATACATCCGATTATATTGTTCGATATCTCACCCTTCTATTTGAATGTTACCCCGATGTTGGTAATGTGCAGGTAGTCTAGAGTGAAGGCGGTTTTCCTCCAGTAGTTCGAGTCAGTGTCATTCCTCTGATACTTAACACTCGGGGGGATGAACGCTTGTTGTTTTATTGTTGTTATTATTTCAGTTGATTGAACCTTAATTTATTGTTTGTTAAATACTTATTATTTGAAAGTTGTTTAGTTGGACAAAGATGTTACTTTCTTTAAGTTGAATATTTGATTCCGCTGCGTAGTTCTGAAATTCGTTGGTTTTAAAAGATTAATTTATATCGTTGTTGGTTCATCCAAGTTTAATGTGTTATGTATCTGAAATGAATATCGTTGTTTTTAAGTTGAATTTATATCATCTTGATTCGGTTGTCGAATTTTGTAACTTTAATTTTATATATATATATTGTCGGGTAGAATTAGGATGTTACAAAGTTGGTATCAGAGCAAGTCGGTATGTCCGACCAATTTGTTGAGTCCTAGTTTATTTAACAATCGAGTATTGTTAACTTGAGTTATAACTGTTGTTTATGTTGTAGTGATAAATTGAGATTGGTGGAAGGAATGATGTTGCACTGACAGAAGATCCGTGGTAAGAAGGAAATTTAGTTTCTCGATCTGAAGCAAGGGAGTATGTCAATTGTTGAATATGCTGCAAAGTTTGCTGAGTTGGCTAAGTTCTATCAGCATAATAGCGAGGAAAATGCTGAGTTTTTGAAGTGCATCAAGTTTGAGAACGGGTTATGCCCAAAGATCAAGAAGGAAGTTGGATACCAGAAGATCCATTTCTTTGCTGATTTGATAGTTGCAGGATTTATGAAGAGGATAATAATGCTCATTATAAGATTATCAGTGAGAAGAGGGGTAAGCACCGACAGAATCATGGTAAGTCGTACGATGCGCAAGATGGTAAAGGTAAACAGAAAGTTGCTCAGGGTCATAGGACTAGTGGGCGAGATGCTCCTGCTGGTGTTGTTTGTTTCAAATATGGAAAACCCGGGCATAAGAACAATGTGTGTACTGCTGAGGTGAAGAGGTGTTTCCGTTGTGGTAAGACTGGACATGTTGTATCTGAGTTCAAGCATAAAGATATGATTTGTTTCAACTGGGGTGAAGAAGGACACATTGGTAGTCAGTGTAAGAAACCATAAAAAGGCACAAACCATTAGAAAGGTGTTCGGTTTGGCTGAGAATCAAACGGCTAATAATGACAGACTCATCAGAGGTACATGTTTCATTAATAATACTCCTTTAATTATTATTATTGATATCGGTGCTACTCATTGCTTTATTTTTGCTGATTATGTTGAAAGATTGGGTCTTATGTTGTCTTTTATGGATGGAGAGATGGTCGTCGATACTCCAGCCAAGGGGTCGGTGACTACTTCTCTTGTGTGTGTTTAAAGTGTTCTTTGTCAATATTCGATAGAGACTTTGCTGTTGATTTGGTTTATTTTCCTTTAAGAGGGTTGGATGTGATCTTAGGTATGAACTTGTTAGAGAATAACTATGTTCATATTAACTGTTATGACAAGTCTGTGAGTTTTTCTACTCCTGAAAAAGAGGAAGCTGGTCTGTTGTATGCTAAATAGTTGTGGAAATTGATACAAGAAGAGGATCATATGTTCTCGTTGATGTTAATGCTATATGTCGAGAATCAAGCTGTAATTGAGTAGTTTCAAGTTCTACGTGAATTTCTTGAAGTTTTCCCTGATGAAATTCCTGATGTGCCGCCAGAGAGATAAGTTGAATTTGCTATTGATCTTGTACCTGGTACCAGACCCGTTTCTATGGCACCATACGGGATGTCTGCATCTGAATTGTCAGAATTAAAGAAGTGGTTGGAAGAGTTAGTTGAAAAGAAGTTTATAATACCAAGTGTATCACCGTGGAGGCTCTAGTGTTGCTAGTAAAGAAGAAAGATGGAAGTATGAGACTTTGTGTTGATTATAGACAATTGAATAAAGTGACCATTAAGAATAAGTATTCACTTCTAAGAATAGATGACTTAATGGATCAATTGGTGGGTGCTCGTGTGTTTAGTAAGATTGACTTGAGGTCGGGTTATCATCAGATTAAGGTGAAGGATGAAGATATCCGTAAGACGGCTTTCAGAACGCGTTATGGACATTATGAGTATTTGGTGTTACTAAAGTGTCGGGAGTATTCATGGAATATATGAACCGTATCTTTCATACTTATTTGGATCGGTTTGTAGTGGTGTTCATTGATGACATTTTGATTTACTCTAAATCAGAAGAAGCCAATGCAGAACACTTAAAAATAGTATTGCAAGTTTTGAAAGAGAAGAATTTGTATGCAAAGCTTTCTAAGTGTGAATTTTGGTTAAAGGAGGTTAGTTTTCTTGGTCATGTGATCTCAGGTAGTGGCATTGTTGTAGATCCTCTAAGGTGGATGCTATGTTGCAGTGGGAAACTCCAAAGTCGACTACCGAGATTAGACTCATTTTGGGATTAGCTGGTTATTATAGAAGGTTTATCAATGGTTTTTATAAATTGGCACTTCCGTTAACTAAGTTGACTTGTAAAGGTAGAGATTTTGTGTGGGATGTTCATTGTAAAGGTAGAAAGATGTTCGTGGTAAGAAGGAAATTTAGTTTCTCAATCTGAAGCAAGGGAGTATGTCAATTGTTGAATATGCTGCAAAGTTTGCTGAGTTGGCTAAGTTCTATCCGCATAATAGCGAGGAAAATGCTGAGTTTTTGAAGTGCATCAAGTTTGAGAACGGGTTATGCCCAGAGATCAAGAAGGCAGTTGGATACCAGAAGATCAGTTTCTTTGCTGATTTGATTGATAGTTGCAGGATTTATGAAGAGGATAATAATGCTCATTATAAGATTATCAGTGAGAAGAGGGGTAAGCACCGACAGAATCATGGTAAGTCGTATGATGTGCAAGATGGTAAAGGTAAACAGAAAGTTGCTCAGGGTCATAGGACTAGTGGGCGAGATGCTCCTGCTGGTGTTGTTTGTTTCAAATATGGAAAACCTGGGCATAAGAACAATGTGTGTACTGCTGAGGTGAAGAGGTGTTTCCGTTGTGGTAAGACTGGACATGTTGTATCTGAGTTCAAGCATAAAGATATGATTTGTTTCAACTGGGGTGAAGAAGGACACATTGGTAGTCAGTGTAAGAAACCAAAAAAAGGCACAAACCATTGGAAAGGTGTTCGCTTTGGCTGAGAATCAAACGGATAATAATGACAGACTCATCAGAGGTACATGTTTCATTAATAATACTCCTTTAGTTACTATTATTGATATCGGTGCTACTCATTGCTTTATTTTTGCTGATTATGTTGAAAGATTGGGTCTTATGTTGTCTTTTATGGATGGAGAGATGGTCGTCGATACTCCAGCCAAGGGGTCGGTGACTACTTCTCTTGTGTGTGTTTAAAGTGTTCTTTGTCAATATTCGATAGAGACTTTGCTGTTGATTTGGTTTATTTTCCTTTAAGAGGGTTGGATGTGATCTTAGGTATGAACTTGTTAGAGAATAACTATGTTCATATTAACTGTTATGACAAGTCTGTGAGTTTTTCTACTCCTGAAGAAGAGGAAGCTGGTCTGTTGTATGCTAAATAGTTGCGAAAATTGATGCAAGAAGAGGCTCATATGTTCTCGTTGATGGCAATGCTATATGTCGAGAATCAAGCTGTAATTGAGTAGTTTCAAGTGCTACGTGAATTTCTTGAAGTTTTCCCTGATGAAATTCCTGATGTGCCTCCAGAGAGATAAGTTGAATTTGTTATTGATCTTGTACCTGGTACCAGACCCGTTTCTATGGCACCATACGGTATGTCTGCATCTGAATTGTCAGAATTAAAGAAGCAGTTGGAAGAGTTACTTGAAAAGAAGTTTATAATACCAAGTGTATCGCCGTGGAGGCTCTAGTGTTGCTAGTAAAGAAGAAAGATGGAAGTATGAGACTTTGTGTTGATTATAGACAATTGAATAAAGTGACCATTAATAATAAGTATTCGCTTCTAAGAATAGATGACTTGATGGATCAATTGGTGGGTGCTCGTGTGTTTAGTAAGATTGACTTGAGGTCGGGTTATCATCAGATTAAGGTGAAGGATGAAGATATCCGTAAGACGGATTTCAGAATGCGTTATGGACATTATGAGTATTCGGTGATGCCTTTTGGTGTTACTAATGTGTCGGGAGTATTCATGGAATACATGAACCATATCTTTCATACTTATTTGGATCGGTTTGTAGTGGTGTTCATTGATGACTTTTGATTTACTCTAAATCAGAAGAAGCGCATGCAGAACACTTAAAAATAGTATTGCAAGTTTTGAAAGAGAAGAATTTGTATGCAAAGCTTTCTAAGTGTGAATTTTGGTTAAAGGAGGTTAGTTTTCTTGGTCATGTGATCTCAGGTAGTGGCATTGTTGTAGATCCTCTAAGGTGGATGCTGTGTTGCAGTGGGAAACTCCAAAGTCGACTACCGAGATTAGACTCATTTTGGGATTAGCTGGTTATTATAGAAGGTTTATCAAAGGTTTTTATAAATTGGCACTTTCGTTAACTAAGTTGACTTGTAAAGGTGGAGATTTTGTGTGGGGTGTTCAGTGTGAAGAAAGTTTTACGGAATTGAAGAAGAGATTGACGTCGGCTCCGATTTTGACATTACCTAATCTGAGAGAATATTTTGTGGTATATTTTGATGCTTCTAAGATGGTTTTAGGAAGTGTGCTTATGCATAAGGATAAGGTAGTTGCTCATGAGCCAAGGTATTTGAGGACTCATGAAAAGAACTATCCTACGCATGATTTAGAACTTGCTGCAGTTGTTTTTGTGTTGAAGATTTGGAGGCATTATCTTTATGGTTCTAGATTTGAAGTATTTAGCAACCATAAGAGTTTAAAGTATTTGTTTGACCAGAAAGAATTGAATATGAGACAACGAAGATGGTTGGAGTTGTTGAAGGATTATGATTTTGGTTTGAATTATCATCCAGGAAAAGCAAATGTGGTGGCTGATGCATTAAGTCGAAAGACTTTACATATGTCAGCAATGATGGTTAAAGAGTTGGAATTAATTGAACATTTCAAAGATATGCGCTTAGTATGCGAAGTGACACCGTAAAGTATTATGTTCGGGATGTTGAAGATTAATAATGATTTCTGGATAATGTCAGAGAAGCTCAGAAGTTAGACGTGAAACTGGTAGGCTCAATGGTTGGAATCGATCAGTATGAGAATAGAAATTTCAATTTAGATGTGCAAGGTGTGTTGAGATTATGTAATCGGGTTTGTATTCCTTATGATGCAGAGATTAAGAAAGTGATTCTTGAGGAAAGTCATAGAAGCAAGTTGAGCATTCATTCGGGAGCTACAAAGATGTATCAAGATTTTAAGAAATTGTTTTGGTGGCCTGGAATGAAGAGTGATGTATCTCTGTTTATGTATGCATGTTTAACTTGTCAGAAGTCGAAAGTTGAACATCAGAAGCCTACAGGGTTGATGCAACCATTATAAGTTCCAGAATGGAAATGGGATAGCATTTCGATGGACTTTGTGATAGGATTACCTAATACTCTAAGAGGACATGATTTGATTTGGGCGATTGTTGATAGGCTTATGATGTCAGCTCATTTTGTTCCTATTAACATCAGTTTTCCATTATCAAAGTTGGCAGAGATTTACACTAGTGTAATTATAAAGATGCTTGGTGTTCTGTTGTACCCCAAAATTTGCCCTCTCACTTATCAAGACTTTCCCCACAAGATCTCTTTAATTCAAGACTGGATTAGTGTTTGAGTTTGCACAAGGATTTTTGGACTATCATTGCTTCATATGATTTTCAAGGATCATTATGGACCCCTAAGATCACTCAGGACAAGTTTCAAGCTCTGAACTATATTTTTGATCAGTCAATTGGACAGTTGGCCCAAAAATTAGTTGTATTGGAAAAAAAAGTCAACCATGGCCAATTTACAGTCAAACTTCATAATTTTTTATCCACATCAACATCTTAGACTCATATGTATCACTAGATCAAATTTGGACCACAACTCCTCAAGAAATTTGATCAAATCTCCAAAAGGGAAATTTCTGATTTTTGACCTAGCAAATGGACAATTAGTTTAAGGCTTTATCTCAAGAGTCCAATTGCATCATTTTTACCTAGTGACATGGTCCAGAACATGGCAAGTCCATTGGATTGACAGATGAATTTCCCAGTCAACTGATCAAAAGTCAACTGTATACTAAAAAGTCAAACTTTGACCTTTTAGTCAAAATCAAGTGCCAAAGATCAAATTCATCAAGACATTCAAAAATATGAAACTTGATCACCAAGAAATTAAGAAAGTCAAAAGTCAATGTGAAAGTTCAAACTCTTCAAGACTTAGAAATTTTTCTAAGTGTTTTTTTATACATGATAATCTCATTTCTTCATGCCAACTTTTCACCTTGACGCAAGATGATTCAAGAGAAGCTTCTAACATGAAAGTTGTAGATCTCCATAATATCCACAACATTTCTTCACACAACTTCTCCTAAAAAGGCTTCAATTTCAGTTTATAAATTCATGAAGTCATGACATTTTCATTTAACACTTAGAGAAAATTTCAGCAGTTTTGGTCAGGTTTTTATCCCAACTTCTTGCTCATTTTTCATCAAGTTCCATTTTGATTTAACAAAAGTGGCCAACATGAAAGTTATAGAGGGTGTTTCAAGCTTTCCAAAACATCCAAGAACATGAATTTATCTTATTTGAGTTAGGAGATACAAGGATCTGAAGTTGGACATTCATTCTTGATTTACAAGGCAGATTTGTGATGAACAAGGAACAAAAATCTTAACCCATGCTGCATAATCTCCAATTTTCAGGCCTTGTGACTTGCAACTCTTACCATAATTTAATGCTTACACAAACTTTTGAGATATGTTCCATTGGGTTTAAGCATTATCCAAGTGATCTTTCTATTTTTGGCACAAAGGCACCATTTCCATTCTTGCAAAGTTCACTTTAATCATAAAGTCAATTTCTCGAGCCTCTAACTTGTTGTTCTAATCACACTCAACATGCAAAAATCAGAAGGGCATGCTTAAAGTGTCCAACATCTCTATGCAACAAAGTACAAAGCATTGGAACTATAATCTTCAAGCTTGCTTCATGTACAATCTAACCTAGCCATAACATGTGATTAAAAATCTGAGTTTTCAAATCTCAAACCTTCTCTATAAATAGAGAGGCCAGTTGCAAGAGAAGGAGGTTGGAAAAGAGTTAGAAAATATAGAGTGAACAACCAGTAGTTGTATTGATAAACCCTTAAAATCTCATATTCACAAAAATCTGTAATAGTCCATAAAACCTCCACTCTGGAGTTTTGAAGTCTAAACCTTTAAACCTCTCATACTTTGCAAGTTCCATCTAAAAACCATCCAAACATTTCATATCAAACAGAGGTTGTTTAAGTAACCTTCAACAAAAAGGAAAGTCTAGCAGCCTGTTGGAGCTTCCTTTAGGTTCATACAACATCTTGAAGGGTATTTGGACTCAAAACTTAAAGTGCAGTTTCAAGGTAAGTCATCTTTACCTTACCTTTTCCATACATCAACTCTTCTGTTTATAGGATGTAGCAATCACTATTTTTGAAGTTAATCATCTATTTGTGGTTCATGCTATTCATTTATATGTTAAAAACTAACTGACGTATGCAAAGAATGGTGTTTAAGGCAGAAAAATGCAGTATGTATCGACACATATCAATATGTGTCGACCCATCTTATTGAAAAAACAGGATATGGGTCGATACATAACCCTCATGCATTGACCCATACTGAGTTCAGGTCACAAAACAGAAGCTGGAAAGGTCTATGAGTCGATACATGCACACTTCACGTCGATGCAAAAGGCGTATGAGTCGATACATACCATTATGGGTCGACTTATACTGAACAGATTTCACTTTACAGTAGCAAGGAGAAGCTATGTGTCGATGCATAGCAGCATGGGTCGACACATAGCAGTTCAAAAATGCATTTTTCCTTTATTTTACACTGTTTTCACATTTTTTTCATTATCATTCGAAGTGGTTGTAATATTTTAGTTCCTACTTCACCCCCATTGTTAAATTGTACCCCCATCCCCCTAAAGTGATGTAATAGCTTAGATTTTACTTTCCGCTTTTTACTTGCTTTTCATATATTGTTAGTAAATAAGATGTATGGCAAGATGAAATCAACAAATAGATAACCCTAAATCCAAGACTAAATCAAAGCATGAAAAATAACACACTTGCACACAAGCACCCTTAGGGTTTCTCCACTTGGTTGCCTTATGTAAAAATAGCCATATTACGCATGCGAAGTATCTTGGCAAAATAAACAAATATAAAGATCATAGTCCCTCGATGACGCTATTCTAAGTTGCCTTACAAAAATTATCTTGGTCCCTCAAAAATGCTAAGATACTTTACAACATTGCTAATCGTGGTTATACGATGACCCACGCCCGTCCCGTTTACATCCAAAGATAGGGTTGCTTACCAAATTAATGGTAAGACAACAATGTCAAAGGAATAGAAAATGCATAAGAAAGACATTTGAGTAGGTAGATTGCTTCTAGTTACTTGCTCTATTCCAAAAACAACTATCCTTGTTATTTTCAAAATAAACACACATTTCAAAAACATCTTACAAACATTGAAAACATTTTCAAAAATACAAACATCTTTGTATACATTCTTACGAACGAGAATCATTACAAAGATTGCCTAAACGAATGGCCTCTTTTACAAAATACTTTCAAAACCACATCAAACACAATTTCAAACAAACAAAAGCAAGTGGTCTAGCAAGTAACTAAGAGCCCATGGAAAACCATGGATGAAAAGGGTGCTAATACCTTCCCTTTTCATAATCTACCCCCCGAACTCAAGAAACAATCTCAAAGGTCTTTCCTGTGCTTTTTCACCTTTCCTTTTGGATAAAAGAAAAGTCGGTGGCGACTCTTGCTAACCGCAACATTTGCGATAAAACGCAAAAACCTCAAGTCAGTTCTCCCACCGTATCACAGAACTGGAGAATCTGCTAGGGACTATTCTAAAAGTGGGGTTACCTTAGGGATTAGATCACATTTACTTGTTTACATTATTTGACTTGTTTTCTTTATATTATGGTTCTTTGTTTGGGTTTGAATCCTCCACCCGGATTTGGGAAACATTATAGTGAAATAGCAATACATTGTGGAAACTGTGCGGGGTATACCAACATGGTCTAAGCAATAGCTATGTTAGTGTGACATATTTGTGGGTACCGGTAGCCTTTGAGTCAATCAAAGAGAATACGGGGCCGCTGAGTGATGTCATGAAGCACTAATGAACTTCTAGAACCCTTTACTTGACCAACTTGGCCTTTAGGATGTAGTGAGATGACCGGCTTTGGTGCAGTTCGAAGTTGGTAGTTACTCGATACTACACTCATTGAGGGTTGTTTTCTTGGGATATTTCGGTCGCCATTAAAGAGGCTTGAGCTAAAACAATGACCGAGGAAACAATCCAGTGATATTGAGCTCCTTAGAACCCGGTTACTATTACTAGGACAGGTTGAGCCAACTAAACTTCAAGAGGGTACTTACCTATAAAACCCCATGCAAGCCTAAACTAAGAACTTGTTTGATTTGCTTGTATATGCATAATTGTGCATAACATCATGGACATCATGAGCATCATATGCATCCACTAACCTTTTTAAGGATTTTGGAGATTCATCTTTGTTCTTATTTTGTAAGATATGGATTCACTTCGCAGGAAACTATCAAAGTCAACCTTGTAAGAATTCCTCCAAAACTCAAGGAGCTAGCTTCAAGGATCCCTGAGAACTCTCCATTCACCGAGAGGCATGGTCGTCTACTCAACATGGTCACCTCCAACACAGATGAGGACATGATGAAAGTGCTCTTCTAGTTCTTTGATCCTTTGCATCATTGCTTCACATTTCCTGACTATCAGCTTGTACCTACTTTGGAATAATTCTCTCAACTCTTGAGGATTACCATTCTCAATCAACTACCTTTCAACGGTACGAAAAGAGATCCAAATCCAGAAGAGATTGTTCAAGCCCTGCACTCATCTGATGTCACAACCCATTGGGAAACTAGAAGTAGTGTCAAAGGCTTCTTAGCAAAGTTCTTGTTTGAGAAGGCCCAAAGCTGTTGGAATTCCTTAGAATTGCAAGCATTTGAGGAAATTGTGGCTCTTCTTATCTATGGGATGGTCTTGTTCCCCAATCCTGACCAACTCATAGATGTGAGTGCCATCAAAATCTTCATGTCACGCAATCCGGTGCCTACATTGCTTGGAGATATCTTACACTCTTTTCACACTCGTACAATGAGGAAAAGAGGTGTAATTATGTGTTGCACTCCTCTCATGGAAAGATGGTTTATTTCTTATCTTCCCCAATCAGTCTTAAAGAATGAGCAAGGTTTGAGGTGGTCACAAAGGTTAATGACACTCAAACATTCAGATATTCATTGGTGCTCTCGATCCAAAGAGAATGTTATCATTGTTGACTGTTGTGGGGAATTTCCTAATGTCCCTCTACTTGGCATTAGGGGAGGCATCACCTATAACCCATGCTTGGCTCTAAGACAGTTTGGTTATGCCCAAAGAGATGGCCCACATGAGATGCTGATTCAAGGCTTGGTATTCGACTACGACAATGACGATCAAGGTCTTCTCCAGAGATTCATCTAAGCATGGAGGATGCTAAACAAGGTGGATAGCAAGACTTTGGGACACAATAATTCCATCCCTCTTGAGCCTTACCTCAAGTGGGTATGAACCCGCGCTCAAAGTCTTATGATGCCTTATCCTTCCATTCTCCCGGTGATCATTGAGCCTGTTAAGGAGGGAGAAGTTCCATACATTATCCTACATCCTGACATGCCCATATCTCTTGAAGACCTACAAAGGGATTGGATACAACTCAAAGCAGAGCGAGATACTCTCGAAGCCCAATTCTACGCAAGCGAGAAGAAGGTTTTGGAACTCACTAGGCTACTTCATGAGGAGCAGACTCTAAATGCCTACATTGCACCAAAGAGGATGCGCACTACTTTTTTATCTTAGAGTGTTGTATTATTTTGCCCAAGGGTCATTGATATACTCAAACTCTAGATTATTAATATAACGTGTGTTTCTCTTTTGTTTAAAACGAACTTGAATCTTTTAAAATCCTTGAAAACATTACATATGCACATATCATTCATCATAACATAAACAGGTCTTTTGCAACAAGTTTCCTCATTTGTCTACTGTTTATTTCAGTAAGATGGATCTTGAATAGACAGTCAAAGATCTTAAAGCTCAAAACATGCAGTTTCAACAGTTACTCACAACTTTGGCCAAAGGGCAAGAGGAGCTGAAGACTCTGTTGGCAAAAGAGAAGAAGAAGAAAGAGAACAGACCAACTGGTGTTGTAATCATGGGGAGAAGGTTTCAAGGACAGGCTAGAAGAACCTTGAATTTTCCAATAACATCTGATGAGGGAGAAGGGAAAGGAAAAGAAACAGTCGTTCTGTTAGAATCTAAAGAGGAGGAGGAAGAGGAAGATTACTCTGAGGAACAGTATCCTCCAGCGGATGATAAATACAGACATCTTGAATAGCGTCTGAATGTTATGGAAGTACAGAGGGTACCAGGTCTAGACTTTGAAGAATTGGGGCTAGTGTCGGGAATTGTGATCCCACCAAAGTTCAAAGTGCCGTTATTTGCAAAATATAATGGGGTGTCATGTCCTAAAATGCACCTCCGATCATATGTGAGAAAGATTCAGCCGCACTCCGCCGACAAATACTTATGGGTCCATTTTTCCCAAGATAGTTTATCTGAAACACAACTCGATTGGTTTTACAAATTAGAAAGGGCCGACGTCCACAACTTGGAAGATCTTGCCGCAGCTTTCTATAAACAATACCAGTATAATGCAGATTTGGCGCCCACCCGTACTCAACTTCAGAGTATGCCTATGGCTTCAAATGAGGGTTTCAAACATTACACGCAGAAATGGAGAGATCTAACTGGAAGAGTGCAACCCCCTCTGTCTGAAAGGGAGTTAGTGGATATGTTCTTAGGCTTCTTTGATAATGTTGGTGTTGTCACCTCTACACTACACCAGATGCTGAAATACCCGGTCCATGGAAAGATTATCACTGTCCACGAAGAGGAAGAGTACATGATTAGCCACCTAAATTATTTCCGGTATGTGGAATTAGATGGCGAGTTCATTGAAACTCCTTTCAACATTTCAAAGAAGTATCTCAAAAGGTAGCAGTAACCAAGACGGTATCCTCGATCCCCAAGATCACAAGACCTCCGCTTCGGATGTCATCTCTAAAGGACGCCAAGGTAGTAGTAGAGGAGGGTGGATGCACCATCTGGGGGAAGCTTCCAGACATTCTGTATAAATCTGACAGGTTTGGCTTAGGGTTTACTTCAAGTGCTCAAAAGGATGTGCGTCGTGCCCGTGCTGGAGGGCCACCTTTGAAGATTAGCAACCAAGAGGTCAACGCAGTGGAAGACAGTGAAGAAGATGGCAGCATGGAGGATTGGATATTTCCTACTGTCAACGGAGGACTTCGCAATTGGGAAGCCAGAGACTTTGTCCTAATAACTTTCATCTCTCAGTAATTTAACTTTTACATTTCTGTTGGACTTGTAATATTCACAAATAATTCATACATTTTTAACCTTGTGTCTTACCTGAGGCACAATGGTCCATTTGTAAGGGTTTTTATTTCATCTTCATATGACATTCAATGAATCATGGACGTTTTTCACATACAAACTTTTTGTGCTCATTGTCTTTCTTTTACATTTCATTGTTTAAAGATGGTTATACCCTCACACACCCACACTCACAAATGCAGATACCCCTCCATTCCGGATCCCATGGGTAATGATACTGCTATGGCCTTTAGTGACTCTGAAGACCTAATCTAACAAGCCGAAGACGAAGGTGAGGAAGATTGTGAAGTATCAGGGGAATTGGCCAGACTACTACAACAAGAGGAAAGAGTTATTCAGCCTCATGAGGAACCGTTGGATACAATCAACTTGGGTACCGAGGAAGATAGAAAGGAAATCAAAGTGGGTGCCAATCTAGAGCTGAGTGTCAAGGAGCGTCTAATTCAGCTATTGCATGATTATGTTGAGATCTTTGCTTGGTCATACGAAGACATGCCAGGGCTTGATACAGACATCGTGGTACATCGTCTGCCCACAAGAGAAGACTGTCCACTAGTGAAATAAAAAGTCTGCCGCATGAGACCTGACATGTCAGAGAAGATCAAAGCAGAAGTCATGAAACAATTCAATGTTGGGTTCTTGGTTGTCACTTCCTATCCTCAATGGGTTGCCAACATTGTTCCCGTGCCTAAAAAGGACGGAAAAGTACGAATGTGTGTGGATTATAGAGATTTAAATAGGGCCAGCCCTAAAGATGATTTTCCACTTCCCCACATCGATATCCTGGTTGACAATACAGCCCAACACAAAGTATTTTCCTTCATGGATGGATTCTCAGGTTATAACCAAATCAAAATGGCACCTGAGGACATGGAGAAAACTACATTTGTCACATAGTGGGGCACATTCTGTTACAAAGTGATGCCATTCGGACTGAAGAATGCTGGGGCAACCTATCAACGCGCCATGGTAGCTTTATTTCATGATATGATACATCATGAGATAGAGGTCTACGTAGATGACATGATAGCCCGCTCACAAACTGAAGAGGAGCACCTTGGTCACTTGTAAAAGCTGTTTGAGAGGTTGAAGGAGTACAAACTAAGGTTGAATCCAAACAAGTGCACATTCAGAGTCCGGTCCGGTAAACTCCTAGGTTTTGTTGTCAATAACAAAGGCATCGAGGTTGATCTCGCCAAAGTTAAAGTGATACAAGAAATGCCTGCTCCTCGTACTGATAAGGAAGTCATAGGATTCTTGGGACGTCTGAACTATATTGCCCGATTCATTTCTCACCTAACAGCTACTTGCGAACCAATCTTCAAATTGTTGAAGAAAGATCAAGTAGTCCGTTGGAATGATGAATGCCAGACTGCTTTCGACAAAATCAAAGAGTATTTACAAGAGCCTCCTGTTTTGATGCCACCAGTCGAGGGAAGACCATTAATCATGTATCTAACCATTTTGGAGAACTCAATGGGGTGTGTATTAGGGCAGAATGACGAGTTTGGCCGAAAAGAGCATGTTATTTACTACCTGAGAAAAAAGTTTACCGACTGTGAAACCAGATATTCACTGCTCGAGAAAATTTGTTGCGCTCTAGCATGGGCTGCTCGCTGGCTAAGACAGTATATGTTGACTCATACCACTTTGTTGATATCTAAGATGGATCCGATAAAGTACATCTTCGAAAAGCCTACTCTGTTTGGAAGGATAGCTAGATGGAAAATGATCCTAACCACCATGGACGGTGACGACTTGCCACACCCTGCGAACACGGACATAGTCAAAAGATACTACGCATAAGAGACCCGCTAGGTTGACACACCTAGGCAAAACAAGGGCATCCCGGCGAACCAAAAGGTTCGGGGGAAAATTAGGCATAAAATAAAAAAATTTGTACACCCGGCAAGTTGAAAACCCGAAAAGGAGACTATGGCAAAAAAGGGTTTCCCGGTGAACTGAAAACCCGAAAGGGCGGTCCAGGAAAAAGTTAGGGAATTAAAGTGTATGAATATGTCCCATCGGATCACTTTGAGGACAACCTCTTGACTTCTACTGACAAACTCAGAGTTTCCAATCAATTCAATCATCTTCGGACGAAGCAACAAATAGACAAGATATTCGGAGATACGAAGGCTATAGCAGAATGGAAACCCCATGGGATTATTACACATAGCTATCTTTCTTTGTATAAAGTTTTTCTTACTCTTTATGGCGCCATTCTCTTACTAGAATGTTTGTCTCCCTTGTACAAAATACTTATTCAAAGTCAATACAAAGATATCTCTTTGAAAGCACAAAAAACTATTTGTCTTTTTCTTTACACTTGTGTTTTATTTGAAAAAACGTCCAAAGATTCATTAATAAACATATGCATTTGAACATAATTACTGTTTACAAATAAACAAAATGAAAAAAGACAATTACTGACAGGTTGAAAGAATAAGGAAAAGTCTTTAGGTTATTCCATGAGCAATCCCCACAGTACGTCATTTAGATCCCCAGCAGAATAAACTTCAAATTATTAATCCCCAGTAGAGATCGTCAAATTTCTCAGGATTCCTCAAAGCAATATGTGGCATTACCCTCACAGGCGAATTTTTGCCAGTACCTCAAACTTCAAGACATGAAGAATCCATATATCCCCAGCAGCTTTCAGGGATTTATTTTCCTCAATCAGGCATCAATACAGCAAATCAGCTTACATGTGCATACATTACATCTATACATCATAAACATTGACAAAAACAAATACATTGCATCATACATTTCATGCAACATAACTCTGTGTTTCAGCTAATATTTTATTCTTTTCAGGATAAGATTAACAGCTACCGTTAACAATATGCAATCATGATACAGTACGGATACGCTCCAGGCACGGAAGCCATTATGTTACTCATTCAGATTCAGACTTTAGATACAGTATGGATATGCTCCAGACATGGATGCCATTCTATTACTCATTCAGATATTCAACTTCAGATACAGTAGGGATACGCTCCAGGCACGGAAGCCATTTTGTTACTCATTCAGATTCAGACTTTAGATACAGTATGGATATGCTCCAGACACGGATGCCATTCTGTTACTCATTCAGATATTCAACTTCAGATACAGTACGGATACGCTCCAGGCATGGAATCCATTCTGTTACTCATTCAGGTTCAGACTTTAGATACAGTATGGATATGCTCCAGACACGGATGCCATTTTGTTACTCATTCAGATATTCAACTTCATATATAGTACGGATACGCTTCAGGCACGGAAGCCATTATGTTACTCATTCAGATTCAGACTTTAGATACAGTATGGATATGCTCTAGACATGGATGCCATTCTATTACTCATTCAGATATTCAACTTCAGATACAGTAGGGATACGCTCCAAGCACATAAGCCATTTTGTTACTCATTCAGATTCAGAATTTAGATACAGTATGTATATGCTCCAGACACGGATGCCATTCTGTTACTCATTCAGATATTCAACTTCAGATACAATACGGATACGCTCCAGGCACGGAATCCATTATGTTACTCATTCAGGTTCAGACTTTAGATACAGTATGGATATGCTCCAGACACGGATGCCATTCTGTTACTCATTCAGATATTCAACTTCATATACAGTATGAATACGCTCCAGGCACGGAAGCCATTTTGTTACTCATTCAGATTCAGACTTCAGATACAGTACAAATACGTTCCAGACACGGATGCCATTCTGATGTTCATTTCAGACACAACTTATAGATACAGTACGGATATGCTCCAGGCACGGACGCCATTCTGACACTCATTCTTTCAGCTTACGACTTACAATTCAACAAACACTCTTGGATGGCATCTACAAGCCCATCTCCAACAAGATTCTATCACTCCTTTAAATGGCATCTTTAAACCCATCACCTCAATCGCGCGTCGTCAAGTGAACATTTCTGGGCACTCTAGTGTCCAATCATTCTTTAACCTTCGAGTCACGAATGACAAAACTTGCCAATCTAACTCTTCAGGTTTAAGAAGATTGAACAGGGGCAGCTGTTGTACCCCAGGATTTGCCCTCTCACTTATCAAGACTTTCCCCACAAGATCTCTTTAATTCAAGACTAGATTAGGGTTTGAGTTTGCACAAGGATTTTTGGACTATCATTGCTTCATATGATTTTCAAGGATCATTATGGACCCCTAAGATCACTCAGGACAAGTTTCAAGCTCTGAACTATATTTTTGATCAGTCAATTGGACAGTTGGCCCAAAAATTAGCTGTATTGGAAAAAAAGTCAACCATGGCTAATTTACAGTCAAACTTCATAATTTTTGATCCATATCAACATCTTAGACTCATATGTATCACTTGATCAAATTTGGACAACAACTCCTCAAGAAATTTGATCAAATCTCCAAAAGGGAAATTTCTGATTTTTGACCTAGCAAATGGTCAATTGGTTTAAGGCTTTATCTCAAGAGTCCAATTGCATCATTTTTACCTAGTGACATGGTCCAGAACATGGCAAGTCCATTGGATTGACAGATGAATTTCCCAGTCAACTGATCAAAATTCAACGTATACTAAAAAGTTAAACTTTGACCTTTTAGTCAAAATCAAGTGCCAAAGATCAAATTCATCAAGACATTCAAAAATAAGAAACTTGATCACCAAGAAATTAAGAAATTCAAAAGTCAATGTGAAAGTTCAAACTCTTCAAGACTTAGAAATTTTTCTAAGTGTTTTTTTATACATGATAATCTCATTTCTTCATGCCAACTTTTCACCTTGATGCAAGATGATTCAAGAGAAGCTTCCAACATGAAAGTTGTAGATATCCATAATATCTACAAAATTTCTTCACACAACTTCTCCTAAACAGGCTTGGATTTCAGGTTATAAATTCATGAAGTCATGACATTTTCATTTAACACTTAGAGAAATTTTCACCAGTTTTGGTCAGGTTTTTATCCCAACTTCTTGCTCATTTTTCATCAAGTTCCATTTTGATTTAACAAAAGTGGCCAACATGAAACTTATAGAGGGTGTTTCAAGCTTTTCAAAACATCCCAGAACATGAATTTATCTTATTTGAGTTAGGAGATACAAGGATCTGAAGTTGGACATTCATTCTTGATTTACAAGGCAGATTTGTGATGAACAAGGAACAAAAATCTTAACCCATGCTGCATAATCTCCAATTTGCAGGCCTTGTGAGTTGCAACTCTTACCATAATTTAATGCTTACACAAACTTTTGAGCTATGGTCCATTGGGTTTAAGCATTATCCAAGTGATATTTCTATTGTTGGCACAAAGGCACCATTGCCATTATTGCAAAGTTCACTTTAATCATAAAGTCAATTTCTTGAGCCTCTAACTTGTTGTTCTAATCACACTCAACATGCAAAAATCAGAAGGGCATGCTTAAAGTTTCCAATATCTCTATGCAACAAAGTACAAAGCATTGGAACTATAATCTTCAAGCTTGCTTCATGTACAATCTAACCTAGCCATAACATGTGATTAAAAATCTGAGTTTTCAAATCTCAAACCTTCTCTATAAATAGAGAGGCCAGTTGCAAGAGAAGGAGGTTGGAAAAGAGTTAGAAAAAATAAAGTGAACAGCCAGTAGTTGTATTGATAAACCCTTAAAATCTCATATTCACAAAAAGCCATAATAATCCATAAAACCTCCACTCTGGAGTTTTGAAGTCTAAACCTTTAAACCTCTCATACTTTGCAAGTTCCATCTAAAAACCATCCAAACATTTCATATCACACAGAGGTCGTTTAAGTAACCTTCAACAAAAAGGAAAGTCTAGCAGCCTGTTGGAGTTTCCTTAAGGTTCATACAACATCTTGAAGGGTATTTGGACTCAAAACATAAAGTGCAGTTTCAAGGTAAGTCATATTTACCTTGCCTTTTCCATACATCAACTCTTCTATTCATAGGATGTAGCAATCATTGTTTTTGAAGTTAATCATCTATTTGTTGTTCATGTTATTCATTTATATGTTAAAAACTAACTGACGTACGCAAAGAAATGTGTTTAAGGCAGAAAAATGCAGTATGTATCGACACATATCCACATGTGTCGACCCATCTTATTGAAAAAACATGATATGAGTCGATACATAACCCTCATGCATCGACCCATACTGAGTTCAAGTCACAAAACAGAAGCTGGAAAGGTCTATGAGTCGATACATGCACACTTCACGTTGATGCAAAAGGCGTATGAGTTGATACATCCCATTATGTGTTGACTCATACTGAACAGATTTCACTTTACAGGAGCAAGGAGAAGCTATGTGTCGATGCATAGCAGCATGGGTCGACACATAGCAGTTCAAAAATGCATTTTTCCTCTATTTTACACTATTTTCACATTTTTTTTCATTATCATTCGATGTGGTTGTAATATTTTAGTTCCTACTTCACCCCCATTGTTAAATTGTACCCCCATCCCCCTAAAGTGATGTAATAGCTTAGATTTTACTTTCCGCTTTTTACTTTCTTTTCATATATTGCTAGTAAATAAGATGTATGGCAAGATGAAATCAACAAATCGATAACCCTAAATCCAAGACTAAATCAAAGCATGAAAAATAACACACTTGCACACAAGCACCCTTAGGGTTTCTCCACTTAGTTGCCTTATATAAAAATAGCCATATTACGCATGCGAAGTATCTTGGCAAAACAAACAAATATAAAGATCATAGTCCCTCGATGACGCTATTCTAAGTTGCCTTACAAAAATGATCTTGGTCCCTCAAAAATGTTAAGATACTTTGCAACATTGCTAATCGTGGTTATACGATGACCCACGCCCGTCCCGTTTACTTCCAAAGATAGGGTTGCTTACCAAATTAATGGTAAGACAACAATCTCAAAGGAATAGAAAATGCATAAGAAAGACATTTGAGTAGGTAGATTGCTTCTAGTTACTTGCTCTATTCCAAAAAAAATATCCTTGCTATTTTCAAAACAAACACACATTTCAAAAACATCTTACAAACATTGAAAACATTTTCAAAAATACAAACATCTTTGTATACATTCTTACGAACGAGAATCATTACAAAGATTGCCTAAACGAATGGCCTCTTTTACAAAATACTTTCAAAACCACATCAAACACAATTTCAAACAAACAAAAGCAAGTGATCTAGCAAGTAACTAAGAGCCCATGGAAAACCATGGATGAAAAGGGTGCTAATACCTTCCCTTTTCATAATCTACCCCCCGAACTCAAGAAACAATCTCAAAGGTCTTTCCTATGCTTTTTCACCTTTCCTTTTGGATAAAAGAAAAGTCGGTGGCGACTCTTGCTAACTGCAACATTTGCGATAAAATGCAAAAACCTCAAGTCAGTTCTCCCACCGTATCACACGTTACTTTATGTATTGTTTCGGATAGAGATCTGAGGTTTACTTCATATTTTTGGAAGAGTTTGCAAGAGGTGTTGGGTTCTAAGTTGAGATTGAGTTCAGTGTATCATCCTCAGACAGATGGCCAAACTGAAAGGACTATTCAGTCGTTAGAAGATTTGTTGAGAGCATGTGTTCTTGAGCAGGGAGGTTCGTGGGATACTTACCTTCCGTTAATAGAGTTCACTTATAATAGCAGTTATAATTCTAGTATTGGAATGACGCCTTTTGAAGCGTTGTATGGTCGGAGGTGTAGAAATCCTTTATGTTGGCATGAATATGGAGAAAGTGTAGTGCTTGGACCTGAAATTGTTTAAGAGACTACTGAGAAGATGAAGTTAATTCGAGAAAATATGAAAGCTTCCCAAAGTAGACAGAAGAGTTATCATGACAAACGAAGGAAATATTTGGAATTTCAAGCAGGTGACCATGTGTTTTTGAGAGTTACACCTGTGACTGGTGTTGGGCGAGCGTTGAAGTCTAAGAAGCTCACTTCTTGTTTTATTGGTCTGTATCAGATTTCGGAAAGAGTTGGAAATGTTTCTTATATAGTGGCTTTACCGCGTAATCTTTCGAATTTGAACGATGTGTTCCATGTGTCACAACTCCGGAATTATATTTCATATCCATCTCAAGTGATTCATACTGATGATGTGCAAGTACAAGATAACCTTATTATGGAGACGATGCCTGTATGAATCGCGGATCGTGAAATGAAGACGTTACGAGGCAGGGAGACTGCTTTGGTGAAAGTAGTCTGGTTAGGAGCTTCCGGAGAAAGCATGACGTGGGGGTTGGAAAGCAAGATGTGGGACTCCTTGCCTAAGTTATTCGAATAAGGTAAATTTTCGAGGACGAAAATATTCTAAATGGAGGAGAGTTGTAACGCCCGTTAATTTAATTAATTATTTAATTAAATTATTTTTGGATTATTTTTTGAAGTTGAGAGATGTTGAGAATTATTGGTATAAGTTGTTGAATTATTATTAATTAATTAATTAGTTGATTAATAATAATTATAATGTTTGAATTAATAGAGCAATTGTGTTGGACCTATGTTATTGTTTGGAAGTAGTAAAGTGGGGGGTGTAGGTTAGTCCCAATAGAATTGATATATAAGGTTAAGCTGACACAAGGATATGGTTTTTGGAGAATAAGGAGTTCTATGTGTTGATCATATGAAGCCGCGCGACGAGAGGAGCAGGTGCCCGGAACAAAGCAAGGATTACGATCAGAGCTTTGGATGAGCGAACTTCAATCCAGTTACGCAGTCTTGTTCATCAGGCTTCAGCATGTACGTGAGTTGATCATCTGATACCAATGTTGGATTGAAGTGGTGAAAAACACAAGAAGGGGGGTTGAATTGTAAAACTGAAATCTAATGCAATGAACAAGATATTTTTATCCTGGTTCGTTTGATCTCAAACTACTCCAGTCCACCCGTCAAGGTGATTTCGCCTCTCTCCAACGAGGTCTTAATCCACTATATTCAACTGAATATTACAGACTGCTTTAACAACTGCTAAAGCCTTCTTGATTCAAACCACAACCCGGTTTGTCAAGGTAACACTTTCTTACAAAGAGATAAAACTATGTGTGTGGATGTTTTCTACAAAACTGTATCACAACTGTGATGTATACACAAATTGAAGCTTAGAAACTAGATTGCTAAACAGTAATAGAATATCAGAGTGTGTGGTTTAGCAAAACTGAGAGAACGAAGATTATGGTTTAGCTTTTGTGCGTGTAGAGATTTGGAGAGCATTAGCCATTTCAATCTTCAAAGCCTTGTTTATATAGCACTGAGATGATGAACGTTGGATGCAATATTCTTGATTCAATGCTAATAACAAGCTTTCCTTATTGAGCAGATCTTGTCTGGAATGAGGCCGTTGGAATTAATTTGCTTTCAATGCACAGTACCGTTGCTTACTTAATGCAAGTTCTGGCTTGGCTCATTCTGACTCTGCTTCGCTGCTGATGAACTATTGTGTTTCTTTATCAGAGTGTTGAGCGCAGTCTTGTTCATCAGGCTTCAGCATGTACGTGAGTTGATCATCTGATTTTAACATTCTGATATAGCAACTTCTGATGCCGGTGTCTGAAATCAAGTTCTGATGCTGAATAGATGTGATCTTGCTTATTTCAATCAGAGTATCTGCAAGTCAGAACATAATAGTTTTAGGCAGCAGATAGTTCATACATGAAACTTATAAATACTATATCTTTTCACTTTGTTATCATCAAAACTTAAATATAGGGTAGTAGATTCAAACTTTGTTCTAACAATCTCCCCCTTTTTGATGATGACAAAAACTAGATATTTTAAATGAAAATAACGTGAAAAGGTATCTGGAATATGTATCAGAATAAGAAGCAAAAGAATAAGGAGTAAGGAGATACTCCCCCTGAGTTTATTACTTCCCTTTGATTATACGTGTTCTTCAGGATCAGATCTTTTTGCCTTTCTTTGAACATCAGAGTATCAGAGTCTTTGACTTATCAGAAGCTTTATGTCAGAGCAGAGCTTCAGAGCTTATCTTGTCAGAGCTTTGCTTTGGATCAGAATATTAGAGCGGATCAGAACTTCATAGTGATCAGAGCTTCTAGTCTTCAGAGTGTCCAGGAGCTTCCTTGTGCCTGTAGACTTTAAGCAAAACAGAAAAAAACATTTCAAGTAATAGAGTTAGAATGTTTGAGAATTTCTGTCTAGTCAGCCGTTATTGATTAAAATATCATTCTTGTTCTCCCCCTTTTTGTCAGCAATCAAAAAGTGTTGGTGATGTGCTAAAATAATTAAGATCAGAAAAACTAATCATATTAAGATAGTTCAGAATCAAAACAAGAAAATATTACAAAACATATTCAATCAGTGCATCAGAAAATCAAGGAAAACATGAAAAAGGTCATGCATGAAAAAAAAGAGACTAAGGTTGAGGAGGCAAGCGTGTGAACAGGTTCTCCAGCATGGCTTGGATCTTTTCAGCAGTCGCATTCTGCTTATGCACCATGCTGACAACAGTGTCAATCTTGCTGTCCTGCACATCCATTCTCTCTTTCATCTTCTGATCGCTTTCATCCATCCGCTGCTGCAGACGCATGTCATTCAGCCTTAGTTCTTCCAGAGTCTGCCTGTCCAAGGCAGCTTGAGAAGCATCAGAAACAGGAGGCTTCTAAGAACTTTCAGCAACATCCTCTGCTTGACTTTCTTCAGCTTGAATGGTATTTTCTTCTTCTGATGATTGCACCTTTGCAGCTTGCTGTTTCTCAGACCAAGGTTCACTGTCCAGAGGGAACACGTCCTCTTTCAGGAGCTGACTTCCAACTTCATTCAGAAGCTTGCTGAAATTTTGTTGTGCTTGCTCATAGTTGATATCCTGCAACTTGAGGGCTTCAGCACGTACCCAAAGTCTGAATTGTGACCAGAGCTGATCAGAAGCAGCTGGGTCAATCATTCCAGGACAGACTTGCTTCAAAGAAGCAATCCATTGCAGCACACCTGTTTCAAAATTCATAATACCAGAGCCAACATCTGGTTGCTTTGGTTTTGGGATGGCAATTTTGTGTTTCAGATCAGCAAGACGGTCAAGACTGGTTAAGTCTATGAAGGTCCTGCTGGGGTTTTCAGAGGTTTTCTGAGAAGCTGTTTGTTTTGGAGAAGGAGTATCAGAGTCAGATATTACGATTGGACTGGGTGGTGTTTTGGGAGTATTTGGTGGTGTCGATTCTGATGAGGATGGTAACTGGGGCATGATAACAGTTGTTCCACATGGCAGCTGGATTGCCAGCGGTGATGGTTGAGGTGAATGAGGTTCAGATTGGTGAGGGGAAGGAGTTTCAGAGTGGTGAGTCTCTGTTTGTGGTGATGGTGGATTAATTTCTGGTTGGGGAGAGGGAGTTGGAATCTCTGATTGCTCAGGGATCAGAGGTTCTTCTGAGAGTGGTTGTTGTTGTTCTGGTTCTGCAGCAGATTGCTGTTGTTCTGGTTCTTCAGCAGATTGCTGTTGTTCTGGTTGTGGAGGAGGAACATTTTGTGGTTCAGAGTTTGGTTGATCAGAGGTATGTTGATCAATATCAGACAGCACTTGGTTAAGTGCTGATGTTGTTGAAATTGTTGGTTGTTTGGGGTGTTTGGTTCTGGGTCTTCTGAGTTTTAATGCCTCAGAAGGGTCTTCTTCTTGTACAGTTTCATCTATGGTAGGGATGGGGATTGAGATTCTATGAGAGGTTTGAGGAGGGATAGATGCTGGAATAGTAGAAGAATTTAAAACAGGGGCAGCAGATGAATTACCTCTTTTCTTGGGAGTCTGCTGAGATGATCCTTCTGATGGCGCCTTCCTCTTCTTGGTCTTCTTCAGAGTCACTTCTGGTTGAGGTTGATGCAGATCTCTGATATTCAGCTTTGGATCTGTACCATCTGCCTTGCACGCATCCAGGTACCTGAGAATCACCTCTGGTTTGGATTCAATTTCAGAAAATAACGGAAAATCACTCAGAGGCACTCTTCTGCTGGAGATATCAGCAAGGGGAGTAGCTCTGGGTTCCTTCTGAATATTCTCTATCAGCTTCATCTTTTTCAGGTTCTTTGCGTTCAGAGGTTTCCCAATTGTTGGTTCAATAATGCTTAGCTCTTGAGCTTCTATCAGATGCTCAATCAGCCTATTCTCTGTCAGAATATCTGATATCAACCTTCCAAAAGGTATCCAATCCCTCTTGGTTCTTTCTTCTTCCCTTGTTTCTTTCACACTTGTTCTGAGGTGGTTGAACAGGAAGTGAGCCAGATTGATCTTTACCTTCTGATCAATAAAGTAGATCAGAAACTGCTGATCCACATTTATGTAATCAGGAGAACTGGTTGGTTTCCTGTGGTTGAAGCACCCCAGAATAATCTTAGCCCACACTCTGCAATGATCCTTCAGATCTTTAATCTTGCTGCTGGGCATCCCAAGAGTGAAAATCCTGTCAGCTACCACACCTATATCAGCACATCTTTCAGCCATGTCCACACAACGGACGCCACCACCACTGTGACCGATTAGCCTTGCAATGTGATCTTCAGTAATCACAATCTTCTTCCCCATAACAAAGGAGGTGACTAGATGTGTTGAAGCCTTGGCGTGAATCCAAAATTCCTTGACCAGCATTGGGAATGTTGGTCCAACCAACCTATCGAAATACCTTTCCCACTTTTGAGCCCTAACTTCTTCAGTTAGGTCAAAACCGTTCTCCTTCAAGCTTTCAAAGTCAATGATTAATTCAGAAAGCACTTCAAGATTCTTCACCGGAGTGAGGAGAGTTCTGAGTGGCACTTGATATTGCTCAGATGATGCTTTCTTCTGAGTACCTACAGAAACGCTGCTGGAGGTTGCCATGTTCACGCTAAAAGGATTTTGAGAATAAACTGAGGAAAATAGGTTGCAAGAGATGAACACAGAAATATGCAGAAAATGCTTGAGTATTAGTGAGAAAGCGTAAAGAATAAGAATGAGAGATTAATGTGCTTAAATAGAGTTTTCAAAACTATTTTGAAAAGATAAACGTTTTTAAGAAAGAGAAAAATCATGATTGCCATTTAAGAGCATGATTACTTTTCATTAAATGCTTGCTGATTTTGGGGGATTTGAGAAAGATACTTAAAAACGGTTACCAGACATGTGTCTCAATGCACCCAATCAGCTCTTTGCCTTCTCAGAAGCGTGCACGCGTTCTGCTTCAGAGATATGCTGATGATTGGATGACACTTGTTTGATGTAGTGATCAGCACGTCTGTCTTTGAGCTTTAGACTCTCAGATCTTTAGACTTGCATCTGATACAATCTTCATGTTCTATCTTTCTGAAAGGAGATTGATCAGAAGTTCACAGTAAAATAATTACATTCTGAAGGTAAATATATGGAATTAAAACATTTTCACTCTGGGCACACTTTCATGCTGAGATGTTTCAGAATGAAATTAAACCTATCTTCTGAAAGGGGTTTAGTAAAGATATCATCCCATTGATGGTCTGTATCTATAAATTTTAAGTTCAAAATACCTTTCTGAATATAGTCCCTAATGAAGTGATGTTTTATTTCTATATGCTTGGCTCTAGAATGTAAAATGGGATTCTTACTTAAGCAAATAGCAGAAGTATTATCACAAAGTATAGGAATGTTACTCTCAAAAATCTGGAAGTCTTCAAGCTGACTTTTCATCCAGAGCATTTGTGTGCTACATCCTGCTGCTGCTATGTACTCAGCTTCTGCTGTTGACAGAGCAATTGTTGATTGCCTTTTGCTGGACCAAGAAATCAGATTTTCTCCCAGAAACTGGAAGCTTCCAGAAGTACTTTTACGTTCCACTCTGTCTCCAGCAAAATCAGCATCACAGTAGCCTACTAAGCTGTAATCACTAGATTTTCTATAAAACAAACCCAGATTAGTAGTACCTTTCAGATACTTGAAAATTCGCTTAACAGCTGTTAAGTGAGATTCTCTAGGATCTGATTGGAATCTAGCACAGATACAAACACTGAATAATATGTCAGGTCTTGAAGCCGTCAGATAGAGGAGAGAACCAATCATACCTCTGTAGACTTTCTGTTCTACATTTTTGCTTACCTCTTCTCTTTCCAGAATGCACGTGGGATGCATTGGAATCTTTGATGGCTTATATTCTGAGAGGTCAAATTTCTTCAGAAGATCTCTGATGTATTTGCTCTGATGAATGTAAGTTCCTTCTGGAGTTTGATTGATCTGAATTCCTAGAAAGAATTTCAGTTCCCCCATGAGGCTCATCTCAAATTCTGCCTGCATACACTTAGCAAATTTTCTTCCAAGAGAAGGATTAGTAGAACCAAAAATAATATCATCAACATAAATTTGACAGACTAAGATGTCACTCTTAACTGATTTACAGAATAGAGTAGTGTCCACTTTCCCTCTGGTGAATTCATTTTCCAGCAGAAAGTTACTTAGCCTTTCATACCAAGCTCTGGGAGCTTGTTTCAGACCATACAGTGACTTCTTTAGTTTGAAAACATGTTCTGGATGTTTTGTATTTTCAAAACCTGGGGGTTGGTGTACATAAACTTCTTCTTCTATATAACCATTTAAGAATGCACTTTTGACATCCATCTGATACAGAGTGATGCCTCTATTAACAGCAAATGAAATTAAAAGTCTGATAGATTCTAACCTGGCGACTGGGGCAAAGGTTTCTGTATAGTCTATCCCCTCTTGATGACTATAACCTTGTGCAACCAGCCGTGCCTTGTTTCTGATGACTTCACCTTGTTCATTTAGCTTGTTTCTGAAAACCCATCTTGTTCCAATGACGTTGAATCCTTTTGGTCTGGGAACGAGATCCCATACGTCGTTTCTGGTGAATTGATTCAGCTCTTCTTGCATTGCCAGAATCCAGTCATTATCCAGAAGTGCTTCATCAATTGAAGAAGGTTCAATCAGAGACACCAGTTCCATAAGTGTTTCTTCAGAGTTTCTGAAGCTTGCTCTTGTTCTGATTGGATGTTCCTTTCTTCCTAGGATAGTCTCTTCTTGGTGATCCAAGCTGCTTCTGGGTAATCTCTTCTGAGGTTGATCAGCAGCTGTTGTAGGATTTCTAGCAGTGCTCCTTTCAGACGTTGAAGGAATGTCTGTGTTGAGAGCTTCTGATGACTTCATTCTGCTTTGACTTTTCAGAGTCAAGCTTGTTATCAAAACGAACACTGATTGATTCTTCCACAATCTGTGTTTCTGTATTGTATACTCTGTACCCTCTTGAGCGTTCAGAGTATCCTAACATAATACACTTCTGTGCTTTAGAGTCAAACTTGTTCAAATAATTCTTTGTATTTAATATAAAGCAAGTACATCCAAATGGATGAAAATATGAAATGTTGGGCTTTCTGTTCTTCCACAATTCATATGGAGTCTTTTCCAGAATAGGTCTTATTGAGATTCTATTCTGAATGTAGCACGCTGTGTTTATTGCCTCTGCCCAGAAGATCTTAGCAACGTTTGTCTCATTGATCATGGTTCTGGCCATTTCTTGCAATGTTCTGTTCTTTCGTTCTACAACTCCATTTTGTTGGGGAGTTCTAGGACAAGAGAAATCATGCAGAATGCCTCTGTCATTAAAGAATGACTCAAAATCTTTATTTTCAAATTCTCCACCATGATCACTTCTGACTTTAACGATTCTAAGATCCTTTTCATTCTGAACTTGGTTACAGAAGGTAGCAAACACAGAGTGTGACTCGTCCTTATGTCTTAAGAACTTTACCCATGTCCATCTGCTATAGTCATCTACGATTACTAACCCATACTTCTTACCACTGACTGAAGCAGTTTTAACTGGTCCAAATAAGTCAATGTGCAGAAGTTCTAATGGCTTAGAGGTAGAAACAACATTTTTGGATTTAAAAGAAGGTTTAGCAAATTTGACTTTCTGACATGCTTCACACAGAGCATCTGAATTGAACTTCAAATTAGGAAGTCCTCTGACCAGATTGAGTTTGTTAATCTGAGATATTCTTCTCATACTAACATGCCCCAATCTTCTGTGCCAGATCCACTGCTCGTTGTTAACAGACAGAAGACATTTTACATTCTGACTCTTTAGTTCAGAAAGTTTGATTTTGTAAATGTTGTTTTTCCTCTTACCATTAAACAGGATAGTCCCATCTTTCTGACTAACAGCTTTACATGATTTTTGATTAAAGATTATATCATAACCGTTATCACTTAATTGACTTATGGATTACAGATTATGCATCAATCCATCTACTAGCAGAACATTATTAATAGAGGGAAGATTTCCATTACCTACCGTTCCAGAGCCAATTATCTTTCCCCTCTGATTGCCTCCAAAGCCAACGTGGCCTCCAGGCTTAAGTTCCAGGCTTTGGAACATATGCCTTCTTCCCGTCATGTGTCGTGAGCAGCCAGAGTCCAGGTACCATGACTGGTGTTTCTGACTTGCTGCTAAAGATATCTGCAACATGTATTATTTTATCCTTAGGTACCCAGATTTTCTTGGGTCCTGATTTGTTAGTTTTACCAAAACTCTGGTTGAATTTTGGTTTCACAGAGTGCTTACTGCTAGTATATTTGATATCATGTGTGTGACCATACACAAAATGTGAATTCAGAGGAGTGTGTTTAATGGTTAAGTCCATGACATTCTTTGGTGTAGGAACCTTACCTTGGTATCTTATTCCTTTCCTGCCGTTTCTGCTAACTCCATAGATCATTGAAGCCATTCTGCTTCTATCTATGCTTTTAGCTAGGAACTTCTGGAAACTGTGATCATACTCCTTGATGATCTCATCAGCGTTGCTGGGAGTTTCAGAAATTGGTTCCTTCTGAGAGTTTTGTAAAGTGTTTTCTAATTTTGAAATCTTATTTCTCAGCTCAGAATTTTCCAATTTGAGACTCTCAGTCTTATTAGAGTCGGATTCAAGATTCCTTTTCAGGTCTCTGAATTTAGCTCTAATTTGCTGATAACGTTCCAGAATCTCATTAAGGCTTTCAGCAAGTTCAGCCTTTGTAAAGTTAACAGCAAAGTTAGGAAATACCTCTTCAGTGTCTGATTCTGAGTCTGATTCAGAAGCTTCACTATCTTCTGAAATGTTAGCCATGAGAGCTATGTTTTCCCTTTCATCATCTGATTCTGAGTCAGCTTCAGACGAGTCAGAGTCATCCCATGTAGCCATGAGACTTTTCTTCTTCTCTCTTCCAAACTTCTTTTTGGGCTTTTCCCTCTGAAGCTTTGGGCAGTCACTCTTGTAGTGTCCTTGCTCATTGCACTCATAGCAGATGATGTCTTTGGTGTTTGGCTTTTTGCTACTGGAGGAGCCTTCAGATCTTCTGTATCCAGAGGAAGAATATGTCCTTCTGTATCTGGAAGAGGACTCGTTCTGATCAGATCTTCTGGGATTCCTGAACTTCCTTTGTCTTTGCTTCCACAGTTGATTTACTCTTCTGGAGAGAAGGGAAAGTTCGTCTTCTTCTGATGAGGATCCATCAGATGTTTCTTCAACTGCCTGCAAAACTTTAGACTCAAATTTTCTGTTAGATTTTAATGCTAAAGGCTTACCTTGCTTCTAAGGCTCATCAGCTTCTAGCTCTATCTCATGACTTCTGAGGGAGCTGATAAGTTCCTCCAGAGTGATTTTGTTGAGATCTTTAGCTAGCTTTAGAGCAGTAACCATAGGCCTCCACTGCTTGGGTAAACTTCTGACGATTTTCTTGACATGGTCAGCAGTAGAGTATCCTTTGTCCAGAACTTTGAGACCAGCTACCAGAATCTGGAATCTAGAGAACATAGTTTCAATGGATTCAAATTCTTCCATTTTGAACGCCTCATACTTCTGAATGAGCGCCAGAGCTTTTGTTTCTTTGACCTGAACGTTGCCCTCATGCGTCATTCTGAGAGAATCAAAAATATTCTTTGTTGTGTCTCTGTTGGAGATCTTTTCATACTCAGTATAGGAGATGGCACTGAGGAGGATGGTTCTGGCCTTGTGGTGATTCTTGAAGTCACGCTTTTGTTGATCAGACATTGTTTTTCTATCAATCTTCTGACCACTTGCATTCACAGGGTGCGTGTATCCATCTGTCACCATATCCCACAGATCAGCATCATGTGCCAGAAAGAAGCTTTCAATTCTGTCTTTCCAGTAATCAAAGTTTTCTCCATCAAAGACTAGAGGTTTGCCACTGAATCTGTCTCTGTCCTCATTGTTGTCATTGCTGATGTGAGAATTGTTTCCTGCCATTGTGTTTTTCTGACGCTGGATCTTGTACTGACACGATTAAGTGTTTTAGCTCAGAACCAGGCGCTCTGATGCCAATTGAAGTGGTGAAAACACAAGAAGGGGGGTTGAATTGTAAAACTGAAATCTAATGCAATGAACAAGATATTTTTATCCTGGTTCGTTTGATCTCAAACTACTCCAGTCCACCCGTCAAGGTGATTTCGCCTCTCTCCAACGAGGTCTTAATCCACTATATTCAACTGAATATTACAGACTGCTTTAACAACTGCTAAAGCCTTCTTGATTCAAACCACAACCCGGTTTGTCAAGGTAACACTTTCTTACAAAGAGATAAAACTATGTGTGTGGATGTTTTCTACAAAACTGTATCACAACTGTGATGTATACACAAATTGAAGCTTAGAAACTAGATTGCTAAACAGTAATAGAATATCAGAGTGTGTGGTTTAGCAAAACTGAGAGAACGAAGATTATGGTTTAGCTTTTGTGCGTGTAGAGATTTGGAGAGCATTAGCCATTTCAATCTTCAAAGCCTTGTTTATATAGCACTGAGATGATGAACGTTGGATGCAATATTCTTGATTCAATGCTAATAACAAGCTTTCCTTATTGAGCAGATCTTGTCTGGAATGAGGCCGTTGGAATTAATTTGCTTTCAATGCACAGTACCGTTGCTTACTTAATGCAAGTTCTGGCTTGGCTCATTCTGACTCTGCTTCGCTGCTGATGAACTATTGTGTTTCTTTATCAGATTGTTGAGCGCAGTCTTGTTCATCAGGCTTCAGCATGTACGTGAGTTGATCATCTGATTTTAACGTTCTGATATAGCAACTTCTGATGCTGGTGTCTGAAATCAAGTTCTGATGCTGAATAGATGTGATCTTGCTTATTTCAATCAGAGTATCTGCAAGTCAGAACATAATAGTTTTAGGCAGCAGATAGTTCATACATGAAACTTATAAATACTATATCTTTTCACTTTGTTATCATCAAAACTTAAATATAGGGTAGTAGATTCAAACTTTGTTCTAACAGTTATGACCTTATAATGGGATTTATGATGTGTATTATGTGGTAATTGGTCGTTTGTATGACTGTGTGTGTTGATGTTTCTGGATTTGTTATCCAAGTTGGTCGTTTCTCTATGTTGTGGTTGTTAGGGGGTCACTGTAGGACTGTATCGCATGATTAGTAAACTTGTTACTGAAGTTGGCTGCTAGCCGTGTTGTGGATGTGTTGGGTTGTCTGTATGATTGCCCGGTAGAATCAACGATTATGTTAGTGTACTTTATCACTGGGTGGTGTGGTCGTTATGATGCTAAGGTATTCCGAGCAGTTGGCAGGAAATTAGGAATTGTTGTTGTGGTCGTTTTAGAATGATTTCTGTGTGACTGTTTTGTATAATTAACGAACCTGTTGATAGGAAATATAGTTGCCCATTGTTGTGTTATTCTAAGCAGTTGGTTGGATATCGTGAATTATGTTGTGATGGTTGTTATGCTGTTGTAATATTCTATGTTTTTGGCTGGAATCACTGGTCGAGGAGGATACTGAAGGGCTAGGTGTTGAGCGGAATTTAGGATGCGAGGAGTATCGGAGAATATATGTTGGGTGTCGAGCGGTATTAGGCTGCAAGGCGTGCTAGGGAGCACAGTATTGATGTCGAGCTGCACGAAACTTCAGGTTGTGTCGAGGAGCATAAGTAGTTGTTATTCTTATGTTTCCTTGTGTGTCGAGGAGTATTGAGTCAGTTATTATTATGTCTTAGTTGTTGTGTATGTCGAGGGGCACGTAGATCCCTAGTTATATTGCCCGGTTGTGTCGATTTGGTCGTTATAGTGTGTTGTATAAGCAGTTCTGAGTTGAGAAATTGCAGTTTGATGATTTATATGGGGATGCCTCTAATTATGGGCAGTTGCTACATTCATGTTGTGTCGCATACATCGCATATCAAGTTGGAGCTGATGCTCGTTAAGTTGGCCTAGATTTATAAAATATTAAGTTGAAGGCTTATGCCTTGTTGATGCCTCTATTTATTGGCAGAATTTTAAGTTCGGAGTTCTGCTCCATTGGTACCATATGCATTTGCATAAATACAATTTGCATTCTGTGTTGCATTTTGAGTCATGGTGTGGTTGATCTGATTATGCTTATGTTGTTAAAAATATGAGAAGTGGTGAATATATATGAACTTATTATAATATAATGTTTATCATACATCCGATTATATTGTTCGATATCTCACCCCTTCTGTTTGAATGTTACCCCGATGTCGGTAACGTGCAGGTAGTCTAGAGTGAAGGCGGTTTACCTTCAGTAGTTCGAGTCAGTATCATTGCTCTGATACATAGCATCGGGGGGATGAACGCTTGTTGTTTTATTGTTGTTATTATTTCAGTTGATTGAACCTTAAGTTGTTGTTCGTTAAATACTTATTATTTGAAGTTGTTTAGTTGGAAAAAGATGTTACTTTCTTTAAGTTGAATATTTGATTCCGCAGCGTAGTTATGAAAGTTGTTGGTCTTAAAAGATTAATTTATATCGTTGTTGGTTCATCCAAGTTTAATGTGTTATGTATCTGCAATGAATTTTGTTGTTTTTAAGTTGAATTTGTAGTATCCTGATTTGGTTGTCGAATTTTTGTAACTCTGATTTTGTATATATTGTCGGGTAGAATTAGGGTGTTACAGAGTGCGTGACATGCACTGTCTCAAACGTCGAGCTGCCCACGTAAAACGCAACAATATTTCTCAAGTAACGAATACCTTGATTCACAATCAGTAAACTTTTTGCTTAGGTAATAAATGGCATGTTCTTTTCGTCCAGTATCATCATATTCTTCGAGCACACAACCCATAGATCCTTCAAGCACATTCAAGTACATAATGAGAGGTCTCCCTAGAACTGAAGGTGTGAGTATTGGTGGTTCCTGAAGGTTGTTTTTAATCCTTTCGAAGGCCTCTTGACAACTATCATCCCAATGGACATCTTGATTCTTACGCAACAATTTAAAGATGGGTTCATAGGTATCCGTAAGATGAGAAATGAACATGGCTATGTAATTCAACCTTCCAAGAAACCCATGTACTTCTTTTTCATTTTTCAGTGCTGGCATATCATGTATTACTCTTACTTTGTTAGGATATACTTCAATCCCTTGCTGACTTATGATAAAACCAAGTAACTTGTCTGATCGAACCCCAAAGTTGAACTTGTTAGGATTAAGTCGTAACCTAAGCTTTCGTAGATGA
The DNA here is from genome assembly GCA_948472305.1 of Vicia faba. Lineage (NCBI taxonomy): Eukaryota > Viridiplantae > Streptophyta > Magnoliopsida > Fabales > Fabaceae > Vicia > Vicia faba. Next base: position 696,071,381 of record OX451738.1, on the reverse strand, counting down.
TCAAACAACTTCTGCAAATGGACCAAATGTTCTTCCTCAACTTGCAATTTTGCAACCATATCGTCCACATACACCTCAATCTCTTTATGAATTATATCATGAAAGAGAGTCACAATAGCTCGTTGATATGTTGCACCATCATTTTTGAGACCAAAAGGCACGACCTTATAGAAAAAGGTACCCCAAGGAGTTGTGAAAGTTATTTTATCCATGTCCTTAGGAGCCATCTTTATCTGATTGTAACTCGAGAATCCATCCATGAAGGAGAACACTGAAGACTGAGCATTATTATCAACCAATACATCAATATGAGGCAACGGGAAATCATCCTTTGGGCTTGCTCTATTCAAGTCTCGGTAGTCAACATACATACACACCTTACCATCTTTCTTAGGTATAGGCACAATGTTAGCAATCCATGGCGGATAATTTACCACTGGTAAGAAGCCTACATCGAGTTGTTTCTGAACTTCTTCTTTGATCTTCAATTCCATGTTGAGTTTGGTCCTCCACGGCTTCTTCTTTACAGGAGGACATTCTGGCTTGAGCGGAAATATGTGCATCACTATATCAGTATCTAAATCAGGCATGTCTTCATACGACCAGGCGAAGATGTCAGCATACTCTTGAAGCAACTCAACCAACCCCTTATTTTCTTCACTTTGCAAGACATCACCTTTCTTGACTTCTCTCTTTACCTCTTCAGTACCAAGATTGATAACTTATGTATCTTCTTGATATGGATGGATGACCTTCTCTTCATATCTCAAGAGTCTCGCTAGCTCTACAGGGACTTTACAATCTTCCCCACTGTTCTCGTTAGCATGGTCAACTGAATTCTCAAGGATATTAGGAACCATAACACTATCATTTTTGATGGAATTCGAGACAGATCTGCATGATTGATGATTTTCTGTTTTATTTTAGAAAGTGCAAGAAAATATTTAGAATATGAAAAGAAAAGCATTGCAATTTTATTTTGAAAAGTAAAAGTAAAAGAAAAGACAGGGAACAAAATTGTATGCGAAAGTGCGATTTTCATTCAATTTTAAACGGAGATTGAAACATAAGGGGGCCCTTATACAAGTTGTCTCTATGCCTTGGGCAGGGCATATGACTTAATGGAAACATAAAATTACACATCAAGGAAAACAAATTTAGGGATATCCACGGCAGTCCAATTGCTGAGCTCCTGGTCTAGCATAACCTGATAGATAAATCTGGAAACATCTCCATCGTCACCTTCATCATCTGTTTCAAGCACTTGTCCTTCTTTGCTTGTACCAGCACTGATGAACACTTCAGAAATTGGGAGAACCTGCTTTCCTTTGAGAGAAACCAAACTAGCTTGCACAGAGAAAGGTGGCTGATATCCAAGACCACGAAGATATTTCTTCTCAGGCACCTCAATCAATTTTCCCCAACCATCATGGGGAGGTCTAGCTTCCATGAGGGCTTTGGCATCATTCAAAGAGGCCATGGGTGCTTCAGACTTCATAACTTCCACGACAGGAAACCTGTCAACAGAAATAATCTCCAGATCTTGAAAGGGAAACTCATGTACCTAACCTTCCGCTTCCGCATAACGGTAGGTTGTCAGATTATTAATCACTACATCTTCTTATCCACAAACAACAACAACATTGTCATTTACAATGAATTTCAGGTGTTGGTGAAGAGTAGATATTACATCACTTTCTACATGGATCCATGGGCGACCCAAAAGGAAAGTATATGATGAACGAATGTCCATAACATAGAATGACAGATAGAAGGTGTGGGGACCAATCTTGACAGGAAAGTCCACTTCTCCCTCCACATATCTCCTTGAACCATCAAACGCTCGAACACATAGGGTGGAAGGCCTCATCATTACCCAATCCATATTCATCTTAAACAAAGTAGCCTTAGGCATCACATTGAGTGAAGAACATGTATCTACCAAAACTTAAGATAAAATCGTATCCAAACGCTTCATGGAAATGTGCAGCGCTTTGTTATGGGTTCTGCCTTCAACTTGGAGGTCATCATCACAGAAACCCAAACAATTTCCTACAACGATATTGGTATGATCCCTTCAAACTGGGCCACAGAAATGTCTTGTGTAACATGGGTAGAACACATAATCTTCAGTAAGGCATTATGGTGGGTCTCTGAACACAAGATAAGAGACAAGATGGAGATCTTAGACGGTGTCTGATTGATTTGATCCACCACTTTGTAATCACTCCACTTGATAATCCTCAAAAGCTGCTTTTCTTCTTGTCCTACAGAAGGTTCAGGCTTGTTACTAATCACTTACTTTCCCCTAGCCTTGGCTATAGCATCACTGTCAGTTTCTTTATAAGGCGGTGGTGGGGGAGAAAAGACCATGCCACTATGAGTCATGTTACTGGTTCTTGCGATGTTGGTAATACTCTTGTCACCCACCGGGGGACACTCATATTTATTCCCAAGAATATAGACCACATTATACTCCCACGAACTTCCTTTGAGTTGTCACACAGAGGAGGAATAGGAATTTGAACTGTCGCGGGGGTAACTGGAGCTTGAATCATTAGTGGGTTAGTAGGAACCTAAATCATCAACAGGGTGCCTGGTGTTACTGACACGTTTCTCAGATAATAAGGAATTTCAAAGACATCAATCTCTTCTTCTAGAAATATCTTCTTTACATGTAGGACACCTTCATGCATTAGCTGTTGGATAGCCTTCTTTAAACTAGCACACTCTTCAAGTTTAGAGGAACATATTAAGAAAAAATCATGGAGTTCTTGCAACACCTCGTGCTCCAACAAATGTTCTTTAACAGTCCCTAATGACATCTTGATCTCGTCAACCTTGGTTACAAGAGTCTGTTCACTACTTTCTTCAATAGCATTGAATGTTGCCCCTTGGTGAGGAGGCATGGGATTATTCTGAATATTGGGACCAACAAGGTTGAAATTTATGGTATTTGCATCGAGGAGGTCTTGAACTTTACATTTAAATTCTCTACAACTCTCAATCGTGTGGCCTAGAGCTCCAGAATGAAATTCATAATGAGCATTAATGTCATACCCCCTTGGGAGAGGATTTGGTGGTGGACCAAGTTCAAGGAGTTGAACCAACTGATTGGAAAATAATTGAGGGAGAAGCTGAGCATAGGACATAGGAATAGGATCGAATCTCCTCTCAAGCGCTCTTTGTCTCTGTTGAACTCTTGGACCTTTAGGTTGTTGATTCTGTTGTTGATAATTCAGAGGTGGTGCAAATTGTTGTTGTGGAAGATACTATGGTTGAGGAGAGAAAGGTCGTTTTTGGGCCATCCAGGGTGCTGGAGTTGTAGCAGCATACCCTTGAGGAACATATTAATTAGGAACAACAACAGGTGTTGGGAAATAAGGAAATCAAACTTGAGGATATGCAGGAGCTTTTCCTTGGTTGATGGTGACAACACTAGTCTCACCCTCTTTCTTCTTGACGAAACCAGAAAATGGCTTCCTACCAATGCCAACATTGTTATTGGTATTGTTAGGGATACCTTGGATCGTTCCATCCTTAATACAAGTTTCAACATGTTCTCCAATAATGACCATATCAGAGAAAGAAGTAGAGATATTGTTGAGCATGTGTTGGAGATAAGGACCTCGTAGAGTACCCATGAACAAATTAATCAGTTCACAATCCAAGAGAGGAGGTTGGACCCTTGTAGCTAGTTCGCACCATCTTTGGGCGTACTCCTTAAAAGACTCTTTAGATTTCCGTGTCATCCCTTGAAGCTGAGTGCGGCTAGGATCCATGGCGGTATTATAATGGTAATGTTTCAAAAAGGCGTCAGCAAGCTCTCCCCAAGTACTGACATGAGTTCTTTCTAGTTGCATATACCAGTCCAACGGTGCCCCTGTCAAGCTATCTTAGAAGAAGTGCATGAGTAATGGTTCATTTTCAACACATGCTGCCATCTTGCGACATTAGGAACAAAGATGAGTCTCTGGGTAGGAGATGGCTTTGTATTTTTCAAAATCAGGAATCTTTAATTTGGGAGGGATAACTACCTCAGGGACGAGACACATTGCAGCAGTATTGAATCCCGAAGTTTTGATACCCTCCATGGCTTTGAGACTCTCTTCAAGAGCATGGTACATTTTTGTAGTTTCAATAACTCCAGCGGTGAGATTCGCTTGGGGATCATCAAGATCAATGACGTCGTGATGATCATCAACATCATTCAGAGGAATTCCTATAGGGGTCTCAACATTTGCATTATTATTCTCTCCATTTGCAAAAGTGGAAGGGGCAGTAGTGGCAAGCTTGGTAACACTTTGATGTAGCTCTTCTTGACCCTTGATAACGGCATGAAGGGTTTCCATAAGCTGGTCCATTTGGGTACCCATGGTGTCCATATCTCGGTGGAGAGCATTCTGATTTTCTTTGAAAAGATCCATAAGTCTTCGTTGGTTGCTTCTTGTACGGTAGGGATGTAGGGAAGTCGTCTTTGTTGTTCACTGAAGTTTGATTGAAAAGGGACCCCAATATGTTCTTGTTGTGAATAAAGAATGCATGATAGTATGAATGAATGTTTTATCTTCATTTCGGAGGAAATCCAAAGACTCGTCTATTTTTTAACAAAAAAAATTCATTTTTGAAGAGTTCGACCAACGAGAGTTGATTTTGGAATTCCTTAGATATGAGATGTATATATATGATGGTATGATGTCATGGTATGCTATGGCATGAGATCTCAGCTCCACATATTCCGGATAACCACTGTGTAGTCCTTTTCATAAACTGAAAGTAATAAGATCAAAGGTTCGACGTCACAAGCATGGAGTCAAAGTAACCACTCATAAGGTATGTACTAGGGGTCTATCACCTGCCAAACAGGGTTCTAAGGAAATATCAGAGTCTACGCTCTTCCTTTGGATATTACCAACGTCCCAATTACTTGGTAATTAGTAATATTCGTAGGAAAAAATCATCTGAGTGCAGCATCGTATAGAAACTACTTCCGGATTACTCCGTCATAGTCTCCGCATTACACTTAAAAAGGCCAAGATGGGTTAATGGTTCTACGGCTCTCAGCTTCTCTGGCTCCCAGGTCGAAAGCAACAATGTCTTTGCAATTAATCGATAAACAACGCTAAATTCAAGGGGACCTCCACTAAGTGGGGGATCTCATTCCTCCTTCTTCGGGATTACTCTCTCAAAGTTAACATGACTATACTGCCCGTCCTAATCCTAAATGCGATCCTTAGTCCGGGTATAGGACTTACCAAATGTAATCACCCAACCCAACATCACAAAAGATACAGCATATCTAGAATACGTGAGTAGCAATAGTATAATGCAATATAAAAAAGAAAGAAATAAAGAAATAAATAGGTAAAGAAAAATAAAGTAAATAAATAAACACCCAAAAAAACATATAACCAAAACTAGGAAAGACTCGCAAGATGTCCCCAACAGAGTCGCCAGCTGAAGCTACAGGCAAAAAACACAGAGCCTCCATCGAACTTTATTTATCCCGAAGGAAAGGGAAATATCGAGAAAACCACAAGAGGAGGGATAAGATGGTCTTGCGACCAAGAGAGAGGGTAAGGAAGTCGATTATGCAAGGGGAAGATATTAGCACCCCTCACATCCGTTGTATTCAATGGGATCCATTTTGATTATTTTCTTCTAAGGGTGTGTCTATCTATAACTATACTTGCTAAGGGGAATGAAATGGTTTTTTATTAGTGTGTTCGTGAGGGTCTCGCAACCCTTTGCCTACGTATCCCATGAAGCAATCAGAACACCATATTTCTTCTAGAAAAAGTTGGTTTGTTGGTGTTTTTTTAGTGGCCAACATTAACGAACGCATTCTAGCAATAGGCACGGCCGATATCACGGTAGAACAGAGATAACATGCCCTTTTGAGGGATTTTTTGATTTTTTTAATGTTTTGTTAAATGGGAAATGGGTTTGAATAATGATTAATTGTTTTTGGATTATTTTATTAAGAAAGAAGTTTTTGTTTTAATATTTACAAGAGAAAAGTCTAAGGGGAAAATCTACCCTAATGATGTCATGCATGGGTTCTAACCTAAGGTCTAATTCGATGCAAAACGACTAATCGTTTCGTAGAATCTCGTAAGGGAATAAAGCATCAAGAATCGACCAAATAAAGAAATAAAATTTAATTTTTTTTAACTTAATAAAAATATTGAAAGCAAGAGAAAAAAATATATATTTAATATTTAATCATTTATTAAAAGAAGAGGATAAAACGAATAAATGAGAATAAGCTTTAATAGAAAAAAAAAACAAAAACAAAGAAAAAAAAAACAAAAACAAAGGAAATGGAAAAGAAAGTGAAAAAATGGTCGTTGTGGGTGTTGCACCCAAGACCATTAGTTTGCACATACAAGGCCTTGACCACTGCACCACTTTACTTCATTCATTTATTATACTAATCAAACACTATAAAAATCAAAACGCGTAAAATGGGTTGGACTAGGCCCAAACCCGGATTCATCTAAGAGGGAATAGAGAGGGATTTTGACAAACCCTAATTTGAATAAGGGAAAGTAGCGTCGTGGATGTGGGTTTTGAGAAGGGAAAAATAATGATTTCAATCTTAATTTTTTGTTTAATTCCCCATAACCTTAATTAAAAAAATCTTCCTCCTTTTGTCTCAAACTCAGCACCCTTAGTCTCTTCTATTGAACTTGACTTGAAACCTCTTGAAGTAGGCCTTTTATTTTTGAGACTTGACGAAAATCATTACTTCAAGACCATAATGAGGTAGCTCATGTGAATAAGCTACTGCAATAAAAATATCACCGGCAATACTAGCAGAGACGATTTGCGCAACAATATCCTTATTGGTAAATTGAACAACAAAATGATATTTAGGAGTGTTATATTTGTTCTCGTCCTGATTAATCAAGAAAATCCTGGCTCTATAATCAGTTTTACCCTCTCTTCTTCTTTGTCAATCTCTCAACAATAACACCCATATTCTTCAACTCTCTTGCTCAGTTCCGATTCACACACTTCGCCTCCCTCTCTCAGCTTCGATCTCTCAACCTTTACTCTCAAATCAAGATTGTTTTCTTGTATCAGAATAACAATGACAAAGGCTTCGCTCAACTTCTCCACTCAAATCATGGTTCAGCTCTCGTCTCGAACTCTCATGCTCAATCGCTACGTCTCTCTCTCTCACTCTGAAGTAAATACAACATTTCTTTGTCCTTATTTCTACATCGTCACTTGTTGTCTCTCGATCTAAACTGCCTAACACGGAAACAACCATCAAGGTTCATGTTCGTGTTGACACCAACCAAACCGGTTCTCATAATGAATCACAATAATGAAACTCCCTCTAAACGGCCCCTCGCGATTTCTCGTCATGCCCCCACTCGATAACGGTTTAAGCCTCAATAACAACAATGATGAATCTGGTTTCAATCTTCTGTGTGCTGCCAGTTTTGTTCAGATTTCTAACTCATAGGTAAACAAACAACAACTTAATCAATCTCCCTATTTTTTTATTACTAACTTAATTGATTCTCTTAATTATACCAATCTCTTTTCTCTGCTTGGTTTTGTTCTGACTAAACCCAATCAAACTACAGTGATACAAATCTACTCACTCAGTTATACTCCTAATTTCCTATTGCTCATTCAAATTTATCAATTATGCAGGCAAAATAGACTCACAAACAAAGTAGAGCAGACTATATTCGCAAAATACATAGCAAGCAATGTTCAAGAAATCACAGATTCATTAAACGGCAATAGAAAAACATATTATTAAAGAATTACCAATTTGAAGTCGCATTTCTCATGTATAACCTCCAACCCTTTTTTAGAATTTTCTTCTACCTTACTCCCTTTTGAATTCTTCTGCTCTATGTGTGAGTGCTATGTCTATTTCTATTTTGTTGGACTTGGTGCGAGATTTGAGAAATGCAAGGTGGATGGCTATTGAATTTTTAATGAAACAGTGATGTGTTTAAGCAAGGAGGGTATAGGGAATATGATGCAGTGGGTTAGAAAAGAACTGGGAATTTTTTTTCGTTAGGTTTCAAGGATAATTTTGTGTTTGTTGAACAGGATGGAGGTATTTCTTGGCGTATTGAACAAAAGCATATTAGTATTTTTGTGTTACTTCCTTTTCTCTCTAATATCAGTTCTTTTTCTCCTCTCCCATAAGTAAAAAAAAATTCTCCACTCTCCTCTTTCTGAAGTAGTTTATATAAGTGAGAAAGGGTGAAAGTTGGGAGGGAAAACTTCATGAGTTTTGAAAATAATTTGTAGGCTGATTTTGCTTTTTTTTATTTAGGTCAGGTTTAGCCTATTTGTGTGTAAGGTTTTGCAGCATTTGGACTGTTCTGAATAGCATGTCTTTGTATCAGTTTAATGGATAGTTTTATGCAAAGCTGTAGCAGATTTTGTAGTAGCTAGTTCTTTGCTTTGTAGGTTTTGGATTATGGACCGATTTGATGTAGTATGATGTAGTTTTGGCACAGTTTAGTTTTTTCTATTTTGCTGAAAATATTGGATTGATATACTTGGCTTGTTTGTGTTGATAGTAGATGGAGATGAGGTAAGGTTTGACAGAAATGTTCAGGGTTATGGGCAGCATCGGACTAGCTTGGGGTAGGTTTATGTAGCATAGCAATAGCTGGTTCTTTTTTTTACACGTTTTGGGTTGTTTTTGCAAATGATGCAGGGCTGCGTTTGGGCTTGTGTTGTTTTGAAGATTTGAAGATTAGGCAAATAGGAGTTCTACGGAGAAAGCATGAAGAATTATTTTAGGGTATTAGGTTTCGGTTTGGATGTAAACTTGAAATATTCTTGTAATGGACATGATGTAATAGAGATGATAGCTTTGAACTTGTAGTGAAAACTTTTAAAATGTAATGACTTTTGTAATCGTGATGATTTTTTTTGGTAATGTACTTGAAAGTTAATAAATGATGTAATTCAAAATTATGAGTGCAACTCTTGAGAAGAACATGAATGAATTTTCAAAATTGGATCTTTGAAGATGGTATGAATTTTGAGTGAATGATGGTATACATGAATGAATCAATAATGATGATGAACAATGCTTAGAACATGAATGAAACTCCCTCTTTGAATTCATGATGAATTTGAATAATGAATGAGCGCTTGTTTGAATGCAACCTTGAATAAATCTTGATGAAACTTCAAATCTCAACGATAAAATTCAAATCACCTTGAACTCCTAACATTATGTTGACTTGAAATTGAAGTAATAAGTGTTTGAGGAGAACAAAGATTGTCTTAATCAAAATAAATCTGAAGGGGTGAAAAACACAAGAAGGGGGGGGTTGAATTGTAAAACTGAAATCTTAAAGCAATTGACAAGATATTTTTATCCTGGTTCGTTTGATCTCAAACTACTCCAGTCCACCCGTCAAGGTGATTTCGCCTCTCTCCAACGAGGTCTTAATTCACTATATTCAACTGAATATTACAGACTGCTTTAACAACTGCTAAAGCCTTCTTGATTCAAACCACAATCCGGTTTGTCAAGGCAACACTTTCTTACAAAGGTATAAAACAATGTGTGTGAATGTTTTCTACAAAACTTTATCACAACTGTGATGTATACACAAATTAAGCTTAGAAACTAGATTGCTAAACACTAATGGAGTATCAGAGTTTGTTGGTTTAGCAAAACTGGTAGATGAAGATTATTGTTCAGCTTTGTGCGTGTAGAGATTTGGAGAGCATTAGCCATTATAATCTTCGAAGCCTTGTTTATATAGCACTTGAGAAGATGAACGTTGAATGCAATATTCTTGATTCAATGCTAATAACAAGCTTTCCTTTTTGAGCAGATCTTGTCTAGAATGATGTCGTTGGAATTAATTAGCGTTCAATACACAGTACCGTTGCTTCTTCAATGCACGTTCTGGCTTGGCTCATTCTGATTCTGCTTCGCTGCTGATGAACTATTGTTTTTGTATCAGAGTGTTTACGCGCAGTTCTGTTCATCAAGCTTCAGCATGTACGTGAGTTGATCATCTGATCTTGACGTTCTGATGTAGCAACTTCTGATGCTGGTATATCAAATCAAATTCTGATTCTGAAGAAGTGATCTTGCTTATTTTAATCAGCGTATCTGCAAGTCAGAGCATAGTAATTTTAGGCAGCATATAGTTCAAACATGAAACATATAAATACTATATCTTTTCACTTTGTTATCATCAAAACTTAAATATAGGGTAGTAGATTCAAACATTGTTCTAACAAAATCCACCAATTCACCTTTGTACCCTAGCTCAGTTCAATCCATACCATACTTTGACTTAACAAAAACAGGGCTTTGAGGACTCTTGTAGAAGTAATAAAAGAATACCTTGATATCCAATGAACCTCAAATAAAAATGTAGGCAAGCTCAATCTTGATGAATAAGAAAACCTAATTCTTGTCTCAAATGCTCAATGATGAAGAAAATAGCTTCTTCCTTTCATGCACTAATGCCATAACCAATTACCTGTGTTTCAAATAACAAGTAACTTCTTTTGACTAATGAAAAATGGCTTCTAACTCATCTCAAACTAATAAATACCCCATATGAATAACATGATCCAATGGCCATAAAGAGGTCCTTAGATAAATGCCCAAAATCATAATCTCTTGACAAACAATAGGGAAATAAACCCTAATCTCTCTGATGAATTTGGATAGAGAATAGCCTTTGTAGCTTAAGGAGAAGAAGTCCATGATAACCAAATTTCAAAACCCTTATTCACATAGTACATTGCTCAAGAGAAGAACCATGGAAATCAATTGTACTGAGTGTAGAAGCCTCAAACCAATAGAAACCCTAATTTCTGATTGAGCAACCTAGGAGATGGTAACTGAGGAGAAAACCCTAATTCATTAGTCACACATAGGGAGATAAACCCTAATCTGAGATCTTGCTGAATGGCCTTGTACAAAAACTCGTGACAACAATACTTCAAAACCTGATTCCACTGGCCACTGCCCAAAGAAGAGCCAAGGAAATCAATTATAGAATATAGAAGCTTCGAACCAAAATTAAACCCTAGTTAGCACAAACTCTGATTGTGAACCCCTGCTTTATTGAAAGGAGGGAATGATGTGTGAATGACCTAATGAGAATGATGCAAATGAAATTCAAAGCCCGAGCCAGATAAAAGTGAAAAAGTAGGGCAAATTTGGGGTATGACACAACCCACACTTTTTATGCTAATCATTTTCTTATTTGTTTTGTTTTCTGTTAATAAATAGGTACTCACAAAGGAAGTAGGATCCGAATATATTGAGCCAAGAATAAGGGAAATGAAGAAAAAATCTGGAAGAGAAACCATATGCGTGTTACGCGCGCCCGTAACAGGCGTTACGGCCCGTAACTTCTCCCAGCCCAAAAATTAAAATTTCTTTTGAAATTTTTAACCTCTTTTCCGCCATCAACTCCTCAGTGAGCTTCTTTGTGAGTTCCCCACACTTTCTTTGACTAAAACATTGAGCTCAATGTTTGGTTTAAGTTTGGGGGGACTTACCTGCTTTACTTTTATTATTTTTGTTACTTTATTTTATTTGCTTATGTTATTTTCTTCTGTTTTTACTTTCATAAAACCACTTCTTAAGCTCTTCCCGAATTATGACCCTTGAAATTTTATTTTTTTCAAAATATTTTTGATTGTGAAGCAACTTCAAAAGTATATAGAGTTAGAGGATTGAAATTTTGAGGTTAGGAAGACCAGAAAAGTTTTAAGAAAATGGTTTTTACTTGAACACCCTGAGTTTCCCCAAAAGTGACATGATTATGACACATAGAATTGTACCATAGTACTTAGACTCTAAGAAGTACCCCCAAGTAGTTTAATTTAACTTCCTGGTGTTGTACCCCAAAATTTGCCCTCCCATTTTCTTCAAGATTTGCTAAGAGCATGCTTCAAAATCTCCCAAAGGTTGCACAGTCCAATTGCCTCCTAACAGTCAAAAATTAGGGTTTTGGTGCTGGCAAAGAAATTGAAGTTTCCAAGGGTCCAATCAAGTATCACATGCCTATAAACATTGCCAAGCATCCATATGCCAAGTTTCAAGACTCACAGCACCAAATTGCACAGTCAAAAACCCTAATTGCTTCACAGTCAACTGTAGAGGCAAAATGGTCATTTGACAGTCAAAAGTCAAAATTTTTGGTCAACATCTTATTTTGAAGCCACAAACATCATTTGATCAATTCTTGATCATGATTCTCAAGGCATGGCTCAAAAAGTCTCAAGATGCAAAAGTTTCTATTTTTGGACAGTTGAAAAAGTCAACTGTAACTTGACCAGGGCATAACTTCCACATGGTTTATCAGAAAAATTCCATCCAAAGCTCATTTTGAAGAGAATGACATTTCCTACAACTCATCTTCACACTTCAAGTCCAAGAAATGCTCTCACAAAAAGTTATCAATCTCAACATTATAGGTCATTTTCAAAAGTCAATAAAAAGGCACTTTAGGTCAAAGACCATAACTTGAGATTGGTAACTCAAAATGACATGGGACCAAAGGCATTGGTTAGAGGACTTCAATACCTTTCCAAAATGTCCAAGAACATGATCAAAGCTTAAAAATTGAGCAAGATATGCCTTGTGGAAGTTGGGAAATTTTTGGGAATTTTGAAAAGTCAACTTTGCTTCAAATGCCTCAAAATTGCTAATGGGCCTCAATTTCTTCCATGAAACATTACCCAAAGGCCATGCACGACCCATTGACATCCAAGGGAGTTATTTTCTCATTTTTGATTAATTATTTGAATTTTTATTATTATTAATTCACTTAATTAAAATTAATTATGAAAAAATACTAAAATAAAGGTTTTGAATCTTTTTGTACAGCATATTCTCCCATTAAGAGCTCAATATTTCGTGCATCCCTCAAAAGGAAAGAATCTTCAATGATTGGCATAAGAAAGGCATGAAAAAGATTGAAAAAGATCATGAAAATCAAATATTCAAAATCATCAATGCAAAGGCTTTGGGCTTGATTTTTCTGACCTAAATCATTCACATACATAAGCATAACATAACCCTAATGAAAAGAACACAGAAAGCTGCGCATAAGGCATAGAACCAAACTTGCATTTTTTGACAAAAAACCTCAAAAACTGTTTTCATACTTAGAAGGCAATTCAAGGCTTGAAAAGTATTCAAAACGATTGCTGGGACCTTCCTGAACGTGTCTCAATACCTTTCCGCTCTCCATACTCAAGGAATTGGTAGATAGAAGTCTCACTTTTCATTAAAATTTTCATATTCGTGTTTGCATTTTCATACATTATCAATGACTTTTAATGATTGATTTATACTAATATGAGCATTCTGAAGCTATTGGTGTTGTTTGATTGAACTAAGGACGCCTGTATGCAAAGTTACCATGAAAGCTGCTTAGGGTTTCAGAGCTCCAATTTTGGGGTTTCATTCGTCTTGAAAAATTAGACAATAAGACCTACACCATTGAAATCGTGACATCCAAACGATTTGAAATAACCCATCGCGCCCTTTTTATGCTTGCTTAAATCCTAATCGCTATTTTACAGGGTTGAGCTTAGTGGGGGGTTTAAAACCCCCGCTATCTGTTCTTATTTTCAGGAAAAACGAAGACACAATGGAGGAGACGCTGAGGTGTTGAATGGTGGTTGGCCAGTTTGAATAATTGGCGCTTTTTTTGATTTGTCCAGCATAATGTTTGTTTTCCCATTATATTAATTGTATGCTATTATACTAACAAATAAACGCGCTAGTCCAACTGGTTGGTGCGTTGTCATGCAGGCAATGGGACCTGGGTTCGATTCCCAGGTCCCTCATGTTCTCAATAATTTTGGTCACAACGTGTTCAGGTGCTATGCCTCTCCAATAGTCCACCAAACGCCCCAACGCCAGTGCCTGCCACATGTCCCTGAAGGTCAATCCAATGGCCATCACAAGCAATCCACCATGTACCCTGGTCAGACATCCCTAACACGCGCCAGAAAAGTCAAAAGGGCCTGATTCTAGTGGGCCAAAATACTTCCAAGACACCTCCAAAAAAGGGCCAACACCCCCATGGTTTGCATTTTCTTTTTTCCTTTTTCTTTCTTCTTTCTATTTTAATTGTTTTTCTTTTGTTTTATTTAATTCACAAAAATATAATTTTCACAATAATAAAATCAGAAATCAAAACTAAAAAATATGTTAATTAATTTAACGCATTAATATTGTTTGTAAATAAATTTAATAATCAAATTAGTAAATTAGGTTTCATTTTAATGTCTTTTTTTTCTTAAATAACTAAAAAATATAAAAATAGATTTTTAGCATTTTTTATTCTTTTTCTTAATAAATAACCCTTTTTTAGTCTTATCACTATTAATTATTAATTATTTTGTAAATAAACTTGTAATTAATTAATTTAGTAAAATTAGGTTAAATTTAAACATTTTTTTTTATAATTAAAAACAAACTTAGAATTAGGGTTTTATTTAACTTTTAATTTTAATTAATTTTCTTTGTTTTCATTAAATACAAAAACATAAAAAAATAATAACTTCTTTTCTTATTAAATAATTAATTCACTTCCAATTTCAATTTCATTTCTTTAAAGGGTCCAACGCCCTCGCACTCGATTCTAATTTCTTTTCGCACGTTTATTTTTATTTCCTTTTTAAATATTATGTAATTGCCCCAAAGCTTTGTAATAGTAATTAGGACATTTACTTTCCGCACTTTTATTCAAAATCGGGTCTTTGTTAATTTGGCGATGTATAGACCCGCGCCTTGTAATAGCGTAGGACTTTTATTTTCCGCATTTTAATTTCCGCACCTTTAAACTGCTAACTATTGCATGAAAGAATGAATGGCCCAAATAAAAATCAAAGCGTAGCTCACCCAATGCATGATCAAGATAAAACATAACTGAAAATGACACACAATTCACACACCACTCCTAGGGTACGCCTCACTGTTGCCTTGCCCCTCGAAACGTGGTCGTCGAGTATAGGACGTCTTAGTGAGTCCTTATGTCCATTGATCTAGTTGCCTCGAACAAGTTGCCTCGGAATAGTTGCCTCGAAACGGTTGCCTCGGAATAAAAAGATCAATGGCATAAGGGTAGCTTCTAAGGTGTCCTACTGTTGCTCTGGTGACCACACTGTCCCTACACTCGAATTGACCCGAACACCTCCAACGGTGGTGCTACCCACCTCTCAATGGTGGGATGGCACTACCTTAAGGACATTTACACAGCCTAATTCCTTAGGGTAGGTGGATGACTCATAGATACTTGCTCTAATTCAAAACAAATCAAATCAAAAACTCTTTTCACACCGACACTTTTCAAAAAGCTTTCAAAAACAATTTTTCAAACACTCTTGAGGACTGATACAAGAGTCGATCTGAAACTTTAAACGAAAATTTTTCAAACCCACGCACACTTTGAAAAGCAAACACTTTTGAAAACACAAATGAGCAAGTATCTAAGAGCCCATGGATAACCATGGATAGAAAGGGTGCTAACACCTTCCCTTTCTATAAATCTACCTCCCGAACCGAGAAACAATCTCAAAAGGAATTTTTCTGTGCTTTTGTCCTTTCCATGTTGGAGAAAATAAAAGACGGTGGTGACTCTTGCTTCCGCGACATTTAGCGAAACCAGCGTTAAACAGTCAGTTCCAGATCTACCGATCACACCTGGTATAAATTAGATTTGTATGCATGTATGGTTGATTGAGAAACAAAGAAAATCAAACAACAAAAGATGAAAAGACGGTAAAAGACAATTGGCCTTCTAAGTCAGATAACTCTCATTCGGTTGTTCGGCCTAACGGTAGTTGATCCCAAATGTCGTCCCAAATAAAGGACAACATATAAGCTTGAAAAGGCTTTGAGAGTTATCGGTGAATAATAAATGTTTCATAAATGAAAAATTCTCAATTGACCTTGTGCATGTGATGATTATCATATACTTTCATTCCCTTAATTTGATTGTCCGAATGAAAGGGGGGGAAAATCAGAAACGAGACTTAAGTATAATGCGTAGTCAGAGAGGTGTCTGAGTAGGGAAGCTTAGGACCATGGTTTCACCTTGGTTTGTGTTCTTGTAAAGATCCTTGGATTCATATGAGTAACGGAAGAAGTCTCCCTTAACCTTTTTGAACAAAAACTCACGTATGAGTATCAATTTGCTTTCTATTTCATGAAATCTTTCTTTCCATACTTGGCCAGGTCCAAAAATTTACTTTATGTACCATATTGCTTAAGGACAAGCAACAGTCTAAGTTTGAGGGAGTTTGATAAGTGTGTTTTATACTGTTTTATTGGTATGTTTTAGTCGCATTTTCATTGTTTTTTTTTTAATGTTTTTTCCCTTTTTCTACATTTTATATTTTGGTATTATGTTTTTGTCATCTTCAGGTCACTATGATCATACTGGAGGGAAATGAAATCAAATCAGATGAAAGAGAAAGAAAAATGCAAAAGTTGGAAATCTCCAGTACTAAAACCAGAGCTCTATTGCGGGTGCATGTAACGCACGTTACGACCCGTAATGGAGCCCAACCTGAAGGCCCTTTTGTTTCAGTGCCCAATACAAATTCTAGGGGCCTATTACGGGTGCATGTAACGCACGTTACGACCTGTAACAGGAGTGCAGCTAACGCCTCCTTGTGCACCCGCCCAAGCCAAATTATCAAAGGCCTGTTACGGGCGCCCGTAATGCATGTTACAGCCCGTAACAAGTAAGCGAAATCCCATTATTTTGTTTTCTCTCTCGGATTGATTTGTCTCTGATCTAGGATCTCGGGCATTGATGTTTACGCTAAACATGGCAGCAAGGCATTGAATTTATTTAATGAGATGTTTTTATTTATGACTATAAAGATCCTTTTACAAGTGATTTTGAGGATCCAAGTTTTATCGTAGAATTTTCTTTTGCAACTTTTACATTCCTCTATACAAGTCTCCATTGGAATAACTGGATCAAGGTTTTATTCAGTATTTTATTTTATCAGTTTCTTTCTATTGCTTTCTTTATAATTTATTTAATCATGTATGCTTTTATGATTTATTTGATTTCTTGTTTTCTTACCATTAGTGAGTAGCTCCATAAAGACTAAGGGTCATGAATCCTATCAATGGTTATCCGTAGGAATTGGCTTAAGGTAGTTACGAGAATTTTGGTATTTGTTTGTTTTAAAATGTGAGTTTTGGATTCTAACCTCACTATGAAAGTAGGTGTGTTTATATGTTTTTATCTTAGTCTGAAAGGGTAATTGTGAACACCAGAAAGCAATTTTTAAACAGTCAATTTCGAATTCACGAAAGTGACCAAAAGAGATTGAGAAATTATCCAATATAAATATTTGTGCAAAAGAATGATCATTGACGAGCGCTTCTGCGCGAGTGAAAATTAATGGTCTCGTTCGTAAGAGGTAGTGCAATTTGTTGGCGAAAGCAAGAATTGCCCACAACAATATATTTTTCTATAAAATTGTGTCGAAGATATCGTAATAAAAATGCTTAAGCCCTATGGAGAAGTCATAGATAGTAGTCATGATTCTAAATTCCTGTTTGTTTTTATTAATTCTCAAGATTTTTTCAATTAAGCTATTTCCAAAAAGTGCTTTTGAAAATAAGTTGTTTTCACTTAAGTGACTTTTCACTTAAAATTGCCTCTCCCAACTATTCAGTCGCATTAGCTTTACAAATATATAATAGAATTTGGTAATCAATCATTGGTTCCTGTGGATCGATAACTCTTTTACTACTCTGGCTTAGTCGTGCGCTTGCAACATGTCAGTTGGATAGTGAGTAGTATCGGGAAGTCTCATGAAATTGTGGTATATAGATAATAAATATCCTAACAGATGTTTAAGACATTGATCTCCGTTTAACAGCACTTGAATAAGATAAAAGCACACTGATATGAATATATCAGAACAGAGTCATGACATATGTTTCAACATCTTATACGATATGTCAATCAATAAAGAAACAAAACTGAACAATGCATAATGATAAAAACACCAACATATGATAACCCAGTTCGATGCACAACAACACATACTCTGAAGTCTATTAAGTCATGAAGAAAGTCCACTATCAGCAATATTAGTTCAAATCTAGTCTCCCTCTAAAATTTTTCGCCTAATCTCTACCCAATGACACTTTTACTTAGGCCCTCCCTAAATATGAGAAATCACCATCTCACTTCCTAATCACCTCAGTGATATCTAACAACCATAAAATAACACAGTCCTACTATTCTATCAACATGATAGTTGAGAGGCTCCCAAATAACACAGACCAACTCTCCTAGAGAGTGACACGCAAATGAAGCCCTAATAGATTACATCTTTACATTCACGACTTAACTTCTTTTAGGTTAATAACCTTCTATTTATAACTCTTTTCCCAATTGGATTTGAGCTTCAAATCGTAGCATATCAGCTGCTACAAATCTACAGAATCTTTTGCATAAAGATAAGTCTTAAATCATATCTTTCCTAATTTATCTCCATAATTAGAAAGTCAATATTCTTCTTGATTTTAGCTTGAACCTTAAAATCAGCGCCACATAAGATAGTATAATATTCCTAGAATATTTTGCATCTATCAAATCTTAAACTGATCGAACAGTCCAACCCAAACCATTCATGACGTCAAATGACTCTACATAGGACATCTTGTCTGACATATTGCTTCTGATGATAGAACTTCTTTCTCAACAAGATAGACCGACATACCAAACATACTACTGCTATATTTGTTTTACTAAAATTAATATTAATCGTGAATCTACTCCTCAACTTTAACCAGCTAAAGCATTTAACACCTTTTCGTAAATTCCAGGATTAAACACCCATTTTATATCCTCATAGTACAATGGTTGTTCTGCAGGATACCAAAAGATAAAAATATGTCAATGAATAAATGAAGATATAATTATGGAGTATATATATAAAGAAAAGCTATGTGTTACTTGCAAAAGTAGTAATAATTTCATTGCACATGCTGTTCTTAAGAAAGTATGTCTATACTTCTTTCAGAAATTTATATTGAGAAGGGTCAATTTTTACTAGCAGTGATTCCATGTTTTCAAATAAAACATCTTTAATGTTGGGGAAATTAGGTAGGGATGAAAAAACCTAGACAATATAAATGATTCAAACAAATTCATTAGCAAAAATATATGATATATACATTAAAATGTTTAATCTTTTTACACAATTGCCAATATTTGACCCTAGAAGTCACGTAAATAGATCTCTCTTGCTCTTATTTTCATAAAACATAAATAAATAAAAACAATTTTGAAAAGAAATAATACATTTTAACAATTAATATTAAACATCTAATAGTGTAGGAGAGAATACCGGGTTAACAGTTTCATAACGGACTTTAATAGTCAAGGTGCTAGAAATATCGTGTTATGTCATTAGAATAAAAAACTAAATAAAATTAACTTTTGAAAATAAAATATATTAGGTGGATATGTTGTGTCTCTCTATCTTGTGGTTCTTAAACATTAGTCTCATTTTAATATTAATGCTCTCTCTAACTCCACAACATATGGTATGAGAGTGTGATTCAAATTTTTAAGGAAGTAGGAACTGGATCCTTACTTGGATCATTTTAGTATGGAAGATTTATAGTTATTGTGGAAAGTGTTGGGTTCAAGTGTGTATGATTAAATTTTACTTTGACTATGAATGGATACAATATTCGATATACAAGAAAGATGATAATATATCTAATATTATCATGTTTTGGATTGAGATGTAGTGTCTCATTCTCTTATAGTTTTAGAGAATTTGAATTTTTTTTTTCCTCCTGTCTTTCCTAGACTTCTCGGTAAAATGTTGGATCACTAGAAAGTGGAGGTAAAAACATCACCAGATTTATAGAAAGGAAATATTAGTGATAAAATGTTCAAAGATTTTTTTCATGATATACTTTTAGGATATGTAAATATTAACTTGATCACGTATGTGCTTCAAATATTTTACAAGCTTTTGTTGTGATTTTTTCCTTAATAATTTCTTTTTTATGCATAAAAGGGTCCACCAATGTTTTTTTTCTTCTATATTTTAATCCTCTTTTATTACGATTGCAAAATTTTGCACACCTCACTTTTAAATCAAGAACAAATATGTATAACCATGACATTTGGATAACTCTTATGAATGACAGAAATTTAACAATCAAGATACTTACAGAAAATGCAGGTATGGGTCAAAAGGTTTCCCTTATTGCTAAAGTGGTATAAGATAGAAGATCCAATTCCATAATTGAAAAGTTTAGGACTAAAATCCCATAATTTTATGATTGAAATCAATTTAAGTATTTATCAAAAATAAATTAAAATATTGAGTTTAGTGTTAAACCTTCACATAGTCCTTTAAAATATTTTATATGCCTTAGATTTTCACTCCCTATATTTCTTTAGAATAAACAATTGTAAACGTATACAAGTTTGAATATAATTTATCTTAAATAAAGGGGTAGGAAAATCTAAAACACATAAGTGTAGGAAAATCTAAAACACATGAGAGACGTAAAAATTATTCTCACCATAATTTTTAATCATATAGATATCATCTTTATGTCAAATAATATGCTTCAAAATACTAAGTTTAAGAGGATAATAAAATCTCTAATAT